>CM046881.1:193032873-193736206 GCA_025667525.1 Glebionis coronaria | reverse complement strand
CACGAGATCGGCCCATGTCAAAATCGAATTCGGCGGTTCTTTCTCAAGCCATATCTTGGCGGGTCCATCTAACGAGTAAGGAAACAACATCATCTTAATGGCATCGTGTGGTACATCCTTAAACTTGCTTGTCGCGGTGAGACGATTAAATTGCCTAATGTGATAATGTGGGTTGTCTTTTTCGTGACCGCGAAACTTGTTTGCTTGAAGCATAGACATTAAACCCGTCTTGATCTCAAAGTTCTCCGCAAGGATGGCGGGAATCACAATGGCCTCTCCAAAACCCTCGGTGGGTGCTTGAAGCAACTCCATCATAGTACGATTAGCCATGATAGCTTCTTGTTCTACAATAGGTTCCTCACTTGGAGACTCCTCACTAGAATGAGTTTTAGTAGGAGTTTTGTTCTTGCGTCTACGTGCACGTTTTGCTTGATTACGAGTGAGCATAAACGTCACGTACAACGAGGAGACGAGCAAAGAAGATTCTTTTTGGTATTTTGTGTTTTTCAATTTTTTTGTGGTTTTTGATTGTATTAACCTTTTTGGAAATTGGTGAATGCATTAAGTAGACAATGAGTCCACAAATCTCCTCACTAATCAAATCTCTTGATTAAAAAGGCCTCAAGGAATGAAAACGATCACGTGGAGTGAACGCCTACGATGACTTTAGAACGACGGTGGAACACCAAATCATTCAAGAGGGTTTAATCAAATAGAAACCAAGAAAATATATATGATATGTAATAATACTTTGGGCGGCAAAACCCTCGATTCACTCTCAAAATCAAATACGCACAAGCAAGCGGAGGAAACGAGGCGGCGCGAAGCACTTAAGAGCCTTTTTCCTTTAGGTTGTGAAATACAACCGCCTTATACCCACCTTATAGTTTGTATTATCAAAATTAAGCTTCACGAAAGTATTTATCTATTTTTGCCTTTTTTCTTTGGTTTGAGATTCGAATACAATGATCGAGTGATGAAATCCCGAATCAAGGTTGTGATTGCTCACGTATTTGGAGTACTTGTGTATTTATTATTCTACGTATACAATATAGTAATAATATTCACACAAAAACCGAAAAACGATAATACGTATTAATAGAGTGCTATTAATACAATTTCTATTATGGCTAATATAAAAAACAACAATGTTCAATCAAAACACAACACGCCTCCCCGGCAGCGGCGCCAAAATTTGATGTAGTGTTTTTACTACCCTTTAGGAAAAGAGCAATAAAATAGGGTAAGCGTGCACGACGATTTAGGAAAACCGTGTGTGAATGACCCTTAAGAAAGTGAGTTCGTTCTCGAGGAGGCTAGTGCGTTGTGTAATGAATGATTGATTTTGTTTTTGATTATTAACAAGAAGAAAAGAAGAGAAAATGACGAAGACGAAAAAATAGAAAAATAAGGCAAAAACACTACTAGAAAGTTACGACGTAGAAACGTAAAAAGCACAAAATTTAAAATTTTAACCTAAAAATTCCTAAAAATTACTAAAAATCCCAAATAATATTTTAAGAGTTTACAAAAAATCCAAACTTGCTAAAACCTTTTAATTAATTTAATAATGACTTTTTAATGCTAATTAAAGCCCTAAAAATCACTTTTAAATATTAAAAAGCCCTAAACAAGATTTAATAGTTTGTAAACCTTAAAAATGACCTAATTAAGCTAAAAACTATTTTTAAAAATTTTAAAACCAATTTAAACTATTTTTAAACTCCTAAAAACTATTAAAATCTATTAAATCTTAAATTAATTCTAAAAATTAATTGAAAAGCCTAAAAATTAATTGGAAAGTGAAAAAGTTCCTAATTTAATGTCTAGAATCTAGGAAAAATGAAAAAAAGTTAAAAATAAAATTTTGAATTTTTGTGAATAAAATAATAATAAAATATTCCAAAAAATGAAAAGTTCTCAAATAAATTCTAAAAAATTCTCAAAAATCCTAAATATTCTAATTAAGAAGAAAATGCAAATTAAAGTTCCTAAAACCTTTTAGTTAATTTTATATTAATTTTTAAAGTTTAATAAAAAACCTAAAATCAAATAAAATTAAAAATTAAAGTTTTTGAAAAGTTAACTAAATGTAAACCTCAAAATACTTAATTAAAACTTAAAAACTATTTTTTTGGATTTTTTTAATTACTGTTTACTATTTTTTATAGACTTTCTAAATTTAAAACTAAAAATAATTCTAATAATTAATTAAATAAAAGGAAAAATAAATTTCAAAAACAGAAAAGTCCAAAATGCTTATCAAAACCTAGGAAAAATACTAGCCACCAAAAAGCTGAACAAATAAGCTTAAATAAGCTAAAAATAGTCACGGCTTTTAATATAAGCTCACAATCAGAAAGTGTTTAAATAAGATTTGAAATGAAGTGTAAACATAAGAACTCATCTAGATCACTGGTAGAACCCCTTACTCCTGAGCTGCAGGTCGGGGGTTCGAGTCCAGTGCGGGTGTAGTTTTTGATTTTTTTTTTTTTTTTACTTTTTAACACTTCACAATCCAACACTGATACTTGTAAACTAGTAATCACAAACCAATTTCCACTTTTAACAAGAATTAAGCCAGATCAAGTCCAAAAAAACGTGACAGTTAACACTTGAAGAACACAAGTGAAATTTTGTTTCTTCACAAATGATGAAAGGTCCAAGAGGGCTTGGAGTTGCTTACTTGGTGTTGATTCTTGGAACAAAGGCACCCCCACACTCTTTCTGAGTGTAGGGAGTCAAAACAGGCAGAAAACAAACACTTAGCACACAATCAAAGCAAATTAAGCACCCCTAGGACAAAGTCAAGTTGCTGTGGTAAAGACTAGGTCTGGTGGACTTATGAGCCAAGTTAGATGCAATTTAATTGATTTCAAACTCCCACGTTTTGCATACAACTTCACAAACTGATGCACAAACAACTTCAAACTCTAAATGCCCCTAAAACTTAACAGATTCCAAAGATTCAAGCACAATTTTGTATGAAAATAAGCAGAAAAAGGCTTAGCAGATTTTATGCTATGCTTTTCACTTTTTTTACATTCACTTTGCTTAAAAACTTTTCCAAACTCACTACCCACTAACATGAAACTTAACACAATCCTTTTTAATCTATCTAACACCTTTTTAAAACACAAATCAAGATTTTTACCCCTGCTAAAACAAGTATCCAAACAACCCTTATGAATCTTTTTTTTCAACTTTTTCAAAGCAACTTGAATCAAAACTTTCTCTAATTGATTTCTAAAGCATCTCACATGCATAACATAACATATAAACACCACTCAAACCAGATTTACAACAATTAGCAGGCAATCATGCAAATCACTTAACCCACAAATTTTCTGAAAATTTCAAAAGGGAAAAGGGCTTCTTACCTAAGAACCTTACATCCAAGGCTCTTTGTGACTGCCAAGTCACTTCCTTATACACTCGGGTGTATGCTGAACTCAATCAACAACAACTCAACAACCTGCTAAAGAAAATCAAAAGCAAAACACAAATATATATCCAATATTCTGTTTTCTTTTACTTTCTTAAAAATCTTTTCTAAAAACTTCCAAACCTTTTCAAACACGTTTTAAAAACTCTCAATCTCAGAAAATTGAAAGCTTTGGTCCACTTTCACTTTCCAAACCTCATTTTCTGAAATTAAATTTTTTTTTTTAAACTTTTGAAAATGAAAAATAAACACCAAGTGTTTATTGAAAATCAAATATGGAACTCAGAATTAGCTATCATTCACACCACCAACTTTTTAAAAACACAAAAGGAATTAAATTGTTTTCTAACAAATACCAACTTTATTTCTTAAAAAAGGAATTACAAGTTTTTTGATGCTAAAACTGGAACAAGGGGTATGAACAGGTCTCATCCTCCTTTTATAGACTAAAAAGAACTCTCTAGAATACTAAAACCCTAATGAATGGAATCTCCAAAATGCCCTTGGGTCTTGGTCTTCAAAATCGGTCAAAAGTTGATACATGTGATGCCAGGCTGTGGAATATTGATCAAAGACGTTGGATGGAACTTGGGGACCAAGGGGAGTGATCCTAGTCGCTAAATTGGTCGGGTGTGGGTTTTGGTGCGAAAGTGATGTAGCAGGGGAGGTCTGGGGAGGGGTCCACAATGCATGTGATGTTGTCAAGTGAGGTGGGATTAAGTGAGGGCATGGGTAATTAAGGATCTGCATGATTTGAGGGGATAACCCTTTGTTTTTGGCTTAATTGAAACTGGGGGTTGATTAGGGTTTATCAGGATTAAGGGGGGGTTTTAATCCAAAAAGGGTAATTTATTTTTTAAATAAAGTGTTAGGAGGGAAAGAAAAGGGTTTGACTGGGGTGTTGACTTGGTTTAACTTAAAAGACGGGTGTGGGTTTTGGGCTGGGTGGATAATGGGTAGGGTATTTGTTATTTGGGTGGGTTTAGTGACGTGGCACAATGTGACTGGTGGTGGGGGTTTGGTGGTTTGGCAGGATAGGTCCTCAATGTTTCTTCTTTTGTCCAAGTTGTAATAAATATCCATCAGCGCCCAATTTGCTTATAACAACTTTGGACATGTTGTCAAAAGTGGCACAAAACCTTTAAAAACTTTTCCAAGGGTATTTAATGTATAGTCTTCAAACTTGATGGAATGGTCTTGTACAATCTTCAAACATTAAGGATTATACTTGTACAATTGACATTTTGAGGGTCAAATGTGACAAGTTCTTCAAAGATGAGGGACTAAATTTGCCAATCTTCAATTCTTCAAGTGTATTTTTGCAAAATTCCAAACTTGGGCCCGGTTCATTGTGCGGCTTCGTTTCCCGTGTTCGTTTTTGATTGATTCTTGTGATCTTTTGCCAATTCCTCAATATCCGTACCTAAAAATACACAAGTAACAAACACGAGCATATATTTGGTCTATTTTATGATATTTTATGCATTTTAAGGCCGATTTGGACGATGAGACCATGTATAAAAGCAGTCTCATCAATTATATTTATAAAATTATTTTGGAATTATAACAAGTCTAAGAATTAATTATAACAAGATCAAATATTGGTTAACATAGAGAATTAAAGATTACCTAGGTAGCTCCAAAATGGCTCCTTATGGCTTCATGTGAACACAACTTGCTATCAAAGCTTCAAGAGATTCAATGGCTTCTTTCTAGACCTGGTTTATGGTCTTCTAAGAGTCCTAGAATGTTTATAGAAGTGGAATTGAAGAATGGGTGGGGGATACTTAAGAAACAAGGTGCAAGTCTTCATGTTGTGTAGTTCGCCCCTATTTATAACAATTCCAACCCTTAGGCTCCAATTCTTGGCCTCAAACGTGTAACAATGATAGATTAGTGACTAAGGATAGCTAGTGAAGGTCTATGAAAGTTTGTAGAGTATAGGATGAAAATATCTAACACTTGCGGTCTAAAATGGTTCACGGCAAGGTATAGATGAGAATGGTGATGTGTAGCCTTCAAGTAAGTGATGCACCTCCTTGTTGGCACTCCAAAATATCTAGGAATACTCTAAATATCTTAATAGAGGTTTGAATTTAGGAGGGAAAGTGTTTAAACTAGGTTTTTGTGACAACCCTAGATTTTGGATTTGTCACTTTTGATTGTAGATGTGATCGGTACTTGGTTTAAGTTTTGTTGTGGATGCATGTAACATGATTATCACATTATGGTCCATTACTATAAATTATTTTAATTCAACTTATTTACAGCGGATGTCAAGGTTTCTTATGATGTTCTAGATAACTTAAACCTATGTTCTCACCAACTTTATGTTGACAGATTTTAGTGTCATTTTCAGGTGAGGTAGTTGTGCAAGATGAGGTTAGAAGTGGCTAGAGTATAGAGGCTGCTAGGATTACATTAGGAGGAATCCCTTTCCTCTTAGATTTTATTTTGTCTTTTGATTTAATAAATTGTTTGATACCTATATGTTTGATGTGTGTTATTTGAATGTCTTTGGTAAGACGTAGGCCTGTTACCTACTTACCTAGACGCCTACATTATTTGAGATATTGTCATGACATTGTGTCACCTTTTTATGACATTTCTATTTCATTTAGTTAACTTTATAGACACGCTATTATTGTGACGATATCCATACGTCGCGCCCTATATTTCGCCATGGTGGGGTGTGACAGAATGGTATCAGAGACAATGGTTATAGAGAATTAGGTTGCCTAGTCGTGTAGCCTGGTCTATAGCTTAAGGGTCCCTGCATATAGGCGTCATTGGAGTATGTGTGCATTTTATATTAATTAATGTGTTTGGATGTTATTTATTGTGATGTTTTGACTAGTATGAATTGAACCATAGTAAGTTCATACTTAGCTACATGTTAATTTATTTACGAGTTTTGACTAGTATGGGTTGAACCATAGTCGTATACACTAGTTATTATTGGATTTAGTTTGATTATATTTTCATGTTCTTTATACATTTTGAATTTCGTCTACGCTGGTTCAGCTGGATTACGAGTTTATGTGTTTCATGCATTAGCTACGTTATTTTGATACATGGAATTTTGGACCTTATGTTATGTTGTGGATTATGTGCTTATATGAGTTGTAGGATTTATGTGATTATTTGAGTTGGTAGACTGATGTGTTATGTGTAGTATTAATTCTTATAAGTGTCATCATAGGAGGGAGTGCATTGGTGAAAGGGGACTTATATAAGTATGGTGGCCAACATAGTTATACAAGTACCACGACATCAATGGATTCCTGAGTATGGTTGCATGAAAGAGGGTTAATACATGTTTGCATAGTATACATTGGATGGATTTGAGTGTATGTATGCATATTCCTATATATGTATAATTCCCTTCTATTTATCGGTTGTTTTCTTGTGATGGTTTGCTAGCTCGTTCCTCTTCGAGATGTTTAACTTCCGTAATAGCACATTTATCGAGTCCTCATATCAGGTGTTCGTTTGTACGGTACTTTTAGCGTAAATTTTATTGAGATAGTTTAAGAATTCCATTGTCTTTGTTTATTTGAGGTAACGATATCTTTTATTTTGAGTCTTACGTGGTAAAAGAAATGAAATTTGTAAATAGTTAAAATAGTTGTTGGTAGTTGATAAAATAAGGGTAAAGTGTCGAAAACGTGTTTGAAATAGGGTAAAATATAAATTCTTTAACATATAAGCATGGCTTATTTATTTTAAAATTATTTTAGTTTTGATCACCTAAAGTTATTGTTCTTTAGTTAAAATATTGTTCTTAGTTAATTAAATATGTTTAAATCAAGTAATTAATCATATGATGGGTGAGAGTTTTAATTTTCTGGAATTAAATTAAATTAGACCTTGAATTTTTTAATTAATAACGGGTTTTTTGGGTATAAAATATTTTTTTTGTTTAAATCGGATTAGGCAGAAACTGTCGTTAAATTGTAAGAATTCATCGCTAAACAGTCAGAAACTGTCGCTAGTGTTTGGGCAGATTCTAGGTAAAAATCGTTTTGGTTATAACTTATTCATTTTTAAAGCTTTTTGGGTGATTCAAAAGCCTAAAGTTATGTACTCGGAGCGTACTTTTAAAATATTTAGAATGTATTGTCAATGGAAGTCATTAGCTTGGTCGAATTAATTGTACAACTGTCGAGTTCAAGATTAATTTTCGGACAACATGGTTTAAACTCGTGTTTTGGGTATTTTGGGATAGTGGACACTTAGAAGGCTAACATAGGGCTGCTTTGGGATAGGATTTCAGATGTATCCATCATATAGATTGTTACATTAATGAAGAATGTGGGTTCCGGAGTCAATGTTGACGCGTCATATTGTGTTGTATGCTTTAGACAATTGATCGTTCGTGAAGAGACTATAGATTTTTTTTTTGTCAAATGATTACATAAATTACTAATGTGATACCATGGTTTTAGAACAACTAATATACAATACAGTACAAAATCCATTCCGGGGTAAAATTTGGTTTTGCACAAGGTTTTAATAGTATGTCACCGGTCGTAATACGTTTTGGTTGTCGCTGGGTGCTTCTTGTGTCATTGGTCCGTTTCCATGGTTCGTTGGGAGTCGATACATGTTTTATGTTGAGTATCTTTTGGATTCTCATGGTATTGGTTCATACTTTTAAATTCGTTCACGTAAACTTCCGTTAGTTGTTCATGGGCTTGATCGTTTATCCGAAGTTGGGGGTCCTAAAATTTGTCGTGAGCTTATATTCATTGAGGGCGTTGTTGTAGTCATACGGATGATCCAGTTACGTTCTTATGAGAGAGATAGCGAGTTGGTTGTGAAATGAAGTTTTTTGAGCTCATGGAGTAAATCTCGGGACGAGATTTCTATTAGGAGGTAGTGATGTGACAACCCTAGATTTTGGATTTGTCACTTTTGACTGTAGATGTGATCGGTACTTGGTTTAAGTTTTGTTGTGGATGCATGTAACATGATTATCACATTATGGTCCATTACTATAAATTTTTTTCTTCAACTTATTTACAGCGGATGTCAAGGTTTCTTATGATGTTCTAGATAACTTAAACCTATGTTCTCACCAACTTTATGTTGACAGATTTTAGTGTCATTTTCAGGTGAGGTAGTTGTGCAAGATGAGGTTAGAAGTGGGTAGAGTATAGAGGCTTTTAGGATTGCATTAGGAGGAATCCCTTTCCTCTTAGATTTTATTTTGTCTTTTGATTTAATAAATTGTTTGATACCTATATGTTTGATGTGTGTTATTTGAATGTCTTTGGTAAGACGTAGGCCTGGTACCTACTTACCTAAACACCTACATTATTTTAGATATTGTCATGACATTGTGTCACCTTTTTATGACATTTCTATTTCATTTAGTTAACTCTATAGACACGCTATTGTTGTGATGATATCCATACGTCGTGCCCCCTATTCCGCCATGGCAGGGTGTGACAGTTTTGGAGGGAAAAAGTAAAACTGGGTCCTAAATTTAGGGCTTGTAACTTATACTTTGTATGGCTTAATTAGGGTTTAGAAATTTTATTTAGAAGATTTGGGTCCTTGATTTGAATTTTAACAAAGGTTTGATGTGAATTTGGGAAGAAAACTTATGTAGATTAGGGTTTCTAATGATCTATGGTTAAGTCTTAGTAAAACTCATTATTTTCCTTTTAGCTATTGATTTAAACTTAATTTAGGTCCTAGACATTGTGTTTTAAGTGTCCAATAAGTTCCCACACTTGGTTTATTAGTTTATTCTAAGTAAACATGTCTAAAGGGTGAAAATACCTATTTTGACCTAATTTACTAGTCATGCATTGAAATCTTGTACCTTATGCTTAAGGATACTTGTACATTGTCTTAACATAATCTTATAAACTTAATGAAATGATATAAGTGTGTTTGTAGTGTAACACCCCATTTTGATAAATGGAATGTCACGCGTGATTATGGCGTGTCATCAAAGCATGCAAGGTGATATGTAGTAAAACATACATGACCATAGGGAAAACCGGAATCAAACATCGGTTCCCAAACATAAGCCCAAAACATAAATAAAGGAAATGAACTGAATAAAGACTAAACAAGCATAACTATATGAAGGAAAAAAGGAAAAGAAGTCTCAGGCAGCTTCCATCCTATGTGCGTCCTCCAAATACTCGAGTCTTGGGTACCTGCCGTTTTGGGACATAGAAAGGAAAGTAACGGCTGAGCAAGACGCTCAGTGCACGGATGTACAATAAAGCATGAAATAGGATAAGCATGTAACATATAACAGTGGAAGACTAAGTTCTGAGTAACTGGTTAAGTATCAAGAAAACTGGTTTTATAGTTTGAAAAGCCTTATCTTTAACTTGTGAAAACTGTTTTAACATATAAATACCATAGCCCATATAGGTCATGAAAAGGTCACGTGCATGAATACTTGGAGGGGTGACCTCATCATGCTGATTAGAGGGGATGCCTCTAATCAATATACTGGTTTGGGTAGGAGGGATCAGCTCCTTGTGAAGGGTGCAAGGCACACACCACATTCACCATGATAAACTGAATAAAACATGTAACTAGGATGCACCCATACGCCCCACCTGATATAATAATATGGCCAAAACTGAAAAGGGACGCCACGAGCAATCACTCCGCCGTGGGGAAGTCATAACATCGGTGCCTCCAATGCTATGGTTATGGTACCTCCATAACTAGGTGAAACTGGTCATGCTTGTATATGGCTATAGATTATGCTAAATTAACATAAGCAGTTCAAAACAATAAAACAAATGCTGGGAAAACAGTTGGCTGCATACGGGGAAATCCTAATAAGGAAAGAATGTCCATACTAAAAGGACGGGAATCCGTACCTCAAGTCCAGTGAATGAACGGAAGAAAGACTCCTACTTCTGGATCACTAACGCTACATGAATACACACGTGTATAAGTATCGATTCACTGATTACGTACTGGGTTTTGTGTCTCATTTTAGCTGATTTGGTATGTTTTAGGTCATGGTTCACTGTTTAAAGCCTTAAACTGTGTTTATCTGGTATTCTGATTAATCTGATTAAGTATTACTGGTGTTTCATGTATTATTATACTTACTGAGTAATAATAAGTAACTTTCCAAAAATAGCAGGTTTCCAAAAATAGAAAGTTTCCAAAAATAGAAAGTTTCCAAAAATAGAAAGTTTCCAAAAATAGAAAGTTACCAAAAATAGAAAGTTTCCAAAAATAGAAAGTTTCCAAAAATAGAAAGTTTCCAAAAAAATAGAAAGTTTCCAAAAAAATAGAAAGTTTCAAAAAATAGAATTTACTGCTTAACATAGATTAGTTTCTAAAAATAGAAAGTTTCCAAAAATAGATCAGCTGCCTTAATTAAATAAGTTTCCATATATAGATGGTTTCCATAATTAGGTTAGTTGCCTTATTTAATTAAGTTTCTATAAATAGAAGTTTCCATAATTAGAATTAAGCTGGTTACATAAGCTAACATATAAGTCTAAGTGTTTATAAGCTGATTTCTTAAGTCATATGATATAGTGTATAGTTTAATTATTATCTCATGTATTTCAATTAAACTATAGGTTAAGCATTTTAATTAAGGTATAACATGTTTTAATTAAAATGAAATGAAAATACTTAGGTTAAAATGTGTATTATTATTATTAATAATATAACCTAAGTCATGACTAAATTAATTAATTATAGGCATGTTTTAATAATTAATTAATTATAACTTATAACATAAAATACTTAGGTTAAAATGTGTATTATTATTATTAATAATATAACCTAAGTCATGACTAAATTAATTAATTATAGGCATGTTTTAATAATTAATTAATTATAACTTATAACATAAAATACTTAGGTTAAATTAATGTCATGTTAAACTAATAATTAAAATAACCTAAGTCGTGATTTAATTAATATTTCATGTTATTAATTAATTATATCCTAAGTTCATGATTCATAAAAATTAACATGTAACATAGATCATGATTTAACCAACGAACCATGAATCGGGCATGAATTCGACACCGTACCCCGAGCCAAACCCGGGGCACGTGTGCCTCCTTGCTTCCGTGGGTCCCACATGAGCCAACCAAGACCAAAAATGGTCTTGGTGGTGGCGGCAATAGCAAACCAAACCCCCCTCGAGTTTGTTTGCTAGGCGGCCAAAACTAACACCCCTTTTAAATCATTCTTTGATTTTATTTAATACCAAAACATGTTAGATCAATGATTAATTACCATGTTTTAATAAGAAAAATAATAACATGTTCATGAAAATAATCAAAGATTAAAAGAATTAAAAAGAATTAAAAAGAAGGGTTAAAAAGGTATACCACTACGTATCTTGAAAGAGGATGAACAAACCCGGTTTCTAACTCTTGAATTTATGATCAAAATCAACAAACAACCACCTATGGTGGTGTTATAGGTGGCGGCACAAATGAAAGAAAAGGGGAGGAGGAAGAACAAAATTAGGTTTTTGGTTAATTCTTTTGAAAAGTGAAAAATGACTAGCTAATTTTCCCTTACCCCCCTTGTTTAGTAAAAATGATGGGCTAGGCCCATTTCTCTTCCTTAATTCGTGGATATGGGGCCCACAAGGGGTAGCCCAAATGTTTTCTCGTGTCCCGATGTTTCGTGTTCGTTCGTGGTTAAACGTGTTCGTGTCTGAAGCGTTTCTGTTTATTTTATCATGTAGTTTACCGTAATCTTAACGCTCGTAATTATATTATATGTATTTACGTAATTATTCTAGTTCGTATTTTAAATGGTGATCTTGATTTAATTACGTTCACGTGACATATTTATTAATTGTTTATCATGGGTTCGTACGTAAACGATACTTGTCATGTCATACACGTATGCACTTGCTTGATTATTAGCACATGAATGTGATCAATACTGAATAAGGTAAGTTTTAATCTAGGACGTACGATCTTAAGGGCACTATTCATGGTAAAAGCACGCGGGTTTTACAATTCTTCCCCCCTAAAAAGAATAATTCGTCCCCGAATTATAGATAAAGTAACTGAAAGCGAAACATACCCGAATCAAACTGGAAAGGTATGCAAAATAACGGAAATGAAGGTGACATGGTAGAAGGGAACGTGGAACATGACATGTCTTGAAAAGACATGGAACGTGACGTGACTGAAAGGACATATCTAATCGATAAGAGAAAAATGGATAAGAAGTCCGGATGAACTTGTCCGTTTCCAAGTGGCCTCCCTCTTGGAACGGTTCCTTCAGAAGATCCCGACACTAATGATAAATCTTGGTCCTCCTGACCTTGACTTGGAATACGAAGAAATTCTTGGTTATCAACGGAAGGTAGATCCCCGAAATTCGATCGAGGAAAAATAAGAGTTAACGTGCAAGGGTAACTGAAACGTTACGATGCAAGACAATCTGACTTAACTGATAATTAGAAACTATGAGCGAGACATAAAGAAACGTAGTACGTGAAAAATTTTGAACGTGATACGTGAAAAATTTTGAACGTGCTACGTGGAGATATGGCGAGTGTAGTATAAGTAAACATATCGTGATCCATGATACATGTAACCTATTTTGATCATGATATGAGGAACGTGGAATGAACATGACATGTGAGACATATCGTGATCATATAATATAATGGCGGTGACGCCAAACGCTACAGGGTGAGACGTGGAATATGACGTGAAACGTCTATCTGATGATGGAGAGTTATACTAAAGTTGGGTCTGGTCTCACAAGTTCTTGCAAACTTCCCAGAATGAGAAAAGAAATGAACGTAAAATCGTAAGTCAAAATACGATAATGAACGTGAATAGTGTCATGAACGTGAGCGCGAAAGCAAGTCGTGGAATTAGAATGAAGACGTGAAGTAATTTAGGAGTACAATTGGGAATCTTTGTCTGACTCGATAGCTGCGGAATTACCAAGTGGTCGGATGAGCCTTGGCTGGAACATGTTCGTTCAATCTGTTGGTTCTGAAATCCGTACGGATGTAAGGATTTTGCAGACTTGATCAAACTGTTGACAATAACCCAGATAGCATCATGCTTCTTCTGAGTTTGCTGAAATCTGGTAACTAAAATCCATGGAGATCTTGTCCCTTTTCGATTCACAATCTCATATGATGAAAACATCCCAGTTTGTTGGTGTCCTATCTTAACCTGTTGGTATAACATGTACCTAGATATGAACGTAACTGTATCTTGCTTCGTAGAAACTTGATACATAGAAGGTTGCGAAACTCTGAGTCTTTGAATTAGACTTCTCCTAGCGTAGGATTTCCTAGAACACCTAATGTAGTGTAGGGTTCTCTCCTTTACGCATAAGCTGAGTCATGGTAAGATTAACCATAGAAACCCATGTGATTCAGCGTGTCACTGTTATGAAACAGAATTGATATTGGAAAATTTTCTAGGGTAAAATTTCTCTTGGCATAAAATTTGTAACATAGTGCAGATATGGTCCTCCTGTTCTTCTCTGGGCTTACAGGAAATCAGGTTATACTCAATGAAAATGCTGATAAAATTGTTTAGGAGTTCATGGAAACTCAATTTATTAAGTCCATAATGCGGTTGGAGCATTGATGAGACTAATTCAAAATCCTAAATTTAGCGTGACCGAGTCGTGTACGAATAGCAGTCATGGACATGTCCTGCTCTTTTACTCGTCACTGTTGGCAGCATGATTATGAGTTCGATCTTGGAAAAGTGATTAACACTATACGGTTGATTGGACCTGTCGTCAATACGTGGAGGAGAATAACGGTCATGAATGGTGATTTGTTTAAGTCAACGGTAGTCGACACATAATCTCATGGTACCATCCTTCTCCTAGTAGGTTCTGCTAGAATGTAAAGGAAGACTTTGGAATAATCACTGGCTGTGCGTAAAAGAGTTAAGTGGTTGTGTCTTACTGACAGCTAGAAAATTTTAGCGACCATGGCTAACAATGCACATGCTTGTAAGCGTAGAAAATTTGCACAGATATTCCGATGGAAAATCAAGCTGAAGTATTCAGGAGCCTGAACATTACTGTACATAATTATGAATCGTAGCATGGTGTGCTGTTCATAGTCCATAATTAAGATAAAAAATTCATCTCGTGTCTGTCCGAGGAAAATGCGTTAGCAGCTTGGATCTCATCATTAAGATGACGGAAAATCTTCGTATACGTGGGAATACGAACGGCGTCCTTCATGGTCAGGAATATATGAACTATGGTGAAAGAAATGAAAGTGACATCGGCAACATGACAGTTCTCACTGATGCGCTGATAATGGTATTGAAATTCTTGTGGCCTGATTTATACATGGCACAACAAATAGATGTACCCTTGGAGGGTACCCTGAATTTCTTAGAAATGCTCCATAGTTGGACGTGAGTCATGTGTCTTGACTCGTTTCTTGGAACAATAAGCATGACATATGTCTTGACTGGTGTCTTGACATGTGTCTTCAGGAGGTATACGTGAGACATGTGTCTTGACTGATGTCTTGACATGTGTCTCGAGATGTGAAACAAATATAACCACAATATTAGGTTAATATGCCAGAATTGGCGGATCGGTTGGACTACTGATCATTTGTATGTCTGATCACGTTCGTGGCCGGAGCCTCGATTGCGATTTCTAAGATAGTTGCTGTCATAGTAGTGGTTACTATCATCTTGTCTGTCGGTTCCCTGACGGTCATTCTCATGACCGTGACTCATGTAACTATTTAGCTGAGTGGCTGGCTGGTACTGGTTTGCACTCATATGGCTGAAATGACAGCCGAACGACGTGTGACATGTAACTATGAATTTCGGACAATGATTGATGGGAATTGTCTGATGGTGAAGCATCTTCTCGTCCAATTGCTTTGCTCCGACGCCTTTGTCTTCGTCTTTTAGGATCCCCAGGTTGTGAACAGCATCAGCATCAGCATCTCGTAGCGTCTTCCAACATCAGCAGCATCAACCTTCAGTAACATCTCCAAGCTATGAGCGGCATCGACAATCTTGTAGAATATCAGCAAGTGAACATACGCCTGAGATGATTTAGAATCGACTAGCGAACACTCGTGAAGTATTGCAAGTGGAATATACATGGATTAAGGTACATGTATACACATGAAATACGATACGTGGAGTACACATGGAATGCACCTGAAATGATCGGTATGGGCTCGATCATTTGTCATGATTTAAGGAAAGTAAACCGGTTAAACGGTTAGGAAAACCATTGTGATAACCTTGCTGTATTTGCATAGACATCATTCTGGTTGCATAGCGAAACGCTAAAGTGTGGTTACACAAAATTCAACGATGATGTGCCTGACGGCATGATCAATGTAAACCAACCATGATTATCATGAAAGCATGATTCAAGAAATCTAACAATATCTTGCAGGACCACGTAAATAACAAAAGAGGCGTGAAACATAATCAACATGAAGGCGGAATTATCATGAGGAAACATGAAACCATCTATTACAAGAAGTGTATAACATAATCAGCATGAAACTGAAGTTAACCATGACAGTATGAAGGCATACTTGACATAAAAACATAATAACTTATGATGGGACATGAAAAAATTTATGCCAATTTAAATCATGAGAAAAATTTTATGCAAGAAAACAGTGCATGAATGCGTAATGTAGTTTATAAAACCTTTATATGTGCGAGGGAACGCCTATGGGTCGGTTCCAAAACAAAAGACATGGCGAGGGGACGCCTATGGGTCGGTCCCAAAGTTAAAAGTTTCGATAAAAGCACATGCGACTAAATAGGGCCAGTCCTGTACCAACCATTACTTAGTCAAAATTCCTGTAACAGATGACATATGATATAAATGCATGAATGCATGAAACATAATAATTAAAAGTCATTGTCAAAACTTAACAGAAAAATTTTTATGTGAAAATTATGAACTACTGGGGTCAGTCCACATCGTCACAGTTCACGAGGAACATCATGCATAGACAATGACACATAACTAAGTACGGATGACGGTTTTTCATTCCATATTAGTAAGACGATACTGGTGAAAACATCATGGTGAAAACAACAAGGTGCTGAAAACGTCATGGCTAAAACAAAAAGGTGCTGAAAACGTAATGGTTGAAACAACAACGCGCTGAAACATCAATACGTGGAATAACAAACGTTGGCTTAGGAAGCTCCTGGTGACTACCCACTAGTCACAGGTCGAGTTTTAGAGTCTACAGGTCGAAGCCTAGGCTCTGATACCATAATTGTAACACCCCATTTTGATAAATGGAATGTCACGCGTGATTATGGCGTGTCATCAAAGCATGCAAGGTGATATGTAGTAAAACATACATGACCATAGGGAAAACCGGAATCAAACATCGGTTCCCAAACATAAGCCCAAAACATAAATAAAGGAAATGAACTGAATAAAGACTAAACAAGCATAACTATATGAAGGCAAAAAGGAAAAGAAGTCTCTGGCAGCTTCCATCCTATGTGCGTCCTCAAAATGCTCGAGTCTTGGGTACCTGCCGTTTTGGGACATAGAAAGGAAAGTAACGGCTGAGCAAGACGCTCAGTGCACGGATGTACAATAAAGCATGAAATAGGATAAGCATGTAACATATAACAGCGGAAGACTAAGTTCTGAGTAACTAGTTAAGTATCAAGAAAACTGGTTTTATAGTTTGAAAAGCCTTATGTTTAACTTGTGAAAACTGTTTTAACATATAAATACCATAGCCCATATAGGTCATGAAAAGGTCACGTGCATGAATACTTGGAGGGGTGACCTCATCATGCTGATTAGAGGGGATGCCTCTAATCAATATACTGGTTTGGGTAGGAGGGATCAGCTCCTTGTGAAGGGTGCAAGGCACACACCACATTCACCATGATAAACTGAATAAAACATGTAACTAGGATGCACCCATACGCCCCACCTGATATAATAATATGGCCAAAACTGAAAAGGGACGCCACGAGCAATCACTCCGCCGTGGGGAAGTCATAACATCGGTGCCTCCAATGCTATGGTTATGGTACCTCCATAACTAGGTGAAACTGGTCATGCTTGTATATGGCTATAGATTATGCTAAATTAACATAAGCAGTTCAAAACAATAAAACAAATGCTGGGAAAACAGTTGGCTGCATACGGGGAAATCCTAATAAGGAAAGAATGTCCATACTGAAAGGACGGGAATCCGTACCTCAAGTCCAGTGAATGAACGGAAGAAAGACTCCTACTTCTGGATCACTAACGCTACATGAATACACACGTGTATAAGTATCGATTCACTGATTACGTACTGGGTTTTGTGTCTCATTTTAGCTGATTTGGTATGTTTTAGGTCATGGTTCACTGTTTAAAGCCTTAAACTGTGTTTATCTGGTATTCTGATTAATCTGATTAAGTATTACTGGTGTTTCATGTATTATTATACTTACTGAGTAATAATAAGTAACTTTCCAAAAATAGCAGGTTTCCAAAAATAGAAAGTTTCCAAAAATAGAAAGTTTCCAAAAATAGAAAGTTTCCAAAAATAGAAAGTTACCAAAAATAGAAAGTTTCCAAAAATAGAAAGTTTCCAAAAATAGAAAGTTTCCAAAAAAATAGAAAGTTTCCAAAAAAATAGAAAGTTTCCAAAAATAGAATTTACTGCTTAAAATAGATTAGTTTCTAAAAATAGAAAGTTTCCAAAAATAGATCAGCTGCCTTAATTAAATAAGTTTCCATATATAGATGGTTTCCATAATTAGGTTAGTTGCCTTATTTAATTAAGTTTCTATAAATAGAAGTTTCCATAATTAGAATTAAGCTGGTTACATAAGCTAACATATAAGTCTAAGTGTTTATAAGCTGATTTCTTAAGTCATATGATATAGTGTATAGTTTAATTATTATCTCATGTATTTCAATTAAACTATAGGTTAAGCATTTTAATTAAGGTATAACATGTTTTAATTAAAATGAAATGAAAATACTTAGGTTAAAATGTGTATTATTATTATTAATAATATAACCTAAGTCATGACTAAATTAATTAATTATAGGCATGTTTTAATAATTAATTAATTATAACTTATAACATAAAATACTTAGGTTAAAATGTGTATTATTATTATTAATAATATAACCTAAGTCATGACTAAATTAATTAATTATAGGCATGTTTTAATAATTAATTAATTATAACTTATAACATAAAATACTTAGGTTAAATTAATGTCATGTTAAACTAATAATTAAAATAACCTAAGTCGTGATTTAATTAATATTTCATGTTATTAATTAATTATATCCTAAGTTCATGATTCATAAAAATTAACATGTAACATAGATCATGATTTAACCAACGAACCATGAATCGGGCATGAATTCGACACCGTACCCCGAGCCAAACCCGGGGCACGTGTGCCTCCTTGCTGCCGTGGGTCCCACATGAGCCAACCAAGACCAAAAATGGTCTTGGTGGTGGCGGCAATAGCAAACCAAACCCCCCTCGAGTTTGTTTGCTAGGCGGCCAAAACTAACACCCCTTTTAAATCATTCTTTGATTTTATTTAATACCAAAACATGTTAGATCAATGATTAATTACCATGTTTTAATAAGAAAAATAATAACATGTTCATGAAAATAATCAAAGATTAAAAGAATTAAAAAGAATTAAAAAGAAGGGTTAGAAAGGTATACCACTACGTATCTTGAAAGAGGATGAACAAACACGGTTTCTAACTCTTGAATTTATGATCAAAATCAACAAACAACCACCTATGGTGGTGTTATAGGTGGCGGCACAAATGAAAGAAAAGGGGAGGAGGAAGAACAAAATTAGGTTTTTGGTT
Source organism: Glebionis coronaria (assembly GCA_025667525.1). Taxonomy (NCBI): domain Eukaryota; kingdom Viridiplantae; phylum Streptophyta; class Magnoliopsida; order Asterales; family Asteraceae; genus Glebionis; species Glebionis coronaria. The sequence continues at coordinate 193,716,927 of CM046881.1, read as the reverse complement.
AATTCTTTTGAAAAGTGAAAAATGACTAGCTAATTTTCCCTTACCCCCCCTTGTTTAGTAAAAATGATGGGCTAGGCCCATTTCTCTTCCTTAATTCGTGGATATGGGGCCCACAAGGGGTAGCCCAAATGTTTTCTCGTGTCCTGATGTTTCGTGTTCGTTCGTGGTTAAACGTGTTCGTGTCTGAAGCGTTTCTGTTTATTTTATCATGTAGTTTACCGTAATCTTAACGCTCGTAATTATATTATATGTATTTACGTAATTATTCTAGTTCGTATTTTAAATGGTGATCTTGATTTAATTACGTTCACGTGACATATTTATTAATTGTTTATCATGGGTTCGTACGTAAACGATACTTGTCATGTCATACACGTATGCACTTGCTTGATTATTAGCACATGAATGTGATCAATACTGAATAAGGTAAGTTTTAATCTAGGACGTACGATCTTAAGGGCACTATTCATGGTAAAAGCACGCGGGTTTTACATGTAGACTTGTCCTAAAAGACTAGGTAGTGATTCTATATAGATTTCTTAATATAAGGGTTTCTAGGTTACTAATCCTAATGACTTTCTATTTTGGGTGATTAGTGTTTATATAATAATGTAAGCTTATTCTAGGTATTATATAGTATGTTTATGATTTCTAGGATTTCTAAATTCTCAGTTTAAGGGTTTATATAGGTTAATCATATTTAGGGTTACTTAAGTGAGCTTAAGATCCTATGCTTTGATAACTTGTACTTTATGCTTTATTAATTTGTAACTTGGCTTGAGATAAATGTATTAACTTATTATGATTCTTAGTTGAGTTTTATAATTAGTTGAAAAAGATTAGACTCTAATTCATTATGAAATATATTTTATATGCTAATCTTGGTTATTAGGTCATATACTTGTAATTAGCTTGAGATTAGTAAATATTAGTGTTTTGTAATCAATTACCTTTTCTTTATATGATAGATTATAATTAGTGTAGTGTATTTGATAATAGTATATAGATATTATGTATTTATATTGCTTGGAACATTGGTTTATAAAGTGAATTCTAGGGTTTCTAAGGTTCTTTAGTAATTTAGGGCATCTTTGTTATAATTTAGATGTTCTTATTCATAGTATATACATATTACTTTTAGAACTCAGACTTGATACATACATATTATTCACAACAAATAGGAATATGTTGATGTGGCAATTGAGATAGTGAGAATTCATATATTCAACAATTCAATCATATCTCATAGGAAAATGCAAAATTTCTTGCAAAATCTCCTCTTTATTTATTTATCAAATGGGCAATTACATATTTATTTATATTACATTAGCCAAAACTACTGGATGTTATAAAACACCTCAAGACTACGAACACGAAGCCCACCTTCGGATTTAGGAAGACATATGACGCCCCATGAAACTTTCGCATTCCTTATTTTGTAATCACCGTTACACCACAATAAGCCTCGAATAAGATGTTGAATATCATAGATATTACCTTTAGGTAGAAGGAGAACGGGCGCCCAATACACTTGCATCGCTGAAATAACAAATTTACATAATTGTAGCCTTCGCGCAAATAATAAAGACTTATTATTCCAATCGTCATTAGGATTCTTAGCCTTTTCAACCAACGGTTTGTAATCCCTGCTTAAGTTCTTCAAGGCTATCCATAATCACACACACTGAATGAACATCACCCATAGAAAACAAGAAAAGATCATCTGAAAAACACACATTAATAATATCCAACACCTCATAATGTTTATGATACCGGAATGAATCCGAAATCTTAACACGACGTTTAAGAATCAAAGTGATCACCTCCATGACCAGGGTGAAAAGATAAGGAGAGATGATCTCTTTGTCTTAAACCATGCTTGCCCTTGAAAAAACCATGCACATCACCATTAAGACTAAGAGAAAATGAGGTGAAGACACACATGCCATAACCCATTTAATCATAAGCGTAGGGAAGCCAAAATGATGAAGAATTTTGTCCAAAAACAACCAATCCACCATATCTTGGGCCTTCTGGATATCAATTTTAAAAGCGCATCGAGGAGGACCTCGATTACGATGGTAATTATGCATAAGCTGCTGAGTGAGAAGAATGTTATCCTACATCCTTCTGCCCGACACGAAAGCTGACCGATTCATACTAACAACTTCCTCAATCCCTCCAATAATATTATTAGTAAGAATTTTACTAATACATTTATAAATCACATTGCAACATGATATATGCCGATAATTATTCACCTTAGTGGGAGTTGGAACCTTTGCCTCGACATCTTCACTTTGCCCATCTTCTCAAAGCCCTTCGAGAGGAAGATGAATGTCAATGTGTCATTTGAATGAGAGCACGAAAGGTATTGTTAATCTCCTTAAAAATCTTACCATTATAAAAAAGTCACGAACTGAGTTGCACACATCCGAACCTACAACATCCCACCCCTTTTTAAAAAAGCTGTGAAACCATCCGGACCCCGGGGCACGATCATCCCTAATATCAAACATATCCCTCTTAATCTCAACATCCATAACTGGCCTCACATATGAAGCTGATTATCCACAAACACTTGATTAACAAACAGATCGTAGATATTCAAACCAACAGATAGAGAAGAGTTACCAAGGAACGCCTCATAATGTTTAACAAAATCATCAAGTACAGCCGCACCCGTTAGTACATTATCATTATAATTAAGAAGACCAACAATACGGCTACGAGAATTCTTAATTTTAACCGTCTTACGAAAATAAGCCGAATTCGAATCCCCCGCCTTTAACCAGTCAACCTTTTCCTTTTGCTTTGAAAGATTTTAATGTTATTATTATGTAGGAAACCGTATAAACATATAAGCTACAAAGTTTTTTTATATTTCATCATCAATCATCACAATTTCGTAATACTATTTTCATATGAAATGACTTATTATTGCTTAAAGTTATTCCAACTCAAAGCTATCATCATTATCATAAATATATTTATAAACCATTGCGCTCGCATAATTTTAGTTTCAAAGTACCCGTAGCTGCAACACGCGGGTACCCTGCTAGTAACGTATTAAAAGAGAAACTATGTTGTTAAATTGTCTGTTTTTTATTTAAAAGGTAACTAGCAGATACTCGCGTGTTGTGGCTGCCAGTATTTTGAAATTAAATTCTACGAGTATAATTTTTATGATTATACGTATTTTTCAATAATAATTTTACGAATAATGATGAAAGTTTTAAGTTGGAATAACTTTAAGCAACAATAAATCATTTCATATAAAAATACTATTACTAGATTGTGATGATTGATGATAAAAAGTGTTTACTAATACGTGTAATCGCAATATTATATAATGTGTAAATACATAAAATCTTCGTAGTTTTATGCTTACACGTTTTTATATATTAATTAACCTTAAAATCTCCCTACTTTGATATGCACGATTAAATCGAATTAACTAGCAAAATGATTGGTATTTCACTAAACTTGTACTAAAATACATGCATAGACGACATATATTTTCAAATATGCAAATTTATAAAAATTTACATGGTTCAAAATCAAACACATTTGATAGTAAACTTACACTAGTGAACAATTTAAATAATTGTATGTAAAAATTATAATTTATAACATTAATCATTTGTACATGTTGTATATTAATTTGTATTCGTTTTGTCATTTAATGTGTATTGTTAATCAATTAATACAAAAATAAATTTATGAAGTTTTTGTGTTGTAAAGATTTGTATTAGAAGCTTGTAAGGTTGTAGTACTTAAAATTTTAGAGATAGAGTTCAATCTATTTTATAAGTAGTATAGGTTTATGTGTCGTTAAAAATGTAGTACAAATTTATGTAATGAAGCCGTTCTTATTGGTTTCGATAGATTCTCTTCGGTTAGTCTTCTGACGACTTTTATTAGCTAGCCAAACCGATTGTAACATTGGTTCTCAGTTGAACTCGTTGATCCGGTTTGGTTTCAAAACTATGTACACAATCATTTTACGTAGAGAATATATGTATGATTTTGTAGATATATGCTTTTAGTTGTACAATGTGAATATATAATTGTATTTTTAACTAATGAGGTGTATTAATTATACATTAATTAGTATTAATTATTTTTATTTTCAAGTGTTTATAACTAGTATGTATTAATTAGTTTACTATGAGTATTTAATTATATTTTTATATTTTAATTGATTTATAATTATGTTTATACTAGCTTAAAGACCTGTCTAACATCGGATTTAGTTTAAAAAATTATTTTTGTAACAAAAAAGAACCATATGTTTATATAAAAAAAACATGAAACGGCTTCTCGTAATAGAAAACAATAATATAAAGAACATGAAGTATTAGATTAGCTACTAAAGTTTGTAAACATAACTAAAAAAATCATTCAATCCATTGTGGTCTTCAAGCATGACGTATGTGAGTCCCAATTAAGTGAAAAGAAAATGCACATTTTGTTAACACCTGAAAGTTGAATGTATAAGTTACTAAAATGAATATGTGAAAAAGATTTAAGATTTAAATTAAAAATAATTGAAAAAGCATATTAAAATAAATAAATTACATACTATCATAAACTTTTTCAAAGACCGTGTAACACTTATTTGTAAACCGCATTTGTAGTTGTTTTACAAACATTCCCATCTGGATCACAAACAACAACCTTAAATCCTATCTTGCTTTTTACTCTAGAGACCGCTACATATAGTTGACCGTGAGCGAAAACTGGACGTGGTAGGTATAAACCCACTTTAGAAAAGGATTGCCCTTGGCTTTTGTTAATGGTCTTGCAAATGAAAGTGAAATACATAACTGTTGCTGGATGATCTTTAACGGAAAACGCTTGTCAGAGGGAGTGATTCTTAACCTCAATATGATAACTATCTTTTCGAAATTCGTTCCATTGATAATTTGTGCACTAATTCTAGTTCTCGTTAACTTAAGCACCTTCAACCTTGTCCCATTACACAAACTGTTTGCTTGATCATTATTTCTCAAAAACATTATAGCCACACCCACTTTTAATGCCAATTTTTGATTTGGGATACCTGGAACTTTAATTCATTAATAAATTCTGGTGAGAAAATGGATTCATAAGTCGAAGCACCACGTTTAGTTTTGTCTATGCTGTTGCAACTCAAGTACACAAATTCTTCTCTAAGAAATATTTCCAACAAATTCTCGTTTATAGCGTCTACGACTTCATTACTTGGCTCAAGAATGGCATTTCCTTGGAAGTATGAAGGATCATTGATGTTACCCAAAAGATTTGGGTAAGTGAAATCCACAATAGACGTTACTGGATCGTCAGTCACATCTATGGAAACCACTACGTCATTTTCTTCTCCAATCTCCCCGTCTCCAACTTTTAGTATCCAAGCGGCAAAATCTCGTACTTCCTCAACATCCTCGAATAGATCTTCAAGAGTGATGAGAGTGACAATGGGCACTAGAAGTCAACGAAGCAGAAGTAAAGTATGTAAGAAGAAGACCTCTCCCAAGTCCCAATCATGGATATGCGAGGAAGTAGATCCGTCCAAATCTCGCGTTCAAAACTCTGAGCTACCAAAGAGGATCCACATGACCAGTCAAAGTATTCCAAGTATTCCAAGCAACAACCAAGGTGAAGTGATGGGTCATGCTAACATGGTGTAACATGTTCAATTCCACACTAATTGGAAATGCCAAATTATGGTTCGATGAACTACCTCCGGAGTCAACAGATAGTTACGATGACTTAAAAAAGGCATTCCTAGCTAACTGACTCCAAGAGAAGAAATACATTAAAGGTATTGTGGAGATCCATCACATCAAACAGAAGGAAGGATAGTCAACAAAGAATTTTATGAAAAGATTCAAGGCTGAGAGCAGACACGTCATAGGTGCACCTGACTGCATGGGAATCTCTAGATTTATGCACAGAATCACATACCATGGGCTAATCAGCGCCTTCATAATAATATACAAAAAAAATTCAACGAATGATGAAAGAAATTGTGGCCTTTCTAAGATGAGAGGTTGTGGTAGCAAACTAGGCACATAAGAAGTGTCCTCAAGCATGGAAACAAAAAGGGTAATTGAAAGCAAATCTTTGATAGAAAACCTGACTTCCGGAACCAACAAAGGTCCAAAAGTAGACGCGATAAGTTCACCATCCTCAACCCCCTCACCCTAGAGAAACCTTGGCATTAGTAAAAGAAAAATTCATAACCCCACATCGGTAGAGAAACAAAACAACAAGTTTTGTGAGTCCATGTGGAGGTAGGGCATAACAGAGACGAATGAATGCATATTAAGAGACAGGTTGAAGAACTAATTAAGGCGGGAAAACTATCACATGTAATCAAAGAACTTAAAAAAACAATGGAAAAGACTAACCAAAGGAGGTGAATAAAAGGGAATCTGCTGGAAAGGATAAAGTCTCGGCCATTCAAATGGTACAATCATGTCTGAGAGTAGTGAGGCAAAAAGTAACGAAAAGCTTCTCTCCAGGCCTAGATATATCTTTTCCGTCACTAGAAAACAAAGAGACATGAGACGAACTGTTGTCCCATGTATTTGTGATGATTAAGCAATGTAGAAAGAAAGAAAATAGATGAAGAAGAGATGAATTCCTAGAGAGAGAAAGTAGTGAGAGAAAGTAGAGAGGAGATGATTAACTTGGTGAGATTAGATTAAGAAAAGAAGTTGTTACAAATGACCATCCACCCTCCTAACATGCTAGGAGGGTAGTATATATAGTCCACCCACATGCGGGCTTTAATGGACTATATATTGGGCCGGGCTTGTCTTTTGGACTTTAATTAGTTTAAATCCAAGCCCGTGAACCACGACTAAATAACTACTTTTTACAACGTTCTACTAAATATTACTATAGAAACCTATGACCGAACATTCTTGTTTGACTCAATATTTTGAGGCTAACAATCTCCCCCAATGTGAGGTCATTCCTCTTTTATACTTTGGATTCCAATGGAGTTTTTATGAATTTCGTCATAAATGAGTCTTGAACGTGTAACAGTAGTTTTGTTCCTTCATGCTATGATCTTTGAGCCTTTGTCGTTGTCTTTCGACTTTGTCTTTTAGTCTTGAGATCTTCAAATCATCCTTGACTTGTCATTGCCATCTTGCGATCTTGTGTCTTTGTCCACATGCTCACACTATCAATTGTTGGATAAGTCTTTGGGCATGAATATGTGGTTGTGAATCTTTGACTTTGCTGAGTACACCGTGACGCCACCTTCTCGAGACAAAACATAGACACGGACTGAATGGCTTTGACATTCGTCCTAAATCGGTAGCGTTTTACCTCCGGTCGGTGAAGACCGTTATACGATATTAAATATCGTACCTGTGATCAGGTAGATTCAATTAAGAATCTCCTTGACAGGGTTTCGCGGCTGTACTAGCCGTTCTCTTTACTCGACCGTCTCAAAGCAAGACTGCGAACATAAAGAGTGAATCAATTGGATAGATATCCGCTTGATTAAAGTCGTCAATTCAAATTCCTGGAACAAGTTTGATTCATTAAGAATCTTACCATTTTTGCTTTCCAGTTGACACAAGTTTGATTCATAAGAATCTCACAAGTCACCTACCGTAGCGCTGTTTGATGTTGACGCTAGAAGGATTTCCATTCGTCACTGTGAATATTAATGAATATCACTCTGAATGTTCTGGCAAGACCATAAAGATATTGCGTAGAAACCTGAAACGAGTTTGAATCAATTCAGAATCAAACCACTGTTGCTTTTCAGTTTTACATATGTTCAATTCATAAAGAATCTTGCATATGACCTACCGCAGTGCTGTTTGATGTTAACACTGGAATGATTTCCACTCATCATTGTGAATACTAAGTAGTATCACTCTGAGTGTTCTAGAAATATCGCAAGGATATAGCGTAGGACTCTCTTGATCTTCATCCGTGTGTCCTAACGAGATTTGATTGATCTCTTGGCTCTAGACTCGATTTGTGCACTTTTAGTGGTCGGAGGCTGGAGCAGATGCCACCTATTCAATATCAACTATCTCGGAGTGAGAAAGTCAATAGAAGTCGTGTTGATCTCCGTGACAATAAAACAAACTTCTTTTGAGAGAAGCCTGAGTAGCTAGGAAAGGGTTGTGCATACATCACTGGGTCCATGATGAGTTTGTCTTCATGATGGGTTGACCCGGTTTCTGCCTAAGTTGTATGGAGGGCTTCTTTCTTTAGACCCTTTATCCTTACATTTCTTTTTCATTCTTCAACCCCTTCAATGCTTACCAAGACATCATTAATCGCACCTTGTTGTGATTGTTCCAGTGCTATCATCAGTACTTAGTCGGCATTCAACTACGTTCACATTCTACTCCATCTTTCCTAAGGACTTCTAATAATCTATTGGATTGTCCCTGGGAAGATCCCTCCGGTTCTGGTTGGATCATAGGACTTAAACCTAACCACCCTTTTGACACCAATAACGTTGTGAATTAAATATGTTGTGGGTATTTGATCGTAACCATGAAAACCACTTTAAATTCTAACAAAGTGTGTAAAAAACATTTAACACCTTGCTAGTTTTGTCGTTTCAGAAAAACTCCCCCTTCACATGTGCATCGATAATCGAAAGTGTTTCGCACATGTGGGTAAGAGTTAAAGTGCTTGAGTCTTATAGATCACATTTTAATCACATTTTCTCCCCTATCTCTAATATATAAAATCTTTTGATATTAGAGATACCAAATTTGATTAAAATATATTTTGAAAAATAGTCTTGAAAATCTTCGGGAGAAAGATGTGTTAATCTTTTGCATGAAGTTGAATTGCTCCCCCTCAAAAATTGATCCAATGGAATTGTCATTACGAGGATTTGATCCACATTAAACTTTTGAGGATAGGAGTTGTTGAACACACAATTTTTGAAAGATTTTGAATATCATTGAGAAATTCTTGAAAAAATTGTGTTCAACGCTTTTTGAAAAATCAATTCTTTTTGACGAAAAGGTTTTTCTAAAGCATAAACTTGAGTTCATAGACTTTGAATGTATTGACGAATCCACTCAAGTGTAAGAAGATTTAACTTCTTTTGCTAAGGGTAAGAGTACAAAAGCGTACACTCCCCCATGAATTTAGATCCGGGTTGCAATCTGAAAGTGATTACAAGCCATAGTGTTGAGCTCAAAACGTTGAATGTTTTGTGACAAGCTCAACCCGTGATAGATTGCTCTACCCGTTTGTTAGGATATGGTATCTTTAAAGATACACTTTCCTTTATTTGAGGTCTGAGTTACAGTCTGACATTTAACTGTAAGTCGTTTACATGAGCTTAAAAACTTTGAATGTTTTTGTCGATAGCTCATGACCGAGAAATTTTATTTTCCCGTTGTTGAGGATAAGTAATCATCGTGATCAACTTTCCTTTCTTTGAAAAGATAGAAATGACATGTTTTGAAAAATATTTACAACTTTCATTCGAGCTTTATGTACACACCCGTGTCGTTATTGAGCGACATTTCTAGGTACGTCCATATTATCGATACTGAAAGACATGTCGAGAAGAATATTTTTGGATTATCAAAGATTTTTTAATTTTGTATTTTGCTTTTTGATTAATATTTACAGGTAGATGTTTGATAGATGAATCAAGCAGGCTTCTTTGCCAGAACCTCCAGTTCTGCTGGAGGCAAACATCTCATACCAATTTGCCTAACTAGATACGCAAACCTCTCTTTCGAAAGAGCTTTTGTAAACAAGTCAGCTAATTGGTAATCAGTTCCAACAAAGTATAATTCAACAATACCTCTTTCAACTTGTTCCTTAATGAAGTGATATCGGACATCGATGTGCTTCGTGCGGGAATGCTGTACCGGGTTGCAGGAGATGACTATGGCCGACTTTGAGTCACAGTACATAGGTACTTTATCAAAATGGAAGCCATAATCCGTGAGTTGTGCTCTCATCCAAAGAACTTGAGCACAACACGCAGATAGAGACACATACTCCGCTTCGGCTGATGAAAGTGACGTGCAATCCTGCTTCTTGGAAGACCATCCCACAAGCTTGTCTTGACCTAGAAATTGTGCACCACCAGAAGTACTTTTACGTGTATCAAGACACCCTGCATGATCAGAATCTGAATAGGCCGTTAGAAAGAAACCGGTTTCCCTCGGATACCAGAGTCCCATGTGAATGGTATTCTTAAGGTACCGAAAGATCCGTTTAACCTCCTTGAGGTGCTTTTCAGTGGGTCGTGCTTGATATCGTGCACAATAGCATGTAGCATGATGTATATCAGGTCTGCTTGTTGTCAAGTACATGAGGGACCCGATCATGGAACGATATCTCGTTTGATCTATGGATAATCCCTCCAAATCAGCATCTAGAGATGTGGTTGATAATGGTGTCCCAACGGGGTCACATGAGGTCATACCATGCTTTTTGATTATCTCTTGACAATACTTAGCTTGGTTAATGAAGATACCACTTGGGGATTGGTGAACTTGAATTCCTAGAAAGAATTTTAGTTCGCCCATCATAGACATTTCAAATCTGCTGTGCATTACCTTTTCAAACCATTTTGAAAGTTTTGGGTTTGTAGACCCGAAAATAATGTCATCAACATAAATTTGCACAAGCAGAATGTCATCCCCATATTTATAAGTGAACAAAGTTAAATCAATGGAACCTTTTGAGAAACCTTTGGAGACCAGAAATTTCGAGAGCTCGTCGTACCACGCCCTTGGAGCTTGCTTGAGTCCATAAAGTGCTTTGTGGAGACGATACACCTTGTCAGGATTATGAGGATTGACGAATCCTTCCGGCTGCGTGACATAAACTTCTTCCTTCAAAGGACCGTTAAGAAACGCCGTCTTTACGTCCATTTGATAAACGATGAATCCCTTATGTGCAGCATAAGCAAGAAAAATCCTGACCGCTTCCATTCGAGCTACTGGTGCAAATGATTCTTCGAAATCAATACCCTCTTTCTGTCCATACCCGTTAGCCACTAGCCTAGATTTATTCTTGATGATCGTGTTCTCTTCATCCATCTTGTTTTTCCAGATCCATCGAAGATTTAATGGTGTTACATCGTATGGTCTGTCAACCAGTTCCCAGACTTTAAGTCTTTCAAACTGTTGAAGTTCATCCGTCATCGATTCAATCCAAGCATGATCAGCCATGGCTTCTTTGATGTTTTTCGGTTCAGCAGTACTCACGGCGAGTGCGAACATACAAACATCGGCATCGGTGTTAAGCTGTCGTCTTGTGCGAACGGGCTGTGAAGGGTTTCCAATGACATGAACCAAAGGATGATCTCGGGTCCAATGATGTGTTGAAGGATGTCGTTGATAGAAAGTATGCATATTTGACGGATCAACATGGCGAGTAGAAGACTCTCCAGTTTCGTGTACCGGTGTACCGAATGGGTTGATGAATTCGTCTTCGTCAGATAATGCATTGTCTGCTTGATTTGTGTTCTCTGGAGCAATGACAGTAGTTGTGGATGTTGTAGGATCGATTGTTGAAGTAATATTCTGAGGAGGTAAATCTGCAGCAACCCGTGTTGAAGTAGATGAACTTGTATCTTGTTGTTGACGATGATCGGTTTCATCATTCTTATCATGAGTGACAGCGGAAGACTTTGATACAACTTGTTTCTCCCCCGTGAAATATTCCTCATACATTGGTCCATATAACATTTCCAACTCTTCAATTGTCGTGTCGACTGTCATATCAGCTCTAGGAACATTTTCTGGAACCAGCGTTGAACTTGACGGTTCATTGCTGTGGTCTTGAGTTTCGAGTTCCGTGCGGTTGTGAACGGAAGTCGTTTGTCGTTGTGGGTCGGGACTTAAACTGTTTTGTTCAAGTGCCATCTCTTGAGATTCATCAAATCGGATGTGATTTGTCTCGACAATCAATTTTGTTCTTTTGTTGAACACTCTATATCCCTTAGACTGAGTTGCATATCCCACAAGAATACATGCATCACCTTTTTCTTTCATCTTATCCAAATTTTCACCATCTCGTATAATGTAACAAGTACATCCAAAAACATGAAGGTGTTTGAGTGAAGGTTTTCGATCATGAATTATGTGATATGGTGTCTTTTCGTGTCTTGGGATAATTAAGGAGCGGTTTTGTGTGTAGCATGCGGTTGACACGGCTTCGGCCCAAAAGTATAGTGGAAGTTTTGAAGCGGATAATAATGTTCGAGCAGCTTCAACCAAAGTACGGTTTCGTCTTTCAACAACGCCGTTTTGTTCGGGTGTTCGAGCAATAGATGTTTCATGTTCAATCCCTTCGGCTTCAAAATACTTTCTCAGATTAGAATTCAAAAATTCTGTACCTCTGTCAGTACGAACCACTTTAACTTGAGCTTGAAGACCACGTTGTATCAATTTTAGGAAGCTGATGAGAACGTCGGGTGTTTCATCCTTGGACCTCAAGAAGTGAGTCCATGTGTACCTTGAATAATCATCGACAATTACCAGAATATATTTCTTTCAATTGATACTCTGAACACGCATGGGACCACACAGATCCATGTGAAGAAGATCTAACCGTCCTTTAGAGCTTGGTGTTGTCTTTGTTTTGAAGCTACTTCGTTTAGCTTTACAAAGTTCACAAGAAGAACAAAGATGATCTTTGATGAATTTCAAGCTTGGAAGGCCTCTCACAATATCTTTCTTGGAAAGCAAGTTAATGGTATCAAAGTTGAGATGAGAAAGACGTTGATGCCATAACCATGCCTGAGTCGTTGAAGCTTTAGCCATGAAGCAAACTGGAGTTGATGAAGTTGTGTCTTGAAGTGAAATTGTGTAAAGATCAGTACCCGTGTACCGGTAAGTAAGTCATTCCCATCATAATCACGAACAAAACATGTCTTCTTTCTGAAAGCAACTTCCAAATCCGCATCACAGAATTGACCAACCGAGAAAAGATTGTGATTGAGCCCTTCGACGTAGTATACCCTTTTAATTGTGATATTCCCCTGAACCAAATCTCCATATCCTAGGATCGGTGCAAATTGATCATTTCTGAATCAGACCGTACCTAGGAACTTCTCCACGAAGTTAATTAGAAGCTTGAGATTCCCCGTCATGTGCTTCGTGCATCCGGAGTCCATTATGAAGAGAATTATTTGTATCACCTGCAGAAGAGTTAGAACACGATGGAGCATTTGCTAAATTGGATACCACAGTAGTTGTGATAGTAGAATCATTAGTGTCCTTATCAACATTTAAAGGCAAACTAACACTCGTTTTCACATTTTCTGTCCTAACTTTAGGCATCCATTTATATCCGGGAGGACATTGATTAGCAAACCACCATTTCCAAGACTTGCTAGCAGACTCATATAGTTCCTTAATTTTGCTTCTAGGATTCTTAGTGGTGGAGTCTGATGCAATACTTTTCTTAGTGGGGGAAGCACCAGAATGGTTCACTTTGCGTTTGGGTTTACTAGCACTAATAGGCATCACAGGTTGCTTCTTAGTTCTAGTTTCTACGCCTTTAACATTATTCATAGCACACATAGAATGATTAGCATTAGCACACTTGCCACATTTGACACAAACAAATTTCACATTCATAGCATTCAAAGTTGAATCATTCAAATCGTCATGACACGCGATTACAGACGTTTTATTCTTAGAAACATTGAAAATCCTAGGGTGTTCTTCTACTTGCTTCATCTTCCCTTGATTCTTGTGTTTCCAGACCTTATCATTCACTTGAGTGCTCTTAAGCTGAGGCCGGCTAACACTAGTAGTGGAGACTATTCCTGTAGTAGAAGACACACAAATATTAGTGTTTCTAGAAGTCTGAGGCGAGTGAGTATCTTTGTTTGTGGGCTTAGTGGGCATTCTATACATCCCTGGTTTAATCACATTATTGTGCTTAACGCTTGGTGCTACAGGATTCCTTATGGGTTGAGCTTGTGGTAACCTTTCCTTTCCATCCATCTTGGGGGCAAACACAGGTTTTGCAAACGAGGAATTAGATAAAGCAGATGGTTTTCCCAAGATAGAGGATCTATTCTCTTTAGAGGCATTGGGTTGTCTAACAACATTTTTCTTGATGCTAGGTTCCACAATTTTTCCACCCATTTTAGCAATGAGTTTCTGCAACTCTGCTATCGCTCTGTCCCTGTCTTGTAATTGAGCTTTCAACTCTTTAATTTCCAAATTCTGTTCATTCATTTCTCGAAATGTTTGGGAAAGTTTTTCTTGCAATTTATTATCATGAGAAAAACGACCAACGTCTTTTTGCAAAGCAAGTTCAAGTGAATGACAATGTTTTTGAAGGAAATCAGTTTTGTGTTGAAGTAACTCAAAAGCCTTTTTGTCGACATTTTCTTTCCGTTTCGAAAGCTCAATTTCAAGACGTTCACATTATTTGATCTTATCAAGATATTGGCATGCAACTTCAGAATATTCATCAATATCAGCACAAGATGTAAAATAAGCACACATAATATCTTTAGAAACACATTCTTGCAAGAGTAAATCATATTCATCAGAAAAAACGGACTTGTCCATTTGAAGATCATCAATTGCTTTCTCAAGAGACTCAACATATTGTAAATCATCAAACATTTCAGACCGAATTAAGCTTTCGAATTTAAGAACATTTTCTTTTAGTGTGGCCGCGTTCGGTATTAAGATTTGTTTGACAAGCACAGTTATGTCTTGAGGAATTGGTTTCTTCCACTCGTCATTTTGTCGTTGTTTCCAATCATTATCAACAATGGACTTAATATTATCTATGTAATGAGTAAGAAACCCAAATATCTGCCTACTCTTGCTTTTAGAAGCATCTAGGGGCAAGTAGTTGATGAACTTAGAAACGTTTGTTTTCTTAGTGGCAAACGCTTTCTTCCATTGAATTCTCTTTTGCCTGCATTCTAAAAATACTTCCTCACGAGATTTCTGAGTTTGTTTGTGGAACAAACCATAAAGACTATTCTCATAAGCATAATTATATGGTTTCACAAACTCCTTATTAACTGATGGTTGACTATCAGCATCCCAAAGGGCAATCTCTTCACTATTGGCACTTAGAGGCATGCAATCAAGATCTGTCCTTTCAGTCTCATCAAGATAAAGATGCGGGTTCGCAGCTTGAGCTTTGGCAAGGTACTCAGGACTTGCAAAGCTAGCTTGACCCTTAAACATCGATGGAGGTGCTAGCATTCTTACGGATTGAATAGAATCATGCGTTTTATAAACAACGTTCTTCAAAAATTCGACTTGTGCTTCTAGTTTTGTAACTTTTTCGGTTTCTTTATCATATCTACTTTTGAAGTCTTGTTTTAACGCATCTACCTCTTGTTTCTTATCCTCTAGAATTTTAGCAGAATCAGTAGTGGTCATAGAGAGCTTTTGTTCAAGTTCATTAACTTTGGTATTGGCAAGGTACGTTTTTTGACGTTCATCCATTAAGAAAACATTATATTGACGCTTCTCTTTAGCTAATAACTCAAGAGTGGTATTATATTTTTTTTCAAAATCGTCCTTTTGACTTTTTAACGCACTTCCCTTGTACCCCTCAAGCTCTTTGGTTTTCTGAAGAAGCTCAGCCTTATTACTTTCAAGGGTCTCATTAGATTTAATTAGAGCGGCTTTGCATTCTTCAAAGTTTTGAGTGAGCGTTGCGTTTGCCTTCTTTAATTGCTTTTGACTCTTTCTAGTTTCATTGACATCTTTTTGTAAACTAGCAATTAAATTAGCAAGCACGACACGCTCCTCATCATCATACTCATTTGCATGTTGGTCATCCTCAAACTCATTATTGCATATGTCTGATGAATTGGGTGTGGTATTGCTATCAACCTTTTCCGTCATACATGTGTCAATAAGGTTTGTTGTTTGATCACTATGCTCATGCGTATTGGCATTGGCAAACACATTAAATTCAGCATTGTGTACCTCTTCCAATGGCTTAGAATCGTAAACAGGACCATTATCATAGGAAGGTGTATTGCTGATGACATTCTCAGAGTCGATGTGTTGTTTGCCAGAGCTGCTGTTGTCTTTCCCAGAAATGTTGTCATCATTCCTTGAACTCTGCGTTGGAGTCTCATATCTGCAGCTTATATTCTCAATATCTGATGCGATACCACAACTGGTATGAAGTCTGTCATCAATGGTTTGTTGCATCTGTATTGTGTGATTCACATAGGTTACAATGAAGTCGATATTGCGGGTTATCCGATCTTTGTATGATAAAGCATCCATTCCATGATATCGCTTGAAGCACTCGTTGGTAAGCGAAGACTTGATGAAGTCAGAAGAAAACATCGTTTCAAGTGATGTCTTGAGATCAGTGAAAGTGATTTTGCATTCACTAGCAATGATTCTTTCGTTGACAAGTTGTGTTTGAAGTTTATCCATGGCATGAGTGAATGTTTTGCTGAATGTGCCAGTGGATTCACGTAAGTCGAACAAGACTTTTGAAAGGTTCTGAAAAGAATCTTGAAGTACTCTAAAACCGTCCATGGCATTTTTTCTTAAGAAACATATCTGTTGTTGTAGTCGTTCCATTTCAAGGTCTTTCACGTCTGAACTTTCAGTAACCGCATTACTCGTTGGCATGATGATCGTCTCTCTCTGTGGATGAAGTGACTTTGGATCTTAAGTAGATATGCTGTGATTGTGTTGTTGTTGAAATTTCGAAAATTTGAAATTTTTCCTCAGTCCGACAATAAATTCCTCAGTCCGACTAAAACGGTAAACCGAAAATTTTTTTAATAACCAAATTTTGAAAACGAGTTAGAAATAGCCAAAAACTAGTAGGGAAAAAAAATTTGAAAAATGAAATTTTTAACGAAAAATAAAACCTAAAAATTTGAGTTTTGGTCCGAAAATTTGAATTTTTGTTCGAAAATTTTTTCGCATCGCCAAAATTTGAAATTGAAGCTTAAATGGCCTAAAAATGGTCTAGGAAAAAATAAATTTTACTTGGGTTTTCCCGCCAAAATAATACTCAAACAAAAATTTAGCAAAAAAACATGTCATCGGAATGTATGATCGGAATGTATGATCGGAATGTATGATCGGAATGTATGGTCGGAATGTCTAATCGGAATGATGATCAGAATGTATGATCGGAATGTCCCCAATCGGAATAAACCTGTCCAGTCGGAATGATGGTCGGAATGTAGAAACCCTTTTCCGATTGCACAGATCGGAATACTGATCGGAATCTATCCCCCTTTTCTCGGACAAAACTCAACCAATACGTGATTTTAAGCCAAAAAATGATCAAAAAACCCAAAATTTTTGTGTTTTTAGCCAAAGTAAATATACCAAATCACTACTACAACTATGTAGAAGATGTAGATGAAGAAGTAGAGCACGAAAAACACAAAAAAAAATTAAATTCGAGATGATTTATGGATTAAATCATTCGAATCAAATATAATAACAACAATGAATCACAAATCTACCCCGTGGCGATTGATACCAAATGTTGTCCCATGTATTTGTGATGATTAAGCAATGTAGAAAGAAAGAAAATAGATGAAGAAGAGATGAATTCCTAGAGAGAGAAAGTAGTGAGAGAAAGTAGAGAGGAGATGATTAACTTGGTGAGATTAGATTAAGAAAAGAAGTTGTTACAAATGACCATCCACCCTCCTAACATGCTAGGAGGGTAGTATATATAGTCCACCCACATGCGGGCTTTAATGGACTATATATTGGGCCGGGCTTGTCTTTTGGACTTTAATTAGTTTAAATCCAAGCCCGTGAACCACGACTAAATAACTACTTTTTACAACGTTCTACTAAATATTACAATAGAAACCTATGACCGAACATTCTTGTTTGACTCAATATTTTGAGGCTAACACGAACCTATTGTTATGGAAGCCGAATTAGAAGGCCATTTCGTCCATAAAATGTATGTAGAAGGAGGATCAACTTTTGAAATTATGTATGAACATTGCTTCAACCGTCTCTGCCCAGAAGTCAGAAGAAAGATGACTCCAACCACGACCTCCCTAGCGAGGTTCAATTGACAAATAATGTGGCTGTTAGGGAAAATATCGATGCAAGTCACGGTGGGTGAAGAAGAACATTCGATAACGACACAAGTTGATTTCATAGTGGTCCGCTCTCACTCCCCATACAACTCATCATCTAAAGACCGGGGATATGGAAAATTAAAGCAGTCCCATCTACAACTTATGGAATGCTAAAGCTTCCGGTAAAAGAGGCATTCTCACACTTCATAGCGGAATAATTGTGCCAATGGAGTGCGCAATAGTAGTAGAACCATCTAATACCCTCCCAACCGCTACCTCATTTTCAGAAAGAAACCTCAAAGTAACAATCTACCCGGACTAACCAGAACAAATAGTCACAATAAGAGGAAACCTATATGAAGGAGGAAAATAAAATCTCTGCAAATTGTTAAGAAAAAATTTGGACATCTTTGCTTGGAAACCAGCGAACATGACGAGATTCCTAAGGCACGCAGCAAAACACCGACTGGATATTAGAGAAGGTTATTCTCAGATCCGACAAAATAAAAGAGGCCAAGCACAAGACAAAAATAAAGTAATCCATGAAGAACTACCATAGTTGTTTCTCAAACCTTCTCATGGTTAAAAACATGATGATAATTGGAGAATGTGCGTTGACTTTACATACGAAACAAATCATGCCAAAAAGACTGTTATCCATTGCCAGAGATTGATTGGTATGTAGAATCCTTATGAGGATACACCTTCAAGTGCTTTTGGGACGATTACAAGGGCTATCACCAGGTCAAAATGGAAAAAGAATATGAGGAAGAAACATTGATGGTCCCTTAATATGACAATTGTCGAAACTATAACTCGTATAAACATAAAAACACAACGAAATACTTTTCAAACGCGTAATGCTTTATTAACTATTATAAACAAAGTATTACAAAGTGCTATGAATACACCCGTTGAATGACAATAAGAAATAAACCCTATAACAAGTAAACTTGATTCGAGACTCAAGTTTACAAGGGAACCTATGAGACGCTGGTAGACAGCTGAGGGCTCAGTGGTTCCAAAGTGAGAAAGAACTTAGATAACTTATCCAAGCAGAAGGGTTGTCTTAACTCTTCTTTCTCACTCCTATTTATAGTGGTACGAGGTTGCTTCCTTAGTGGGAGTAGTTGATACGTGTCATCTTCTGAATGGAAGAGTACAACGTATTAAATGCATGTCCAAATCGAGACATACCTTTAAACAACTTTAGGTGAACAGTTCTGCCAACTGTTCACCTTTTGTCCCACTAGGTCGTACTAGGCTTTATCTTGAATCTCTTGTTTTGTCCCGCTCAAAACACTTAGTAGATTCTCCCGCCTAAACTATAATGGATTGGACAAGCTTTGCTTGTATCAGACTTCTAGGGTTCATAAGTGATCTCTGAGTATTGTCAACTCAGAGATCCTTGAACACCAGCACATTCCTTCTACATCCTAGCTATCCATAATCGCTGGTAAGTATGACTTCAGATTGTCTTCGACTTCTTTGATGTTGTCTTTGACTTGAATGTTCCTGGTGTGCCAGCTGAGGCTTTGCCTTCCGCTGGTCTGGTCTCTGTCGCTGGTCCTCTCAGCGATCAGTAACACTTAGTCTAATTTAAACAAATCTAGACTGGGTCATAGTTAAAACTTTCATTGGCCCAACAATCTCCCCTTATTTGTTTATAAATTATACTAAGTCTAAAATTATTGTAAGTGAGTACACAACTTTTTTCTTACACATAATTTAACAAACATACCTCAGAGTTTTATTAAACATAAAGAACCTATTCTATTACAAGAACACCCAGTGGTGTAAACATAAAACAAAATAAAAGGTTCTTCAGCGATCGAGGCCTTGGTCACAGATTCTCTGAGCTTCAACTTTGTCACTCCTAGAGTTAATGATCAACTCAACTTCAAACTCAAAATCATCAGCTAATTTGCAGTTCCTTAGGATGCCCTTTTTGAGTCTGATGAGTTGGATAGTTGAGGCCAGATGTAGTTCATTCATCCTCTAAAAGCAATACTCACAATTTCCATTCATGAAGACCATTCATGTCTCTGGTTTTGAGTATACTTGGCCTCCCACTGGTTTAGTGATCTCCTTGGGAAGTACAAGGTTTTTGTACATTCCATCTACCACAACATTCTCAGTGACCAGCTTCTCTACCAGAGGCCCCATTTGGGTTTTCCTTTTTCTTTGTCCTTGAGAAGATTGTTGTTGTGATAGTTGAGGAGGCAGAGGTACCTTCATCTTCTTTGTAGTGTCTCTTACCCAATTCAGCTTAGCTTGAATGTTTTTCATCATTTGGACAGCACCAGGCCCAGTCTTCTTTTGGGCAAGAGACAACATTTCTAACCATTTAGAGAGGCCCAGATCTCTGAGTTTAAAGTTACTGAAGACTTTGTAGTTGGTTAGTTGGTTTTCTCTATATAAGGTCATCACTACTCTTTTGTCTTTGTCAGTGTAACATGCGTATTTGGTGATTTGACCGGGCTCTGCTCTTTGGTCCACTATTCTCTCATATTCCTTTTGAAGGTTGCTCCTTTTAACTTCAAGTTCTTTGAGCTTATTCAGCTGAGCTTCCTTTACAGCTGGAGAGAGTAGTTTGTTCAGAGCTTCTTTGCTCTTGATTTCAGCAGCTCTAATGTTTGCCAACCTCTTTTGTTCCAAGATTTGAGCCTTTTCCTGCTCTAGGGTTAGTGGTGGTTCATCAGCACTTTTAAATTTGTTCAAGTCAGAGTGTCTGGTTGTGGATCCACCTTCTTCTTGGAGGGAGTGCAGGGTTGTTTCAGGTACCTCAGTGGCAATACCTTTTCCCTTGTCTTGTGCCACCTTAGTGATGGGGTTGAAGGATCTGATGGGTTTTGGTGTTGGGATCGCTTTTGAGGGTGCTGATTGTTTGAGTGATTGCTCCCCCTTAGGTGGAGCAGTATCTGCTTCTTCTTTAGAGGTAGAGGTTGCTGAATTCTCCCCCTCAGGCATAGCGCCGGTAGAAGCTGTGCCTGATCCAGGTTTGAGGAACTTAACAAATTCTTGATGGAAAAATAAGCATATTTCTTTAAGTTCCTCCTGTAATAGCTCCTGAAGAAGTTGCCTGGAAGGCTCAGATGCCTTGGCAATAGCAGCAACATTGGCTTTGACAGCTGCAGTGAGGACTGATGGCATGTATTGCTGAAGACTCTGGTTTAGAACTGCTGGGAGTTGAGTTTGCAAGGCATTTCCCAGTAGTTGCAGAAGCAGTGCAGTCATAGAGGATTCCACAGATGAAGTTAGTGAAGTCTCTAGGGTGGTGGTGAATTCCTCAGCAACATGAGTGAGTGTTTGTAATTCAGAGAGGATGACATCATTTGTGACTTTAGGCTTGGTGATACCGATGTCTCCCCTCTTGACCCAGAGTTCCTCAGCGGCTAGTTCCTGAAAATCTTTCATTCTAGGAACATGGACAGGCTTGAGGTGTTGCAAATGTTCTAAGTGTTTCACTGCCCCCAGTTCATTGACATTTGGCAAAGTGGAGAAGGGAACTGTGGTTGGTGTACAAAGCCTCTGGTCCCATAGCTACTTGGCAGCTAGTTCTTGAACATTTCCCATTGATGGGAAGGAAATGGGCTTTAATTCGGATGTGACCTGGTCATCATCAGCATCCATATCAGCATAGTCTGAAATGGTCAGGTCATCTTCAATGATAAAGACCTCATCTTCTGGCATGGAGTCAATGTCTGACATGGCATCCAGATCAATGTGGGCGGCTTCAGCATTATCATCACCAGCAATGGAATAGGCATCATCATTTTGTTGTTCTTCATGAAGATTATGAGCCTGTTATGACATTTGTTAGTAACTAGTGGGAAATAAATATGAAGTTATAGATTGCTATTTGCTGCCCCTAGGAAAGCTGGGTGTGATTATCCAGCCCCCCCTAAGGATTTCTCATTGGGACTCTTTTAGTGTGAAACAGATATGTTGAAGGGTCGCCATTTGCTGCCCCTATGATAGATGGGTGTGATTATCCAGCTCCCCCATAAGGATTACTCCTTGGGACTCTTTTGATTTGTGAAAACTATGTGGTGAATGGTCGCCGTTCGCTGCCCCTAGGATAGCTGGGTGTGATTATCCAACTCCCCCTGAAGGATTGCTCCTTGGGACTCTTTTAATTATGAGTTAATGGAAGTTAAAGGTCACATTTTATCGCTGCCCTTATGAAGACTGAGGATGATTATTCAGTCCCCCTAAAAGAATAAATTATTTGGGAATCTTTTAGTTGTGACATATTTGAAGGTAATGGTCGCCTTTTATCGCTGTCCCTAGGAAGACTGAGGGTGATTATTCAGTCCCCCCAAAAGAATAAATTCTTTGGGACTCTTTTCTATATAAGGGGACCCAGAGACTAAGTGAGGTGAAGAGACTCTGGGTCGGGACCTATAGCATGCTCAAGTTGTTATGGACAAGAGCATAGTCCAGAGGGTGAAGGATCATCGAGGTGCGTTATGAGCACTAGTGGATCATATCCTAGTGTTAAAACAGAGTGTACAGATAATCCTAAGAGATCTAGGTGCTGACACAGACACTCTATGGGTTGAGGCAAACCCTAAGACTTCATCACTCTCTCCTACAGAATTTTGAGAGTGATTGTATGTGATCCTCCAAGAGAAAAAAAGGCGAACTAATACCTGAGAGATATCAGCGTTGAGAAGGTTCTTAGTCGTCTCTGCTGACAAGGAGACGCTAGACTCTGGTTGTTTGTCAGCGGTAGGCTCTTTAACCACATCCTCCAGAGAAGGGGATGGGTTCTTCTTGGCCTTCTTCGTCTTGGAAGGATTAATATAAGGGGTTTCAGAGGGAAGGGGGATGTCTTTTCTCTTAATCGTCTTTTCCTTGAGCGCCTTGGACTGAGAAGTAGACTGCACAGAGGTCTTGGACAAAGACTTGTCAGTTTGTCTTTCAGCATTCACCTTATTGTGAGGGATCAAGGGCTCTCCATCATCAGCGAGTAACCTAGCAACCTGCATCACATGCCTGATGAGAGGCACTTCATCCTTCAAGGGAGTCTTAAGCGAGGCTGGAGTGATGCGATTGGGAGAGAATGAGTGAAGTTCATCATTTGTGTAGGTTTCACCAAGCATATCCTCTATGAGGAGAGAGAGATATCTTGTGTAGCAGATAGTGGCCAGTCGATGCTTCTTCCCTTTGTTTTCCAGCTTTGCAATGAGGTCAGTGTAAAGTATGTGGGTGATCCCTATATCTTGCCCCCAAATTTATCTGTAAGCGATTGCTTGCTGAGCACGATTAAGCTGAGCATGTGACCCCTGGTTTCCTCCTAGACATTTCACAATGTACAACATCAGCGTCCTCCAAGTGGGTGAAAAGTAATTCACTTTGATCAGTGATTTGTTTTGGAAGCTTTGGGTGGTGAAGGGTTTGTCATCGTCATCATGAGGACGAAGGGTATTCAGAGCCTTCTTCACTGTGGCACTGGCAGGCACAACGGACATGCCTTCATTGACTGGAAGTCCAATGACTTTGGCAAAAGTGTGGAAATCAAAGGTGAGAGGTTGTAGATGTGTAGAAAGGTTGAATGTGATGTGTGATGAGGTTTGATCAACTTCAGCGCTGTACCAGAACTCCCTCAAGTATTGGTGGTAGCATGTGGAAGGTTCCCTAGTAATGGCTTCGTAAATGTTGGAGTTATTGAGGAAGGATAACAAAGGATGGTAGAGAGGATTGTTATGTTCCAAGAGTGCTACACAGTTGTTCAGGGCGACCTTTCCATCGTTTATCCCAAAATCTACATTCGAGGTGGACAAAACGGTGAACGAGGAGTTTGTTGGTGAAGACGCCATTGTTGATGGAAGGAAGAAATGGAGGATATGAAGAAGATGAATAGTATGTGTGTGTGAAAATAATGAGTAATGTGATGTTTGAAAAATGAGTCAAGGGTTTTGATAAAAGGTTTTTCCGTTATTAATTAAAGCATTAAATGCAAATGTTTACCTTTTAGGAAAAGTGGGACCCCTTGACACTTCATGTGATTTTTCTGTCCCCTTGGAAAGTGGGAAAGTTGTTGACAATGAAAGACAATCATTTGAATTAAATATGGGAATATATTAACTCCCATTGGAATGTAACTACCTCGTTACATTCAATTCCCTTAAATGCCCAGAGACAGAGATCATTTATCAGATTTGTTTACCAATATTGAGCATACCCAACTCAACAACCAGCATAGTAAAACTTGGCTCAGCCAGAGACTTGGTGAAAATATCAGCGAGCTGGTATTCAGTGGGTATAAAATGAAGCCCAATATCACCTTTTAAAATATGGTCTCTGATAAAGTGATATCTGATGTCAATATGCTTAGTTCTGGAGTGAAGTACCGGATTATTGGAGATGGCTATGGCACTTGTGTTGTCACAAAATATGGGAACCTTTTCATAAATGATTCCATAATCAGCCAGCTGACTTTTCATCCAGAGAACTTGAGCACAACAACCAGCGGCAGCTACATATTCAGCTTCAGCTGATGACATGGCCACTGAGTTTTGTTTCTTAGAACTCCAGCATACTATCTTTCCTCCAAGGATTTGAAAACTCCCAGAGGTGCTCTTTCTGTCAAGACAGCACCCAACGTAGTCAGAGTCAGAGTAGGCTTTGAGGTCGAAGCCTGATCCATTTGGATACTAGAGACCCAGTGTGGGAGATCCTTTTAAGTACCTGAAAATTCTTTTGACAGCTACAAGGTGGGATTCCTTGGGGTTAGCTTGGTACCTAGCACATAGACATGTGGAAAATTGTATGTCTGGTCTGCTTGCTGTGAGGTACATCAGTGACCCAATCATGCCTCTGTATAAGGTCTCATTAACAGAGACCCCTGAGTCATCAACTCCCAAGTTGTTGGGAGGAAGCATGGGGCATTTCACTGATGCACAATCAGACAGATCATACTTCTTGAGAAAATATTTAACATATTTTTCTTGACAAATGGAAATTCATTTTGAATTTTGTTTAATTTGAAAACCCAAGAAAAAAGTTATTTCCCCCATCATGCTCATTTCATACTTTTTGGTCATAAGTTTGGCAAACTGTTTGCTCAAGGTAATATTTGTTGAACCAAAAATTATATCATCTACATAAATCTGTACTAAAATGACATCACCCTTGGACCTATAGGTGAACAGGGTTTGATCAATGGTACCTCTGGCAAATTTATTTTCAAGTAAGAATTTTGATAGGGTTTCATACCAGGCTCTAGGCGCTTGTTTCATCCCATATAGTGCTTTGTGAAGTCTGCAGACGTGATCAAAATACTCACTGCTTTCAAACCCAGGGGGTTGATAGACATAAACTTCCTCTGCAAGCTTACCATTTATAAAAGCACTCTTCACATCCATCTGGTATACAGTGAACCCCATTATAAGCTGTAAAGGCTAGGTAGATTCTGATAGCTTCCAATCTGGCTACTGGTGCAAAGTCAATACCTTCAAATTGATTGTACCCCAGCACCACTAGCCTATCCTTGTTTTTAACAATCATGCAAGCTTCATCCCTCTTGTTTCTATAGACCCACTTAGTTCCAACCACTTGTTTTCCAGCTGGAGCTTTTACCAGAGTCCACACCTTGTTCCTCTTGATCTGATTCAACTCATCTTGCATGGCAACAACCCACCCTTCATCTAGAAGCGCAACAACCACATTCTTAGGTTCATCTTTAGAGAGAAAATCAGCGAAAAGGCATTCATTCGCTGAGGCGGTTTCCAGAGATCTCAGTTTGCCTCTGGTGGTGACTCCCTCAAAGGGTTCACTAAGAATATTCACCAAAAGAATATCTTGGTTCCTACTCCATTTGGATTGAGGAGCAGGAGTCTCTGTGGGTTCAGGAGTCACTCCAGGTTCAATGAATGCTGGGGGATCTTCACATGTTATTTCTTCATCCACAATCTCTTCATCAAGGTGAGAGATTGGTTCGATAAGATCAACATTCACTACTGTGGGTGGAGTGATAGGTTCAGTAGTTTCAACCTCTGGAGTGATGTCAGAGATTGAGTGAGGGTCAAATGCATGAACATAAGGAAAGTCCTTGTGACAGGCCTGAGATGATTCCTTGGGATTTAAGAAATCATCCTCTGGATATGATTTAACTTCATTGAAATCAATGTCACATTCTTCTGTGTTGGTGTGAGTAATGACAGCATTTTCTTCATTGAAGGTAACATGAATGGATTCTTCAAGTTCTTGTCTGCGAATGTTGAATACGCTATAGGCTCTGGAGGTGGGAGAGTAGCCAACAAAGGATCCATCATCTGACTTTTCATCAAATTTTCCCATATGATCTCTGTAGTTGTGAATGAAAACAGGGCAACCAAAGATATGGAAGTAGCTTACATCAGGGGCTCTCTTCCTATACACTTCATAAGATGTCTTGCCGTGTCTCTTCACAATAATAGATCTGTTTTGTGTGTAACAAGCTGTGTTCACAGCTTCACCCCAAAATTGTTTTGGAAGTCTTGATTCGCTGAGCATGGTTCTAGCAACCTCTATGAGATTTCTGTTTCTTCTTTCAGCGACACCATTTTGTTCAAGGGTACATGGGTTAGAAAAGTTCTGTGATATTCCCTTTTCATCACAAAAGACTTCCATGGCATGGTTCTTGAATTCAGTGCCATTGTCACTTCTGATAGACTTAACTCTGTAGTCATTGAAGTTCTCTATTTCTCTGATGAAAGACATTATTCTTTCAGTTGCATCACTCTTTCTTTTGAAAAAGAATACCCATGTGAATCTGGAGAATTCATCTACAATGACTAGTGTATACTTGTTGTGATTAAGGGATTGTGGTTTAATTGGTCCAAATAAGTCCATGTGAAGAAGATGGAGGCATTTATTTATGGAGAATGATTGCTTTGTCTTAAATGAGGCTCTGTGGTGCTTCCCTTTCTCACAGGCTGAGCAGGGTTTGTCTTTGTTGAAGGTCAGAGAGGGAAGCCCAACCACTAAATCATTCTTGGCCAGTTTGTTGATGTTCTTGAAGTTAAGGTGGGAGAGTCTCTTATGCCATAGCCAATTTTCACTATCAGATGCTTTGGCAAAGAGACAGGTGTTCATCCCTTTTAGACATGATCTCATGTCAATGACATACACATCCCTTCTTCTGGGTGCAATTAGAACAACATAATCATTTTGATTGAAGATTGTTCCTTAGGTCTTAGTGAACAGAACTTTGAAACCAGCATCGCAGAGTTGACTGATGCTGATTAAGTTGTGCTTCAGTCCATTGACATAAGCAACCCTTGTGAAGGTTATACCGTTGCAATCCACTGAGCCATATCCCTGAGTAGCCCCTGAGGAGTCATCTCCAAAGACTACTTTTGCACCAGACTCCTTCTTATATCTATGCAGATATTGTTTAACCCCTGTCATGTGTCTGGAGCACCCGCTATCCAGATACCAAACAGATTTCTTCAAGTAAGCCTACATAGATATAACAGATCCAGATTAGTTTCAATGATGAACCCACTTTCCAGTGGGTCCATTTTGTCATTGAACAGTGACATTTGGTCTTCTCTGGTTCCTTTCTCCCCCTCTTTGGTTGTAGTCTCTGGGTTCATGACGTATACTTCCACAGATGTCACATCCGGGATAATGCTCACACTCATCAGAGTGATGGTCAAAGAAGCCACAATACTTGCATGGGGGATTTGGTCTGTAACCCTGAGAATTATCTCTGGGTTTGGGCTCAGCTCTTCGAGAGGGCTTGTGAGGAGTTTTAGACCTTAATTGAGTTCTGGTTCTTTGAACAACAATAGTCTCCTCATGCTCTCTAGAGGTGTGTTCAGTAGACTCGCATGTGATACATTTTGGTTTCTTTGAGCAGTCCTCAGAAGATTGATGTTTGAAACTGAAATGTTTGCAAGGCCTGAATAAAGCTCTCCCCTTAGATCTACTTGATCCTTCACCAAGAGAGTTAACAGATGGACTGTTAACTCTGGGGTTGATTTGTTCTTTCAACCCCTTTACTTCTTCCATCAAGGTGAGGAGAAGTTGCTTGGTGGGTGAAAGCTCTTCAGGGGGAGGAGTAGGTTTGGAGGAGTCCTTGGCCACAAAAACCTTTTTGTGCGCTTTATCAGCGACTTTGAGAATTGAATTCCCTGGGGTTTTGGTTAGAGGTTTTGGGCCAAGCAAGGAATCAGATGGGATAGCACCAGCGAGTCTTGGTGAAGCTGGTACCTCTGATTTCTTGTCAGAGTTTATCTCATCCACAGAGGTGGAAGATGGAGAAGAAACATCTGAAGGGACAAATTTAACACTGGTTACAGGTATATGATTTTTGTATCTACCCTTTCCCCCAATAGCCTGAACCACATCACCTGGTATGGCTTCAACAACTATTTCTTCCACTATGGATTGAGCCAAATTCCATTTTTCAATGGTTTTTCTGAGTTCACTATTTTCATTAGTTAAAGACTCATTTTCAATGGACAATTTTCTTACTTCATTTTGAAGTTGATTTGCAAGATTTACAAAGGGTTTAAGATTTGTTAATTCAGATTGACAAAGATTTAATTCTGTTTTAAGACTATGAAACTTGTTTAATAGGTTTTTTCTTTGCTCTTCCACAAAGTGGAGGTCAACTAAGGTATAGTTACTGACATGGTCTCTATCAGGACCTTCAGGAATAGATAGCAATATTTGTACCTTTTTCATGGTGATGTCCACCCATTGACCAGATCTTGCTTTGCTTTTTCCCACAGCAGGTTCTTCATCAGCGACTGCCATAAAAGCTCTGACGATAGTTGTTCCTTCATCCTCAAATGTAAGGGGTTCATCATCCTAGTCAAATGAAGCAGCAATCAGACCTTTGTCGGTCTTCCTAACATCCTTTTTCTTAGCTGCATCTTCAGCTTTTTGGTTGAGTTTCAATAGCTCAGCTTTCAAGGCTTTGTACTTAACTTTGTAGTCCTTCTTTCCCTTTGAGTCAATGTGGGAAGTTTGCTTGAAAGGTGAGGTAGAAAACTTCTTCTTGATGTTGTGGTTGTTGCTGGATGAAGGAAAGCTTGGAGAGGAGGTTTTGTTTGACCAACAATCTTTCTGAAAGTGACCAATCTTTCCACAAGTGTAGCATGACACCTTGGATTTATCAACATTAGCAGCTCCAACTCTACCAGATCTCTTGTAGTACCTCTTTTGGTCAGCTAGAAGGGCTCTGTCATGGAACTCAGCATGTAATTCATCAAGAAATTCTTGACTGCTTCTGGTGTCCTCTTCTATGTCAGAGTCGCTGTCCTGAAAAGAATGGTTAGCAACAAGAGCTTTTGAACCAGTGATATTGGTGGTAAACCTATCAGTCTCTGATTTGTAAATGGAGTCAATTAGCCCTTCTTCATAGTTATATCTACCAAACAGTTAGGCTAAAGTATCATTTTTGATAACATTATTTGCTCTTAAGGTCTGGTTTAGGCTAAGCCATTTTCTAGGTAAACTATTGACAAGCATTAACCTCAGCCTTAGGTAGAACAACTCCATTGTTTCCCAAATCATTCAGCAAAATCTTAAACCTAGTATAAGTTTGAGCAACAGTTTCTGTTTCCAAAGCTTTAAAAGCATTAAACTTAAGTCTAAGGGCTTGTATTTTGGTTTCTTATGTTTCCTCTGGACCTTCATACCCTAGAACTAACTCGGTGCACATCTCCTTAGCAGAGTTGCATTTGATGATGGACTTCATAAAGTTCTTGGGTAGGCAAGAGACTATGATACTTTTGAGTCTCTTGTCCTGGTTAGCCAGACGTCTATCCGCTGGAGACCATTGCTTAACAGGCTTCTTGATGGGTCTCTCAGGGGTAGAGGAAATGGCCAGTGGTACATTTGGACCATTTTCTAAGATTTCTATCAAGAAAGGTTCTAAGCCATCTAATTATATAAGAAATTCACTTTTCCAACTTGAAAAATCTTCTTCATCAAACGTTGGAACATTAGACACATATGACCCCCCACGAACATCAAGTAGTTGGGGAAGGTCATCATCATTATTACCAGTGCTTACAACCGGTGTAGGCATGGTAGTAGATGTGGTGGCCGGTGCGGTGGTCGAAGTGGTACCTTGACTGGTTTGACCAAAGGGTGGTGGTATAGGAGGTATAGTATCAGTCATAATAGGATCTTGATTTTAAAAACAAGAACGGTTTATAAAATGTTTTATAAATCAAACCGCTCTGATACCAATTGATGGTCCCTTAATATGACAATTGTCGAAACTATAACTCGTATAAACACAAAACACAACGAAATACTTTTCAAACGCGTAATGCTTTATTAACTATTATAAACAAAGTATTACAAAGTGCTATGAATACACCTGTTGAATGACAATACGAAATGAACCCTAGAACAAGTAAACTTGATTCGAGACTCAAGTTTACAAGGGAACCTATGAGACGCTGGTAGACAGCTGAGGGCTCAGTGGTTCCAAAGTGAGAAAGAACTTAGATAATTTATCCAAGCAGAAGGGTTGTCTTAACTCTTCTTTCTCACTCCTATTTATAGTGGTACGAGGTTGCTTTCTTAGTGGGAGTAGTTGATACGTGTTGATAGGTGTGAAAACACCCATCTTTTCTACCACTTAATTACAATAATAACCGGGCCAAAACGTATATTTTATGTCATTTATGTCGGAATTATGCGTGGTTTGTGTTTTTGTTGTGATTTAGGACGAAAAGGTGAAAAGTGGAGAAAACACGGCTTTCACGGGCTTTTATCGAATAAAAAGACGAAAGACGAAGTTGAAAGATCAAGAGTGGAAAAAGAACGGAAGTCCAGACCAATTCTGAAGATTTATCGAAGAAAAAGTCAAAAGACGGAAGTTTACTAAAAAGCCGAAGAACTCAGGTTTAAATTATGAAGAAATTACAAGACGAGTTCAAAGAAATCCCGAGACGAAGTCTTAGAAGTCGAGGAATTTGAGAAGACTGAAAGACTGAAAGACTGAGGACCAAGATAGAAAGAAAGAGGAAGCCACCAACCACTCCCCTCTCCTATAAATACCACCCTCACAACATGTGAGAGGGTTGGTTAGTTTTAGTTTAGTTTTAGGATTAGATTAGGAGTAGGTAGTTTCTCTCTCTAAACTTATGCTTTCTCCCTCTAGATTGATTTGTGTTTAAGCTTTTGTTCTTGAATCTTTACTTTTTAATTAAGCTTTTAATTCATCATCTTCATCCTTTCTTGTTGATTTGTTCTTGATCTTTGAGTTCATGTTCTTGAGTTTTCTTATTTTCAATCAAGTGGGTTTTGCTTGATTTGGCTTTATTTGTTAGTTTTGTTGATTTGTTTTGATTGATTATTGTTAGTTGATGTTTATTGGTTGTTTTGGTTTAATCTTTTGGTTTGTTTTGTCTAGATTTGATCAAATTCGAGCTTCATTCTTTTTCCCCTGTTCTTCGCCAAAGTTACTGTTCTTCCCCAGATTTTCCGAATAGACTGTTTTCTCATCCTCCTATTCGGAATGTTGGATATTCCGAATAGACCCTCCTATGCGGAATGTTGGATATTCCGAATAGGAACCCTTATTCGGAATGTTGGATATTCCGAATAGGAACTCTTACTCGGAAAGTTTAAATATTCCGAATAGGACTCCTTATTCGGAATGTTCAAAAATTCCGAATAGGACTATTTATTCGGAATTTCAAGTATTCCGAATAGAGTCTTTTATTCCGAGTGGGTTCTTATTCCGCGTAGTCTTTTTATTCAGCATAGCTTAATATTCCGAATAGCCCTTTTTTCCGCATAGCTTTTATTTTTCCGCATTGTGTTTTTTTCCGAGTAGAGCATCTTTCCATTTTTATTCCGTATAGCACATCCTTATTCGGAATATTTACTTTATTCCGAATAGAGTTTTCAGTTTTAGTTTTTAAGCTTTACTTTTTCCCGCCTTTTCTTGATTTACACCTTTACTTGCTTTCCTTTCAATTTAAGTTTTAATTTGAGTCATTTACTTTAATTGCCTTTAATCTTTCATTGTCGTTTCTTTTTACCGTCTTTACTTTATCTTTAATTGTTTCAAGTCTTTATTTTTTAATTAGTTTTAGACAACGACACCTCTTTTATTTGATTCACCAAGAACAACTGAGTCGCACAATTAACCAGTGATCAATTCGAAGAGACACCGAGAAAACGAACTTTTCAACTAGTAAAAATTCTGTTATTAAGTTATTTCCATTCCTTTTGTTTATTTTAAAGTTTTAAGTTCTCTTAGTATTTTAATTGTTGTTTAGTAGAATTTAAATAAGGCCAAGGTTGGTTGATTGTGAGAAAAATGTAAAATTGCTTTATCACTAAGCATTGCATGAGGGCATGGCAATGGTTAAGTGTAGGGGATTTGATAGCTGTGTAAACACCCATCCTTTTACCACTTAATTCGGGCTAAAACAAGACCAAAACACGTATTTAATATCATTTGTTTGGAATTATGCGTGGTTTTTGTGTTTATTGTGTTTCAGAGCTAACCGGATGAATATTAAAGAAAACATGGGATTGCACGGGATTTACCAAGGAAAAAGACTCAAGACAAAGTCTATTGTCCAAGAGGTGCAAAAGATTTGAAGTCACTAGGCCTATTCGAAGATTTATCGAAGAAAAGGACTAAAGATGGAAGATTTTCATAAGTCGAAGAAACTCAAGTCTATTTAACGAAGAAATTAAAAGACGAGTTGGATTTAATCGACGACAAATCCCGAATCAGAATCGAAAACGTCAACTTTTCTGAAAAGACGAGAAGACAAGAAGAAAGGGACAAAGCCCACTCACCAACCAACCACTAGGAGTATAAATAGTCTTTCCCTTCACACAATTAGGAGTTAGCTTCATTTTACTTTTCCCAGTTCTTTTGGTTCGTGGTTTTCATCACAAACACCACTAGGGTGTTTGATGATTTTTCATTTTTCTTTTCAATCTTGTAATCCTTAATCATTAACCTTGTTACTCTTCTATTAATCAATCCATTCCATCTTTCTATTCATCTTGTTCTTCATCATTTTTATTGCAAGTTTCTAAGTTTCTTATTTGATTCAAGTTTGATTTCAAAAAGTTGTTGATTTAGTGTTTTTATTGGTGGGATTTGTTTCTTATGGTATGTTAATGATTATTGGTTAGTTTGGTAAAACCTTTTTGCGTATTTAGATTAATTTTGATCAAGATCCGGTTCCCCTGTTTTTGCTGTTACTGTAACTGTTCTTCGTTCCCAGACTTTCCGAACAAGACAGATATTCCGAATAGACTAGCTCACGTTTGCCTTACTCGGAATATTTCAATTATTCCGAGTGGAGGTTTTATTTCTTCTTTATTCGGAATATCCCAAATATTCCGAATAGCCTTTGCTTTCCGAATTGATCATTTTGTGTTTTCTTTATTCGGAACATTTTCAATTATTCCGAATAGGGGTGTTTTCGTTTCATTACTCGGAATATTCTGGATATTCCGCATAGCCATTTCTCAGTTTCCTTATTCGGAACATTTTTCCGAATAGCCCTGTTTTTCCGCATAAGCAATTTTTCCGAGTAGACATTATTTTCCGCATAGGATTCTATTTTCCGCATAGCTCATTTTTCCGAATAGACTAGATTTTCCGCATGGTGTAATCTTTCCGCATAAGCCTAGACTTTCCGAATAGAGGTTTTTTCTCAATAGGGTATTTTTCCAGTATTTATTCATTCAAGTTTTGCTTTTTATTTGTTGCCTGTTTTAAGTTTACTTCATTATCATTTTATTCACTTACCTGTTTAGTAGAATAGAAAACCTAATCCACTTTTTGTCACCAAGAACAAATCATTCCACTTTTAACTGAGATCAATTCGAGAGGATATCGAGAATATTTTGAACCCATACAAAAACCGTGTATCAAATGGCGCCGCTGCCGGCTCTTTTCGTGAAGATCGAAGGTTTTTTGTGAGTGACGCGTTGGATTTTGGGATCCGTTCACTTGTGAACGTTATTTTTCTTGTCAAAAATTTTCAAAAATCCAAAAACATTTGAAAAATCATAAAAAGCATTTCTTTTTCAAAGTTTTGCACTAAAAATATTCTTCTTGCTTATCTATCTTTCTTTATGGATTTTTATGTCCATTGCGTCCGGTGTGGGAAACAATTATCTGGGAACAACTCTTGTCAATGGTGTACATGTGAGCGGTGCGGAAACGATATCGACTACACACAATCCGGATTTTGTCCTTTGTGCAACTCGACTAATTCGTACTTTTTGAACCTACCTCCTGTTCCCCCGTGCATCTATTGTGGAAGCGATTCTCATTGGCATGTTTCGTGCCCGATTCGATACCCGTATGGTCACGGGCAAGAACCAGGGTACAATTATGACAATGATAATAGCTATCCACAAGACGCACCTGATTTTTCTCCATACCCGGTTTGCAACAACTGTGGGGGTCCTCACGATACCTATTATTGTCAACCAATGAATTGTTATGAGCCAAATCCGTGTCCTCAGTTTTCTTCACCTACGGATTATTATGAACCAAACCCGGTTTCTAATTATTCCCAACCGATGAACAACTATGAGCCACAACCTTGCTATAATTCCGGTTTTCAAAATCTTGAGCCCCCACCGCACTCACTCGATCATCAGCCTTGTCACGGGATGAGTTACCAAGAACCAATTGTCGATCTTGCTACAGCTTTTCAAGAGCAATCGAAAGAGCTTTTACACACACTGCAAACTTGTATGGAGTCATTTTTTCAGCAGCAAGATCAGACAAGTACTCATATCCCTGAGCATATTATTGGCCCTATAGATAATGAGGAGAGTGATGACGATGTTGAGGTTATTTTCGACGAGGAGGAATTTCATAAGCAAAATACTTCACTCCTTCGTGATGATGGTTTGCACATTCCCGAGATCGATGAATATCTTGATATTGATACCCCCGTGGAATACATATCCGGGTATTGTGATGTGGAGGGAGATATACTTTTTCTAGAGGATTTATTACACGATGACACTACACCTTCTATCCCAGAGGTGGAAAGATGTGAATCTCCTGAAAAAGGGACGCAGGTGGAAGGTAACTGTTCTCATACTTCTCAGATTATATTGCCACCTCCTCCTCCCACGTGCACACCCAAGCGGGTGATGTATCACTTTTACTCTACTCGTTTTATACCGGGAAATGAGGATGAGTGCTTTGACCCGGGAGGTGACATTGATTATGCTATGATTGATAACAATACGGCTTTGCCGTTTGCTCAGCATCCATTGTCTTTGGGGGAGGACAATGTGCTTACTTTACCCACCCCACCTCCCGGGGATCTTGAATTCACATACTATACGTATGTTGAAAGGACCTTTCTCCCTTTCAAGACTTATCCTCCCGCCTCTCCTTTGTTGTTGTCCTCCGGGAACGAGGACAAAGTCTTTGATCCCGGTATCACATTCGAGGCTTCCCCATGGACTATTTAATTCGGGGACGAGTCAGGCTCGTGACTCGGTTAACAAAAACAAGCGCTTTTTGGGAGGCAACCCAATTATCTATCTATTTTCACCATAAGTGTAGGGGGGAGCCCCGTGGTGTTTCTTGTTTTCTTTCTTATCATTGCAGGGATTAGAGCTTCAAAGACACACTCTTGATGACTTTTGACGAACCGTGATTCCGTGTTCCCTTCTTCCCGGTTCTATCCTAAACTCTTTTCGATTCTCTATTTTTATATTTCTCAATATTAAAATTGGAATCTCTTTAGTGGTCTTTTCCTTAACAAGATTTAAACAAAGTGCACAATGTCCTAAGTGTAGGGGAGTTTACTCCCACATGCTTAAACATTGAGGACAATGTTTATCTTAAGTGTAGGGGGACTTCTATCGAAGTTAAGTGGCCTTTTCCTTGTATTTGTCCTCATTTTAACCGGAAAATCAATTTTTCGACATTTTTCAAAATTTTTAATTTATTTTGGCCTAGTTGTAGTCTCCTTTATTTTTGTTACTTTCTAGCATTTTAATAAAATGGCTTTAGCAAGTTTAGATATCTTAGATATATTAGGCCCGTTGTGAATATTTTGACTCAACCCGAGTTTACTTATCCAAGTTCACTCTAGCTAGTATCCTTAACCATGTAGACCTTAATTGGTTTATTAGGCTAAGCATCCACGAGTCTCATTCCTTGAGATTTTAAATTGTGGAGAACGAGAAATGATAGATTTAGTTACAAGTTTGGTATTCTCTCATTAACTTATGTGAGTTAATTATGATCTTTTTCTCCCATCACTTGCTAATAAATTATCTGCAATAAGTAAGGTCGTACGATTTGAAAAGTTACTTAGCTTCTAGCCCAAGATCGTTTAAAAGTTGCTCGGTAATGATAAGAGTTCATAGCCAAGGCATAACTTATGAAGCGGGGCGCGAAGATTGGCGAGTCCGAAAAGGCCCTAACAAGGCATGAGGATTCCATTTTATTGCTGAAGATCCAAAGTGATGTGAAAAGCATTATTCCCAAAATCAATATGAAGGATCAAGACTCACGACGAAAAGCAATCAACTCCCATAAAGATCATGGAGAAGTCTATCCGAAAAGACCCTAACAAGGTATGAGGATAAATAGATCCAAGTCCGAAAAGGAGGCGGATCGTTGTATCTCAAAATCCCAATTAGAGATTGAAGAATAATCATGAAGTCGTGGTCAACAAAGCTGGAGTACTCCTCAAAAGTCTCCAAGTGAAGAAACTCTATAACGAAGAGAAGACCATTATCTCAAGAACGTCTCTCGAAGATATGAAGTATGAAGTACATGTCAAATATCGGCCCGAGAAAGGTCTCAAATCGTGAACCAAGTTATGCCAAGATATGAACTTTTTGATATCCCGAGAAGCAGTTTTAAGAGATTTTGTCCTTTAGCTAACTATTGATCAAATCGTCCTACTTTGCTTTCAGCTTAAATGAATTATCGAAATAAGTCAACAATGCATCCTCGTGATCATTCAAGACATCAATAAAATATAAGAGATACCCATAGGAATAAGGGAGTTTAAGTGATTAATTGAACCGCATGAGTAAATGTTTGTTATACTAACTTGTACTAACAATGATCTTGTTTTTAAGCTTGGCATGGGGAACGTGAAACTTGAGGGTGATAAACATTCATGACACACAAGCCCTAATGTAAGTCTTAGATTTCTTTACATGACTTTTTCCTTGTTGCATCTTGTTATTTTCTATCTTTTTGAATTTCCTTAGTTGTTTAATAAAGGCCAAGGTAGGTTGATTATGATGGAAAGTGTAAACCTTGCTTTACTGCTAAGCATTGCATGAGGACATTGCAATGGTTAAGTGTAGGGGATTTGATAGGTGTGAAAACACCCATCTTTTCTACCACTTAATTACAATAATAACCGGGCCAAAACGTATATTTTATGTCATTTATGTCGGAATTATGCGTGGTTTGTGTTTTTGTTGTGATTTAGGACGAAAAGGTGAAAAGTGGAGAAAACACGGCTTTCACGGGCTTTTATCGAATAAAAAGACGAAAGACGAAGTTGAAAGATCAAGAGTGGAAAAAGAACGGAAGTCCAGACCAATTCTGAAGATTTATCGAAGAAAAAGTCAAAAGACGGAAGTTTACTAAAAAGCCGAAGAACTCAGGTTTAAATTATGAAGAAATTACAAGACGAGTTCAAAGAAATCCCGAGACGAAGTCTTAGAAGTCGAGGAATTTGAGAAGAC
Source organism: Glebionis coronaria (assembly GCA_025667525.1). Classification (NCBI taxonomy): domain Eukaryota; kingdom Viridiplantae; phylum Streptophyta; class Magnoliopsida; order Asterales; family Asteraceae; genus Glebionis; species Glebionis coronaria. Next base: position 193,679,207 of record CM046881.1, on the reverse strand, counting down.
TGAAAGACTGAAAGACTGAGGACCAAGATAGAAAGAAAGAGGAAGCCACCAACCACTCCCCTCTCCTATAAATACCACCCTCACAACATGTGAGAGGGTTGGTTAGTTTTAGTTTAGTTTTAGGATTAGATTAGGAGTAGGTAGTTTCTCTCTCTAAACTTATGCTTTCTCCCTCTAGATTGATTTGTGTTTAAGCTTTTGTTCTTGAATCTTTACTTTTTAATTAAGCTTTTAATTCATCATCTTCATCCTTTCTTGTTGATTTGTTCTTGATCTTTGAGTTCATGTTCTTGAGTTTTCTTATTTTCAATCAAGTGGGTTTTGCTTGATTTGGCTTTATTTGTTAGTTTTGTTGATTTGTTTTGATTGATTATTGTTAGTTGATGTTTATTGGTTGTTTTGGTTTAATCTTTTGGTTTGTTTTGTCTAGATTTGATCAAATTCGAGCTTCATTCTTTTTCCCCTGTTCTTCGCCAAAGTTACTGTTCTTCCCCAGATTTTCCGAATAGACTGTTTTCTCATCCTCCTATTCGGAATGTTGGATATTCCGAATAGACCCTCCTATGCGGAATGTTGGATATTCCGAATAGGAACCCTTATTCGGAATGTTGGATATTCCGAATAGGAACTCTTACTCAGAAAGTTTAAATATTCTGAAGTGTCATCTTCTGAATGGAAGAGTACAACGTATTAAATGCATGTCCAAATCGAGACATACCTTTAAACAACTTTAGGTGAACATTTCTTCCAACTGTTTACCTTTTGTCCCACTAGGTCGTACTAGGCTTTATCTTGAATCTCTTGTTTTGTCCCGCTCAAAACACTTGGTAGATTCTCCCGCCTAAACTATAAAGGATTGGACAAGCTTTGCTTGTATCAGACTTCTAGGGTTCATAAGTGATCTCTGAGTATTGTCAACTCAGAGATCCTTGAACACCAACACATTCCTTCTACATCCCAGCTATCCATAATCGCTGGTAAGTATGACTTCAATTTGTCTTCGACTTTTCTGATGTTGTCTTTGATTTGAATGTTCCTGGTGTGCCAGCTGAGGCTTTGCCTTCCGCTGGTCTGGTCTCTGTCGCTGGTCCTCTCAGCGATCAGTAACACTTAGTCTAATTTAAACAAATCTAGACTGGGCCATAGTTAAAACTTTCATTGGCCCAACAAACATCATTCATCACAAGCCAAATAATTTTATTCTACACAAAAATTCCTTTCGGGTTAAAGAATGTTGGATCCACTTACTAATGCCTAGTTGATAAAGCTTTTGAAAGACAAATAGGCGGGAACCTAAAAGTATATGTGGATAACATGGTCATTAAAAGCCATACGGAAGCAAAATCCTCATAGATATTGAAGAAACTTTCCAAAGTTTGAGGAAGATAAATATGAAGCTAAACCCAAAGAAGTGTACATGTGGGGTAGAAGAAGGAACATTCCTGGGTCACTTAGTGAACATAAAAGGCATCAAAGCATGCCTAGAGAAAACAGTGGCAGTGCTAAACCTACCATCACCACATACCATGAAGGAAGTCCAAAGGCTAAATAAAAGGCATGAAAGCTTGAGCAGGTTTATGTCAAAATTAGTAGAAAAGTCTTTAGCGTTCTTCAAAACACTAAAAGGATGCATAAAGAAAAGTGACTTCCTTTGGACCACTAACGCGGAAAAAGCATTCCAAGAAATGAAGCAATGGATAACAGAGCTACCCATGTTAACCGCTCCAGTCCCAAGAGAAGAGCTCCTCTCCCCGCATCATCAAAAGCCATCAACGCAGTTCTAATGGCGTAAAGAGAGTCAAAGCAAATCCCTATTTACTTCTTTATCCGCGCCCTCCGAGGTCTAGAAATAAACTATACCACAATGGAAAAACTAGTCCTAGCTCTAGTACACGCTGCAAAAAGACTAAAAAGGTACTTTCAAGCTCATCCTATCACAGTAGTCACGGACCAGCCAATCAAACAAGTATTATCCAAACTAGAAGTGGTGGGGAGAATGCAAAAATGGAGCATGGAGAAAGGCGAACATGATATCATCTACTGCCTACGAACGTGAATCAAAGGCCAGATCCTCGCAGACTTCATAGCTGAAAACGAGAGGAAGACTTCCCAATGAAAGAAATACTAGATTAGGAAATACTCCTAGATTTATGGACACTGTTCAAGGATAGATCATCGTGTGTTTAAGGTTCTAGAGGTGGTTTGATACTCATTAATCCTGAGGGGACATAGTTTACATATTCCTTAAGGTTTGAATTTGATGCATCCAACAACGAAGCTGAATACGAAACACTAATAGATGGCTTACAGATAGCAAAACAGATGGATGTCCAAAATTTGCATGCAAACATAGACTCAAGGTTGGTAGCAAACCAAGTCAACGGATCTTACACAACTAAAGAAGAAAGTATGATACAATACTTGGAGAAGAAAAAGGCCGTGGTCGAAAGTTTCAAGGAATTTTCAATCAAACAGGTGTCGCATAGTGAAAACAAGAAGGCAGACGCGCTCAATAAAATCGCGTCCACCAGCTTCCCTCACCTAGCCAACAGGTTTTGGTAGAATTCGTAAAAAAGAAAGCCATTGAAGAAAGAGAAATTCTAGCCGTAGTAGAGAAAGAAGAACACAGCTGGATGACCCCAATCTTTAAATATCTCACAGAAGGTACTCTACCGACCAAAAAAAAAGGCAAGGAAGATACGGATAAAGTCAAGACATTACCCAAAAAAAAGTCAAGACATTACGCCATAATAAACGGTACCTTATACAAAAAAACCATTTCTGAAATCGTAGCTACGAGACGTAAGACCACAACAAGCCAATTATGTCATAAAAGAGATTCACTATGATTTTTGTTAAAATTGTACTGTAATTGTTAAAATTATAAAATCATTACCGTTTTTGTTACTTATCATAGTTGTATTTATAACTTTTTTTTATGAAATATTTATAGCTTCTTTTAAAAAATTCTCATGTGTCATGCTACAATTAATCTTGTTTGATTAATGTTGCATGTAAATATAACAAGTTTTGATACCCTGCTTCGCCGCGGCGCATGTTATGTATTGTGTTTTTCATTGAAAGAATTTGTTCGATTGCCCAAGGAAATCTCATTAAATCTCCAACTCATGATCGGGTAACTTGTTTTAGATTGCCCAAGGAAATCCCATTAATTCTCCAGCCGACACTCTGGTCAATTTTATGTTGACCATTCTAACCCCATTCCGTTTACATTTCATATCTATCTCGTTTCTATATTTGATATATAGTTGAGAAAGCTTGGTTTGATGTCTGCCATCATCAAACTATTTCAGTAATTCAAGTTTAATAAACTAATAATCATATACTGTTATAATGCAGAAAAAGTCTATTCTCGCAAAGATTTTAGTCCAACTATCATATATTCATAAAATATATCTGTGAGAAACGAAGGCTAAGATTTTAACTTAACTCTCTAGATAAATTATACCCCAAACTTTTCAAGTGAAATAAAAATAGCTAAGTGTGTGGTGTATTCCTCGTCTTATCAAGCAGATTCTTCACAAGACGGCCAAAATCATTTGCTCCTTAACAAAAACCCACTACCTGTACAAAGGTACAATATCAGTTTATGTTTTCGAACAACCAAATATGGAAGCCTTCTATCTGAACGATTCATCGACTCAAAAGACCATATACCACACAAAACGCATCAAAACGGGTTTATTTTTTTTCATAAATCAACAAACCCATTGCACAACCAACCAGATAATAGAATCATTCGTAACTACTTTCAGAAAACACAATTCTTATAAGTCGGGTGGGAAGCAATGTTATAGGTTCTATTTATCCATAAGTTTGAATAACTTCACCCACTTTCCCTATTTCACATATTACATGACAAAAAAAGTCCAAAATGCGCCCATATAAGTTTAAAAGCACGATATTAGTATGCAGCTCAAACAATGTGAAACATGCTCGAGACATTCAGGAAAGGATTATTACTATTAAGTTTCACAATAGTCAGTTAATAAGCATTTCCAAACAGTGCTATAATTAGCAAGAAAAGACTTATGTTTAGCTCAGTTTGAAGCTCTGCTTGGGGACTAAAGAGCTTTTCATTGAAATGCTTTCAGTTTAGGGTGGGTTTCTTTTTTGTTAATGTGACATATGTTGGACATATACATGTACTTTTTTAAATATCAAGCATATATACTAAATCTAGTAATTTTGGCACTTTGTATATTCACTTAATATTGCGTTAGTTCCATCTATGTATCCATCCCTCACGCACTTGTATACACTCAATATTGTAACAGTTTTTTTTACATGTATCTGTTCGAAAACACCCCTACCCAAAACAATGAGAAGATCTCTTTCATATTAGCACGTCCCACCGTATATATGAAGGGAAAGAGGTTTTACGTGACACAAATCATATGTTTTTGTCTTTATTGAGTGTATGCTGAATGAGAAGTCACACGATATTTGGTTAGTCTTACCCGAATGTCCTGCCTAAAGCAATGCCCTGGAAGCCGAACCCATTGTATGTGCACCTCTCTTTCCCCGTCTCATCAAGCAGGTTCTTCATAATACAGCTAAAATCATTTGCTCGTTTATAAAAATCCACCACCTGCACAAAGATACAATATGAACTTATGTTTTCGAACAACCAAATAAAGAAAGCCTTCGATCTCACTGATTTATCAACTCAGACTATATATAGTATATAACACACTAAATGCAGCAAATCGAAATTTCATTTCCGTAAATCAACATATCCATTATATAATCAACCGAATGATAGAATCCTTCGTAACTACTTATAGAAAACGTAATTGTCATAAGTCGGGAAAACAATTTGAGATTGCCCTTTTGAATTGGTCTAAAAATTGTATGCAATAATATTTAATAAAACACTTTTGGAGGTCACACAATTACGCATTAAAAAAAGTTTTTAGGAATTATTTAACCAATTATAGCTGTTAGAACACCCCGAAATAAAACACAACCCATATAAGCTTGTTTATCCATTTGAGACTCCATATATCCTACTAATCTGCAACAACTAACCTTATGTCTAGTGATGTATCCGACCTATAGGATTCACAGGATTACTTTAGTGGATAAATATACCTACTATTCATAGTAAGGAGTTTCAGAAAGCTTATTTACACGGCCATGCTTATTTATAACAGCAACTTGTTAACTTATTCATAGTGTTTCGTTTGGTCTTATTACCTTATGAATTTTATGAGCTCGTAAACGCAAGTGGGTAAGCCCAGTATTATCAACTCTTCGAATTTTTTAAGCTCATAAAATGTGTGTAGACGAACACCCTTGTATATCAAAAGTAAGCACATAAAAGTGGGCCTCTCTACGTATCTTACATGCTTAGTTTACAGGAGTTAATGTTTTTAGATAATAATATTATACTTATGAGTTATCAGATGTTTGATTAGGTGTGTGTGTGGGGTGATACCATTTATTGTGCTTTTCAGTTCTGCAAACAATAGAACAGAAAACTGAGGTTCTCACGCTGTGTGAGATTATTAGGAATTATCTTGACAACCTAAATAAGTACATAGACCAGAGGGGCAAACCTGATGTAGCACCATATTTCTTGTAGCAAAGACTTATTCTAGGTTCTATTCAAATAAAAATACATACTGGAAGATAAATGCATACCTTTTTAGAAAACTTTGCGCCTTAGCAACAGCTTTGTGGGCCTCTTTTAGTGTAAGGCAATTGATATCTCCGTAGCCTCTGCTGCTTCATACACTGTTAAGAGGACATGCATTACTATCTAGTGTTAAACCAATCAAAGGGGTATATATGTATATATCGTGTCCATAGAGAATTTAGCGGCATTAAATACTTATTCGTGTGTAAAATGAGCAGATAATCACTTTCATCCAAATATGCCAAAACTTCATATTAAGCACTAAAATAATCAAACTCCAAACACCCTGTAAATGTCCATTTATGACCTGTAGTAAAAGTGGAAGTGTTTTGCCTTAGCTTGTCCCCGCTCCCCACTTACAAATTCAGTTGTTACTACAAATTTTACTTAGACATTTCATCGAACATTTGGTGTGCAACCAATTTCTCTTACAGAAACAACAACAAAATACAATCTTTCATCCAAAAATGAATCCTAAGCCATAAACTGAAACATACAAAATTAAATCATATACTTGGCAAGTTTACATCCACAATCTACTTTGACAAAAAAACGCTATACATAACCCTAAACAAAAACCCCTAATATATTTTATACGAATCTGAAACACATATTTATGCAACAATCTAAAACCTAAAATCAATTGACAGTAAAAGAAATGTAAAAATATTTGTACACATAAATTAGGCAAATAAAAAAAGCTACCTATTGATTTTTGAATTTGCTTTGAATCTATATAGCTAGTGTGTGTTTTTTGTTTCCGGGTGAAAGAAAAAAAAATGAAAGTTTGGAGATGAAGAGATGAAGGTTACATGTTTAATTTGTTAAAGAGGTGGTGGCCTAGTGGCAAAAAGATTTATGGCTATCACTCCAAAGTGTGTGAGGTCTCAAGTTCAATTCCCACTAGGTGCAAACAACCTTGAAGTGGCCACGCCAACCTCCTGAAAAGGGAGGGCTTTACCTGGTTTGAGTCTGTGTGACGGTGGGCTCAAACCCCGTGGATTAGTCGGCCAATGAGTCGGAAATCACGGTTACCAAAAAAAAAAATATTGTTCCTAAGGATTAAATAAGTATTTTTTAAGGGTTACTGTAGCAACTATGAGAGAGGAGAATCACGATCTTTGTATATACTAGGATCTGTTACCCGCGCTCTGCTGCGGGGAGCACGAGTGTTTTACGCTTATTTTTATAGAAAAGAGTATCTACTTTGGTTGAACACATAATTAGGTAATACGTTTGAAAGAAGTTGTTTACAAAGAAAAAATGTGCATAAGCTACTCAATTGCTTAATCTAAGATGTAAGATTGAATGTAAATGCTAGAAGTTTGCTTTTTTCATACAGCAGCCACCAAAGCAGCTTTTCCAAACCCCTCTATGACAATATCATGAAATGCAGCTCGTGTAAATCGACTGTTACTATTCCGCAAATCAGTACTATCAATGATTCGATCCTACCTGGCACTGATATATAGAAAAGCAGTTAACTATTAATTGGTTGACCATATCCAGGTCTTAAGGTTTCTTCTTGTTGGCCTGTGTTTCTAGTTCAGAAAGTAGAGATCTTTTAACAGCCTTCTGCTAGACAACAGTGGGTTTGTCTTTCGAAGATGTAGCTACTGTTGGTGGAACTGTGGCTGGAGCGGCTTTTGGTGGAGTACCTGCACAACAAAGTATAGTGTATGAGTAAACTTAAAACCTGAACATGCATGCTCGGTGTTCCAAATAAGGGAAAAAAATGACCCAAAAGATATTCCTTTTTTTAAACAAAGGGTAACTGTTTGATGGGAGAGTGTATGCAGTGAGTAAGTGGTGCAAATTGAAAGAAAGATTATCCTACTGAAAAGGTTTTGAAGGTGACATCTTTGTCTTAAGCACTATGTGGATATTATTATGGTGCTATTATTTTTTAGCTAGTTTAGGTAAGGGGTAGGCTAGGTGAGCTCAGGTGTCATGTGCAGGTGTGTTTCCAAGTTGGAAATGAACTAAGGTGGTCAAAATTAGTGGGGAAGTGTGAGCTAAGTTTAGTTAGCTATTTAAACTAAAATGTAACTAGAATCTTTTTTGTAGCAATAGTAGAATGGGAAGGGCTTCTATTTAAGGGCATGTATGCATTTGCTAATCCCCCACAAACCTCTCACCTACTTTAAAAAATCTAAACAAACAAAGAATGGCATATCTTCCTAGGATCTGGGCATTGGAAGCTGAGAGCGGTAGTACGGACTTGGGCGGTTTGTTTGTTTGGTATCTGGAGAAGGATGTGGTGGCTGACAAAGCATGGAAGCGTAAGGTGGATGCCGCTCGGCAGACAGTTTTCAAAAAAGTTGTTGATCGTCAGCATTTCATTCAAGAGATCCAGCAGGTGCAGACCTTTCCAGCCAACCCTATGATCTCGATGATGGTAGCCATGTTGGACAGAAAGCAGTCGGAGGACAACGCATTCATTCAGACCTTGAACACAGAGGCAGCCAGAATCCAGACCATGATCGACCTCAAGGAGGCTTTTGCTCAGAAAATTTTGGCCAACGGGCCTTGGTGAATGGATGCTGTAGGAGTTGGTTTTGGTCTGATGTTTTAGGCCTGAAAATAAAGCTCCATGTTGTTGTCTGTTTGGTTTGTCCACCACCGAGTCTTTAGGGTTATGTGTCTGTGCTTTAGTTGTTTCTTTTTTTAGTTTAATCTTGTGTCTGTAAGATCAGTTTCAATGAACCGCGTGGAATGTATGATATTTTGTTTTATATTGTTTTTTTACAGACGTTTCAATTAGCGTGGCGTTTAGGAAAAGACAGTCTCCAAAGAAGACTGGCCTAAGTAAATGCCAGATTATAAGTTCTAAGAACCGCACATGTTTCTTTTTGTTCACCTATTTCTGAGACCTTGGTTGATGCACTTTCTGTCTCTGACCCTTTGGTTTGATGTACCGTCTTGTTTAATGTTTGCATCTGCTATTGGTGTCGGACCTGGGCCTGTGCCTTCAGTTGGCCAGGGAATATGAGCTTGAGATAGGGAAAGAATCAAAGAGCTGGCCTTCTTGCAGATCGCTGACAGCCGCAGTAACACGATTACAACGACCTCAAAACACGATCGGCCGAAACAAAGTTCCATGATGATAAGGAGCAGAGATTTCGGGTGGGTATAATATGGATATGGTTCAAACTGGGGGGGCGCCTTCTCCTACAAACGAACATGGACATGCACCAAAAGTTATTAAAACTACACCAAAATATAGTAACTGTTGAAAATCCATCTTTTCAGCAATAGCAATCATACATACTCGCTAAGGTAATATAGCAAAACAACATGTCCTACAGCGATAGAAACGGCATGTGCGAGATGTCTCTTTCGTTACCTTTAGACACAAACAAATTTGATACTAACACGGCAAAGCTGTTGTGTTGCTAACAGTGGTATAAAATCAATTTTCACACCATCATAGGTATTTGCTTTTAAATGAAGGTCGCTTATTCAATTTTGTTCTAAAATGCAGTTCTAGTTTTATGTTTTGTACGAATCAACAACACCTTCTTTTTTAAATAAGGAAGAAAAAGAAATCAATACTCAAATCAAGTATAACTATATTTGGATCATGAGCCACATTCACATCAGCTATAAGACAACATACATGTATGGTTGGGGTTGGAAGTCCATCGTCTGCATCTGGTTTAATTCACTTGCCATCGTATTCTCTGAATCCTTGGTAGACTGTTGCAGAACAGATACATTTAGTTAGACTGATAAAAAATAAAAGGAGACCATACAGCGACAAATACCAACCGCATATCTGAAACATGAAAATATATATAGTGTTACTATTCGTTAAAACAACACTATAACCGTAGAGAATGAACGTCACCTTTTCGTGAGAGTGAAAGATCAGTCTTGGGGAATTCGTGAAGCAGGTTTCAACGCATCCATAAAGAATGACCATCGGCTAATGAATTGGAGGAGATCAGCATGTCAAAATGATAAAAACTGGCAAATCCAAAGGTAACGACCATGACAGTAATTAACCTGCATAAAGGCGAAAAGGCCCGGCAGAAACATGACTAACCAAAACTCGCAATCGTTATGCCTGCGATCACAGGGTCACCTTGGCAAGGAACCGGTTCTGTAAAGCGCGTTTACTAAAAGGTTTCCAGTTTACCCGGGGTATACCATAGCCTCAGATAAGACGCTATATTGGAAAAACAACCATAACCCGGCATGGCTGCGACCTCGCAAGGTCGCCTCGCCAAAATCCGAGATGTGGTATCTTTAACCGCGACCGTTTACCCTCATCATAGCCCTACACTAACCTTTACATAAAACTACACCAAAATGTATTAACTGTTGAAACTCCAGGTTTTCAGCAATAGCAACCATACATGCCCACTAACATAATATAGCAAATCAACATGTCCTATAGCGAGAGAAATGTCATGCGTGAGATATCTCTTTCGTTATCTTTAGAGAAAAACAAATTTAATACTAACACGACAAAGCTGTTGTGTTGGTAACATTTGTATAAAATCAATTTTCACACCATCATAGGTATTTGCTTTTAAATGAAGGTCGCTTATTTTTAAAAAAAAAATGCAGGTCCAGTTGTATGTTTTCTACGAACACAAAAAATATTCTTTTTGAAATAAGGAAGAAAAAGGAATCAATACTCAAATCAAGTATAACTATATTTGGATCATGAGACACATTCACATCAGCTATAAGACAACATACATGTATGTTTGGGGTTGGAAGTTCATCGTCTGCATCTGGTCTAATTCACTTGCCATCGTATTCTCTAAATCCTTGGCAAACTGTTGCAGAATAGACACATTTAGTTAGACTGATAAAATCAAAAAAGAGACCATACAACGACAAATACCAACTGCACAGCTGAAACATGAAAATATATATAGTGGTACTATTCGTTAAAATAACACTATAACCGTAGAGAATGAACGTTACCTTTCGCCAGAGGGAAAGATCAGTTTTCGGGAATTCGTGAAGCAGTCGTGAACGCATCCATAAACAATGACCATCGGCTAATGAATTGGAGGAGATCAGCATGTCCAAACGATGAGTTATTGTGTTTGAGGTTCAGAGCTGGAGGTATGGAAGGCGAACCCACAAACCCGCCATGGGTGCGACCAAATGGTCGCCCTGGCAAGATCCGTGTGCTGGCAAACAGCCCACAGATCCAAAGGCAACGGGCATGACAATAACTAACCAGCATAAAGGCGAGAAGACCCGGCAGAAATCATTAACCACAGTTCACACCGTTATGTCTGCGATCAAAGGGTCACCATGGCAAGGTACGGGTTCTGTAAAGCGCGTTTACTAAAAGGTTTCCAGTTTCTTTGGGGTATACCGTAGGCTCAGATAAAGCGCTATATGGGAAAAACACTCATAACCCGGCATGGCTGCGGCCTCGCAAGGTCGCCACGCCAAGATCCGAGATGTGGTATCTTTACCCGCGCTCGCTTACGCTCATCATAGCCCTAAATTAACCTTTACATAGTGGTATCTTTACCCGCGGCCGTTTACCCTCATCATAGCCCTAAATTAACCTTTACATAAAGGAGGAGAAGCACGGATCCATAAGAGTGTACCAATTTTGCTTTTTTTCAATGCGTAAGGCCTGAGACATCACAAATCCAAAGGTAACGGGCATCACAACAGTTAACCACTATAGAGGCGGAAATACCCGGCATAAGAATCATTGACCACATCTGACAATCGTTATGCCTGCGATCACATGGTCACGATCGTAAGGCCCGGGTCCGGGGAAGCGAGCTTACCAAAAGTCTGTTGTTTTTTCCCAGCGTATAGCATAGGCTCAGATAAGGCGCTATTCGGGAAAAACAGCCATGACCCGTGATGGCTGCGACCTCGCAAGGTCGCCACGCCAAGATCCGAGATGTGGTATCTTTACCCGCACCCGCTTACCCTCATCACAGTCCTAAAGTAACCTTTTTATAGAAGCGGAGAAACACGCATCCACAGGAGCAGTCATTGTCCTCACAAACCGAATTTTATAATATTATCCCCCTCTATCACAAACAACAACGTCCTTAAAAGCATCAGGGAGCAACGGCAACAAAAAAAGGCAAGCCTACAAATTTAAAAGGATCGGGTCCAAGAAACATGGAAGTTGTACGAAGAACTCACCATAATTTGGGGTTCACATAGCCGGCAAGTGCAGGCTAAATGTCTTAAGTGAAGCAGATGGGGGCTTATCCATAAAGCATGACCCTCGTCCAATGAATTGGAGCAGGTCAGTAGGTAGATACAAGGAGCTATTGCGTTCGAGGCTCAGATCTGGAGGTATGGAAGGCGAACCCAGAAACCCGCCATGGCTGCGACCGAATCGTCGCCCTGCCAAGATACGGACGTTGAGAAACAACCCTTGTAAAAATGTCCATCCACAGACTTTTCATCATTGCCCATACTATTTTCAACCTGCCTTACTGTCCTGACCAACCCGATTGTTTCGTTCGGTGAAGTTGGTTAACACGAACCATTTGACATCCGCAGATTCAAAGATCATACGCCTCAGATGAAAAGAGGTCATCCGCACAGAATAACCTAGTCAACAGACAGAAACAATTAGTTAACCCATTGCATTCTCGGCTAAGACATATTCATTCCAAGCTTTGTATCCCTACGAACCCAAAAATCATTTTAAATAACCAGACCAATAGAATGCATAAATGAACAATAGACCAATTTAACTAACCATCTTATATAAACGACCATAAATGAAAAAAATAGACCCGCACCCAACTGTATGAACTAAGCATCTTATATAAAGTTACAAATAATAAAAAATCCAGAAATTAACCTTTATATAAAGGAGGATCCCTCCCCGACAACCAAAATTTCGTCTCACAACCAAAAAACACACCGGCACCTACAAATTTCCGTTAAAAACAATGTCGGAAAACAGATTTTCAGAGGCTCAGATCTGGAAGAGAAAAAAGTATGAAACAAACACGATAAGACCGCCATGGCTGCAAAACACCAACAGTGAATTACCCCGCCAAGGTACGACCAATCTAAAAGTTTGTTCAAATTAATCAACACAAAATTCATTCATTAATATCATCACTGCCCCATATATAAGACCTCAAGACGCTGAGAAACAACCCTTGTAAAAATGTCCATCCACATACTTTTCATCATTGCCCATACTATTTTCAACCTGCCTTACTGTCCTGACCAACCCGATTGTTTCGTTGGGTGAAGTTGGTTAACACGAACCATTTGACATCCGCAGATTCAAAAATCATACGTCTCAGATGAAAAGAGGTCATCCACACAGAATAACCTAGTCAACAGGCAGAAACAATGAGTTAACCCATTGCATTCTCGGCTAAGACATATTCGTTCCAAGCTTTGTATCCCTACGAACCAAAAAATCATTTTAAATAACCAGACCAACAGAATACACAAATGAACAATAGACCAATTTAACTAACTATCAAAAAATAGACCCGCACCCAACTGTATGAACTAAGCATCTTATATAAAGTTACAATTAATAAAAAACCAGAAATTAACCTTTATATAAAGGAGGATCCCTCCCCGACAACCAAAATTTCGTCTCACAACCAAAAAACACACCGACACCTACACCTTTCCGTTACAAACAACGTCGGAAAACAGATTTTCAGAGGCTCAGATCTGGAAGAGAAAAAAGTATGAAACAAACACGATAAGACCGCCATGGCTGCAAAACACCAACAGTGAATTACCCCGCCAAGGTACGACCAATCTGAAAGTTTGTTCAAATTAATCAACACAAAATTCATTCATTAATATCATCACTGCCCCATATATAAGACCTCAAGACGCTGAGAAACAACCCTTGTAAAAATGTCCATCCACAGACTTTTCATCATTGCCCATACTATTTTCAACCTGCCTTACTGTCCTGACCAACCCGATTGTTTCGTTGGGTGAAGTTGGTTAACACGAACCATTTGACATCCGCAGATTCAAAGATCATACGCCTCAGATGAAAAGAGGTCATCCACACAGAATAACCTAGTCAACAGGCAGAAACAATGAGTTAACCCATTGCATTCTCGGCTAAGACATATTCATTCCAAGCTTTGTATCCCTACGAACCCAAAAATAATTTTAAATAACCAGACCAACAGAATACACAAATGAACAATTGACCAATTTAACTAACCATCTTATATGAACGGCCATAAATGAAAAAAATTGAACCGCACCCAACTATATGAACTAAGCATCTTATATAAAGTTACAAATAATAAAAAAGCCAGAAACTAACCTTTATACAAAGGAGGATCCCTCCCCGACAACCAAAATTTCGTCTCACAACCAAAAAACACACCGGCACCTACACCTTTCCGTTACAAACAATGTCGGAAAGAAGATTTTGAGAGGCTCAGATCTGGAAGAGAAAAAAGTATGGAACAAACACGATAAGACCGCCATGGATGCAAAACACCAACAATGAATTACCCCGCCAAGGTACGACCAATCTGAAAGTTTGTTCAAATTAATCAACACAAAATTCATTCATTAATATCATCACTGCCCCATATATAAGACCTCAACCAGTGTACATTTCCAAAACAGCAAAACGATGAAAACCAAGTGCAGGGACAATAAGCTTATCAGCATCACACATGTGCAAAGGATGTACACACATGTGCAACAAAAGGTGTGCGGGTAACACAATGACCAGTGAACGGACATATTCATTCCAAGCTTTCTATCCATACGAATAAAAAAATCACTTTAAATAACTAGATCAATAAAATGCACAAATGAACAATAGACCACTTTAAGTAACCATTCTATATAAACGGGCATAAATTTTTAAAAAAACATCCGGAACCAACTCTATGAGCTACGCATCTTATATAAAGCGACAAATTTTTTAAAAACCACAAATTAACCTTTATATGAAGGAGGGCTCCTCTCTGACAACCAAAATTTCGTTTTCACAGCCAAAACACACACTGGCCCTTAGAGCTTTCGGGTATTTGATTTTACTGACCCCGTTACAAACAGAACAAAAAAAAGGCTAAATCTTACAAACCTTTGCAGACCGGATCACCAGAAAAGAAAAGAAGATCCAGAACGACTGTAGCAACAACACAAATAACGGAAACCCAGATGCAACTATGTGGTGATCCTGGTATATATATGGATGTAAGAGGCACATCATCAACGGACACCATCGCGACACGAATTAATTGCAACGGTTAAGATTGGGTTTCTGTAGCCACTACGATTCCTGTAGCCACTACACAACGAACAATCGCAATTAATGGCAAGGGGCAATCTTGCAATGGACATCCAATTAACCCCCAATTATTTAATTGGCGAAAGGCCAATTAACCCTCAATTAAACCAACAACCGGACAATTGCAATTAATGGGAGGGGGAAAACATCCAATTAACCCCCAATTATTTAATTGGCGAAAGGCCAAATTAACACCAATCAAACCAACAACTGGAGCGAAAGGGCAGATTAAACCAGCAACTAAACAACCAACGGGGATCAATGAATGCATAACGGGGTCCGTAAAATCAAATAACGGAAAGGTGTAGGTGCTAGTGTGTGTTTTGGTTGTGAGAGGAAATTTTGGTTGTGAGAGAGATAGATAGTATTATAAAAAGCGGTTTGTGAGGAGAATCACTGCTCCTATGGATGCGTGATTCTCCTCCTTTATATAAAAGTTAATTTATAATTTATATGTTTGATGGAAAACTTGCTACTTATTATTTTTTTTTTCATTGAAATTAAAAAAAACTACTTGATTTTTGTCTCGATATTATGAGTCAAGACTTATCATAAGTTTGAACTTTTATTTAGTCAGAATTTTTAGAAATTTAATGCGTCTAACATTTCTCTTTTAGCCAGAATTTTGTCTACACCAAACTCATTACACTACAAGATCGTGAATCTGAATTACAGTAACAAGTGGCCTATTAGCTCAGTTGGTTAGAGCGTCGTGCTAATAACGCGAAGGTCGCAGGTTCGAGACCTGCATAGGCCATCTATATTTTTTTGACTGCATTCGTTTTTAAAGATCGGCCTATTAGCTCCCGTTGGTCGTGCTAATAACGCGAAGGTTCCAGCTCGAGACCTGCATAGGCCACCTGGGTGTCCTCTTTTTTTCATCATAAGCTAATCCTCCTTTTTAGCTTATGGATCATGGGTTTCCTTTTTTTTTTTTTTTTTTTTTTTATCACTATTCCAAAAGCTCAATATTAACTTATGAGCTAATCCAAACACCCTGTATATAACTTAAAAGATCGCGAAATATATGAAGTTAGCAAATTAAACTAACTATCCAACCTTTGTGGCCGTGTGGGCCTAAGCCTACCGAGGCATGTACTCAAACTACTGAAAGTGGCTAGGTTGGCGTTGTTGATTCAGGTTAGTTGTTAACGAACTATATGGTTTCATGTATAAATATGCTAGCTGCGGTTTCATGTTTGTAAATCTTTGAAATCGTCCTTGTATAGAAAATAGACACTGGCGAACACGTTAAGTCCTTGTGTTCTTGATGCGTGATTCTTTTGATTCATTTTGGTTTATTACATTTTTCCTAAGAGGATTGATACAATCATGGTACATTCTACAAAACTATTATATGCTCTACTATTTTCAGCATTGTACATTCTACAAAACTATTGTTATTCTTCTAATTTTTCAAGTAATACATTGTTCACTAATGCTTATTGCGTGAGAGTTTGGTTGTAACTTTGTTAACGACAGAATGGTGGAAACCATAAGCTTGCAGTCTATCGGTTTTGTTAGATATGCATCCATTCCCACCTCTAAGCATTTGGCTTCATCCGATGACATGGCGTGTGCTGTCAATGCAACGATAGGAATATGCAAATTTGTTCCCATTTCCGCTCTTCGAATTGCTTTAGTAGCTTCGTAGCCGTCCATCTTTGGCATCTGGTATTTCAAAGGGACAAAACAAGTCAGAAGATACCAAACAAAAGGGTCTGCGAAATTGCTCATAAAAGTGCTTATCTGCTTTCTTAACAAAAAGTTACTGGTTTTTTAAGAGCAAATAAGCAGAACTTTTTAACCAGACAAGTAGTTAACTTTAAATAACAAATCCCAAACACCCCCAATACTATAAAATTATGTAATATAGTATTATAACATCATTACCTGACAATCCATGAGTATCAAGTCATACGGTGAGGGATCACACATTTTTGTTTGAGTTTTGGGGCCATTTTCTGAAGGAACTTGTAGAGCCTCAACTACTTGCAACCCATCTCCGACCACCACAACTATAGCACCCATCTTTTCAAGCATTATAGTTGCTACTTTCTGGAGTATTGGTGTATCTTCTGCCAGCAAAATACGTATGCCTTCAAGGGACTTGTTTCCAGTTATGCCCTTCTCTGCATATCGAATACATTTCTCCTGAAAACTTGAATTCCTGCTCACTGGAACCGTCTCATTCGTGTCCAACTTGTTCCGCTCTGAACATATTTCAGTTAGATCAAGAAAACAGTTGTTAACACTTCCATAACGCGAAGAAGAAAGTACACGACGTGTTTCTTCAACTTGGAAATTCTTTGGTGAATTTATTTCTGTTTTTTCAGAGTCGTTTGAACTCTCTTGATCCGAATGTATTGATTCGATTTCCAAAAGTTCATGTGTGTCGCCTCCACCATTAATATGTCTCAAAGGAATCATTTTTTCTTTTATGGCAGCTTCCATTATCTGAATCATCTTATCTTTGTATAATGGTTCATTTACCATTAACAAATGTCCTCGGTTATGAAGCTCCATCTTGATAGTATTAGAGGTATCATGGTTTAGAACCCATGCAAACTTCACGTTCCTATTAAATGTATCTAGAAAATTGAGTTGTTCCATCCATATGTCGGTACTTAAGTTTAGTAGTCCAATATCAATGACTATGATGAAAACCGAGGCGTCTATTTCCTGCTTACTTAATGATTCAACTTTTGAGCATGCATATGTTATGTTTTGGGCATAACGTGCAGGTATAAAAAGCTCCTGAAGTATTTGTGTCAGTTCATTCCACTCTGATGCATCCCAGATAGGCACTCCAATTTTCATTAGCCACCGGGATAGAATCATTCTACCCATACTTCCGTTTAGTGCTAAAACTACCTGCATTTACATTTTATTTACCTTCAAAGTTGAAGATCATTTACTAATATAAATCACATACTTTTTAAAAAAAGTTCCATTGCTAACCTTCAAGTTATGATCTGCATACTTTAGTTTGTAATCTTCTCGTGTTACATCTATAGGTGTACCGAGTGTCAAATAAAGTTGCATTAGAGTCCCTGGTCCATTCTTCTTGACAACTCTTATCTCTCCACCCATTTTGTTAACCTGTGAATGACATTTTCTCATCAATATTAACTTGCTGCAAAAAGTAACTTATAACTATAATTTTAGTTACTGTTTATCTCACCAGAGTTCTAACGATGCATAGTCCAAGACCAGTTCCACCATGCCTGAAATTATCAAAAGAAAATAAGAAAATGCGTACAAAATTGCCGATTTGAAAATATGGATCATTAATATTTGGTTCTCATGAAGAAGGTAAATCGTGTATTATTGCTTACAGTCGAGTCGTTGATGGGTCAGCTTGTTCAAAGCTTTCAAATACTGACTCCCATTTGCTTGGATCGATGCCTATACATCAAAAATAGATTTAACATAATGTAATATGTTCACTAGTTAATAAAAAGTTCGGCTAACCAGCGAGAGGTACATACCACAACCAGTATCTTCAACTTCAAACCAAAGAGTGACTTTGTTGTCCTTGTTGCAGGAACTTTTCTCTCGGCTTCCATGTCGTATCAGTGTAGGCTTGGCATTAGGCCATAAAGCTTCCAAATGGAGGGATAAGTTCCCATTATCAGTAATAGAATGTGAATCTTCACACCATCCTCGCAGAATTATGTATCCTGCTGTAAGTCAATTCTTATTATTTTTTAGGAAAGAAGTCGACTTTTAATACTATATTCTGCAATCTAACAATGTTTGATACCCCTCTTAATTGGTATAAAGTTGGCCAAAATTATCTTGAGAAAAGTGCACTTACATGTTGTAAATTTGATTGAGTTGCTGATTAGATTAGCAAATATTTGAACAACTCTAGCGGAGTCCCCTTGAACTACTTTTGGCATGTCATCTGATCACAAATAGACGACAAGAAAATTATCAACCATCCAGTTGAATTATTTAGCATCAATTCCTTTATCTATGTTGCTTTTTTAGAGATTTAGTTCTAGTAATAGTTATGCTCTTGAGGTATACCAGAGAGATCTATGACAGTTTCCACGTTGTGGTTTTTGCACTGTACAGAGAACATATCAACTAGGCCTTCAAGTTCTCGCCCCATGTCAAACTCCGCTTCTTCCAGAACCAGTTTTCCCGATTCAACCTGAATGTTAAATTGGGTGAATTTAATTTCATCTTTAAGGAACTTCCAACAACTTGGATTAATGGAATAACATGTGATGTTAGCAGTGTATGTTGTATGGCGAATTCACCTTGCTAATATCCAAAATATTGTTGAGAAGTCGGAGGAGAGCTGTTGAGCATCTACGAATTTGGCTAACTGTTGAATATTGCTCGTTTGTGAGAGCGTCATCAGATATAAGAATATCCAGTAATCCTATGACTGCAGCCATTGGCGTTCTCAGTTCATGACTGTCGAATGGAATGGAAATGTGAAAACCATGACATTTAACTCTAGAACTATGCATGCTCATAACATAATCTATATTAATCATCAACTGCCTATAGCCTATGACCTTATAGTATGTAGAGATGCAAAAGATATGGAAATTTAGAGATATATGAATGAATACTCACCTCATATTTGCTAAAAATTGGCTCTTGTAGTTGCTTGATGCCTCTGCCTTCCTTCGTGCATCTAAATGGCTAATTAGTTCGGCCCGTAGCTTCATTTCCTTTGACACTCCATTCGTTAACACAAAAATACACACACATCCTATAACTAGTATACACACGGATGCAGATATCAGTATCATCAACGTCTTAAAGGCTCTTTCATCCACCTTTCCCATTATGTATTTCCTTGGAATTATTAAAACTCCCACCTGCAAAATTCATCACTTCATAAGCATCTTATTCCTAACGGCACACATATGTGATGATACATACATATATAATATCATACCATGGGAAGTCTCTTTAAGTTCAAGTAAAACGAATCAATATAATATAGCTCGTTTCCTAGTTTGGCTTTCTCTATGTGAACCTCATGGTTTGGTGGCGGTTTATTCCCATAGGCTTTCAGTAAAAATTTGGCTCCTCTTTGTATGGCCGGATCTTGAGAGTCAACAGCCATCATGAGCTTTGGCCCAGTTGATGAATTCCTCAACAATGGAGTCGTTGAAGACGTTGCCAGCAACCAACCCTCTTGTGATGTCAAATAAATATGTCCACTATGAAACCCCACAAGCTCTTTCATAAGCTGACCGACACTATACAAAGCAGTAGTAACCCCCACAACTGCCACTATACTTCCTTCAGGCGCGTCCCTAACCGGCATGGCTGCTGAGAGCAAGGGCGAATTAGTGAACTTGCTCACAGCCACATGCCATGAAGCGGCCCCGTATGGTACTTGTGATATCCCTGCAATATTTATCAATTCATCTGGCGGAATAGCCTTCTGTTTTCCTATCTTTTCACCGGTGTCGGGGTTTAGAACCTCCCGGTACCAGATTGCTGAA
Organism: Glebionis coronaria; assembly: GCA_025667525.1. Classification (NCBI taxonomy): domain Eukaryota; kingdom Viridiplantae; phylum Streptophyta; class Magnoliopsida; order Asterales; family Asteraceae; genus Glebionis; species Glebionis coronaria. Next base: position 193,658,803 of record CM046881.1, on the reverse strand, counting down.
ATGTTACTATGTATGGTTTGGTCATTCCACCCTTGATGGGATGACGATGTGTTGACATCATAAGGCCCAGCCATTGTGTAGTTGGTAAGATCAGAGTATATGTAATATGTACTGTTATCTCTAGGATCTCTATGAAAAGCTTGAACAAAACCGTTTTTGTATTTTATGGTTATTGAATTTAGAGCTTTGTGACTTGCGAATAACGCCCATGTGACATCCCTCATAACTTCGTACAGCTGATAAAATAAGTGTAATGATTTACATTAGTTTTCCATAATTTCTAAAGAAAAGCAAAAATAGGATTAAAATAAACCTCAACTTGCTGTGCTTGGTTTTCGGGTTTGCTGTATTTTCTGATCACGTACTCAGAGATCCTAACTTGAGCTGTTGTTATTTCAACAGTGGAATTCAAGATGCTCCACATACGCAGTACTGGACGCTGCAGGAGTTCATACCTCAGACCATACGCCAACGAATTCAATGATGCTCTTGTGTACACTTTAGTAAAATGCCAGGTGAGAAGTGTCAGCATACCTATAAGAATTGCTAGCATTACCTGCAGATAGCAACCGATTAGATAAAGTTTCACGTAACATGGAAATTATATTTTAGCAAACTTTGGTACCATGATGGCAAGACGAGCAACAAAGACACTGTAATACGAAGACAAGCAATTGGTGCTTCTGTGTAGACTTCTTCGCCTGCAAGGTGTGTGATTCTTGTCCCATGATTCTACAGCAGCATGAATTCGGTCAAAAACACGTCTTAGATAGGATGTCATTTGAGTGTTTGAAACTACTTATGATCCAAAATTTACATATTAGTATGGTTTATGTCATTTTATACATCTAAAACTATATACAAAGGAAAAAAGCACTATGAAACTTTAGTAAGAAGTTTGTTTATAAAGTGTGTTTTTGTGTAGTACAAGTCCACAATTGGTGCTACTTCCACTGTTTAAAAGGCCACCATTTTTTAAGATTTCTGTATTATGTTAAGAGTGGGGGCATGTGGTTTTTTAGTCACTTATTCCTCATCCACAAGTTTTAAATTGTTTCTTCCATACCAATATAAGTTAATGACCACACATGGAGTGTTAAGACATGTTTTGATTTCTAGTATAGCTGTCTGATAAACGTTGATTCGAAAGACACGAGTATCACGGATATGACTAGTTTTGAGCATTTACGCAGTCGGGGCTTTCCCTTTACAGGACCCTCATGATAAGACTTGTCCTCTCAAGTTTTTTTTTCTTCATCTTTTGACAATATTGAAGACTTTTACGGTAAAGATACAGCGGGTCAAATGGGTTGAAAGTCCTCAACTGCACATTTTTGGTTCATGCAACCTCAGTAATCAGATTATTTTTGTAATTATATTCAGTTAGCAATTTATTAACAAATGAAGAGACAAATGTATTTTCAGGTCAATTCAGACCATCCCGACCCATGCTGAGAGCAACCGTTTTGACACTCACGATTCACCTTTCCACACTTAGTTCGTGCATACACAATATAGCAGATAGGAAAGCTGAGGTCCTCTTGAGTTTGTCGTACGTTTTTATTAGTGAAGAATATGCATTTACCACTGACCATACACACAAAGCAAGCACCTGATGGGTGGGGATCCCATTTATAAATAATGGGTCATTAAGAATTTCTTTTTATGTGTTAGACAGAGAATCAAATTTGGTCTAAGATACAAGAATCAGGAACCCATAGAGAGCTGTCTTTGAAAGCAATAACTATCTATAGATGGGACAACAACCTATATTCAGCATTGTATCAACTTCACCAATAAGGTTATATAGTTGCTTTGAGTATTGCTGCTAATAAATATGGTACCAGCTGTGCTATGTGACTCATTACGCAAACAAACATATGCCCAAACAACCGTCAGAGCATACACGAGGCTTTAGTTTCCTGTTGAAAAATACGCTCGAGAAAAATACCTCCCGTCACATTTCATGTGGGCTTGGCCGGCTCGTCGGCTGACTTGGTCGAAATAACTTCTTCGCAGTTACTTAGGGTGTGTTAGGCAAAAGTAGCTGTAGGACTAGGAGTGAGCAATCAGTGGCAAGTTTTTCGATAATAACGTTTAGCAGTGTAGCCATAGCTGAGGTGTAATCATAATGTGTAAAACAACTCCTAAATGCCCGGTCCTCCTAAATGCTACTTCAGGTATCGTTGAAAAATAAACATTCCAAAAGTAAAAATAAAAACTATTTGCAGCTCGCCAAAAAAGCAATAAATTTCATAACGCTCAACACGCACCGCTTATATATATATATATATATATATATATATATATATATATATATATATATGCTTCTAAATGCTCCGCCCAAGTACACCCGGTTTCTGTTAGCAATTAACCATGCTAACATGCTACTGTACATTCCATATATATTACAGTAATTGGTATGATATGTCTATTATCATTATTTTTCATGTACTTCTAGATGACATTGTTGTAACGTGAAATGATGTTAACTCCATCTTGTCACACTTTCTTGAATGTGAACATTGTATAAATGTGAGATGTCACTAATACATTTAACTTGCATAATATTATGAAACTTTTTGGTCATAAAGCAAGGATAGTCATAAGATTACTACTAGAAGTAGACAAAGCATGGGGTATAAGATTGTGTGATTCCCAATTTGATCTAGATCAAACCTTTTCATTAGATCTTAAGATCTGTGGTAATCTATCAAGAATTTTGGGTTACTTTTTTATATTCTTTTCTCTTATTGAAATAGCCAGATTATAACAATTTTAAATATAGATGTTGGATTATTATGTAAGATAACGGAGTAAAAATCATTTATTATCAACGTATATTTTTAAACATTTCACATATTACCAATATAATAATTAAAATATCATATTAATATTCAAACTTGTTGTTTATCGATAAATAATACTAACATGACAGAAACGAATTTCTAGTTCTTTACACTATTATTTTGAGAGAATGAGATAGTGGTATATACATTTATACAAGGGAGTGTTAAAAGTTCAATAGAGTCTTCTATTTTAGCAAAAACCTAATGAATTCATCCACACCCTCTATTTATCTATGATAAGGGTTGTAATTAATAACCTTTTTAATTATTAAAAATAAACCTTTAACACAAAATACACACATACATCGGAATTTTATATCTAGCATCACTGCACCCATCAAGCACCACTGCTGCCCACCATCTTCTTCCACCACTGCCTCCCACCACTGCCACCACCAACCCCAACACCAACTACCACCAGCAGCCACGACCATATCCACACTATCCCTATAAAATCCACACCACCAAAACCTAATTTTTAGCACTAAGTTTCATTATTTATGGATATAAGAGACGAAATAGATGTCGATGATGATAAGTTGTTTTGATTATGCTTGTTTCTATGTTTTTTTTCGTTATGATTATGCTTACAAAAGGAGGTGAGGGGGTGATGCTCAATCATACCGCATCTTTTATTAAGGTTATTAATAAAGGGGTAGTTGAGGGTATACCGTGTGCATATATTTGTTGGTTCTTTGTAGTCTCTCGTGTTCGCTACTTGTGCTCGATACAACTCGCGATCTAGCGGTTCTGCGTTATCGAACTTCGGGTTTGTTGTCGGTATTGTACAACAAGTGGTATCAGAGCCACGGGTATAGTGGTCATCGAAGTTCGAGTGCTAGGGCGAGGTGTCGAGGTTTGATTCCGATTTTAGAATCGGTATTTAAAGTTGCGATCGGTGTTCGATCGTGTATTAAAGTAGCGATTGAATAGTGGGAGTAAAATATCTACGTTGTTTTGTTTGCATGAATACTAAATTTGGTCACCAAGGTATTGAATTTGTTTTCATTGGTTCATACAAAGTCAACGTTGTGGTTTTAATATATTAAAGTCGACATTCGCATATTTGTGGTTTTGTTTATTGCTGAAGAATAAAAAAAAAGATATCGCGAAGGACGTTGTTGTGGGTTTGTTTTCTTGTGGTTCAAGTTTCGATCGTGGTTCGCTTGGGTTTTAAGATGTCGGTCGAGGTTGCTTGTTCGATATCGAGGTTTTAGGGTTCTCTAATAAATTCGATTGTAAGAAGGATATTTTCTTGTGGTTCAAGTTTTATCGTGGTTTGCTTGTGGTTTCAAGTTTACGATTGGGTTTGCTTGTTCTAATCGAGGGTTTAGGGTTATCCTAGTTAATTCGATTTGCAAGAAAGGGTTTTAGCAACAACGGGGATATTGCACACGACTTGTGAGGCTTGTCGGTAAAGTTGGTTAAGAAACAACTTGACAAGGTTTGTAGCAAGGTTAAAGAAGATTCAAGACTTGTCGAGGTTGCAAGATCTCTTAGGTTATTAGAGATCGGTTTTGCAAAATTAAAAGTACGACAAGGGTTACTTCAACAGGAGTTGGGTACTTTCTTGATTCAAGGGTTGTCGATTTGTTGGATAGGTTAATTTCCAAGGCTCAATCGATATTTGAGTAAGAAAGGGTGTTCTTTTGAAGGGTTACTTGGTTTGATCGATTTCTAAGAAGGTTTCTCTTAAGGTTATATCGATAAAGCAAGGGTTTTTCTTTATAAACGGGGACTTCGTATTCGTGATTGTGAGGTTTAATATATCACAAGGTTTAGCGAATAATCGAAGGCACTTTGTCGGTTTTTGATTGTGAGGTTATTCACAAGGTTTAGCAAACAACAAAGGGATAAAGAAAAAAATGGCTAGTTCTATAACTAGGTTTGACATCAAAAATTTCGATGGGTCTACTGTACAAAAGCATGGAGGTCATAAACAAGTTGGGTTCAAACAACTTGGTCCTGCTGTTAAAACAGAAGTCCATGGAGTACAGGTTGATAAACGTGTTTGGTTTGAGGTGGAACTGCAGGGAGCTCAAGGGGATCGTGAAGCTGAGGTTTTTCAGGATAGTAATGATCATGTTGCAATGGCTCAAATACGGTTTGAGGTGGAATTGCATGGAGCTCAAGAAGATTGCGAAGCTGAGGTTTTTCAGGTTAGTAACAATCATGCTGTAGTGGCTCAAAGACGGTTGAAGGATAAACAGCCTGAAGAAAAGACAAACACGGACTGCTTGGTAAATGAGCAGGAAAAGGTACACCTTGGTATAAAGGTGGGAGCAAACATTACGGTAACCGGAGTACCTGGTCAAGAGGGTGCGGAAGGTAATGTTGCTGAGAAGAAGAATGTGAAGGAGTTTATGGAAGCTAATCTAGGGAAATTACAGAAGTACAATGTCTGGTCGACAAGGTGGTTCCCGGTTCGAGGTTCTAACACCGGTAAAGGGTGTTGAGTATCGGTTATGTTTAAGTGTTACTCCTAAGGTGGAAATTGTTAGAATATTAGGAGTAATATTAAACATAGGTTAGGGACGTAAGTGTACTTTGTAATATAGATTAGGAATAAACTTGTATTAGGAAGGTGCCTACCCCCTCATCTCTATAAATAAGGATGAGGGGGATCCTAGTTCATTGAATTCTTCTTCCCAATGTAATCTTTATTAGGGTTATTAATAAAGGGGTAGTTGAGGGTATACAGTGTGCATATATTTGTCGGTTCTTTGTAGTCTCTCGTGTTCGCTACTTGTGCTCGATACAACTCGCGATCTAGCGGTTCTGCGTTATCGAACTTCGGGTTTGTTGTCGGTATTGTACAACAATAGCTACTCTAGGTAAAACACATGTTATGATTCTTGATGCACACCATGTGTTTGATGAAATGACACAATGATAATCACATGTGGTTTAGCAAGTTCTAATTTATGAATGAGCATTTTATTGAAGTTTGCTTCATTTTTGTAGTTGATAAGCTGATTACAAAAGTGAGATTTATGATTACACAACTGGAACCATGACTCATACATGAGTCGATGTGACTCATGTATGAGTCGCTGTGACTCATGTATGAGTCGCTGTGACTCATGTATGAGTCGATGTATACTTATTTCTATGCTTATTCCCATTTAATTATGCATATATAAGCCTTTTTAAATCATTCGATTTATTTATGAATTTATTAAATAATATCGTTTGATTATTGTTATGCTTGTTTGTATAAATTTACGAGTTATATTCTATATTCTTAGCAATGGAAAGTGTAATAATAAGCTCACCCAATAAATGTCGTATTTACGTTCAAAGGCTGTTTAAATCGAGACTGGTTAGTTAGTTGCAGGTTTTGGATGCTACTCGTTTGATGCCCAAAACACCCCTCGTTTCCGGAGTGAACTCACCTATCATCCTTACTCTGTAATAGTCTATTCATAACTTTTAATCAAATTACATGTGTCAAGAATTACAAATTTGGGTAATCTTTATAGAACTTAAGACAACAATTGCCTATATCTGATTCAGGTTCTTGCTGTGAATGTTGCAAAGGATGCAACAAATTTAGTAGCCAAGTTACGTGCATATCACCATACTGCACAAACTACCAAGAGCAGGATATCAAAGAGTATAAACAACAACCATCTGCCAAGAAGAAACAAGCAGAGCCTGCAGAAGGAAAATGTTATATTGTAATAGAACTAATAGTAGTACTTAATTCTGTTGATAGTTTTTCAGTGTTTGAGAATCATACTTATGATTTTAAGTAGTATGTTTTAAAAATCATAGTAGTATGTTTTTGGGTGTCTGAGAATCACAAGTGCCTTTGACTCATACTTGAGTCATGTGACTCATAAATGAGTCAGGTGACTCATACATGAGTCATGTGACTCATGTATGAGTCAGTATGACTCATACATGAGTCATAATGACAAAATATGTATTATAATGACTCAGAATATGTATTAACTGTAAAAAAACACTTTTACGTATTAAGTGCAGAAATGACAACAATCAAATGTACAAGTGTTTATAAACACTTGCAAAATTATATGACTCATGCATGAGTCATAATGACTCATAATTTGTTTTAACTGTTAAAAACACTTTTACATATTTATAAAATTGTATTAAGTGTTGAAATGACAACAATCAAATGTACAAGTGTTTATAAACACTTACAAATTTATATGACTCATTCATGAGTCAAGCGACTCATGCATGAGTCAAGTGACTCTTGATATTCAATACATAGTATTCAAATCACATATTCAAGACATGTTTTCAACACTTCAATAAAAGAAATCATAAATTTAAATCAAATATTCAAGACATGTTTTCACTTTTACATATTTATAAAAGAAAAACATAAAATTAAATCAGATATTCAACACATGTTTTCAACACTTAAAGTAGTTGTTGTATCTGATTCTCAACTAAAACAAGCACTCGTCAATGTGGAAGTTAGCCTCATTTGTTAGTCCCTGAATTGTTTCATTCTTCTCTCTGTATCTGCTTGTGTTTCTTCTTAATGAAAGCGGTATCAAATCCCTTCTCCAATGCCTTAAAATATACTTCTCTGGAATCTCTTCAATATCATGATTCTTCAAAACACAAAATATGTGGCGACAAAGAAAACCATAACGCATAAAATGCCTACACGTACACTCAAATGGTCCATCTACAGGATTACGGAGAACCTTGAACATAAACATGAAACAAGTTAATAAGTGAGCATAAATCATGTATGAGTCACACTGACTCATGCATGAGTCACACTAACTCATACATGAGTCATAGTGACTCATGTATGAGTCACAGTGACTCATACATGAGTCACTATGACTCATGTATTAGTCACAACGACTCATATATGAGTCACAACAACTTATCAACTACAAAAATTCCACTTCTGTAATCAGCTTATCAACTTAAAAAATCGACCAAAATTCAATAAAAATGCTCATTCATAACTTAGATCTTGCTAAATCACATGTGATTATCATTGTGTCATTTCATTAAACACATGGTGTGCATCAAATATAATAGCATGTACTTTACCTATATTACAAAAAACAACTACATATGCATCTTCAATAACATCGACATCAGCTTCATATATGTATGGGAAAGGTGGGTTGGAGTGGAGATCTTCGGAAAAGAGTGGTTTGGTGTGGAGGTTGCCGGAAAAACGTGGGTTTATTGAGGTGGTTGCGGGAAGAAGGTGGGTTTGTTGTGGTGGTAGCGGGATGAAGGTGGGTTTGTTGTGGTGGTCGCCGGAAAAAGGTGAGAAATGAGGTTGTTGTGGTGGTCGGCGGTTAGGTGGAGGCTGTTGTGGTGGAGGTGGGAGATGAGGTCGATGATCCGTTGTTTTTTTTTGAAAAATAAAGGTAGGTTATAAGAAAGGTGGGTTTAATCACAACCCTTAGATTATTTTATGATGGATGGTGTGGATTGATACATGAAGACTATGCTAAATATGGGTGTGGGGGAATCTTCTCCCATAAGGGAGTACCAAATATCTACAAAAAATACATCCTTAATCTAAGGGTCTAAATAAAGAATACACAACAGCCTATTGATAATGTCCAGCTAATCTCCATCTAATCTTCAGCAGCTTATACTTATCCATTAAACTCGCTCTCGCCAACACTCCCCCTCAAGGTGGAGAATGTATGTCTATCATTCCCAACTTGTCAAGAGAGCACTAAAGCACTCTCCTACATACATCTTTCGTTAACATATCTGCAAGCTGATCCTTTGATGCAACGTACGGAAGTTTAACAGTTTTCTTCTCGAGGTGGTCCTTAATGAAGTGTCGATCAATTTCTATGTGTTTAGTTCTGTCGTGTTGGACCGGGTTGTTAGCTATTTTCATAGCAGCTTGGTTGTCACAATGTAGTTGCATAGGGGATGTTAAGTTGATGCCCAAGTCCTTTAAAATTCGCTTTATCCAAATTATCTCGCATATACCATGCACCATTCCTCGAAATTCAGCCTCGGCACTCGACCTTGAGACGACCTTTTGTTTCTTGCTTCTCCATGTAATCAGATTTCTCCCACCAAATGTAGAGTAACCAGAGGTGTACTTTCCATCTATTCGATCTCCTGCCCAATCTGCATCCATGTAGCCACACACCTGGTGATTGTGATTCTTTCCAAAAAAAGCCCTTTCCTAGTGCAAATTTACGATACTTCAAAATTCTATACACTGCCTTCATATGGTCTTTGCTTGGTGCATGCATGAAGCGACTGACTACACTCGCGGCATAGGCTATGTCTGGCCTCGTATGATAAAGGTAAATGAGCTTTCCAACAAGTCTTTGATATATTTCTTTATTCTTGGGGACTTGATCTGGGATAATTGACAACCAGTGGTTCGTCTCAATTGGCGTTTCAATAGGCTTGCAATCAAGCATGCCGGTTTCAGCCAATAGATATAGTACATACTTATGTTGGCACATGAAGATTACACCTTTCGATCTTGCTACTTCAATACCCAAGAAATACATTAGGTGTTTGAGGTCCTTAAGTTCAAACTCAGTGGCAAGTATAGTTTGAAGATTCTTCATTTCTTTCGGGTCATTTCTAGTGACTACCGTATCATCAACATACACAATAAGAGCTGTCACTTTTTCGTTATTTTTAACAAACAATGTATGATCAACATCACTTTGCTTATACCCGATTTTCTTCATGAAGCTTGAAAACCTTCCGAACCAAGCCCAGGGGGATTGTTTTAGACCATATAACGCCTTCTTTAGTCTACACATTTTTCCGCTACACTTGACTCCTGAAGGAGGATCCATGTACACTTCTTCTTCTAAGTATCCGTTCAAGAAGACATTTTTTACATCAAATTGATTTAGTGTCCAATCTTGATTGGCGGCAATGGAGATTAAGATTCAAATTGTATTCATCTTTGCTACTAGAGCAAACGTGTCCCCATAATCGATCCCGTATTTTTGTATATAACCCTTTGCCACGAGTCTCGCCTTGTATTGTTCTATGTTTCCTTCCGAATCTAGCTTCACGGTATATATCCACCTGCATCCAACCTTATTTTCCCGGAGGAAGTTTCACAAGTGTCCAAGTTTGGTTCCTTTGTAGCGCCTCCATTTCTTCGTTCATGGATTTTTTCCACTTTTCAAATTTGGTAGCCTCATGTACATCATTTGGTATTGATATGGTGCATAATTTGTCAACCACTAAAGAATGTGGACTAGCCAAACGGTGGTGTGATACATAATCTCCGAGCGGATACTTCACCTTTGCCTTCAGATCCGGTTGGTACTGTTTCTTTGGAACACCCCGATTGCTCCTGGTCGGATATCTTGCTTCAGATATTTCATTCATTTACTGCAAGACAAAAGTAGATAGGGTATCTAGAAGGTTAGTATTATTAGGCGTATCATTAGCTACCTCGGGATGATTGATAGTGATAGGTCCGATTTCATCGGCATTCTCAGTTCCAATGGTGGTTGTACTATCTTGGTTATCTTCTTCATCAACTTCAACATCGTAATCAAGAGTGTCCTGATTTTCGTGGTCGAAGATGGCATGTTTAGTTGGTTCGTGTTCATTTGTTACGTTCTCGTTGACATGGAGATCCAAACTAGGGGTAGATTCCATATGTTGGTAGTGTGGGTTCGCTTCATCATGTTTCTCCCCCTAAAGTGGGCTTGCATCTCCAAAGTATTGAACGGTCTCGTGAAAAGATACATCACGTGTCACAAACATTTTTTTCATGATTGGATCATAGCATCGATGCCCCTTTTTGTAATTAGCATACCCCAAAAAAAATGCATCTAATTGCTCTTGGCTCTAATTTTCCTATGTTCTGGTGAACATATGCAGTGCACCCAAAAACTTTTGGTTCAAGGCCATAATTTACTGTCATGCTTACCAATTCATGTAGCTTCTGTAATGGGGTTTTGAAGTCTATCACTCGTGAGGGACTTATATTCATGAGGTATGCAGCAGATCGGACCGCTTCACCCTAAAACTTTCGTGGAACATTCATATCAAACAGGGAGGCCCAGATTATTTCTAGTAACTGACGCCGTCTTTACGTCCATTTGATAAACGATGAATCCCTTATATGCAACATAAGCAAGGAAAATCCTGACCGCTTCCATACGAGCTACTTGTGCAAATGATTCTTCAAAATCAATACCCTCTTTCTGTCCATACCTTTAGCCACTAGCCTAGATTTATTCTTGATGATCGTGTTCTCTTCATCCATCTTGTTTTTCCAGATCCATCAAAGATTTAATGGTATTACATCGTATGGTCTGTCAACAAGTTCCCAGACTTTAAGTGTTTCAAATTGTTGGAGTTCATCCGTCATCGATTCAATCCAAGCGTGATCAGCCATGGCTTCTTTGATGTTTTTCGGTTCAGCTGAACTCACGACGAGTGCGAACATACAAACATCGCCATCGGTGTTAAGCTATCGTCTTGTGCGAACAGGCTGTGAAGGGTTTCCAGTTACTTGAACCAAAGGATGATCTCGGGTCCAATGATGTGTTGAAGGATGTCGTTGGTAGAACGTATGCATATTAGACAGATCAACATGGCGAGTAGAAGACTCTTCAGTTTCGTGTACCGGTGTACCGAATGGGTTGATAAATTCGTCTTCGTCAGATAATGCACTGTCTGCTTGATGTGTGTTCTCTGGAGCAATGACAGTAGTTTTTGATGTTGTAGGAGCGATTGTTGATGTGATATTCTAAGGAGGTAAATCTGCAGCAACCCGTGTTGAAGTAGATGAAGTTGTATCCTTTTGTTGACGATGATCGGTATCATCATTCTTATCATGAGTGACAGCGAAAGACTTTGATACAACATGTTTCTCCCCCGTGAAATATTCATCATACATTGGACCATATAACATTCCCAACTCTTCAATTGTCTTGTTCACTGTCATATCTGCTCTTAGAACACTTTGTGGAACCAGCTTTAAACTTTACGGTTCATTGCTGTGGTCTTGAGATCCGAGTTCCGTGAGGTTGTGAACATAAGTCGTTTGTCGTTGTGGTTCGGGACTTAAACTGTTTTGTTCAAGTGCCATTGTGTTGAAGAAATGTCTCCTTGAATTCTTGAACTTCTAACCGAGTATATTTAGTTGATGAATTCTCGATCATAGTATACAGAGACTTGTGTATCAAAGAATTGCTGAAACTGATTCTCGAGAACCAAAACGGCATCTATGGATTCAACCTCTTGAAATTCATCGTTGGCAAGTTGTTGTTCAAGGTGATCTACATTGAGTAGCATTGTGCTTGTGAATGTTTCAACATCTTGACCACTGAGTTACATGAATACCCGTTTGAATCCAAGGTCGACGCGAGTGCCTTTTAAATTGTCATTTAAAATAACTTGAAGGTGTGATTGGAGTGATCTAAAGTGTGTCATGCATCGTTCTTTTGCAACCGACATCTTGGATTTGAGTGCATGCACATCTTGTGTTACGGAATCCATAATGAGTGTTTCAGAAGATGAAGTGACTTCGGATCTTAAGTAGATATGGTGTGATTGATTTGTGGTTAAAATTCCGAAAATTCCGATTTTTTCTCAGTCCGACAATAAATTTCACAGTCCGATAAAACGGTAAACCAAAAATTTTGAATTATCAAAATTTGAAATCGAGGTCGAAATAGCCAAAAACTAATAGGGATAAATTTTGAAAAATAAAAATTTTAACGGAAAATAAAACCTAAAAAATTTGAAATTTGGCCTAAAAATTTGAATTTTTGTCCAAAAATTTGAATTTTTGGTTGAAAATTTTTCGCATCACCAAAATTTGAAATCGAAGCTTAAATGGCCTAAAAATGGTCTAGGAAAAAATAAATTTTACTACGGTTTTCCCGCCAAAAAAACTCCTTTTTTTCAAGTCGGAATGTTTTACCTATACCTAAGTCGGAATCCGTGAGAGACTCACCTAGTTCGGAATATGTATTCAACACCTAATTCGGAATATGTGATGACAGACCTAGTTCAGAATATGTGATCATGATCTAGTTTGGAATATGAATCAAGGACCTAGTTCGGAATCTGTTAAACCATGACCTAATTTGGAATCTGTGAGTCTCAGACCTAGTTCGGAATCTGTGAAACCATGACCTAATTCGGAATCTGTGAGTCTCAGACCTAGTTCAGAATCTATGAATATCAGACCTAGTTCGGAATCTGTGATCAACACGTAATCCGGAATATTGTTTTGCACGTTGTTCGGAATCCAAGATCCACACCTAGTTCGGAATCTTTGATCCACACCTAGTTCGGAATCCTTGATCCACACCTAGTTCAGAATCCTTGATCCACACCTAGTTCGGAAAACGAGTTCTCACGTAGTTCGGAAAACGAGATCACTGACCTAGTTCAGAATACTCCACTTTCCCACCTAATTCGGAATAATCCTAAACCCTAGTATCCCGAGTTATAAAATCTTCAAATTCCGAAATGTGTAACCAAAAACTCCAAATGACGAATTTTTACCCAAAAATCAAGCCAAGACTTCCAATTTTTTCGTGGAAATCACCAAAATAAAGAACACAAATTCCTACCACAACTTTGTAGGCAATTTGTATGAAGATTTTGAGCTCAAAAACACAATTTTTTTTATACGAGATGATTTTAAGATGAAAATCACACGAAATCAAAAATGATAACCACAAACTAAACAAGAATCTACCCCATGGCGATTGATACCAATTGTTGTCCCTAAAACTATGATGATAGATTAAAGAAATGAGATGGAAAAGATATAAATTTTAGAGAGAGAAATTAGAGAGGGAGAGAGATGATTAACTTGTGAAATTAGATTAAGAATTATGAGATCATCCACCCTCCTAACATGCTAGGAGGGTACTTATATAGTCCACCCATATGCGGGCTCTCTAATGGACTATATTGTTTTGGGTCGGGCTTGAATAAATGTTTAGTACCTTGAAAGAGGCCTTTTAAGCTAACCATCAAGCCCGTAATGTCACGACTATTTTAACTAACTATTACAACATTCTAAAAAATATTACAGTATAAACCTATGACCGAACATTCTTGTTTGACTCAATATTTTGAGGCTAACAGAAGCATTGGGTTGTCTAACAACAGGTTTCTTAACGATAGGTTCCACAACTTTCCCACCCATCTTAGCAACAAGTTTCTTTAACTCTGCTATTACTATGTCTTTTTCTTGTAACTGAGCTTTCAAATCCGAAATATCAAGACTTTTTTCGTTTTGTAATCGACATGACTCAGATAATTTTACTTCTAAAGGTGTATCATTTGAAAAACTGCCAACTTTATTTTGCAAAGCAAGTTCAAGTGAATGACAATGTTTTTGAAGATAATCATATCTATGTTGAAGTAACAAAAACTCTTTTTGCTCAACTTTATTCGAAAGCTCAGTTTCAAGGCGTTCACACTCTTTGACTTGATCAAGATATTTGCATGCAGCATCAGAATAATCATCAATATCAGCACAAAATGTAACATAAACACACATAATATCTTTTGAGAGGCATTCTTGCAAGAGTAGATCACATGCTACAGAAAATTCTTCTCTTTCAAGTTGATGGTCGTTCACTTCTTGTTCAAGAGATTCCACATATTTCAAATCATCAAACATTTCTTGCTTAATTAATGTTTCAAATTCCAAAAAATGTTTTTGCGTTCTTTCCGCAAGCGGAATCAAAATACTTTTCACAAGCACAATTATATCGTGAGGAATTGCTTTGTTGCCTTTCAAAACGTTCACGTTCTTTCCAGTCGTCAACAACCTTTTTGAAATTTTTGATGTTTTGTTTAAGAAAACTAAGTGTTTGCTTACTCTTGCTTACAAAAGCTTTATATGGCAAGTACTCAATAAATTTTGAAACATTAGTTTTCTTGGTGGCAAAATTTGTCTCCATTTAATTCTTATTTGTTCACATTCGTAAAATATTTGCTCACGAGACTTCTGTTTTTGTGGTTTGAAAATTTCATAAAGACTATTTTCCTAAGCATAATTATATGGTTTCACAAAGTCTTTATTCACTGGTGATCTACTCTCCTCTTCAAAAATTAATGACTCATCACTATGGGGCCTAGCAATTAAACAATCAACATCGGTCCATTGGGACTCCTCAAGATATAGGCGTGGGTTCTCATATTGAGCTTGCTCGAGGTACTTAGGACTAGCAAAACTAGCGTTACCCTTGAAAACGACCGAGGTGCCAATATTCGCATGGTTTGAATAGACTGATTTATTTTATAAACAATTTTCTTATAAAATTCAATTTGAACTTCAAGTTCCACGACTTTGTCAATATCTTTAGCTTGTTTAATTTTGAAATCCTTTTTCAAGTTAGCAACCTCCTCCGTTTTCGCAGTGACTAGTTTAGTTTTATCCTCTTGAAGAAAATCAATCTTTTGAGCTAACTCATTCACTTTGGTGGTAGCAAGATACGTTTTGTGTTGTTCCGTACTTAAAGAGGTGTTATAATTACGTTTCTCTTGTTCTAAAAGATTAAGAGTTTCGTTGTATTTAGTTTCAAAAACATCCTTTACAGTAGTAACAACGCCCCCTTTGTACCATGCAAGCTCTTTATCTTTTTGAATAAGCTCAGCTCTGCAGCTTGCAAGAAGCTCACTAGATTATATGCCTGCAGCTTTGATTTCTTCAAAAACTAGCGTTACCCTTGAAAAACGACCGAGGTGCCAACATTCGCATGGTTTGAATATAATGATTTGTTTTATAAACAATTTTCTTATAAAAATCAATTTGAACTTCAAGTTCCACGACTTTGTCAATATCTTTAGCTTGTTTAATTTTGAAATCCTTTTTCAAGTTAGCAACCTCCTACGTTTTCGTAGTGACTAATTTAGTTTTATCCTCTTGAAGAAAATCAATCTTTTGAGCTAACTCATTCACTTTGGTGGTAGCAAGATACGTTTTGTGTCGTTCCGTACTTAAAGAGGTGTTATAATTATGTTTCTCTTGTTCTAAAAGCTTAAGAGTTTTGTTGTATTTAGTTTCAAAAACATCCTTTACAGTAGTAACAACACCCCCTTTGTACCTTGCAAGCTCTTTGTCTTTTTGAATAAGCTCAGCTCTGCAGCTTACAAGAAGCTCACTAGATTATATGAGTGCAACTTTGATTTCTTCAATATTTCGAGTGAGCGTAGCATTTGCCTTCTTTAATTGCTTTTGACTTTTTCTAGTTTCTTTGACATCTTTTTGTAAAAAAGCAATTAAGTTAGCAAGCGCAATACGCTCCTCATCATCATCATACTCAGTTGCATGTTGATCATCCTCAGACTCATTATTGCACATGTCTGATGAATCGGGTGTGGTATTGCTATCAACCGTTTCCATCATACATGTGTCATTAATGGCTTTGGGTAGCTCACAATGCTCATGATTATTACCAAACACATTATATTCCTCTTTAGTGTGTACCTTATCGATTGGCTCAGTATCAAAGATAG
Organism: Glebionis coronaria; assembly: GCA_025667525.1. Lineage (NCBI taxonomy): Eukaryota > Viridiplantae > Streptophyta > Magnoliopsida > Asterales > Asteraceae > Glebionis > Glebionis coronaria. The sequence continues at coordinate 193,642,493 of CM046881.1, read as the reverse complement.
GACCATTGTCATCTTCAGTGACGTTGAGAACTTCTTCAACCTTTTCCATGTACGAGTAATGTGCTTCAAGTTCTTGGTCGGAGGATTCATCATCAATATCATCAAGCATTGCTCCTTCCTCACCCGACAATTTAACCCCAGCTTCCATCTTCTTACAAAGCAACATCTTTAACTTATGATAACCAGAATCTCTAACCCGTTTTGGCTTTCTACATTCCTTTGCCATATGCCCATAACCTTGAAAATTAAAGCAATGAATCCCACTTTGCTGAACCACTTGAGTGCCAACAATTTCCCTATTCCCAACAACAGTAGCAATCCTCTGAGTATCATACTTAGCAGTTGTCGATCATACCTTGCAGAACCCTCAACATGAGTTGGATTACGTCGATCATACCTAGGAGGACTTTCATCACGTTGACGTGTGTCATACCTTCGAGGACTCTCAACATATTGGTTCCTTGTGTTAGATGATGTTCGAAGATTGTTGTTGGTGGGTTTGAAGATTTTCTTGTAGGTATTCATAATGAAAGCAATTTGTTGTTTCATCTCCCTATCCTTCTGATCTAGTTCTTCATCACTTTCCTCTTCAGATGATGGCTCAGATGATGGTGATGGTGCTCTTGGTTCTTTGTCTCGTGATCTTGTGGGAGCTGAAGACTTAGATGAAGTGGAGTATCTTGGCGAGGAGGATGTAGTGGAATATCTTGGTGAGGAGGATGTATTGGAGTATGACTTTGGAGCATGAGAGCGATGATCTTAGACATGCTGAGTGGTAGACACCAAAGCAAGTGGGTTAGCAGTCTTTGCTACCCGTTCAGCTCGAAGTTCATTTGCCTCATTCTGAAATTGTTTCAAAATGTCAAAGAGCGTGTGATAGTTGACCTCGTCCAAAATATTTTGTTGTTTCACCAAAGTTACAAATCTTGTCCACTCTGGTTGAAGTTGTTGTAGAAATTGCACATTGACTTGCATGGTGGAGACTTCTAAATTGTTTATTGTCATATAATTCATCATTTTGTAGAATCTGGAGTATATGAATCAGTTGATTCCCCATCCAATGAAGTAAACTTACCAAAGTTCCAAAACAAGTTTGTTTTGACATCTTGTTTGTTTAGTGATTCTCCTTGTTGTCGACGTTCAATGGCAAACCACATCTCTTTAGCAGTAGAGCATGCATCAACCGTTGAGTAAATATCATCCCCAATCCTACTTAGAATAAGATAGATTGCTTCCTTCTCTGCATCAATCCAATCACGGTTCTTCGGAATAAGTAACCTTTTTCGGATAAAGTGGATTTCTTCGGAGTAAATGATATTCTCAGAGAAAATTTTTCGGAATAAGTTGGTTTTTCCGGAATAAAGTGGGAATTATCAGAGAAATATTTTCGGAAAAATGACAGTATTTTCGGAATACAAAACCCTTTTGCGAAAAAACCAATTCGGAGAAAATGGGTCATTTCAGAATAACAAACCCTTTTGCGAAGATTATTCCGAAAATAAAGGGGCACAGTTTTGAGTCGTCTGATATGATACAAATCCACCGAAACCACTTCGATCACTCCAATAACAACACCTCAAAACCACAAAATACCAATCTAATCCAATAGCCTAAACCAAAAACCCACGAAATCAGTACCAAATCAACACCAAATCAACACCAAAGCTAACTACGAATCCCTTGGCGAATGATACCACTTGTAGAACTAAATCACACGACTAATCAAACACAAATAACATGATGATGATTAAACTAAAAAGAAGGATTAGATTAAGATGAAGAGAAGAAAAGAAATACAAAGTTGGTGTTTTCCTAGTGAGAGAAACAAACACACCTTTCTCTCTCTAAAACTATCAAATGGAAAAGCACACACACAAATGAGGCTTAGGAGGCTTTTTATACTAACTAGGAAATGTTTAGGAGGCCTTCCTCATTTGTGTGTTCGGGACTAAATCCCGTTACATAAACAATAATAACTGAAAACTATCGACATCATTAAATAACACTTTTCACGAGCTTCGCAACGATATATTATATGACCATCACTTTAATTACTTCTAACATGAAGTATTATCATATGTTTCCTTAATAGTCTGCTCAGCGGCACCTGCCATCAAGTCGGTTGCTGGAGTTGCAGGAATGGTGATTTTAGTGGGAATATAGGGTCCGTCAGTGATACAACGACGAAGAACATCACCATTGGGTTTTGTGTCAAGATATCGAAGAAATCGTGATTGCCATTGTGCATATCGACCGGACACAAGCATTGGCGGTCTCTCTTTATTGCCCGCCACCATGATGTTGTTGTTTGTGACACGATACTCTTGAGTAGAATCCATGTCGATTATCTTTGAAATGTAGAAGTGAATACGGATCTTAAGTAGATGTGTTGTGATTGTCGTTGTGAGAAAAGATGTTAAAATCCCTCGAAAAATGTTCCTGATAAACCAAAAAATTCTAAGACAAACAAAAACACACGAGTTCGAAATTTTTGAAGTGTAAAAATGTGAACTTCGGAATGTACCCAAAAATCTACTTCTGAATAAGTTGCAAGAATTCACTTCGGAATAAATACGTTAGGATCTTCGGAATATTGCAAAAAACCCTCTTCGGAATAACAAAAACCCACTTCGGAATATTACAAAATTCCACTTCGGAATAAATTGAAAGAAAGTTCACTTCGGAAAAGTGACTTCACAGAAACGACTTCGGAATCAAGTGTTAAAACAAGAATTCACTTCGGAATCAAGTTTAACTTCAGAATTATATGCACTTCGGAATGTTTTGGTACTTCGGAATATTTTTCACTTCTGAATGTTTAGCACTTTGGAATAAATTTAACCTCGGAATTGAGTTTAACTTCGTAATAAACTTCAAGATCCAGAGATAAGTATCTTCGGAATGTTGGCGTAGCTCACTTCGGAATCCCTAAAAACTATTATCTTCGCAATACTCTTTTAACTTCGGAATATTGAAAAAGTTATCTTCGGAATGTGACTTCGACTTCGCAATAACGTGTTACTTCGGAATAAATCAAAAAAGAACTTCGGAATATTTTTTTGTTGTGAACTTTAGAATAGTGTGTACTTACTCACTTCAGAATAAAACAAAAATTGCACTTCGGAATTCAAAAACCCTAGACACAACTTCGCAATATCCCAATTATTCCGAAGATAAACAAGAAAAAATTAATTCCGTAGCTTACTTGTTACGAATCTTCGAACACAATACCACCAAAATCAATCCAAACGCCCCAAAATATCGTGATTTTAACCACAATAACTAACCAAAGTCCCTACCACATCTATGTAGGAGATTTATATGAAGATTTAGAGCCCGAAAACACTAAAACAAATTCAATTCAAAATGATTTATAGATCAAATCACACGAATCAAATTTAAAACCAAACAACCGATCACTAATCTACCCCGTTGCGATTGATACCAATTATTGTTCCCATATTAATTCACTTCACCATGGTTGATTTAATGAAATAAAGAAGAAAGATAGATGATTTCTAGAGAGAGAAAGTAGAGAGAGAGATGATTAAAAAGGTGAAATTAGATTAAGAAAAATGAAAGATCCCACCTCTCCTAACATGCTAGGAAATGTATATATAGTCGGGCTTACATGTAGCCTTAACGGACTATATTTGTTAAATGGGTCGGGTTTGTATAAAATGCTTAGTACCTTAAAAGAGTCCTTTTAAGCTAGCCATCAAGCCCGTAATGTCACGGCTATTTTAACTAACTATTACAACGTTCTAATAAATATTACAATAAAAACCTACGACCGAACATTCTTGTTTGACTCAATATTTTGAGGCTAACACGATCACTAAAAATCTAAAATGCACAATCGAGTCTAGAGCCATTTGAGATGATCAAATATCTCATTAGGACATAATTCCATATTTACTTGCTTCTTCACACACTGTGAAAAGTAAGAAAGATCTTAAGAGTCCTACGCAAAATATTCATGATCTTGCCTGAACATCTGAGTAATACGAAAGTATTTACAATGAAGATGGAAATCCTTCTTGAGCGAATATCAAAAAGCTCATGGTAGGTGACTTGTGCGACTCTTTATGAATCAAACTTGTGATAACTAGAAAGCAACAGTGGTTTAATTCTTAACTGAATCTAAACACGTTTCAGGCCTCTACGCAATATCTTAGTGATCTTGCCTATACACTCAAAGTGACACTCTTAATATTTACAGTGATAAGTGGAAGTCCTTCTAGTGTTAACATCAAATAGCACTTGGTAGGTAACTTGCAAGATTCTATACGAATCAAGCTCGTGACAACTAGAAAGCAACGATGGTGCGGTTCTTAATTGAATTTCACTTGTTCCAGGTATATGAATTGACGACTTCAATCATGCGGATAATTTTATCAAGATAATTTACTCTTTACGTTCGTAGTCAGCTTTGGACGGTCGAGTAAAGAGAACGATTTACCCACGAAATCTTGTAAAGGAGGTTCTTAATTGAAACTACCTGCCACAACTACGATATTTTATATCGTCCAACGGTCTTCACCGACCGGAGGTAAAATGCTACCGAATTAGAATGAAATGTTCAAAGCCATTTCATTCGTGTCTACTTATGTTGCAGCATTTGAAGACGGTGGCGTTGCGGTGTCCGATAAGAAGTCGTCCCCAGATACTTATATTTTCAACTTTATATACTTCAACAAATTCAAGAAAGCTTAAAAGTCAAGTCTTTCGTTAGATCAAACTCTGAAGCTTTCAAGAATTACAAAGGTATAAGTACGTGGGACATGAAGTCACGAAGAGGCGAAGATCACAAGTGATTAACAAGATCAAGGCAAGAGATACATGTTCAAGATTGATATCAAAGATCACATCAACACATTCACCAGAAAAGAAAGACGAAGACTACGAACTCAAGACAAGCATAGTATGCTAGGCTTATTTTTATTGTATTGTAACTTGGGTAACCCCCTTGTACTTTGGAGTGACCTCCCTTAGGAGAGATTGTTGGAAATATGTTTTTACGTATTTAGAAGGATCAGTCACCCTGAAAATATATTATTTAAGTAGCTCGTAGTCCTAGTATGTTTAAATTTATTTAAATAAGGAAAAGCCCGGTCCATGTCATGTATGGCCGGCCCAACAATGTAAGCCCAAGCCCATCTTATGGGCTTGGTATGTAAACCCTCTCCTTTGATGGATAGGGCGTGGTTCATTCATAATTTCACATAGTTGAAGGTGTTTTTTAATCTCATCAAAACGTTTTGAAAGCGAATTATAGAAATCTTTAAGCTTTAAAAATTCAGCATCAGATTTATGACAAGTACTGTGTACTAGATTATCCATAGATTCAACATTATGCACAATAGAATCATTATCAACACTATTATTCACACAGACGGAAACAATATCATGCGACATCACTTGCTTCAGAAGCTGATCATTTTAGCGTGAAATTCGTTCTATTTCAACTAAACCGTTTTCATAAGCATCATCCATTTCATTGAAAACACGTTTAACTTCATCTAATTCCAAACCAAATCTTGATCAACATTTCTAAAACACGCTTTAATAATTTTTACAAAGGAAACAATTTCATCTCGAAACGCAGCTCTTGTGTGTTCAAAATTCCATTCACATTCCATTATGACCGAAGCCGTCATATGTTCCTTTATGACCTTGTCAAAATCGGCAAAGTGTTGGTGCATCACATTTAAGCTATAAGATACCTTACTTATCGGTGGAATTAACTTTGTTAAATCCTTTTTGACAAGTGTAGGAGTTGTATTAGAAAGGTTTTCATTTGACAAACTTTGAGGCACACATGCTGATAATTGAGTTAATTCCTTTTGTAGTCTAAAGCGGGTCTTAAAATCAAATTGTTCTTTATTATGCTTTACATAATCAAAATTGTTATGATTTCTCGAAAGCGTTTTTAACCGAGTTTCTTCCGCAAGTGACAACGTCTCCTCCTCATCACGAGCATAAGGAGCCTCTTTCGATTAACCAATTTGGGTGACATCATAAAGACAAGGAATATAATCCTGAGCTTGTTTTGTATAACCGGGATTAGGTGGTAAATCTTGAAGACGCTTAAGTTCTAGTTCTTTAAATGATTTTGTTAAAAGATGAACCTTTTTTGTGGAAGCGTATTGTTTTAAAAGTTGTTGTTCTTTGAATTTAAGAAGTTTGGTAGCAATAATTTCCAACCAAACTTTTTAGACTCGAGAGTTTCGAAATCCGTTTTAAGTTTCTGAAAATCATTTACAACCGACTCTTTTCTTTTAACTCATTGGAAAGATTAGCTCTGAATGATTCTATTTCGTTTAAGTGTTTTATCCTTTCAAAACAAAATTGGTCAAATTCAAAATAATTTCACATAGTTGAAGGTGTTTTCTTTCACTTTCTCTCTCTAAAGTGTGTGTGTTCTCACCATCTCTCTATCTCTTTCTCTCTCTATAATATAAGCAAGATTTACAATATCCTACAGTGGTTCATATTTTGGTTCTTCCATGGTATGTATTTGATTTTGATCTTTGCGGATGTAGGCGTAGCATGATTCCAGATCAACGGGAGGGTCTTTTCTCAAAACTTTGGTCTTTGCTTGGTTAAACTCGGGATCTAGTCCAACCAAGAAGATGTGCACACGAAGGCGTGATAATGTTTTATTTAGAGTAATGGTCTCGGCGACAGTGTCTTCTTGTACACTCAAACGGGTATCGATTTCTTGGAATATGCTTACTAGCTCATTAAAATAAGTGGACAAAGATCGCCCGTTCTAGTGAGTGGTGAATGACTTTCGATTCAATTCAAACAACTAAGTTTCATCCGTTCCATCATAAAAGGTTTTTACAACCGCGTCCCAGATCTCAACCGCCGTTTGCAGGTGAATAAAGAGACGCATCAAGGGTGGGCTCATCAAGTCAATCAACCAACTTTTAACTCGATGATTGTCGATGAGTCATGCTTCAATTTTATTCTCGTCCGTTTTCAGCTTCGGTGTTTTTCCAGTCAGATACCCAGATTTGTTTTGTGCTCCGATCTGCATCTCCATTAATTGCGACCACAAGGGATAGTTCTTGTCATCGAGAATGACTCTGGTGGGGAAAGGTGCGTTTTAAACATTCGGAACAATGACTTGCGAAGTGTTTGATTATTCCACCATTGAGGTGAGAACCGTGTGGAATTGATATGAGTTCAAAAAAATGCGTTATGCTCTGATACCATGTTATTTTGAGAGAATGAAATGGTGAAATTATCTACTGCATTTTGTATGTGTATCATTGATAGTGATACATACATTTATACAAGGGCGTAACAAATATATACTAAAAATGCATCCTTAATCTAAGGGACTATATAAAGAATACACAACAGCCTATTGATTATGTCTAGCTAATCTCCATCTAATCTTTAGCAGCTTATACTTATCCATTAAACTCTCTCTCGCCAACATACACCTTGCTTTCTGTTTAGGGGTGAGATGTTTGGATTTGTGGTAAGGAGAGATGTATGACTTAGTATCCTTGTGGTAATATGTGTACGCGTGAGACATTTTGTTCCTAAAGGCATATTAAGGCGAAAGTTAGACAATTTCAATAGATAGAAGAAATGTCCTTAGTGTGTGCCTATATGAAGACGATGTGGAGGTGTGGTTATCTTGACCTAAAGAAAAATAACAGGTTTGTAAAATCTTTTATGCACATTTTTTGTGATAACCCAAACGCTCTTTATGTTTGATGTAAGCGTTTATGAGACAATATGCCATGATGAAAAACGATATTTTGTATTCATAATGAAAAAATTAATTTTTAGCATGACCTAGATAGTGAGAATGATTTTGAGAAATCAAGGATAATTGGGAATTCCTAATAGTGCAATACAATTTTTCAACATTTGATTGCATATTTGTTAAATTTAACAAGTAATACATTACTATAAACAAAGAATTTATTCAGTTTGAAGAAATCCTCAATTTTAAATTTGTGCCATAAAAATAGAACCCTAGACTCAGATAGAAAGATATAATGTAATTAAAGAGAGAATTAGATTGAGAATACTTAAAATTGATAAGTAGAAATGAATTGGATGGATGGGTTTTTCTTAATTCGTGATTAGAAGTGATAGTGTCTGTGTGAGACTTTTTGTTGTTTCAAAAACGTGCCAGAGGTAACTGTCTCAAACTCCTACGAACCATGCGATTTGAAAGGGGTCCACCTTTGATAGAATTGGGTCCGTGGTGAAGACAGACAAATGTATAGAGAAGAATTCGTTTTGGACTACAATAATAGTTCCATTAATCCGAGATCTAGTCTAAGTATGTTAAAAGGTTCACACTTAAGGGGTTTGGTTAAGATATCGACTATGTTATCTTCCGATGCTACCTTTTCAATTAAAATATTTCCTTTTTTAATATTATCCCTAAGAAAGTGGCGACGAATCTCAATGTGTTTGGTTCGTGCGAGTTGGACGGGATTCTTGCAGAGATTGGTGGCACCTTTATTATCACAAAGGATAGTTACATCGTCCAGTTTGATGTCATAGTCAACAAGTGCTTGTTTCATCCACAACGCTTGTTGACATGCCTTTCCTGCCGACACGTACTCGGCCTCAGTGGTGGAAATAGCAAGTGCAGTTTGCTTTTTCGAGAACCATGAGGTTAGACAAAAACCAAAGAAGGTACACCACTTGTACTTTTTCTATCGACATAGTCACCAACATAATCCGAATTGGCGTAGACAATTGTTTCCATTCACGTGCCCTTGGGATACCAAAGCCCAAGATGGGTGGTACCTTTTATATATCTAAAGATTCTTTTAACGGCTTCAAGATGAGATATATTGGGGTTGTCTTGAAAACGAACACACAAACAAACACTAAACATAATTTCCGATCTACTAGACGTAAGATACAGTAAGCTACCAATCATGCCCCTATACTTGGTGGTGTCAACATTTTCGTTTATTTCCATCTTTGGTCATTTTAGTTTCTGAAGACAATGGTGTTCGCATTACTTTAGAATCTTCAAAACTAAATTTCTTAAGAATTTCTTTGATATATTGGATTGATTAAAGAAGATGTCGTCTTCCATTTGCTTAATTTACAAGCCCAAAAAGAAATTAAGTTTTTCCATCATGCTCATTTCAAATTCATAATTCACGATTTTTGTAAATTCGTCACAAAGGTCTTGACAAGTGGAGCCAAAGATAATACCGTCAACATAGATTTGGAAAATTATTATGTGCGATTCCTTTTTCTTAGTGAACAACATGTTGTCAACTAATCCCATAGTGTATTCATGTTCAGTTAGAAATGGGTTAAGTCTGTCATACCATGCCTTGGGTGCTTGCTTGAGGCCATAGAGAGCCTTTTTAAGTCTATAAACATGATTTGGTTCCTCGTTTATGAACCCATTTAGTACGCACTTTTAACATCCATTCAAAAAACTATAAAGTCATGAGCACAAGCATAAGCATTGAAAATTCTTATGAGCTCAAGTCGAACGACCGAGGAAAATGTTTCGTCAAAGTCTATACCTTCTTGTTGATAATACTCTTGAGAAACAAGCCAAGCTTTGTTTCTAGACACGACACCATTTTCATATAGTTTATTTTGAAAGACCCATTTGGTTCCAATTACGGTTTGATTTTTGGGCCTAGTAACTAAATACTAAACATCGTTGATTACAAAATGATTGAGTTCTTCTTGCATAGCAAGAATCCAGCTTTCATCTAAAATGGCTTTATCTAGATTTCTAGGTTCAGTTTAAGATAAAAAGCAAAGGAATTTACTTTCATTTCTAGCTTGTGACCTTAGAGTTCGTTCATTTAGTTTACCAATGACATTATCTAAGGGATGACCTTTTGATTCTTTAACATTTGTAGGTTCAATGTTTAATGGTTCATTTCCCTTGTCTTGTTCAAGATTAACTTGTTTTTCAAAGGATTGACTTTTAACTAGATCATCATCTACCAAAGATGATGTTCTAGTTGGAGGTGGACTTTCGTCGAAGGTTATGTTCAACGATTCCTCGACACACATGGTTTTTTTATTTAAGACTATGTATGCTTTGCTATTTTGAGAATCTCCAAGGAAGACTCCTTCTTACGACTTTGGGTCAAAGTTAGTGAGGTAGGCCTTAGTGTTAAGTATGAAACACTTACTCCTAAATACTCTAAAGTAACATATTCTGGGTTTGCTACCTATTAATAGTTCATACGGTGTTTTATTTAGAGGTGGTCTAATTAAGATACGGTTAAGAATGTATGTAAAAGTATCCACAGCGTGACACCAAAACTTTTGTGGCATTGCTGACTCATTAAGCATTGTTCTAATCATTTCTTGAAGTGTGCGATTCTTACTTTCTATCACGTCATTTGATTGAGGCTATCTAGGAGCCGAGAAGTTATGAGTGATACCTTTGGTGTCATAAAATGCTCCAAATTGTGCCTCATTATCAATTTTCCTACATGATCCGTCCGGATTGACACAATACAACAATCTAATTGGTTTTCAATTTTCTTACTCAAAATCTCAAAATGGTCGAGGGCTTCATTTTTAGTTTTCAAGAATTTTTTCCAAGTAAATCTAGAATAATCATCCACGATGACCAATTTTTCAAAGGTTTCCTCCATAGCTTTGTACCGCGGATGGACCGAAAAAATCCATGTGTAAAAGTTCCAGACACCTAGATGTGGACACAACATTTTTAGCCTTATGGCTTGACAAAACTTGTTTTCCCATTTTACAAGCATCGCAAAAGTGTTGTTAATATTTTAGTTTGGGTAGATATCTAACAAGGTCTTTCTTAACTAAGGATTGTAGGAGTCCCATGTTAGCGTGACCTAGACGTTTATGCTAAAGAGTTGAAGTATCATCTATTGTAGTTAATAAAAGTGTGTCCATGGATGAGTCAAACTTCATCACATATATGTTGTTTTTCCTAATTCATTTGGCTATGGTTGTACTGTCTTTTAGTATTTTACTATCGTTTTCTTCAAAGAGTACTTTGCTTGGCTTATGCTAAAAAGATTGACTTAAGTTTTCTACACGAGCAACATTATTTATGGTGATATGGTCATTAAAATCACATTTGCTAATGATTTTGCTTTGGACGTTTCCTCCAAAGATTACATTACCTCCATCCGTAGGTTTGTAAGTACTGAAGAAATTTCTATTATCCCTCATGTGTCTTGAATAACCCTTATCTTTGATCCATTCATAAAGTTCATGTTCAGCTTTCAGCATACCCACAATACTTAATCTATAGATGGGACAACTACCTATATTCAACATTGTATCAACTTCACCAATAAGGTTATTCGTAGTGCCATTTGTATGTGTAGTTGATTTGAGTGTTGCTGCTACTAAATATTGTACCAACTATGCTATGTGACTCCTCACGCAAACAAACATATGCCCAAACAATCGTCAGAGCATAAATGAGGCTTTCGTTTCCTATTGAAGTAACGGGCAAGAAAAATACCTCCCATCATATTTCACGTACGCTTGGTTGGGTCATCGAATGACTTGGTCAACATAACTATTTCCCAGTTTGACAACTTAGGGCTTGTCAGGCAAAAAGAGCATGAGTGATAAGCAGTAGCAGGAACCAACATTGAGCGGTATTAGTTTTTTTCAATAATAATGTTTAGCAATGTAGCAATAGGCGGAATCATAATGTGTAAAACAACTCTTAAATGTTTAGTGCTCTTAAATGCTACTTGCGTTAAAAATGAGCATTAAAAAATAGATACAACTATTTGACGCTTGCCAAAAGAGCAATAACTTTCATAACACTTATAAATGCTCCCAAATACTCTGCGTCAAATACACCCATTGATAAATGCTCCAATCAACCATGTTAACATGCTACTACTACAATATGTCTATTAGCATTATCTTTCATGTACTTCTAGATGATATTGTTGTAACATGAAATGATATTAACTCCATCTTGTCACACTTTCTTGAGTGTGAACATTATATAAATGTGATATCACTAGTACATTTAATTTGCATAAATGTAACTTTAATTATGAAACCTTTTGGTCATAAAGTAAGGATAGTCATAAGATTACTACTAGAAGTAGACAAAGCATGGAGTATAAAATTGTGTGATTCTCAATTTGATCTAGATCAACCTTTTCATTAGATCTTAAGATCTGTGGTAATCTATCAAGAATTTTAGGTTACTTTTATAGATTCTTTTCTCTTATTAAAATAGGTAACAGTTTTAAATATAAATGTTTGGTTATTATGTTAGATAATAAGGTAAAAGTCATTTATCACCGAACCTACTTTTCAAAAAAATTACGTATTATTAAAATATTTTTATCAACATTCAAACTTGTTGGTTACCGGTAAATATTACCAACATGACATGCTAATCATTATTGTTTGTTTAATTATTGCAACGTTAGTCATCTATATTAACAACCGTTTGTAATTAAATAAAAATATGATTAAAAAAGCTCTTTACTAATTAAAAAAAATAGTTTTAATATTTTTCTAAAAAAAAGGTTTAATATTTTTTCCGAAAAAAGCAGTTTAGTTTTTTTTCCCGAAAAAATTACCAATATTAAAGTTAGAAAAATTAAATTTCTTTTACGTTTTTTTCGAATTAAAAAAAAGTTACAAAAAAACTATGCATTTTTTTTTCCAAAAAGTCAGAAAATTTTAAAATTGTTTAAACGTTTTATACATTTTTACCTTTTCTTAAGATAAAAGTAACTTTTTTTATAGAAAAACATTCAGTTAATATTAACATTTTTTTAACAAAAAGTTCGAAGAAAAGCATAATTTTTTTAATATTTTTAAAAAACAAAACGGTTTAGTAATTACTAAATCTTTCTAATTTTTTTTTGAAGAAAAACGTAAATCTTTTTTTCTTTTGATTTTTTAACATAAATTATAATTATAAAAAAAATAAAAAGTATTCTTTTTTTAGTTTAGTTAATTACAAACTATGATTACTTTAAAAAACTAATATTGCAATAATAAAACAAACGATGGTTAACTTTACCAGTGTCACGTAGAACTAGCACGTCATGTTGGTATTATTACCGGTAACCAACAAGTTTGGATGTTGATAATGATATTTTAGTCATCATTTTGATAATACGTGAAAATTTTAAAATGTACGTTTGTAATAAATGGCTTTTACCCCCAATGATAAAAGCTTATAATTCTGGCCTATTTGTTTACTCTTGTTTATCTTTCGGAGGTTTTTTTATGTTTACTTTATTTAATATTGTTAATGCAAAGTAGTGCCTAAAAACATTATTATTGTTAACTAATCTTTCTTAGTTTTGATCACAAAAATTTAAAAAGACATTTATCGTCAAATACAATCATAAGACGAATTATCTAATAAAGACTATCATCAAAGTAATAATCATTTAAGTATTGCACTAACATATCTTAATCATGATTAGTGATCATAAAAGTGATTAGTCCTAAACTTACATTTTGTCAAATGTGACAAAACAATTTTTAATAAACTATCTTTTTAAGAAAATGTTTTATTAAAATGTAAAATGTAAATTTGAATATGTCATATTCCAAATGCCATAGGAATATCCTTTGAAGGTAAAAACTTACCTCAGATATTACTTCCACACTAAAAGACAAAAGAGACCGGAGTCTACTACCATGGATCCTTAAATGCCTATGCGGTTCCATAGTGATAAGGAACCGCAGGACAATTAAGAAACCACAGGCAGAGAACGTTAGTTTTTGTCTCCTATAAATAGTGGATTAAATATGCATTTTCCACAACCCTTTTTGGACACTCTTTCTGCTATCCTTCTTCTTTCTAATTCCTAATCATTTGTAAATGATCACTTAAAGTGTTAAGTATGTTTACTTATCATTATCCTCTTGATATCCTTCTTTACCTTGTCCAAAGAGAAGATCACTCACACACTTGTGATGTGATTAAAGATGAAGCCTTGATGAAGACCGTCCTCTCCTAAAGATCTAGTCATGTTCATCATTTGTTTTATTTGAGTCTTGTGTAGATCCAATGTATTTGTGAATACTTAGATTAGTTGTGTTAATCCATTGTATTCGTGTATACTTGGATTAAGTCTTGTGTAAATCTATTGTATATGTGTATACTTGGATTTGTGTTGTGTAGATCCAAGTTACATGTGTATACTTGGATATGTGTTTTTTGAGTAGTTGTGACTTGTGAGTTCTCACTAAATTATAATGTGATGTGGTTGTGTCTTGTGAGTTCTCACTAAACTATAAAGTGATGTGGTTATGTCTTGTGAGTTCTCACTAAACTATAAAGTGATGTGGTTGTGTCTTGTGAGTTCTCACTAAACTATAAAGTGATGTATAGTTGTGTCTTGTGAAGTTCTCACTTATCTTCAAAGTGAAGAGTCGTGAAGATTGGTTCTATCTTTCGATTAGAACTCGACCTCTAGCCTTGTGTCGGAAAATAGTGAAGTAGACAATGTTGCGAAGATTGGTTCTATCTTTCAAATAGAACTCGACATCTAGCCTTGTGTCGTAAAATGGTGAAGCGGGCGACGTTGTGTAGATTGGTCCTAGCTAAGATTAGGTCTCGACAATTAGCTTAGTGTCGGAAAATAATGTAAGCGACGTTGTAAGGTTTTCACCGCCAAGAAGGGAGCTTGTGAATATAGTGGAAATATCGAGTAAGGTGTACTCAAGGAGTGGAGTAGGAACGAAGATAGAGCTTCGTTGTCGAACCACTATAAATCTTGGTGTCTTCCTATTAGGTCGTTTATTTCCTTACTCTTTACTTACTCTTATTATCACATCACACATATCTACTATTTGTCATTGTTAATGCATTAGAATTGAACCTAATCATTATGCAACTAGCTTTCAAGTAAAAGGTAGTTTTGAGACAAACCTAATTGAAAGGAATTTTAATTAGGACATAAACCAAAGAGAAACTATTCAACCCCCTTCTAGTTTCTACAAATATCTTGTATTTTCATGTTAAATATATACAATAGTTATTTTTCTTTTTTATTTTTACATGATATCAAGAGCTTACTCGGTATAGATGGTCGTCCTCCGGCCCTCAATAAAATGTTGGTGATTTGGAGAGATCCGTCATCTGCTCGTTGTTTGATGTAGTAGATCTGTTTGAATCGGTTAATCTGCTTGACTCAAAATTCTTCGTCACAGTTTGTTGTGGCCGTTCGTATTAATATCCGAGTAAGTGACATTTGAAACACTTTGTCGTTGGACGTCTCTATTAATATGACTGATATGTTTTTCTTGGAAAGCGATAATTGTATATTATGAACGGTGCAGAATATTAAATAGATTAAATATAAAAAATCTAAAAAGCTAAACTAGCTTAAATAAATGAGTCAAATCAATAGGCCTTTATTATTAAGCATTCTCTCAAGGTCACAATTCTATATTGAGAGTTTGTCAAACAAAGAATAAACTAAAATTAATAACCAAACGAAAAATAAAGTGTCCCAAAGTGCAAACTCGATGCTAGACGGAGTTATATTTTGATACAATCCAAACTATAATAAACCAAAAATCAAAGAAACATAAATACGAAATGAACGATAGCAAATCAGGCAGACAGGTGCAGAGCACAAAATCATACAAATACGGAGATGAACGACAGCAAATTTAGGCACATAGAGATTCAGGAGAACAAGTAGATTCAGTCAGGCAGACGGAGAAAAAAGTTTAACAGTTTGAGTCTGGCAATTACTATTAGATGATAATCATATTCTTATCATTAGTCATTAGTTTATATTATTGCCCATGCATATATATTTAGGCCTAGCCTATATTCTACAATGATCATCTGTAATTATATATTTTGTTGAGAGATTAATGCAAATCAAAGAAAATATTATCCTCTAATATGGTATCAGAGCCAATCTTTTTCTTATAAAAAATCTCCAAACACCGATCCCTTTTTCCTCTCTCCTCACATCTTTACCCTTCTTCACGTTCTTTCTCACTACCAGTTTGCTGATATCTTTACCAAGGGACTTTCCTCAGCCTTATTTAAAAAACTTGATATCCAGTTTAAGCGTTCCGCTTTCTCCCGCTCCAAATGTATGGGCGTATTAGATGATAGTTGTATTCTTATCATTAGTCATTAGTTATCCCATATTATGGAATGAACTTTTGTAATTATATATTATGTTGAGAGATTCATGCATATCAAGTACAATATTATCCTCCAATGATTACAGTATTATGTATTGGATTTGGTATTGATGTTGGTATCGTATTTGCATTAGTTTGTAATGGATTATTAGCTTGTCTAGTTTTTTGAGTAAGATAATATTCACTAAAAATAAAAAAGGGTTAAGTTATTAGTTATTTGGAGTTTAGGAGTTTGTTGAAAATATGTTTTGGTTTGGTTGGTTTCATTTGGTTTTCGCATGATTATGCCTGATTACACGTCTAATTATGTGTCAAGTTCTGGTCTTTCTACATCAACTTGGGAATATGCTCTGGTTTGTCTACATCTTCCTGGGAACCTGCTATGATATGTCTGCATCTATTGTATGAATCTCAATTTGTTGTCTGTTTGAATTTGTTTTCTGAATCGAGTATTATGTCTGCATTTTTCTAACGGTCTAATCTACCCTCGTTCATCTTCGTATTTGTGTGATTATGTGCTCCAAATCTGTCTAAATTTGTCTGTCTGATCAGTTGATCTTGTTCATCTTTGTATTTATGTTGCTTTTATTTATGGATTGGCATAATTTGGATTGTATCTGAAAGAAATTTTGTTTAACACTGATTTTTCACTCTGTGACACTTTATTTTTCGTTTGGTTATCAGTTTTAGTTTATTTTATGTTTGACAAACTTTTAATATAGCATTGTGAGTTTGAAAGAGGATGCTTGATAATAAATATCTATTGACCCTACCCACTTTTTTAGGTCTATTGGCCTTCTAGGGTTTTCTTATGTTTATACAGTGTTGCAAAAAATCAGCTTTAACGACCGATTAATCGGGGATAACTCACTAGGCGGGGATTACCCTTCATGATTTTTGCTAATCGGCCTTATTAATCGGTTTGTTAAAAAATCAGATAAATTAGGGATAAATCGGTAAAATCGGAAAAAACCGGATAAATAGGCCAACTCGGTTTCGAATATAAATCAGAAAAATCGGAAAAAATTGAATAAATCGGCCTAATCGGGCATATACTTTCAAACTCTTATAACTTTATACATAAAATATCCAATCAGATTAATCCTTGCCAACCCGATTAATCGTTTGGCGATACCCGACCGCCTAGCTAATGCCGAGCGATTTTTGCAACATTATGCTTATCTATTTAATATCATGTACTTTTATGTTCATAAATGATATACAATTATCATTTTACCTTTTAATTTATACACATTTACCTCCACTTGTTTAACTATTTATAAATGTAACCACTACGAATTATGGCTCAAGTAGCAAAACACATAACTCTTACCAAGAAGCTGAGTTTTCAAGCATCACCAAAGTATACATTTATGGATGGTCATAAAATGGCCGGAACTCAAAAACAATTATACATCAAATACAATGCGTGCATATAACTCCGACCTCCCTAGATAACATGTGTCATGTTTTAGTTTTTATTAGCCTAAGTCGAATCTAGGGAGTCTAAGTTTCGAGTTTCCTAGCTAAGTAGATTAAGGGTCGATTGGTTGCTTGTGCCCAAGCCCAAACCGTTTCTTTTTTTCTCCTTGTAATCAGAACCGAATTCTTCCTCATATCTATAAAAGAAGGTGATGGGGAAGGTACATTCACAACGTTCTTTCAATGAAACTAATCTAATCGGTTAGTGATTAATACATTGTACTTGCTTTACTTTTCTGTTGAATACTAATATGTCGTGCTTTACGATTAACATCATTCCGCACTAGTGACCAGGTTTTAGGGTTTATGATCCTACAAGTGGTATCAAGAGCCTTGGTTTTGAGGTTTTTATGATTATCTAGGATCAATCGTTGAACGGTTCTTGAGATTCGGGTTTTTGAACATCAACGAAGCGACAACAATCCACAAAAGGGGATTGTTGGTTTTAGAAGATCAACAAGTTTGTTTTCTTTCTTGTTTATGTCATCACGGGGAGAAGTAGCTGGAAGAAGACTGTTGTATATATATCAAAAGTCGACCTTAGTTTACTACTAAGGGTTTGTTATTATTTGGGCTAAGATACTCGGCCTATGGTTTTGTCAAGGATTTGGACTTAAAAGATATATATTGGGCTACAAGATTGTTTTTGTTTTTATAAAAGTAACTTTTTATAAAACAAAGGTTATTATTTTGTAGTGATTACACAAGGGGACTTTATTCATTTGTGACTGCGAGGTTTTTCACAAGGTTTAGAAAACTAATAAAGGGGTAAAGAATGACAGGACCCAAGTTTGACATCCAGAAATTCAATGGAACTTATGATTTCAGGTTATGTAGAATCAAGATGCGCGCTTTATTAATTCAACATGGATGTGAAGCGGCTTTGGTGGCTTTACCCCTAGATATGGAAGCTGAAGAGAAATCAAAGCTTGATAAGAAAGCTCACAGTGACATGATTTTGTAAATAGGTAACAAGGTTTGAGAGAGGTTACTAGGGATACGACTATAGCGTGGGTTTGGTCAAAGCTCGAGACTTTATACATGACAAAGTCAGTGGCTAACAAGTTATACCTGGAGAAGATATTGTATATATTCTACATGCCGACTGAACGAAATATTTTCGAGCTTATAGATAAGTTCAACAAAATCAATCTTGATTTAGCAAATATTGAGATAAAATTCAAGGTTGAAGATGTTGCTTTTTGTTACTCACTTCCTTACCATAATCATACGAACACTTTGTGGATACCTTGCTTTATGGACGTGAATCTTTGAATTGAAGGACGTAATGGCCACACTAAATTCAAAGAAAATGAAAGAAATGTCCAAGGCGAAGGGGGTAATGGTGAAGGGTTATACGTGACGGAAAGAACTAATCACAGGGATACGCATCAATCAAAGGGAAAGTCAAGGTCGAAGTCTTGAGGTGGAAGACTCAAATGCTTTATTTTCCAATCTGAGGGGCACTTGAAGAGAAACTGTCTAAAGAATAATCGTAAGAAATCAACATGTTACATCAAGAAAGATGATCAACAAGCTCTAGTAGTTCGATTTATGACAGTTCTGAGGTGATGGTGGTGATGAGTGTAGAGGATCTGCTAGATTAGATCATTGATTCAAGAGGTTCATATCACATGTCACCCAGGTTAGATGTATTGTTTGATTTTCTAGAATGTGATAAGGCATGGTACTATTGGGATACCACAAAGAGTGCGAGATCAGGGGCATTGGCAAGGTAAGGGTACAACTGAATGATGGGTCAAGTTTTGCGTTACACAATTTCAGGTATATTTCTGAATTAAAAAGAAACCTGATATTGCTGGGAACTCTTGAAAAAGAGGGACATACCGTAAAATTGCAGTCCGGAAAAGTCAAGGTGATTAGTGGTTCTAGGGTTATTTTATCTAGAAATTGAATGGAAAACTATGTATACTCTTTGGATGGCCATGTAGTGGTGGGTGAGCTTAATGCTAGTGCTGAAGAAAAAGACGCTCTTGCACAGGTTTGGCACAAAAGACTGGGACATATTAGTGAGGCGAGACTACATGTGCTAGAAAAAAGGTTTCTTTGGCAAGAAGAGTCTATGTAAGCTTGATTTTTGTGAAAATTGTGTTCTAGGAAAGTCACATCGAGTTAGTTTTGGTGTAGGAAGGCACCCTATCAGGGAGTGATAGACTATGTTCATTCAGACTTATGGGGTTTGTCTCAAGTGGAATCATTGGGAGGTAAGACGTATTTATTATCTATTGTTGACGATTATTCCAATAGGGTATGGGTTTATTTCTTAGGTTCAATCACGAAGCATTTGGAAAGTTCAAAGAGTGGAAGAAGTTAGTAGAAAATCAGACTAGGAGGACGGTTAAGAAGCTTAGGATAGATAATGGTCTTGAGTTCTGTAATCGGGAATTTGATCAGCTGCGTACTAAAAGTGGGATTCCTAGACATTTGAAAATCATCGAGGCGCCGCAGCAAAATGGGTTAGCAGAACAGATGAACAGAACTCTCATAGGTAAGGTACACTGTTTATCAATTTAGTCTTGATTGCCCAAGACCTTCTGGGCGGAAGCGACATGTTTGGCCACATATCTCATAATAGGTCACCATCGACATGGATTAAGAAAAATACACATATGGAGATGCGGTCCGGAGATCCTAGTAATTATGTAATGTTGAGGGTTTTCGGTTATGTCGCATATTCAATGAAAGTGTCATATACTAAGACAAATTGGAGGATTCTGGTGTAGGTAATGATAATTCTGTTGAGGAATTATAGGTTGAGGTGAAACTACAGAGGTTAAATAATCATACACATGAGGAAGATCAGACAGATGATGAAGATCAGGCAGATCATGGAGATGGTTATTTTGAAGATGCAGCGGATCAAGAAATAGACCAGCCATCGAATCTCACAGATTATCAGTAAGTTCGGGATAGAGAGCCAAGGACAAAAAAGAAATCGACAAGGTTTAAGGATGAGAGTAATATGGATACTTACATGTTTGCTGCAACAAAGGAAGAAGATACTCATGAACCATTGACATACTATCAAGCAGTTACTTGTGAAGTCAGTTCTAAGTGGAAAACTGTTATGGAAGAAGAGATGAATTCTCTAAGGAAGAATAAGACTTGGGTGTTAGTAGATCATCCAGCTGGGCAAACGCTGGTGAGTTGCAAATGGATATACAAAATTATGGAAGATATTAAAGGTGCTCAAAATCCTAGGTACAAGGCAAGTTTGGTGGCTCGTGGATTCACACAAAATGGTAGGTATTTATTACAATGAATTATTTTTGTCGGTAGTTCGACACACATCTATTCGGGTTATACTTGCATCGACTGCGTGCAAAGATTATGAGCTAGAGCAGCTTTGTAAAGACAACATTTTTACATGGAAATTAAAAATAAGTGATCTACATGAGGCAGCCACTGGGATTTCTTCAAGGTAATAAGGTATGTTTGTTAAAGAAATCTCTTTATGGTTTAAAGCAGTCACCTAGACAATGGTATAGAAGGTTCGATGAGTAAATGTTGAGCAACGGGTTTAAGCGTAGTAGTCATGACAGTTGCGTATATTACAAGAGTTATGCACCAGGGGAGTTTGTCTATCTATTGTTATATGTAGACGATATGTTGATTGCTTGTAAAAGTAAGGCTGAGATTAGGTCTACCAAGTCTTTGCTTAAAAAGGACTTTGACATGAAAGAGCTTGGGGAATCAAATAAGATTCTTGTTATGGAGATCGTCATGGATCGGAGTCGCAAGATTCTGTGGGCGCCACAATCCGGGTACGTTTCTAAAGTTTTAAACAGGTTTAGAATAGACAATGGGAAATCAGTGCAGATGCCATTGGGTGGGCACTTCAAGATGTCGTTGAAGGATTGCCTGGTTAAGGATTGTGATGTTGAAAGGATAAGTAGGGTGTCGTATGTAAATGCGGTTGGGAGCTTAATGTACTTGATGGTGTGCACGAGGCCAAACATAACGTATGGAGTAAGTGTAGTTAGCAAATATTTGGCGAATATGGGTAAAAATCATTGGGAGCAGTGAAATGGAAATGAAATATTTTTAGGGCACAGTAAACGTGGGTTTGGTGTATGGGAAAAATTGTGGCAACCATGTGGACGTAATAGGTTTTGTTGATTCTGACAACGCTAAGGATCCAGATAAAGGTAGGTCTCTCACTGGTTATACATTATTAGTACATGGATGTGTTCTGAGTTGGAAAGAAACGCTGCAACACGTGGTGGCTTGATGTGACTCTAATTACACATTTTTTCTTACCCTAAAACGACTTAAAATGAGTAAAATATCGTCAAAAGTGCACCATATATGCTTGTTTTCTTGTTTGTGTATGTGCGGTCACGATATCGAGAAATCGCAAAGAAAGTACTTAATACAAGACAAAACGGAAACGAGGAACGAAGACGTACGAGAAAACCGATGTCGGATGTCATTTTACGGGTTTTGCAGCCCTAAAGAGCTCAAATTACCAAATTGCACTCGAAGATATGTGAAATTACCAAAATACCCTTTAACTTTCCTAAAATGACCAGTTATACCATTTCAATATTCCATCTTTGCAAATGGGTCCTTAAATTTGCTCATTTTGCATATTTGATCCTTGATATTGTGTTTATATAATACAAGGACTGAACTTATCATTTCTCAAAGTGCATATAAATGTTAATTGGTGCTAATGAAGGTTCACTATATAGAGGGGGCATTTGGTATTTCTTGTAATTTTATATTATCCTTAATATCCAAAACTAGAGGGACTACTTGTGTCAATTTGCAAAGATGTTAAAGCTGATAAACAAGTACAAGGGGGAGTTTTGCTATTTTTGAAAGTTACAAGGCAGTTCAAAAACATCAAACGAACCCTGTCACATTTGAACCCTCCTCGTTTAACTATAATTATTTAAAATCAATGGATGGAAACAAGTTTAATGTCCCTAATCTCGATCAAACACACCTTTATTACCCCATAAACCCTAATCCCCACCCAATAGAGCAAATCAGAGGGTAAATCACAATTAGTTTGGGTAAAATATCATTCACCCGAAAAGGATCAGAACCATGTGCTATTTTCAGAGGACACGTCACTCATGGTCCCTATCAAGCTTGCATCAACTCACGGGTTTACCAATTTTGGAAGGAATGAAGACCAAATAACGACGAGGATTTGTTTACTTGGTCCCTATTCCAAAAAGAATGTCCAAGATCAATCTTTGCATTGCATTATCACATGGGCAATCCAAGAATTATCAAGAAGAAAATTCAAACTTGGCATACTCGTTTGAAGATCTAAAGGTGTTTTGGCAATTCAAGACTTAAGGTTTAGGGTTTTAAGTCATTCTCATTCTACTCTAAATAGTGTAGCTTAGTTATCAGCCGAATTTGTTCTAATTATTCTTTTCTCAATTTTGTAATGCGAATTTTGATTAATGAAAAGTTGAGTTCCATGTTTTTTTTAAAATTCATTTGCTTTACATGCATTTTAAATTTATGTCATTTAATTTTATTGCAAAATTTACTTTTCAAAGCTTTATCAAACGGAAGGCAGTTTCTGTTTTATTTTTAGAACCACCAATCATTAAGATAAGCTTATAGCTTAACTGACAATTAAGCTATAAGCTTAAGTATTTGAGTTGTGTTAAATTCTGTCTAATTTATTTTCTTGCAAGGAATTTCATTTTCTAGAGTTTTATTCCAAAAATCAATTTTCTTGATTTTTATTAAGCTGACAGTGGCAATAAGATCTTACCAACTTATTTGAAAAATAAGTTGGCTATCATCTTATTGGTACTTCACCCTTTATTTCTTGTTTTGTATGTTTCAGGATCCAAGTTAAAGGAGAATTATAAGTCTTTGTTGATTTGAGACTATGTAGATGTTCTATTGATAAGCCCAATAAGAGGAAAGCTGAGTTTGTAAGGTGTGATAAGCTCAAATACTGATTAAGTATTGCTCATAGTAAGATTAGGATGGGTGGATACATCTATCCTCAATGAGAGTTACACTTTTACCACTTCTCCATTATTTAACTTAACTGCTTGCTATTTCCTGCTTATTGGCTTATTATGTGTGTAATGTTTGCTTATTTATTCTGTCTTATTGCTATTTCATGTTCTCGTTTTGCTTTTCATGTTCATGCTTTGCTTTTTATTATTTTCTATGCTTAAAGTTCACGCTTGCTATGATGAAGAGGTGTTTGGGTTAGACTAATAACCTAGTTCTAAAATATCTTTGAGGCTTAGGGGTTTAATGAATACTTCCATTAGGTTTAGGTAAGTAGTAAACTTGCTTTATTTTTGTCTTTCAGAGTTATAATCAAATGTTCACTTGCTTTGTTATTTTTTTGTCATTATATATTCAGTAGGAATAGATTTTTCTTAGGAGTTGATGTTTGGTGATTTGACTTCTTGAAATACTCTTGTTGCCTGATAGCTTTATATATCTGATAAGCATGTGGAGTTGGAATTCACTTAGCTTACCTTTAGAGGTCAATACTTGGTCATTTTTACCAAGTTAGTTGCATACTACATCACCATCCTTAATTCTTAGAATTTCAAGTTTTAGGCATTGATGTTTAGCTTATAGGTAGTTTAGGTGTTGAAGTTTATCTGTTTTGAGTTGTTTAGATATTCAGAGCTTATTTCTAGCTTAATTCTTAAGTTCAAAATCAAGAAAACAAACTTGTTCTAACCCCTAGTAGTTATTGTTCATAATTTGTTCTTAGTTCTCATTTTAAATCATGTTTGATTGTTATTGTTTGTGATTGATTGTGTGTTTGTTGCTTATTTTGTGATTATATATTGAATTAACCCCCTCCCCCCAATAAGCCAACAGCTTGTTGGGGGACTATCCAAAAATAAAATCAAAAAGGGTAAGGCTGGGACTCGAATCCACGACCTCACCCTCACAGTACACACACATTACCACTATGCCCTTGGGACTTTTTCTTTATAGTCCCAAGGTGTTTTGTTATTTCCTTTGCCAAATAAGCTGCTTACAGCTTAATTGCTTTTCCAACTTATTTGAATCGTGCAACCACTTTGTTTTGTAGTTTAAACTTCCTTTTATTCATTATTTACTAGATTTGAGCTTGGTTAGGTTTTTGGTTTTGATTTTCCTAGAAAATGAACCAAAATCTTTTTCTTTTTTTGTGCTTATTTCCATTTACAGCTTATTGCAAATGTTATCATTTTTAGGGTTCATTTTTCTATTTCTAAGAAGTGTGCAAAATCACAAGTCATATAGTCAAGGATTGATCAATCCTGACTAATTTATCTTCTAGTGGTTTTGACTAACTGCTTATTCTAGCTTATTTACTTAGTCTTTTTTTTTAAATTTCTTTGGCATGTGTTCTTATTATCTTAAAAAAGTGATATGTTTCAATTTTCAGCTTATGAGCCTTTGTGGATAGCTTTTTAGCTTTTTCATTATAGCTTATTTAATAAGCTCACTTTACTTTTTACCAGTTTTCTTCTTGAAACTGATTTTTATCGTCAAAAAAGAGATTTTGGTTCAAATACATTTATGATAAGCTTAAGTTTTGGTTATTGGGCTTATTAGGCCCAATAAGATAACCTATGGCTTATTTGAAGGCCTTAGAAGCGTTTTCAGCTTTTTTGTCTAGTTTAAAAATTGTGCAAAGTTAGATTTTAGTTCTAGTAGCACTTTCTTTTTTCTATTTTTGAAAAGTTTTCTTATTGGGTCAAAAAGCCCAATAAGCTTAGAACCCATTTTGGTTTTGGGCTGTTTTTAGGCCCATTAAGATTTTTAATTAATTTTTGGTTTACTTAGATTATTTAAAAGTAATTCTGAGATTTTTGAAAATTTTGATAGTTTTAAATATTTTAATATTATTATCGCTTTGCGAGATTGCGTAATTCGTCTTTGTTTTTAGTTATCTTAGTGTAGAATCGTCTTTTACTTCAAACCTTTTCTTGCTAATCTTTAAACTAATCCAAATTCATACAAAGTTTTCCAAACTAATCTCCTCGTCTACAATTAACCTTTGTGGTTTTAATCTTTTACATTTTTAATTAGTCATAATCGTATTTATACCCCTATATTTGCAATTATCATGTCTCTTTCAACTACAGAGACGGAGTATATAGCTCTTACGAAGACCGTAAAGGAAGCTATTTGGATAAGGGTGAAGGTTTATATAGTTCATAACAATTACACAAAACCCTAAACGAGATCAAAGCACACATTGCGGAAGCGATTTAACAAGATCATAATAATAACACAATTATAATTAATCGAATTAGGGTTACATACCTTTACAAAGCAAATCCATAAGGTAAAGAACGAATCACCAATTCAGGTTTATAAAGTATTCCACCAAGATATAATCTAAAGTAAGACTATATTACGTTCTTGTACACACGTAATACAACGAGCTAACCGTGATTCTAGCACGTGAAACCGAGCTTCTACGCTAGTGGAAAAATCTACCCAACAACCCTAGAGAGGGGCTAGGACTAAATTATAAGTAAAACCGAAAGAACACAAAAACCAACCCGAACCCTTTTGTGGGTTGTGTGTTACGATCGCAAGAGAGAAGAGAAGGGAGAGACTGGTGTGTGAATTATTAGGGTGGGGGGTTGTTTATATAGACCTAATTCTTGTAGTCCAAAACATATATAAGGATAGTTTTTCCCCTTCCCTTTTTCCTCCATAACCGACGATCCAAAACACCCCTTAGGAGTGTTCCGGAGCCTTCCAACCTTCTTTCTATTTATTCTACTTACTATTTATTCCATAACGCTCGTTAAAATTTAACTCTTAATTATTTAACGATCGTTAAAGTCATAGCTCGATTTAATTTAATAAATATATATTTATTAAATAAATTAGTAAATATATTTATTAAATAAATTAACTCTTTACGTATTGTGTGCAATCCCATAATATCGAGTTCGATCCTATCACACGACTATTAAATATAAGTCCATAAACTTTCAGCTCCCACTTGGACATATTTAGAATATCATGATTACATTGACTAGCGTCTAGTTACACTAGCAATGTCACTAGTACAACTCGAGTAAGGTCTCCTGGATAAAACCTTTTAATGATTCATCATTATTATTATCCTTTTATTTCTAATACAACGTTAATAAGGATATGGATCTCTGTCATTACTTTCATTAACCATTCTGTTTCTCGTTCACAGATTCAACAAGATTACCAAAACAAATTCGGGTGCGGCCACACAAATATCTTACTAATCCCACGAGGGGTCCAGCTGTATTAAACTCCAAAACGAAATTGGAGGAAATACATTCCATATTGACTACAAGCAAAACTTATGAATTTTGCAACACTTCTGAAAATAACCCTTATATCTACCAATTACGTTTAGCGTTAGATTATTCCACAGAGATGTACTAGATTCATAACAGCTTCCTGGTATCTCAAGTCTAAGGATAACTATTTATGATTTACTTGATGACAAAAATCCACAAAGTAAAATCATATAGTTGGGATAAGTCCAATATTCGATTCATTGACTATCGTCCAAAATCGATCAATATACTTTCAAGTATACTCTATCGCTATTTTGATTTGTCTTAATTTAATAATATTCCTATATTATTAACCGACAAGGGACATTTAGCATAACAATTTATTCATGGATTAAAACATGTAAAATAGGATACAAAATTAAGTAATAAGAATAAACTAAACCCAATCTTTATTTTATTAAATAATAATGTCTTAACATCCTTTATCCAAATACTAATCACAGATTTATTGCATGAGTTCGCTAGCTAGTTGCAGCCCAATAGCCTTGGCATGCTTAACTACCTTTGGTCTAGGCAAAGACTTAGTAAAAGGATCAACTATGTTATCATCTGTGTGAACTTTTATTAATTTGATTTAACGAGCTTCAACTTGTTCTCGGACGTTGTGATGTCTACGCTTAAAGTGTCTAGCGCCTTTCATGACTCTAGAATCATTGGCGAATATTATTGCAGCAGAATTGTCGCAATATATATCAATAAGTTCTTTTATTGAAGGCATCACTCCAAGATCTCCAATAAACTTCCTAATCCAAACAACTTCCATTGCAGCTTCTGAAGCAGCCATGTACTCAGATTGAGTAGCATGCACTCCAATCGTTGTCTGTTTCTTGCTCTTCTAGTCAACTGCTCCTCCATTGATAACAAACACGTAACTCCTCTGAGAATTCGTATCGTCTTTATCACATTGCCAAGACGCATCACAGAAACCTGTCACATTCAGTTCTTTGTCTGTTTGCCCTCCAAATACCAAAAACATATCTTTCGTACTCCTCAAATGCTTTAGAATATGTTTAACAACAGTCCAGTGGAGCTTCCATGGATTCTGTTTGTATCGACTGACCAAGTTCTGAGCAAACGCCACATCAGGCCTTGTGCATCTTATAGCATACATAATAGATCCTACAGCCAAAGCGTAAGGCACCTTCTGCATTTATGCCTCCTCTTCAGGAGTTGATGCATCCATCTCATGACTCAGATTGTGCTTAACTTCCATAGGTTGAAAACCTTTCTTGGAATTATGCATATTATACGTCTTCAATATCTTATCTATATAAGCATCTTGACTTAGACCAATTAACCGTCTTCTCCTATCCCGATAGATCTTAATTCCCATAATGTATGCAGCTTCTCCTAAATCCTTCATAGAAAAACATTTACCAAGATAATCCTTAACAGCTTTAAGTCTTGGAATGTTACTTCCCATGATTAACATGTCATCAACATATAGGACTAGAAATACTACATCACTCCCACTAGCTTTACGATATACACATGGCTCATCACGATTTTGAATAAATCCAAACTTTTTTATTTCTTCATCAAATCTTTTATTCCATTGACGTGATTCTTGCTTCAAACCATAAATAGATCTTTGAAGTTTGCACACGTGTTTTGGGTTCTTAGGATCAACATACCCTTCCGGTTGTTGCATATAGATGTCTTCATCTAAGCGACCATTCAAGAAGGCAGCTTTAGTCATAGTATGCTGCTATAGCTATGAGAATCCTAATAGATCTAAA
The DNA here is from genome assembly GCA_025667525.1 of Glebionis coronaria. Lineage (NCBI taxonomy): Eukaryota > Viridiplantae > Streptophyta > Magnoliopsida > Asterales > Asteraceae > Glebionis > Glebionis coronaria. Next base: position 193,613,827 of record CM046881.1, on the reverse strand, counting down.
GTCTGCTACAGGAGAAAATGTCTCCTCGTAGTTTACGCCAAAAGTTTGAGTAAAACCTTTAGTTACTAAACGAACTTTATAGGATTGTATTCTACCATCCATGTCGGTTTTCTTCTTGTATATCCACTTATGTCTCACTATTTTAGCATTTGGTGGTGGTTCCACAAGAATCCAAACATCATTAACTTTCATGGATTTCATTTCCTCATCCATAGCAACCATCCACTTATCCCTTTCAGGATCAAGCATGGCGGATTTATAATTAGCAGGTTCTCCAAAATCCCCTACTTCATCATCATCCTCTATATTAAGACATATATTGCTATTAGCGTTTTTAATCCTTTCGGATCTACGCAGAGGAACTAATTCTGGTGGAACCGCCAGACTCTGTGGTTCTACAAGGATTATTTCGCTAGTGTTTTCAGAAGGTAATGTACCTATATGACTCTCTTCAAGATCATAATTCCTCCTACTAAATTCTTGATTTACAAGATTACATTCAAGGAATTCTCCATACCTAGCAACAATCACTTTGTTCTCAGGTGGATAATTATAGTAGTAACCCATAGTTTCCTTAGGGTATCCTACAAAGATACATTTTGTAACACCCTAGAAATCGACGTCATTATTTAATATTATTTTACGTATATTTTTGAAAATTTTAGATTTTTTTTGGTAATATGTTTGACGGTTTAAGTTGAAACCAATGTTGGAGGTCTTAATTTTAACGTTTTACTATTTAAGAGGAACCGATGACGATTACGATACCGACGGATGCCAAAAATTTATCTTTTATTATTGATTGATCGATATTTGGATTTTTGAAGTTTTATTTTTATTTTTGTTGCATGTTAAGTCGAGTCGGAACCGTTTTTATTCCATTTTGGGTGCGTTTGAACCATTTAAAATTATTTTGGAGTAGCCGGGATGCACCCCGACTCCCGTAAAAATTCAAAACCGAAAAATGGGTTAAATTCCCGCTCTTTAAATCATTGTTTGCCAATAAGGCCAAAAGAAAGCAAGAATTGCAAGTTGGTCCCTCCATCTTTACAAAAGGGAAGTGTGAAAACACACACAAAACAAAACACTTCAAAAAAAAATTCACTCACTTTCTTTTTCTCTCTTTGACTGATGGCCTACACCACCACCACCACTCCACCATCATTTTTTTTCAAGTTTTGGAAAAAACTAATTAAAGACCACCATTTCTAACATCATTGTAAGTGATTTTAACCTTTCAAATCAAACATGCAACCATTTGATTTTCAACAAAAATTATGATTTTTTTATAGAGGGTTTTGATCTAATTAAGTTTAACGCCTGTTTAAATTTAGTGTTAATATGGGTAAATCATGGATAAAACAAGTTGGAAATAATTTTTCTTTGTGTTTTTTATCCCCAAACCCACGGCTGAGGGTTTTTTTTTGTTTTTGATGTTTGATCTATTTTGATTGTTTGGTTATGTTTAAATACATGTTTAAATGGTTTTTAAATTTTGTTGGTTTGATTGCATGTAAATTTTAAGAAGTGGGTTTTTGTGTGGATGATTCATCCAAGTGATTTAGGATGTTGTTGATGTTTTAGGATAGTTTGATGATGATTTTAGGGTCATAGGAATTGATGGAATGGGTTGAAAATAGGTAGAATTGTGATTTGTAAAGTGTCTTTTGCAAACAGATTATTTAGGGCTAGTTTTCATGGTTTTAAGTTTGAGTCCAGATTTTTATTATAGGATAGAGTTGTAGAGATTCTTTTTAGCTTCTTTTTTATATAAGATAGAGATTTTAACTCCAAACGACAAAAGTTACGTTAGTTTGAAGTTTCGTGTACCGGGAGATGAAAGTCGACATAATCCGAATTTGTGTTCGATTTTAGGTCAAATCTCAGGGACTATAAGTAGAGTTTTAAAAATGGTTGAGGGCTGTTCTTTAGCTCAAAACCTGGGTTTGTGAGTCTATTTTCAATCTTAGGAGTTAGTTTTGCAAACGAAATTGGTTAAGTGAGTCAAAATGGTTTTGCAACGTAAGGGTGTAAATCTGCCCGGATTTTCAAGGTTGAAAATGTGTTGGGCAGCGTGACTTAAAAGTAATATCTTTCTATGAAAATTTTTATGATCTTTTTACATGATGTAAGTGAAGTCTACAGCGATTTTCGTAAAAATTCGTGATGTTTAAGTATGAGAATTCAGTCCGTACATTAGGTATGTACAGGCAGAATTGTAAATCGAGTAATAATTTTTAATAACGTATAACAATGAACGTGTCTAGTAAATATCACTTGTTTGGGATTTTGGCGTGAGTTTATATGAACTTTGAGTGCTCTTAATTTTGTACATACAGTACTTGAAGGTACTTTAAGGTTTTGATTCATTACGCGATTTGTTTGTTAGGCGTTGTAATTGATTTCAAGGGGCGTCCTCATCGTCGGTAATTGTTTTCCGTCTACGTCTTCGTTAATACAACCACTACTACTTAAGGTGAGTCTATAGCCTCGCACTTTACTGTATTTTAAATGATTTTTACCCGCGAGGGGGATACATGCTATTTAAATGAAAAGGAACATAAGTAATGAATGATTGTTGGACCCGAATGATGTTTTGAATTATGTTGAGTAGCTAGTTGCCAAAGACCCTAAATTCATGAACCGTTAACTATTGTTTGATCGTAGCGTGGATTGGAAATAGCCGCTTGAACAATTGATAGTACTATTGGGTTGACGACCCTATCCTAGACAAGAGCTAGTACGTTGAGTATCCTCTGCGTAAGGATAACTTGTGTCAAGAAAGAGGTATAAATGGCAACGAATACCTAAGAGGGGAAATGGTTTCACTTAAATCACGCCGGCATTTGGCGCGGGCGATTAGTTTATGGGGTCGGTGTCATGAGTTTAAACATAATTAAATAGCCTATGTTATGATGAGTAATACCCAATAAAAGTTTGTAATGATCTGCATACTATTGAATAACCGTGGATGATTTTTATACTTATGTTCAATTATGATTTTGAAAACCTATAGAATCTCGCTCAACATTATTTGTTGACGATTTTAAGCATGTGTTTTAGGTAATTGATACAAAGCTTTTTGCACCAAGTATAAAATTATATGTTCGTTGTTCTGGTCTAATCGAATTGATAACTGGTTAACTATGCGACTCAGCTGTCTTTGGTGAAACAAATATTTGTGTCGTTGTAGTAATTAAAAAGTGCAAAACTTTAAAGTAAAGAGCAGGTAAAATTAAATCTAACTCTAATTTAAAATAAATGGCGAGAAATTAAAACGTGACGAGAATTAAAAGGCACTAAAAGTAAATAACGCAAACTTAAACTATCTAAGGCAAACTTAAAACGCAACTAAAACTTAAACTAAGGCAAGGCTTAAAATAAATCTAAGGCAAGTAAACTTAAAGTGCGACTAAGGAAAAAGACGGGAAAAGTAAAGCTTGAAAATTAAAAACAGAGTTAAAAGAACCTGAAAACAGCTCATTCGAAATAATCCTTCGTTCAGAATAAATTACTCGTTCAGAATGTCACCTTCGTCCGGAATAATTTCTTCTTCACTCGGAATATTTACCAAAACCCTTCATCCGGAATAAATCCTTTACTCGGATTATGTTACTTATCCGGAATAAACTCTTTATTCGGAATATTGCCTTGGTTCGGAATACTTGATGTTCCGAATGAACTCCCTTATTCGGAATATATTCCGAATGAACCACCTCTTGATTCGGAACTTTGAATCTTCCGAATGAAGACCTTGATCCGGAATACAAGTTATTCCGGATGAACACCTCCTTGATTCGGAACAATAAATGTTCCGAATGAACTCCACTTGATTCGGAAGAAGTTGTCTGATCCGGAATATGTTGATGGTTCGGAATGTTGCACTGATCCGGAATGTTCCGAATGAACACCCTTCGTTCGGAATGTTCCGAATGAAACCTTGATCCGGAATATTATTCCGAATAAATGACTTGATCCGGAACAAATTCTTCACTTGGAATGTCAGCTTGGTTCGAAACAATCACAACACCACCTTGATTTGGAATAAATTGCTTTGATTCGGAATGTTTTCCTGGGTAACAGTAACAGAAAGCAAAGAACAAGGAAGAACAAAATAACACGAATCTAACCAAAAATAATCAAATTAAACCAAAAGATTAAGCAATACTAATCAATAAACATCTACCAATCATAAACAAACAATCCAAAACAATCAAACTAATAATACTAATCAAAATAATCAAAACCCACTTTAATCAAATCAAATAAACATCAAAAACATGATCATGAATAATAAAGCATAAAGATTAAGATCAAACAAGAAAGGAAGATAGAAGATTGACAATAAAAGTAAAGATTGACAATAATTAAAAGGAAACTTACTTGAAATTAAATGTATTTAAGGTGCAAGACAATTAATTAAATGACATGTAATTAAAGAACAAGTAATTAAAGGGTGGAATACTAATTGTCACACTTAGCCAACAAAAACAAATGAAGGAAAATGAAGACTATTCATAGGAGGATTTGGGAGGTGCTTAGGAAGCTTCCTCCCCTCTTTCTTCTTTCTTTAATTGCATCATTATGTCCTTAATCTTCTTAGTTCTTTGACTTTAATGACTTTGTCTCGGGATTTCTTTATACTCGTCTTGAAATTTCTTCATAAATAAGATTTGAGTTATTCGGCTTTTAGTAAACTTCCGTCTTTTGACTTTTTCTTTGATAAATCTTCAGAATTGGTCTTGGACTTCCGTTCTTTTTGCACTCTTGATTTCTTGACTTCGTCTTTTGTCTTTTTCTTTGATAAAAGCCCGTGAATGCCCGTGTTTTCTCCCGTTTTCACATTTTCGTCCTAAATCACAACAAAAACACAAACCACGCATAATTCCGACATTTATGACATAAAATACACGTTTTGGCTCGGTTATTATTGTAGTTAAGTGGTAAAAAGGATGGGTGTTTACACACCTATCAAATCCCCTACACTTGACCATTGCAATGTCCTCATGCAATGCATTAGTTACAAAGCACGATTACACCTTTCATCATAATCAATCCACGTTGGCCTTTATTAAAGAGATAGAAAATTATAAACATTCAAAGTAAGAAAGAAATTAAAAACATACCTTCGGGTTTTGAAAATGTCATGAATGATCATCATCCTCAAGTTTTCACTTTCTCCAAACCAAGCTTAAAAACTAGATCATTGTTATTATAAGTTAGCAAACTAACACGAACTCATGTGGCCCAATTATTCACTTAGACTCCCTTATTCCTAGGGGTATCTCTTATATTTTATTGTTGTCTTGAATGATCACGAGGATGCATTGTTGACTTATTTCGATAGTTATTTAGGTTGAAAATAAAGTGGGACGATTTAATCAATAGTTAGCTAAAGGACAAAATCTTTTAAAACTGCTTCTCGGGACCTCATAAAGTTCATATCTTGGCATAACTCGCTTCGCGATTTGAGACCTTTCTCGGACCGATATTTGGCAGCGACTTCATACTTCAAATCTTGTGAGACGTTCATGAAATAATGGCCTTCTCTTCATAATAGGAATTTCTTCACTTGAAGTTTTGAGAGATTCTTCATACTTTGACCACGACTTCTTCATTTTTCTCCAATCTTTATTTTGGACTTTGATATACAACGATCCGCCTCCTTTTTGGACTTGGATCTATTTATCCTCATACCTTGTTAGGGCCTTTTTGGATAGACTTCTCCATGATCTTTACGGGAGTATTTGCTTTTTGTCGTGTGTCTCGATCCTTCATATTGATTTTCGATAAATGATTCTTCACATCACTTTGGATCTTTAGCAACAAAATATAGCCCTCATGCCTTGTTAGGACCTTTTTGGACTCGCCAATCTTCGCATCCCGCTTCAATAAGTTATGCCTTGGCTATGAACTCTAATCCATACCGAGCAACTTTTAAACGATCTTGGGCTAGAAGCTAAGTAACTTTTCAAATCGTACAACCTTATTTATTGCAGATAAATTTATTAGCAAGCGATGGGAGAATAGGATCATAATTAACTCACATAAATTCACGAAAGAATACCAAACTTATAATAGACTCTATCATCTCTCGTTCTCCACAGTTTAAAATCTCAAGGAATGAGACTCGTGGATGCTTAGCCTATTAAATCAAAGTTTTGGGTTTTCGAGTCGTCTATAGGATCTTGCAAACTCTTAGACTCTTTCAAGTTTAGAAAACGCATTTTAAAGTTCCCTTGATAAACGACTCTCTAGGATCAATGATAGGAACTTGCGAAAAGTTCTTGTTCTTAACCCGTGAGAGTTAAGACTTTCGCGTTTTATAGATCCCTATATAAAAGCCTAGCAAAACTTGACTTAAACACGTTAAGGATACTAGCTAGAGTAAACTTAGATAAGTAAACTCGGGTTGAGTCAAAAGATTCACAACGTTTGAAAATTAAAACCACTTTATTAAGATTTATTCTAATAAAGAAAGAAAATAACTATACAAAGGGAAAAACTAATAGGCTAAAATAGATCAAAATTTTTGAAAAATGTCGAAAAATAGATTTTCCGGTTAAAATGAGGACAAATACAAGGAAAAGGCCACTTAACTTCGATAGAAGTCCCCCTACACTTAATATAAACATTGTCCTTAATGTTTAAGCATGTGGTAGTAAACTCCCCTACACTTAGGACGTTGTGCACTTTGTTTAAATCTTGCTAAGGAAAAGACCACTAACGAGATTCCTATTTTAATATTGAAAAATATAAAATAGTCAATCGAAAAGAGTTTAGGATAGAACCGGGAAAACGGAAACACGGAATCACGGGTCGTCAAAAATCATCAAGAGTGGATCATTGAGTGCTCGAATCCCTGAATAGAAGAAGAGAGGAAATAGCAAACACCAACGTGTCTCCCCTACACTTAGGATAAAGAAAGCTAAAAGATAGATACATGGGTTGCCTCCCAAGAAGCGCTTGATTTTTGTTCACCGAGTCGTGAGCCTGACTCGACCTTGATTAGCATAGGAAGAAGCATGAAAAATATCCACCAGGATCAAAGACATAGTTTTCGTCCATCAAATAGCACAAGCTTAAGACGAACAAGGAAAGCCAAAAAATAATAGGTAAGGTTCCCTTAAGCAAAGATGGAGCACGGTGGAAGCAAGGGTGATGAGGTGCAAGCATATTGATGAGATGGTATTTATACATGATCTCATCGTTCTTTTCGGGCTTTAAATGCATAAAAATGTCATAAAATACCATATATATGCTTGTGTTTGTTTACTTGTGTATTTTAGGTATGGATATCGTGAAAAAGACAAAAGATCACAAGTTACAAGGAAAAACGGACACGAGAAACGAAGCCGTACAAAGAACCGGGCCCTAATCATGGAATACTCAACAAATACCCTTGAAGACTTGAAGACAAACAAGATTGATCCTCATTTATTGAAGAAATGACACTTAAAACCCTTGTATATTAATAATTACAAGTTTGGTCCCTTAAGTTTGTCAAAATTACACAAAAGGTCCCTCAACTTTGAAGAAATGGCAAGATTAGTCCCTCAACAATTTCAAATTGTCAATTATGGTCCCTCATCAAGCCAAAGATACATTGAAGACCTTTGAAGATCAAAAATGTCCAAGATCAGTCCTTCAAATATGCAAAAGTTCCAAAAATAACCCTTGATACACCTTTTGGAAAGTTTTGTGCAAAAAATGTCAAGTTGTGAAAGTTGATACAAAGGAATTGGGCGCTGATAGACTTTTATTCACAAGTGACAAAAGAAAGGAAGAAAAAGGACCAAAACTGCCAAGTTTGGAAGTTTAAATCCCTAAACACGCGCCAAACAACTTTCTCCCTAAGAAAACGGATCAAAACTTGTTACTGTAGCAAGTAAGAACCCAGAATTAACTTTTTACCAACAAAGGGTAAAATGAAATTGGTTGTTCCCACATTTGATTCACACGCTCTAAATCCCATCCCAACCTTAAACTCACACTCCCACTCACCCAAAGGACCCCACCATTCAAACCGTTTCACCCATCACATGAGTACTTGCCCTCCAAGTCATGCCACGTGTTAAGATCAACAGCTGAGAGTCTTTGCTTGATCACAAAGCTAAAATGAACGTTTGGGATCACTTTGGACAGCTCATCAACAACAAACGCACTCAAGGACTCAAGGGCATTTTAGAGAAATCACATCTAGGGTTTGTGAATAGTGTAGCCAGGCATTTGCCTATAAAAGGAGACCTCAACATGTGAGAGTCCCTTTGTTCCAGTTTTAGGCTATTATCTTTGTAATTCCTTTTAAGTTTAAATAAAATTTGAATTTCTGAAATTTTGAAATCTCTTTTTGATTTAATTAAAAGTTTGGTGTATGAGTAGCCTAATTCTGAGTTCCATTTGATTGTTAAGACCTACCTTAATCTTGTGGTTAAGGCACGTCTTGGTTCATAAGGTTTTTAAGGTTGAAATACCTTGAAATCCTAGGTTCTATTTTGGCTTATTTTGTGTACTAACCCTTGGCCATTTGCTATAAGCTCTTACAAGCTTGTTGACACCAAGCTTGTGAAGGGATTAGAGCCCTTGGTTGAGTTGTTTGCTGCTTGTGTTGAAGACATCAAGTCCTTGAGGTTCTACTTTGAACCATCAACCAAGGCAGTGTTGCATCATCTTTGTTGAAGTACCTTGGTCTTGTTCTAGTTGTTGAACAAGGTCCAAGGAGCATAGCTGGCCTTCCTAGGATGTTGTGGAAGGCAGGTATAATATCTTGGTTAAGATTCCCCCTAAAAATTTCATGTTTATGACTGTTTTGAATTTGGTGCTTTGATTTTGAGTATTGGTGTTTGTGCTGGTGATTTTTGAGTTTGATTGTGTTAGTTGCTATCTAGGAAGTGTTTTTGATCATTAAAATCAGTAGGTTATTAGTTAAAATCACAAGTTTCTTTGTTAAGTGGTAGATTAAGGAGTGTTTGGGTCTACTGCATACTTTGGATTTGTGATTTGCTAAGTGCTTGTATTGTGGTTGTAAGTGTTGGTATCTGTTTGTTAGGTGCATTTGTTCATCTGTTTGCAGGTTTTGTGGGTTTGAACACATAGATTCATAATTTGGCTATAAAATCTTAAAAACTTGGTAAAATTGGCTAGGATTTTGAGGACACCTAGATCTAAGCTTAGGCTAGGGCTAACAAGTGCTAAATCTGAGTTAATCACACTAGGGAAGAAGGATTTGAGGCTTGAAATTGGATCAAGTGCCAAATAGATCAGCAAAACTTGTCTACATATTGTTCATTGTTCATCAGAAACATTTTGTGCTTTGATCTTGTTGATTACTTTGATTCAGTGTTTGATTCTTGTTGCTTTGTGTTTGTTCTTAGTTTATATAGCTTGTGTATGCATCTTGTTAAGTTTGGTTGGCTTATTCAGTCTAAATCTGCTTATTAAGTGCTTAACTGCTTATTTCCATATCTGGTGCATATCTGGTGACTGTTTGGCTTATTGTGTGAACAAATTTGTGATTTTATTGTTGCTATTGACTCCTTGTGATTCACTGATCACAAGGGTGCCTTTGTTTCCAATTGAATCAAACCAGAACTCTCAAATAAGCTTGGTCAAATAGTCAAAGCAGTGGGAACTCCTTTCCCCTGCTAGTTGCCACTGATAGTGTAAAATTGGGTTCAACTTATCAATAAGCTATAATAGCTTATTCCAACCAGCAACAACTTTGTTTTTGTAATAGGTGCTCATATTTTGACCCATTTGTTCATACTGGAGCATTTGGGTGGTTGACTTTAGGGTTTGACTAGAAAACCAACTCCATTGACTTTTTCATAAGTTCATTTGTGCTTATTCTGGCTTATTGGTTGTGCTTATTGGATTTTTGTTGATTGATTTTGCTTATTGAGTCCATTTGAAATCTTTTGCAAGTTGAATCAAGTCCTGAGGTGCCCTAAATCTCTAAAACGACTATTTTGTCTTTTAGTGAATTTTTACTTTGCTTATTTCTGGCTTATTGAGTGAGCTTTTTCAAAATTTCCTTTTACAGATCTCATAAGCATCCTAAAAGAAGGTTGTGTGTCAAATTAGAGCTTATGGCATTAGCTTATGGCTTAATGGGCTGAAAAGCCCAACAAGAATAAGCTGAGTGTTAAATAAGCTGTGATAAGCTCATTTTCAGCTTTTGGTCCTTTAGAGTTTTGTTCTTAGAATTAAATTTTAAGTCAGATAGGGCTTTTCCAAGTCAATTGGGCCAAGTTTGACTTTTTGGGCCCAAAAGCCCAATTTGGTTGACTGTTTTTGGTTTTGGCCCATTTGAGGGTCCAATAGGGGTATTTTGGTAATTTCACTTTGATTTTCTGATTATTTAGGTTAAAATAAACTAGTTTGCAAGTTTTTAGAATTTTTTATAATTTTTGGATTTTAAATATTATTTTATTATTATTTTTAAAATTTCACATTTTCCAACTTTTTACATTTTTCTTTGGTTTAATACATTAAAATAGGAATTTAGCAACTTTTAGAATAATTTTATCTCTTTTAGATTAATTTTTATAATTATTTTAAGTTTTAATAGTTTTTAAATCATTTTAAATAGTTTTTATTATTTTAAAAATTTCTAAAAATAGTTTTTAATCTTTTTAGGTCATTTAAGAGGTTTACCAATTGAAAAATCTGTATTTGGGCTTTTTGATAATTTATTTGATTTTTAGGGCTTTAATTAGCATTTAAAAATTGAATATTTAATTATTTAAAAGGTTTGAAAAAGTTTTGATCATTGGTAAACTCTTAGTTTATTTATTTTGATTTTTGGTGAATTTTTGGTAATTTTTAGATTTAATTTTTATTTTTGTGATTTTTAAGGTTCTACGTTTTAACTTTCTAGTAGTGTTTATTTTCATTTTACGTCTTCGTCATCTTCTTTTCTCTTCCCCTTCTAAACCAATCATTAATCACAAACATTTAACAAATTTCTCACACACATATACCTCCTTGGGAAACGAACTTTCACACCTTAAGGGTCATTAACACTTGATTTTTCCTAAAGTCATTTGTTCAATACTTACCGCTTTTACGCTCTTTTCCTAAAGAGTAGTAAAACACTACAATCATTTTGGCGCCGCTGTCGGGGAGGTGTGTCGTGATTAATTTGCATTGTTGTTTTTAATATTAACCAAAGTAGTATTTGTATTAGTAGAACTCTACTAATACGTATTATCGGTTTTCTTGGTTTTTCTTGTACAAATATTATTACTATATTGTATTAAGTTGTTAGCCCTATATTTTATATAGTCGAACAAGAATGTAATAGGTCATCTCAGTCGTTAAATGGTCTTGTATTGTAATAGGTTAGTCGGGAAAACCGGGCTTGGACTTTAAGCTAATATTGTATAAGTTAGGGGCGTAAGCCCAAAACAAAGCCAAGCCCGGCCCAAGATGAAGCCCACAAAGGCCTTACGCCATGGCATATATAACCCTCTTCCACATGTGGAAGAGGGTTATATATGCCATGGCCTAAGGCCTTTGTGGGCTTCATCTTGGGCCGGGCTTGGCTTTGTTTTGGGCTTACGCCCCTAACTTATACAATATTAGCTTAAAGTCCAAGCCCGGTTTTCCCGACTAACCTATTACAATACAAGACCATTTAACGACTGAGATGACCTATTACATTCTTGTTCGACTATATAAAATATAGGGCTAACAATCTCCCCCAATGTATCGGTCATCTTAAAAAGCTTAAAAAGCAAAAGATGATTGAGTGAATACATTCTTGTAGAGGAGATCTTCCTGCTTTGGTCTTGTATCTTGGTCTTGATCTTGTTTGTAACAACTTTGTTCCTTCATGCTTTCGTGATCTTTATATTGAGCCTTTGTCATTTGACTTTGAGTGCTTGAGATCTTCATATGTACTCCTACATTCTTACATTCTTAGGTATCTTGATTATCGCCATGTTGTGCTCTTGTGACTTCTGAATCGACATCGGTTACACAGCTACGCCACCTTCTTGATATGCAACAACACATATAGACACGGATAGAATGGCTTTGAACATTTCATCATAACTCGGTAGCGTTTTACCTCCGGTCGGTGAAGACCGTTAAACGGTATTAAAATACCGTACCTGTGATCAGGTAGATTCGATTAAGAACCTCCTTGACAGGGTTTCCCGGCGGTAGTAGCCAGTTCTCTTTACTCGACCGTCTCAAAGCAGACTGCGAACGTAAATAGTGAATCATAAGGATAAATTATCCGTCTGATTAGGGTCGTCAATTCAGATTTCCTGGAACAAGTTTGATTCTAAAAGAATCGCACCATTGTTGCTTTCCAGTTTGTCACAAGCTTGATTCATAGAGAATCTTGCGAGTTACCTACCGCAGTGCTGTTTGATGTTGACACTGGAAGGATTTCCATTCGTCACTGTGAACACTAATGAGTGTCACTCTGAATGTTCTGGCAAGATCACATGGATTTTGCGAAGAAACCTGGAATCAAGTTTGAATCAATTAAGAATCCAAACTTAGTTGCTTTCCAGTTATCACAAGTTTGATTCGTGTAGAATCGCACAAGTTACCTACCATGAGCTTGTTTGATGCTGGCTCAAGCACGATTTCCATCTTCATTGTGAATCATATCACTCAGATGTTCTGGCAATATCACAATGGATAATGCGTAGGACTCGATTGTGTCCTAATGAGATGATAAATTGATCTCTTTTGGCTCTAGACTCAATAAGTGCATTTTGGTAATCGGAGGTTGGAGCAGACTGCCACCTTTTCAATATTAACTAACTCGGAGTGAGAAAGTCAACAGATACGTGTTGATCTCCGTGACAATGAGACAAGTTTCTTTTGAGAGAAACTCGAATGGCTGGGAAGGGTTGTGCATTGCATCACTAGGTCCATGATGACTTGTTTTCAATAGATGTATTGACCCAGTTTCTGCCTAAGTTGCATAGAATATTCAACTCCTTCAATGCTTACCAATACGTCATCATTAGCACCTTGTTGTGATTGTTCCAGTGCTAACTTAAGTACTTGGTCCGCATTCAGCTTCATTCCACTCCATCTTTCCTAAGGACAACTATTTCTAGCTATGGAATGTCCTTGGGTAGATCCCTCCGGTTCTGGTTGGATCATAGGACTTAGTTTCCTATCCTAAACCACCTTTTGACTCCATCGTTCCGTCGTGGATAGTAGGTTGTTTTGGGTAAAGATCGTAACCATAAAACCATTGAAAACCATTCAAAGTGCTTGATAAAAATCAAAACTTTTAACACTTTGAAAGTTTTATCTTTTCGAAAAGCTCCCCCTACACACATGCATCGATATACGAAATAGTTTGGCATGTGAAGGAAAGAGTTGCACTTGAGTCTTTAAGATCACATGTTGCGATATATTACATTTTAATCACATTTTCTCCCCCTATCTCTAATATAAAAAATAATATTAGAGATACCAATTGATTAAAATATGACATTTTCTGAAAAATCGATGGGATAGAAACATGTGTGCACGCATGAATCGTGGAACATTTTCAGTCGGGTCTCTCCCCCTCAAAAATATATGTGTGTCTTGAGACAAAATTTGACAAAATTTTAGAAAAACGACACCACAAAATATGTTGAGGTACGAAGTTGAGATGCCTTATCTGATATAATATATTGCATTTGACAATTTCATATCATTTTCGGAATGTGTTGGATACATAAAATATGACAATTTTAGAGATGTACCCAACAACATTAAAAGGCTTGATTTTAAAACGCTCCCCCTCAAAAATTGATCAAAATAACATATGACAATTTTGAGATATAAAACCCACTTATGAGGAAGGGAGTGTTGAACACACAATTTTGAAAGATTTAGAAAAACCTTTTGAGAAATTCTTGAAAAATTGTGTTCAACGGTTTTAAAATAATCAGGATAGAAGACTTCTCTTCTATTGATTAGGGAAAGTGCACTGAAACGTACACTCCCCTTTCGGGTCCGTTTTTCATGAGCTCAAAACTTTGATTGTTTTGTGACTAGCTCATGACCGAGAAAAATAAATTTCCCGTTGTAAAGGATAAGTTATCATCCGTGATAAACTTTCCTTAAGTTGAAGTTCGAGTTCTAAGCTGACATTTACTTAGAAATCGTTTTTCATGAACTTAAAAACTTTGAATATTTTTATGAGAAGCTCATGACCGAGAAATATGAATTTCTTGTTGAGATTGATAAGTTATCGTCCGAGATAAACTTTCCTTAGTTGAGGTCCGAGTTCTAAGCTGTGATGCGCCTAGAAGTCATTATGAGAGAATATCAAGCAGCTTCATTTGCCAAAACCTCCAAGTCTTCTGGAGTCATATACTTCATACCAAGACGGCCAACGAGATACGCAAACCTATCTTTCGATAGAGCTTTTGTAAACAAGTCTGCCAGCTGGTACTCAGTTCTAACAAAGTATAATTCCACGATGCCGCGTTCCACTTGTTCCTTGATGAAGTGATATCTGACATCGATGTGCTTGGTGCGGGAGTGTTGAACCGGATTGCAAGATATGGCTATGGCAGACTTTGAGTCACAATACATAGGTATTGTATCAAAGTGGAAGCCATAATCCGTGAGTTGAGTTCTCATCCAGAGGACTTGAGCACAACACGCGGATAGAGCCACATATTCTGCTTCAGCTGATGAGAGCGAAGTGCAATCCTGCTTCTTTGACGACCAACTGACAAGCTTGTCTTCCCCTAGAAATTGTATGCTACCAGAAGTGCTTTACGACTATCAAGACAACCTGCGTGATCAGAATCTGAAAAAGCCGTTAGATGAAAACCGGTTTCCCTCGGATACCAGAGTCCCATGTGAATGGTATTCTTAAGGTACCGAAAGATCCGTTTAACCTCTTTGAGGTGCTTTTGAGTAGGTCTGGCTTGATATCGTGCACAATAGCATGTGGCATGATGAATATCAGGCCTGCTGGCTGTAAGGTACATAAGTGATCCGATCATACTGCGATATCGCGTTTGATCTACGGGATATGAGTACAAGCCAGCGTCTAGGGATGTGGTCGACAATGGTGTACCAACGCGAGCACATGAGGTCATACCATGCTTTTAAGTATCTCTTGAGCATACTTAGCTTGGTTAATGAAGATACCACGTGGGGATTGATGAATCTAGAGGCCTAAAAAGAATTTTAGCTCCCCTATCATTGACATTTCAAATCTGTTGTGCATTAATTTTTCAAAATGTTTTGAAAGTTTTGGGTTCGTAGAACCAAAAATAATGTCATCAACATAAACTTGCACCAGCATTATGTCATCCCCATATTTATTAGTAAACAGAGTAGGATCAATAGAACCTTTGGAGAATCCTTTGGACACCAAGAAGTTTGAAAGTTCTTCGTACCATGCCCTTGGAGCTTGTTTAAGTCCATATACAGCCTTCTTGAGACGATAGACTTTGTCAGGATGATGAGGATCGACGAATCCTTCCGGTTGATTCACATACACGTCTTCCTTCAAATGACCGTTGAGAAAAGCTGTTTTGACGTCCATCTGAAAAACCGTGAAGCCCTTATGTGCAGCATAAGCAAGGAATATCCTGACAGCTTCTAAACGAGCGACTGGAGCGAATGATTCATCGTAGTCTATGCCTTCTTGTTGACGGTATCCCTTAACTATAAGACGAGATTTGTTTTTGATGATGGTTTGTTCTTCATCCAGTTTATTTTTCCAGATCCATTTGACATCTAGAATTGACATTCCATAGGGTCTGTCAACAAGTTCCCAAACATTTAGGCGTTCAAACTGATGAATTTCGTCTTGCATTGATTCAATCCACGCATGATCAGTCATGGCTTGCTTGATGTTTGTAGGTACAGTTGAACTCACGGTGAGTGAATACATACACACATCGCCATCAGTTTCGAGTTGTGTGCGTGTTCGAACCGGTTGTGAAGGATTTCCAATGACTTGCTCCAATGGATGATCACGTGTCCAATGGTGTGTGGATGGATATGGTTGGTAGAATGTATGCATGTTGGACAGATCAACATGTTGAGTAGAAGACTCTCCGACTTCGTGTACCGGTGTACCGAACGGATTTATAAATTCTTCTTCGTCATGTTGTGCATCGACTGCTTGATTGTTGTTTCCTCCTTCAGCATTGACGGTTGGTGATCTTGGTTGTATGACAGTTTCTTGAGTTTGTTGAGTATCCACTGGAATTGTTTCTTGAGCAACGGTTGTTGAAGTAGATGCAGTTGTGTCTTGTTGACTTTGTGCGGGTGCATCAGCAGTATTGACAGCGGAAGGCTTTGACACAACTTGATTGTTTCCATAGTAATATTCATCAAACATTGGATCATATAAATCAACCAACTCATTCATATGTGTCGTATCCGTCGAGTCTGCTGTAGGAGTATTTTCTTGACATTCTTGCACGGGACGTACACTGTTGTCTGTAGGTGCCATTGCTGGACATTGAGGTGCGGGACTTGAGCTGTTGTGATCAAGTACCATTAGTGGCAATTCGTCAAAGTTCACATGAATTGTTTCGACAATAATCTTTGTTCTCTTGTTATAAACCCGATATCCTTTTGACAATGTCGCATACCCCACAAAAATACATGCATCACCTTTTTCTTTCATCTTGTCGAGATTCTCACCGTCTTTAAGAATGTAGCATAAAGATCCAAATACGTGAAAGAATTTGACAGTAGGTTTCCTGCCATTGATGATGTGGTAAGGTGTCTATTCATGTCTAGGGATAACGAGAGAACGATTCTGAGTATAACAGGCAGTTGCAATTGCTTCAGCCCAGAAGAATAGCGGTAATTTTGAAGCAGAAAGCATTGTTCGAGCAGCCTCAACCAAAGTACGGTTCCGCCTTTCGACAACGCCGTTTTGTTCAGGAGTTCGAGCAATAGACGTTTGATGTTCGATGCCTTCTTCTTGAAAGTAAGATTGCAAGTTCTTGTTCAAAAATTCAGTACCCCTATCCGTTCTTACGGTTAAGACTTGAGCTTGAAGATTGCGTTGTATCATCTTGAGAAAGTTTTTGAGAACCTCTGGTGTTTCATCTTTGGACCTTAAGAAGAAAGTCCATGTGTATCTAGAGTAATCATCAACAATCACGAGAATAAACCTTTTCTCGTTAATACTCTCTACACGCATGGGACCACATAAATCCATGTGTAGAAGTTCCAATCGTCCTTTTGAGCTTGGGGTAGTCTTTGTTTTGAAAGACTTCCGTTTTGCTTTCCCCAACTCACAAGAAGAACAAAGATGGTCTTTGACGAATTTCAACTTAGGAAGACCGGTCACAATATCATTCTTCGAAAGCAAGTTGATGGTGTCAAAGTTGAGATGTGACAATCGTTGATGCCATAACCATGCTTGAGATGATGACGCTTTAGCCATTAAGCAAATTGGATTTGTTGAAGATGTGTCTTGAAGAGTTACTGTGTAGAGATCAGAACCACGAGAACCTGTAAGAAGGTCATTCCCATCGTAGTCTCTAACATAGCAAGTAGATTTCCGAAAAGCCACTTTCAAATCCGCATCACAAAATTGACCAACCGAGAATAAATTGTGATTCAGTCCCTCGACGTAATAAACCCGTTTTATAGTGATATTCCCTTGAACCAAGTCTCCATATCCGAGTATCGGTGCAAATTGATCATTTCCAAACCGTACCGTACCCAAAAACTTCTCCACGAAGTTAATGAGAAGCTTGAGATTGCCCGTCATGTGCTTTGTGCACCCGGAGTCCATTATGAATAGGATGATTTCGACGAGCTGCAGAAGAATTAGAAGACAATGTAGCATTTGACAAATGGGAGCCCTTGATAGAAACGGGTTCCAAAATAGTAGTGGGCCTAGATGCAAAGTCTACAGGCAAGCTGATATTCCTAGAC
The DNA here is from genome assembly GCA_025667525.1 of Glebionis coronaria. Taxonomy (NCBI): domain Eukaryota; kingdom Viridiplantae; phylum Streptophyta; class Magnoliopsida; order Asterales; family Asteraceae; genus Glebionis; species Glebionis coronaria. The sequence continues at coordinate 193,595,932 of CM046881.1, read as the reverse complement.
CCAATCACTAAAGTGGTTAACTTAGGTACCCATTTGTATCTGGGTGGTGTAAATCTCGAATACCCCCGTGTACATGTCCTAATCATGTTCTCATATAGCTTCTTTAATCTGTTTTGTTTACGCAGAGTAGTGGTGTCTAACGCACTTAGTTTCTTAAGTGGTTGATCAGTGGATTGGTTCAAAGTTCTTGTGGGTTCTCTAGTACTAGTGGGCACAGGAATAGGCTTACTAGTTCTAGTATTCACGCCATTATGATTAAGAGCACAAGCATCATGATTGAAAGTACGAACACATTTTCCACATTCAACACAAACAACTTCAACATTCGAGGTCTTAGCATTTAAACTGTCATTACAAGCAGTTACAGACGTTTTATTCTTAGAAAACTTAAAATTCCTACGGTGATCTTCTACTTCCTTCTTCTTCCCTTGACTATTGTTAGGCATGACTCTATCTTCAATTCTATTGCTCTTAAGCTGTGGTCCGCTAACACTAGTAGTGGGGATTACTCCTGTAGAAGAAGACACACGTTGATTAGTTTTCTTAATATTCTGAGGTAACCGCGATGTTCCAGTTTGAGTGGGCCTAGTGTTCATCTTATACATTCCAGGTGCTATCACATTTGTGCTCTTATCATTTCCTATCTTAGGCAAAGTCTGTGGGGATTGTCCCAAAATAGATGATTTAGGGCATTTAACCGCATTCGGTTGACGAACGGCGGATGGTTTACCCAAAACAGACTTTCCTTTCATTTTCTCAATGAGTTTCTGTAACTCACTAATGGCTATGTCCCTTTCTTTTAGTTGAGCTTTCAAATCATTTATTTCGAAATCTTTTTCATTTAGTAGACGAAACGAAGAAGCTGACATTTCTTGACACTTTTTATGATTATGAGATTTTTCACCTTTTTGTAAAGCAAGTTCAAGAGAAATGGAGTGTTTCTCAAGTTGAGAAAAACTTTTCGAAAGTTTGTTATATGACTGAATTTGTTTCAAAAGCTCTACTTCAAGATTGCGACATTTCGCGTCCGATTCTGACACAAGACATGCTACATGACAATATTGATCCAGATTGGTATACACACCAAGTATAGCATTCATATGGTCAGCATAAAAATATTCCTTAGAAAGTCGATCAATTTCGTTAGAAAGTTGGTGTTCTTGTGTCTTTAATTTAATTTGAAGAAAAGCAACTTCATCTTTAATAGATTTGACATAGCTTAACTCAGTTAACATTTCCTCAGTGAGAGCATTATAAAACATTTCCACATTTTTTGAAAGATCATCAATGGTTGGAACAATGCATTGTTGAATGACGACTTCTACTTGTGGGTTAGGTTTAATATTCCAAATGGTATCCATATAAACTTTTTCATAGTCGACGACACCTTTGTACAAATTTAAAACCCCTTGTTTTATAAACTCAAATTGCTGAACACTTTTGCTTTTCTCATCGCATTTACGTTTTTCATCCAAAATTCGCTTTTCTAACAAAATTGATTGCTTTTTGAAACTCCTTTTTAAAGAAACTTTCTTTTGTGGTTCATCACTTGGTGGTGGAACACTATTATACATCTTTTGTTCTAGTGAAAGTTCTTTTTGAGGGACAAACTTAATATGATTGTTAGAATCAGAAAGGTTTATTAAATCACTTAAGTTTGATCGACTTTCTTCTTGTTGACGAATGATTTCGTCGCAGTCAGGGGAAAGCATAAGAGCAAGATTATCAACATAACAACCGATATCATAAAGAGTAGGCTTGGTACTTTGAACTTTCTTGAGATATTCAGGCTTGACAAAACTCGTTTTCATATTTCTATTGAGCATATTCATAGTTTGAATAGACTGACCCGTTTTGTAAACAATGTTGTTTAACGTGTCGACTCTCTTTTCCAAAGCAAGAATTTTTTCAATATCCTTTTCTTCACGAGTTTTACAAAGCTCAGTTTGTTCTTTGTTAACCGACTCTAATTCAGTAATTTGGAGTTTATGTAGCAGCAGTTGTTCTTCAAGTTCTGATATCTTCTGTTTTGACATATGAATTTCGTGTGTTACTTCAGAACAATATTGTTCGTTGAGCACCTTACGTTCATATACCAAACCATTAGCTATTGCAACTCGTCGATCAGCTTCTTTTACATAATCACACTCTTTAAGCCTGTCTATCTCCTCGGCTAAGGATGTGTTTGCTTGCTTCAAACGTTTATTAGCATCTTTGTTTTCCTCAATTTCATGTTTTAAAGAATCAATTATAGACGCAAGCAAATCACGGTCCTCATCCGAGTCAGTATCCTGAGCAGCATTACCTTCATCATTACACATATGCTGTGAATCCGTAGAGATATTGCTATCCTCCGTGTCCATTACATATGTGTCATTGATGCTTTCGGGTTGCTCAGGATGCCGTCGTTCACTAGCAAACACATTATAGTTATCATTTGTTGGTACCTTTTCAATTGGCTCAGTATCAAAGATAGGTCCAGAAGTATCAGCTGTCTCTGGAAGCACTTCTTGAATCTTTGCCATGTACACATAATGTGCCTCTAGCTCTTGATCATCGGCTTCATCATCAGTGTCATCACGCCAGTCAACTTCATCTGCTATTAGTGGAATTCCTGCTTCTTCTTTCTTGCACAGCAGCATCTTTTCCTTGTGATACCCTGAGTCCTTAACCCGTTTTGGCTTCTTGCATTCCCTAGCCATGTGCCCAAATCCCTTACAGTTGAAGCATTGAATTCCAGTCTTCTACACAACCGGAGTGCCTATAGTATCTCTAGCCCCAACTTGATTCAGCATCCTCTGATTATCATACCTAGCATCACGATCATACCTAGGTGCATGATCAACTTCCTTATATCTAGCATTGGATGATGATCTGAGGTTGTTGTTGGTAGGTTTGTAGATCTTCTTGTAAGTTGTGGTGAGTAAAGACATGAGTTCTTCAATCTTCTTGTCCCTTGAAGTTTGTTCATCATCACTGTCTCCATCTGACTCGGTGTCATACTTTGGAGGTGGAGTGGGGACAATTGCTTTTGCTTTGTGTTTAGCAGCAACTAAAGGTTTGGTGGATGAGCTTGATGACTTTGAGGAATGAGTAGGTGGTTGTTGACGGGGAACGGGTTTCGTTGAAGTAGCAGCCACAAAAGCAATAGAATTAGCAGACCGTTCTGCCTTTTCAGCCCTTAGTTCATTCACTTCATTCTGATGTTGTTTCAAGATATCATAAAGTTTGTGATAGGAGATGGTCTTGATATCTTCCCTTTGTTTAACCAAAGTCACAAACCTTTGCCATTATGGTTTGAGTTGAAGTAGAAACTGAACATTGGCATGATGGTTGGAGATGGTGCACTGATTTCTGACAAGCTCATTCATCATTTTGTAGAATCTCGAGTAATATGAGTCAATGGATTCACCATCTTCAGATGTGAATTTTCCAAACTCCCAAAGTAGATTAGTCTCGAGATCTTGAACATTGATCGACTCACCTTGCTTCAATCGATGAATTGCATTCCACATTTCCATAGCATTAGGACATGCATCAACTGTGGAATAGATATCGTTATCAATTCCAGTGAGTATGAAGTTTACAGCATCAGCTTCAGCTTGGAGGAGTTTCTTTTTCTCAGCAGAACATGTGTCAAAATCCTCCATAGCTCGTATAGTTGATGAAGTACCATCCTCTGCCTGTGTGGTAATTGGTCTGAATTCAAAAACTGGAGGTGGATTCTCAAGGCAGTGACGAAGAGCAGTTCGGTTTTCTTTTCCGTCGAGAAATCTGAGAAAACGAGATCTCCATTGAACGTAACAACCGGCAGTGAGCACAGGTGGATTACCATTGCCACCTTGTTCCAAACGAATTTGATTAGCAGTTGCAATGTTGATGTTGTTGTTAGACATGGTGAATACTTGTGAATGAATTGCAGATCTTAGTGGATTTGTTGTGATGAGGTGTGGTTGAAATTTCGTAGAGTTCCGAGAATCTTCAGTCCGACAATAAATTCCTCAGTCCGACAAAACGGTAAGCCGAAAAATTTCGTATCGCCAAATTTTGAAATTGAGTTAGAAATAGCCAAAAACTAGTAGGGAAAAAATTTGAATTTACTTGACCTAAAATTTGTAAATCTTTTTTTTTTTTTTTTTTTTAATCTTCGTGTAAACTATGTTCCGAGACTAGTCTAGATAGTGGCTAAATCTAAAAATTGCTCAAACAAAATTTATCTGTCCATCGCAATGTGACCCATCACACTCTTAGATCGCACTCTGATCACACTCTGATCGCACTCTGATCGTACTCTATGATCGTGGTCTGATCGCACTCTGATCGTACTCCTAGATCGCAGTCGGATCGTACTCTGATCGTACTTGGTGATCGTACTCTATGGTCGTGATGAGTGATCGCGGTGAGGGATCGCACTATAGATCGTACTGAGTGATCGTAACCTGATCGAAGCCGTGATCGTCCTCTGCTAGATCGTACTCCCAGATCGTATTGTGATCGTACTGAGCAATCGTACTAAGCAATCGTACTAAGCAATCGTAGTCTGGATCGTAACTTGGATCGTACTGATGATCGCAGTTAGATCGTAACAATGGATTGTGACTATGGATCGCAAGTAGAAACCCCCAGGGTTTATGCAAACACAAAGTCAGATCGTACCAAGGAATCAAAATACCCCTTTTCTCGGATAGTACTAGAACACACCAAATTCGTGATTTTTAGCCTAAAAATGAATCAAGCACCCAAAAATTTTGTGTTTAACCAAAAGAACAATACCAAATCACTACCAATAGTAAGTAGATGATTTGTATCAAGAATAAGCCATAAAAACACAAGAAAATTTTTGGTACGTGAGTTTTTGGATCAAAATAGGCACGAAAAAATCAAGAACATAACACACGAATCTTTAATCACCTATCCACTATAGGCTCTTGATACCAAATGTTAACTTGGATTCACTATGAACACGGGTAAAAGATCCGGAGGTCGGGGAGGATAGAAGTGGTGTTTAGCCATTTTAGTGAGAGAAACAAGTAAGAATAAAAGTGTGTGTTTTATTCTAGTGAGAGAAAGGAAAAACAAGAAATGGTAAGCCTCACCCCTCCATGGAAGTATGGAGGGGTTTATATAGCACGGGACTTGGACTTTACATATGACAATATTCGTCCCTGCAAGTCCCGGCTATGAAACTAATGTAATTCCGTTGGTATCACAATAAATTCACAATATCTCCAAAAGTGTGAAAACACAACCTTAATTGGGATTTCATCACTCAATTATTGTATTCGAATCTCAAACAAAAAGAAAAAGGCAAAAATAGATAAATACTTTCGTGAAGCTCGATTTTGAAAAATACAAACTATAAGGTGGGTATAAGGCGGGTATTATAAAATATACCCTAAGGAAAAAGGCTCTTAAGTGCTTCGCGCCGCCTCGTTTCCCCGCTTGCTTGTGAGTATTAGAGATTGAAAGCTAATCGAGGGTTTTGCCGCCCAAAGTATTATTACGTATAGATGGACCCGCAAAAATTTAGCCATACTCGTTAGATGGACCCGCAAAAATTTGGCTTGAGAAAGAACCGCCAAATTCGATTTTGACATGGGCCGATCTCGTTTCTAAGTTTGTGAACAAGTTTTTTCCACCATCTAAAACAACACACTTGAAAAATGAGATTTCACGATTTGTGCAAAGAAATAATGAAAGTTTTTCAATGGCATGGGAACGCTTTAAAGAAATGTTACATGAATGTCCACACCATGATTTTACGGAATTACATCAAGTTGATACTTTTTATAATGGGCTTAATGATCATGAACGAGATTATTTGAATGCCGCCGCGGGTGGTAATTTTTTGTGCAAAACGACAAATGAGGCTTTACAAATCATTGAGAATAGATCTAAGGTCTACAGCCCTCGTAACACACCGAGTGTTGCCAATTTGGGTTCGTCATCATCTTCACAATCGTCTCGTAGCATTAATGCCTTACATGATGAAGCTAATGAGGAAAATCGGTTTTTTGATAGATTTGCTAATCTAATGTCCCATTGGAAGGCTCAAGAAGCTTCCAATTCCGCTTCGGTTAAAGCGGTTGCTAAGAGTTGTTTGTCGTGTGGTGGAGCTCATGATCTTTCCGAGTGCATTACCGCGGATGGTAACACTTCGAGTGCTTATGTAGCCACGGGAACTTACAACCAAAACGGCCAAGGTTCCCGCCCAAATCAAGCTCCACCAAATCAAAATGTTAACAATTATCAAAACAACAACCAAGGTAATTACCAATGCAATTCACGCAATTACAACAAAGGGAATTATCAAAATGGGAATGGACAAATTTCTAATCAAAACCAAAACCGTGATTTTCAAAACACTACGCAAGGTTTTTAAAATGCTCACACTAAAAATTTGCAAGGAGGATTTTTGGATTATGCAAAAGCAAATGATGCTAAATTTGATAACATGCAACGTGAGATGATTAGCTTAAGATCCGAGTTGAAAAATGAGCTAAAAAATGAACTTGCTAATGAACTTAAAACTCATGCAAACAAAATGGAAGGAAATGTCCAACGTCTTCAACAAAATCAACAAAAGATGGAATTAGGACAACATGAGATTAAGCAAGAGTTATTAAAAGCGGATGCTAGGCAATCAAAATTTGAGGACCAAATGGCTAAGATGTTTGAAGCAATCATGTGTAAACCCTTTTCCTCGGGTGGTCTTCCTAGTGATACCATTGCAAACCCGAAGGGAGAAATGAAGGTTATTACTACACGAAGTGGTAAAACTTTCAAGGAACCAATCTCTCGTCCAAGTACTTCTACGGAGAAGGAAATCGAGAAAGAACCCGAGGTGATGGTCGAAAAGGAGCACGTTACAATCCCACGAAGTACCGCTCATACCACACCTACGGTTGAACCAATACCAATTTTGGAACCCGAGTTTCCAAGGCCGTTGCCTAATGACCAACCCGCACCACCTTTACCCTACCCTTCGAGACGAAACAAAGAGAAATTGCAAGAACGTAACAAACAACAAATCGAGCTTTTTATAAAAATGTTTCAACAAGTGCATTTTGATGTGAGTTTAGCCGACGCGTTGTTATATATGCCTCGTTTCGCTTCCACTTTTAAAAGTATGATGAGCGATAAGGAAAAGCTTGCTAATTGTTCTTCGGTTTATCTTAACCGCATATCGGAAAAAGTTGGTGATCCCGGAAAGTTTCTCATTCCTTGTGACATACAAGATATGAAAGAATGCCTCGCCTTGGCCGATCTTGGTGCGAGCATTAATTTAATACCATTTTCCATTTGGAAATCGCTTTCGCTTCCGGCTCTCATTCCTTCGAACATGTCCATCGAGATGGCCGATCATTCTACGATTATGGCATGTGGAGTTGCCGAAGATGTTTTCGTGAAAGTGGGGAAGTTCTACTATCCCGTTGATTTTATAGTAGTTGACATCCCCGCGGATCCTCAAGTTCCTCTAATTTTGAGTCGTTCATTTTTAGACACTTCGAGATCGCTTATCGATGTTCATGCGAGAACTATCACTTTGAGATTCAACGAAGAGGAACTTGTTATAAACGCTACTCAAAACTCAAAACCTTCTCATGTTTATGAAATCGCTACCATCAATCACATTGACATCGTTGATGTGGTTTGCGATGAGTTTTCACAAGAAGTGTTAGGTTTTTCCGATAGCTCGTCAAGTGGCAATCCCACTATTTTGGATCCGATTCTTGCTAATTCCACACCAAATCTCACTCCATTCCAAGGAGGCGATCTCACTTCAAATGAAATCGACAATGAAGATGAGGTGTTGATTAGTGATGATACTTCTATACCACCATTTCTTCCGCCGATGGAAGTTATGAGTGTTGAACCAAAATCTTCAATCGAGGAACCACCTATCCTTGAATTAAAAGATCTTCCTTCTCACCTTGAATACACATTCTTGGAAGGTGATGACAAGTTGCCGGTTATTATTGCAAAAGGTCTTGCTAATAATGAAAAAACCGAGCTCTTGAAAGTTCTTAAGGCTCATAAAGGGGCAATTGCGTGGAAAATATCCGACATTAAGGGTATTGACCCAAAATTTTGTACTCACAAGATTTTAATGGAGGAGGACTACAAACCCGCAATTCAAAGTCAAAGAAGGGTGAATCCCAAAATTCACGATGTCATTAAAAAGGAGGTCCTTAAACTCCTTGACGCGGGAATGATTTATCCTATATCCGATAGCCCATGGTTGAGCCCAATCCATTGTGTCCCTAAAAAGGGAGGAATGACCGTTGTGCCCAATGAAAACAACGAGTTAATTCCCACTCGTGTTGTGACCGGTTGGAGGGTGTGTATTGACTACCGAAAGTTAAATGACGCCACTCGTAAAGACCACTTTCCTTTTCCCTTCATGGATCAAATGTTGGAGCGACTTGCGGGAAATGAATTCTATTTCTTTTTAGATGGTTTTTCCGATTACTTTCAAATCCCTATCGACCCTCGTGATCAAGAGAAGACTACGTTTACGTGTCCTTATGGAACGTTCGCTTATCGTAGGATGCCTTTCGGACTTTGTAATGCACCCGGTACGTTTCAACGGTGTATGATGGCGATTTTTCACGATATGATCGAGAAGTCGATGGAAGTGTTTATGGATGACTTCTCGGTGTTTGGTAATTCGTTCACGTCATGTTTATCTAATCTCGAGCAAATGTTAAAACGTTGTAAAGAAACCAATCTTGTGCTTAATTGGGAAAATGTCATTTTATGTGTAAACAAGGAATCGTCTTAGGACATAAAGTGTCGAAGGCGGGGATTGAGGTCGATAAAGCTAAAGTAGACGTCATCGCCAAGTTATCTCATCCCAAAACCGTTAAGGGAGTTAGGAGTTTCCTAGGCCACGCGGGTTTTTATCGTCGTTTCATCAAGGATTTTTGGAAAATTTCTCGACCTATGACACACCTTCTCGAGAAGGATGCTCCTTTTAACTTCAATGAGGATTGTGTTAAGGCTTTCGAAACTCTCAAAAGGAAACTTACCGAAGCTCCCATTCTTGTTGCTCCTAATTGGGAATTACCCTTTGAAATCATGTGCGATGCAAGTGATTATGCTATAGGGGCCGTCTTAGGGCAACGTTATGACAAGCATTTCCGTCCTATCCACTATGCTAGTAAGACGATGACCGAGGCTCAATTAAAGTACACCACAACAGAAAAGGAATTCCTTGCCGTGGTCTATGCTTTTGAGAAATTCCAACCTTATCTCGTCTTGACTAAAAGCATCGTGTATACCGACCATTCGGCTATCAAGTATCTCTTAGCTAAGCAAGATGCTAAGCCAAGATTGCTCCGTTGGATGCTCCTCCTCCAAGAATTTGATGTCACCGTGCTTGACAAAAAAGGAGCCGAGAATCTAGCGGCCGATCATCTCTCTCGTCTAGAAGATCCTCACAAAGATGTTTTCGAGAACAAGGAAATCACCGAAACATTTCCTCTTGAGACTCTCGGTGTAGTGAATTCTAAAGACACCACCCCATGGTTTGCCGACATTGCAAATTACCATGCGGGCAATTTCATAATCAAGGGTATGACGACACAACAAAAACGAAAATTCTTTCGTGACGTCAAGTTTTATTTTTGGGACGACCCTTATCTCTTTCGAGTTTGTGCGGATCAACTCGTTCGACGTTGTGTGTTTGGTGCCGAAGCTTCTAATATCCTTAGAGCTTGTCACGAGGGACCCACGGGTGGTCACCACGGTGCTAATCTCACGGCTAAGAAAGTGTTCGATGCCGGTTTATTTTGGCCTTCTATCTATCGTGATGCACACGCACTTGTGAAGTCGTGTGATTCGTGCCAACATCAAGGAAAATCGTCTCAACGTGATGAAATGCCGCAAAACATAATTCAAGTATGTGAGATTTTCGACATATGGGAAATAGACTTTATGGGGCCGTTCCCATCGTCTCATGGCAACGAATATATCCTCGTCGCGGTGGACTACCTTTCTAAGTAGGTGGAAGCTAAGGCTTTGCCTACCAATGATGCTCGTGTGGTAGTGAAGTTTTTGAAGCAACTATTCTCTCGGTTCGGAACACCTCGTGCTATTATAAGCGATCGTGGAACCCATTTTTGTAATGACCAATTCGAAAAGGTTCTAAAGAAATATGGAGTTACTCATCGTCTTTCTACGGCTTATCACCCGCAAACGAGTGGGCAAGTCGAGGTTTTGAACCGAGCTTTGAAGAGGATTTTAGAGAGGTCAATTGGAGAAAACCGTGCTTCATGGTCTGACAAACTTGATGACGCTTTATGGGCCTTTAGGACCGCTTATAAAACACCTATCGGTTGCACTCCTTATAAGTTAGTCTATGGGAAGAATTGTCATTTGCCCATTGAGTTGGAGCACAAGGCATATTGGGCACTTAAGCATGCAAACTTTGACTTGAAGACCGCGGGAGATCACCGGAAAATACAATTGAATGAATTGGATGAATTAAGAGATAATGCTTATGAAAATTCATTAATTTTTAAAGAAAAGACTAAAAAGTTTCATGATTCAAAGATTAAAAACCGGGTTTTTAACGTTGGTGATCAAGTGTTGCTTTTTAACTCGCGTCTTAAGATATTTTCCGGGAAATTGAAATCTCGTTGGTCGGGTCCGTTCACCATTACACAAGTATTTCCTTATGGGACCATTGAGCTAGCTCAAGATGATGGTCCTAATTTCAAGGTGAATGGACATAGGCTTAAGCACTACTTTGGTGGGGAAATTCCTTCAATGGTTGCCCTCGACCAAGTCACCTTCCCCAATGATAATTAGCATTGAGGGGATCGAGTCGAGCTCATGACTCGGTAATCAAAAACGAGGTGCCTCGTGGGGGAGATCCCATGCTTATCTTTTATGCTCACTATTCACTAATAACGGGACTTGTATCCTTTCAACTCGTTGTCTCGTGGTTGTTTGTGATTGTGTTATCTAGATCATCATCATCTACGATTGAAGACTCTCGTGTTCGTTTACGTGAGACTCCATCGTTCGTTTGAAGAAGTTTTTCACGAATCCATGACATATCCTTTATTGTTCTAACAATTATCTTTTAGCATACTTAATAAACGGCTTTAGATATATTGTTGATCACCCTTTCCATGCTAGATCCTAAGCATTCGACTCTTCGTCTCTAGTATGGGGGTGATCCACCTTTAGACTCGAAACATTGAGGACAATGTTTACTTTTAGTATGGGGGGTGAATATGTACTTGCTTTGCTACGCCCTCACGCTTTCCAATTTTCAATATTTTGTTTTGCTAATAAGGCTAAAAATGGCTAAATTTTAAAAAATTTCTTAGTTTTTCATAAGTGTTTTTAAGACACGAATGTATATTTTCCGTTGGGTAGAATAAGAGTTAATTTTTGACTTGATGGGCATTTGGAGCCATTTACATTCCTTAACCCGCTCAATTCAAGTTTTGCTAGACTTTTATATAGGGAGCTTTAAAACGCGAAAGTCTTAACTCTTTCGGGTTAAGAACAAGAACTTTTCGCAAGTTCCTATAATTGATCCTAGAAAGTCACTTATCAAGGGAACTTTAAAACGCATTCTCTAAACTTGAAAAAGTCCAAGAAAGTGCAAGATCCTATAGGTGGCTTGAAAACCCAAAACTTTGATTTGATATAGTCTTAATGAAAGCTAATCCAAATTTGGCTTCATTTTGACTTGCATGGCTAAGTATTCACGAGTCTCTTTAATTAGAGGTCTTTATATAGTGAAGAACGAGAAATGATAGTGTTAGACAAGTGATCATGCTAAACGTAGAACATGAAAGTGTTCTTTCAAAAACTCATATGTTTTTAATTGTGGCTTTTTCTTCCCATAAGATCAATGCATTAGGAATAAATCATAATTGCAATAAGTAAGGTCGTACGATTTGAAAGGTTACTTAGCCTCTAGCGCAAGATCGTTTAAAAGTTGCTCGGGGTTGAATAGAGTTCATAGCCAAGGCATAACTTAATGAAGCGGGACGCGAAGATTGGCGATTATCCAAAAAGGCCCTAACAAGGCATGAGGAGCTCTATTTTTGCTAAAGATCCAAAGATGATGTGAAGTATCATTATTCCTAAATCAATATGAAGGATCGAGACACACGACGAAAAGCAATTACTCCCCTAAAGATCATGGAGAAAGTCTATCCAAAAAGACCCTAACAAGGTATGAGGATAAATATATCCAAGTCCGAAAAGGAGGCGGATCGTTGTATATCAAAATCCAAAGTAAAGATTGAAGAAAAATGATGAAGTCGTGGTCCAATATGAAGAATCTCTCAAAAACGTCAAGTGAAGAAATTCCAAATATATGAAGAGAAGACCATAATTTCGAGAACGTCTCCCCAAGATTTGAAGTGTGAAGTACATGCCAAATATTGGTCCGAGAAAGGTCTCAAATCGTGAAACGAGTTATGCCAAGATATGAACTTAAGGAGATACACGAGAAGCCGTTTTAAAAGATTTTGTCCTTCGGCTAACTATTGATCAAATCATGCTACTTTGCTTTCGGACTAATAACTACTCAAATAAGTCAATATGAATCACTTGTGATCCATGACAAATAGATAAAAAATGCTAGTAACCCATTTCCTTTTATAATAACTAGGATTGCGGGGAGAAAAAGTATTACACAATTTGGACGTATGAGTAGTGTTAGCAATGTGACTTGTACCAACAATGATCTCGTTTTTGCACTTAGCATGGAATGTATGACAAATCAAGGATGACGAAGTTTACTCTAAGGGACATTCACTTGTTTCTATTCTTTGACCCTAAAAGTCACTTTTTGTGATGAAAATCATACATTATGTCTTTACACATCTTCGTAGTATGTTGCAAGTCTTTTTACTCTTCAATAAAGGTTAATAAAATTGAACTTTGGTGAGGCTTAGATACTTTATTCTAGCATTGCGTGAGGGCACGACAATGGATTAGTATGGGGGAGTGATGAGATGGCATTTATACATGATCTCATCGTTCTTTTCGGGGCTTTAAATGCATAAAAATGTCATAAAATACCATATATATGCTTGTGTTTGTTTACTTGTTTATTTTAGGTATGGATATCGTGAAAAAGACAAAAGATCACAAGTTACAAGGAAAAACGGACACGAGAAACGAAGCCGTACAAAGAACCGGGCCCTAATCATGGAATACTCAACAAATACCCTTGAAGACTTGAAGACAAACAAGATTGATCCTCATTTATTGAAGAAATGACACTTAAAACCCTTGTATATTAATAATTACAAGTTTGGTCCCTTAAGTTTGTCAAAATTACACAAAAGGTCCCTCAACTTTGAAGAAATGGCAAGATTAGTCCCTCAACAATTTCAAATTGTCAATTATGGTCCCTCATCAAGCCAAAGATACATTGAAGACCTTTTAAGATCAAAAATGTCCAAGATCAGTCCTTCAAATATGCAAAAGTTCCAAAAATAACCCTTGATACACCTTTTGGAAAGTTTTGTGCAAAAAATGTCAAGTTGTGAAAGTTGATACAAAGGAATTGGGCGCTGATAGACTTTTATTCACAAGTGACAAAAGAAAGAAAGAAAAAGGACCAAAACTGCCAAGTTTGGAAGTTTAAATCCCTAAACACGCGCCAAACAACTTTCTCCCTAAGAAAACGGATCAAAACTTGTTACTGTAGCAAGTAAGAACCCAGAATTAACTTTTTACCAACAAAGGGTAAAATGAAATTGGTTGTTCCCACGTTTGATTCACACGCTCTAAATCCCATCCCAACCTTAAACTCACACTCCCACTCACCCAAAGGACCCCACCATTCAAACCGTTTCACCCATCACATGAGTACTTGCCCTCCAAGTCATGCCACGTGTTAAGATCAACAGCTGAGAGTCTTTGCTTGATCACAAAGCTAAAATGAATGTTTGGGATCACTTTGGACAGCTCATCAACAACAAACGCACTCAAGGACTCAAGGGCATTTTAGAGAAATCACATCTAGGGTTTGTGAATAGTGTAGCCAGGCATTTACCTATAAAAGGAGACCTCAACATATGAGAGTCCCTTTGTTCCAGTTTTAGGCTATTATCTTTTTAATTCCTTTTTAAGTTTAAATAAAATTTGAATTTCTGAAATTTTGAAATCTCTTTTTGATTTAATTAAAAGTTTGGTGTTTGAGTAGCCTAATTCTGAGTTCCATTTGATTGTTAAGACCTACCTTAATCTTGTGGTTAAGGCACGTCTTGGTTCATAAGGTTTTTAAGGTTCAAATACCTTGAAATCCTAGGTTCTGTTTTGGCTTATTTTGTGTACTAACCCTTGGCCATTTTCTATAAGCTCTTACAAGCTTGTTGACACCAAGCTTGTGAAGGGATTAGAGCCCTTGGTTGAGTTGTTTGCTGCTTGTGTTGAAGACATCAAGTCGTTGAGGTTCTACTTTGAACCATCAACCAAGGCAGTGTTGCATCATCTTTGTTGAAGTACCTTGGTCTTGTTCTAGTTGTTGAACAAGGTCCAAGGAGCATAGCTGGCCTTCCTAGGATGTTGTGGAAGGCAGGTATAATCTCTTGGTTAAGATTCCCCTAAAAATTTCATGTTTATGACTGTTTTGAATTTGGTGCTTTGATTTTGAGTATTGGTGTTTGTGCTGGTGATTTTTGAGTTTGATTGTGTTAGTTGCTATCTAGGAAGTGTTTTTTATCATTAAAATCAGTAGGTTATTAGTTAAAATCACAAGTTTCTTTGTTAAGTGGTAGATTAAGGAGTGTTTGGGTCTACTGCATACTTTGGATTTGTGGTTTGCTAAGTGCTTGTATTGTGGTTGCAAGTGTTGGTATCTGTTTGTTAGGTGCATTTGTTCATCTGTTTGCAGGTTTTGCGGGTTTGAACACATAGATTCATAATTTGGCTATAAAATCTTAAAAACTTGGTAAAATTGGCTAGGATTTTGAGGACACCTAGATCTAAGCTTAGGCTAGGGCTAACAAGTGCTAAATCTGAGTTAATCACACCAGGGAAGAAGGATTTGAGGCTTGAAATTTGATCAAGTGCCAAATAGATCAGCAAAACTTGTCTGCATATTGTTCATTGTTCATCAGAAACATTTTGTGCTTTGATCTTGTTGATTACTTTGATTCAGTGTTTGATTCTTGTTGCTTTGTGTTTGTTCTTAGTTTATATAGCTTGTGTATGCATCTTGTTAAGTTTGGTTGGCTTATTCAGTCTAAATCTGCTTATTAAGTGCTTAACTGCTTATTTCCATATCTGGTGGCTGTTTGGCTTATTGTGGCTTATTGTGTGAACCAATTTGTGATTTTATTGTTGCTATCGACTCCTTGTGATTCACTGATCACAAGGGTGCCTTTGTTTCCAATTGAATCAAACCAGAACTCTCAAATAAGCTTGGTCAAATAGTCAAAGCAGTGGGAACTCCTTTCCCCTGCTAGTTGCCACTGATAGTGTAAAATTGGGTTCAGCTTATCAATAAGCTATAATAGCTTATTCCAACCAGCAACAACTTTGTTTTTGTAATAGGTGCTCATATTTTGACCCATTTGTTCATACTGGAGCATTTGGGTGGTTGACTTTAGGGTTTGACTAGAAAACCAACTCCATTGACTTTTTCATAAGTTCATTTGTGCTTATTCTGGCTTATTGGATTTTTGTTGATTGATTTTGCTTATTGAGTCCATTTGAAATCTTTTGCAAGTTGAATCAAGTCCTGAGGTGCCCTAAATCTCTAAAACGACTATTTTGTCTTTTAGTGAATTTTTACTTTGCTTATTTCTGGCTTATTGAGTGAGCTTTTTCAAAATTTCCTTTTACAGATCTCATAAGCATCCTAAAAGAAGGTTGTGTGTCAAATTAGAGCTTATGGCATTAGCTTATGGCTTAATGGGCTGAAAAGCCCAACAAGAATAAGCTGAGTGTTAAATAAGCTGTGATAAGCTCATTTTCAGCTTTTGGTCCTTTAGAGTTTTGTTCTTAGAATTAAATTTTAAGTCAGATAGGGCTTTTCCAAGTCAATTGGGCCAAGTTTGACTTTTTGGGCCCAAAAGCCCAATTTGGTTGACTGTTTTTGGTTTTGGCCCATTTGAGGGTCCAATAGGGGTATTTTGGTAATTTCACTTTGATTTTCTGATTATTTAGGTTAAAATAAACTAGTATGCAAGTTTTTAGAATTTTTTATAATTTTTGGATTTTAAATATTATTTTATTATTATTTTTAAAATTTCACATTTTCCAACTTTTTACATTTTTCTTTGGTTTAATACATTAAAATAGGAATTTAGCAACTTTTAGAATAATTTTATCTCTTTTAGATTAATTTTTATAATTATTTTAAGTTTTAATAGTTTTTAAATCATTTTAAATAGTTTTTATTATTTTAAAAATTTCTAAAAATAGTTTTTAATCTTTTTAGGTCATTTAAGAGGTTTACCAATTGAAAAATCTTTATTTGGGCTTTTTGATAATTTATTTGATTTTTAGGGCTTTAATTAGCATTTAAAAATTGAATATTTAATTATTTAAAAGGTTTGAAAAAGTTTTGATCATTGGTAAACTCTTAGTTTATTTATTTTGATTTTTGGTGAATTTTTGGTAATTTTTAGATTTAATTTTTATTTTTGTGATTTTTAAGGTTCTACGTTTTAACTTTCTAGTAGTGTTTATTTTCATTTTACGTCTTCGTCATCTTCTTTTCTCATCCCCTTCTAAACCAAATATTAATCTCAAATCTTGTACATCTTAGTCACACACATATACCTCCTTGGGAAACGAACTTTCATACCTTAAGGGTCATTAGGGTTGATTTTCCTAAATCATCACTCGATACTTTCCCTATTTACGCTCTTTTCCTAAAGAGTAGTAAAACACTACAATCACATATCTTCATAAGTTCCAAAGATTTTTCCTTTTATTTCATCAGATGGATACTGAGATGGCTGAAGAATATCGATACCGGGGTCGAACACCTTTTCCTTTAGGGGAAAATAGCACTCAGGCTCAGCAGAATTTGAAGATGATCCGCGAAGAAGATGCACAACCTCATCCTCAGAAGGTGGACAAAGAGGTGTTAAATCATACGTGCTGCGGATGTTGGTGTCGTCCGGTTGCTTCTCCTTTGAAAGAATTTTCTTCAAATCCAAAGTAGGATCAAGACCATAATCATCAAAGTCTAAAGGAGGAGCATCACTCTAATGAGGGAAGTATGTATTGAGAAAAGTAGAGAAGTCTTCCTCAAATGAGTAGTCATCCAAAGTAGGATTAAGCATGGATGGCGGAGGATCTTCATCATGAGAAGAATCACTCGAAAGAGTATCGGCCTCATCAAAATTGTCATAAGTGGGCATGTCGGGATACTCGGAAGTAAAATCATCATAATCATCCGTATCTGAGCTAGAATCATCATCATAAGCATCAAAGATCGGTGGAGAATCATATATCGGCGAAGGTTCCAAATTGGAGAGAGAATCATCCACATCATCTTGAAATAGTGGATTATCAATGCAAGAATCGAATAGAGGATTGTTGTAGACGACAAAATCATCAAGCACATTAATCATATTCGCTGATTCTCTTCCAAAGGATTTGCTTGTAAGCTTCCCCATTTTGAACACTTGTTGTTCATTCCCGACCCTTAAAATTAATTCACCTTCGGCAACATCAACTAAAGCTCTTCCGGTTCTCAAGAATGGCCGACCAAGTATTAAAGGAATACGAGGGTCCATTTCATAATCAACAACAACAAAGTCGACCGGAAAAGTGAAGGTGCCAACTTTAATGAACACATCTTTGGCAATACCAACGGGGTAAGCGAGAGTACGATTTACAAGCTCAAGAGTCATCTTTGTTGGAGTAAGGTCGGGTAATGATAGTGTTATCCAAAAACTTAAAGGCATCAGATTTATACTGGCCCCGAGATCAGCTAGGGCAGTAAATTCTTCGGTTTTTTTAAAAATGCAAGGCAACACAAAACGACCGGGATGTCCAAGTTTTTCTGCAAGTTCTTTAAGAATAACTGCAGAACAGTTTTCATTTAAGCGTGTGTTGGCGAGCTCAAACAGCTTCTCTTTCTTGTTAAGCAATTCCTTGAATGCTTTGACAAATTTCGGCATGTGGACAAGTGCTTCAACAAGGCTAATGTTGAAATTCATTTGAGAGATCATCTTCAAATAATTCGACACTTGAGTGTCATCCTTAGTGAGCAAGTTAGGATTGTCCAAGCGAGAAGGATATGGGATGGTGGGTTTATAGGTGGAAGGTGGGGTTGGTGAGGGTTGAGATGTTGAAGGGTTCTTCTTGGGGACATCATCATGACGAGGCGGAGACGGTAATGGTGTACTAATACTAGGTGTGGGAGGAGTAGGGATAAATGGTGGTGGAGGAGGTGTAGATGATGGGGTCGAAATAGGTGGTCCTACTATAGTAACTCCACTACGGGTAGTAATAGCACTCAAATTTGCTCGTGGATTGGTGACGGTGTTTGAAGGTAGAGAACTAGAAGTAGAAGGTTGAGTGGTGGGTAAGAAACTAGCCAGCATATTCTTCAAATCATTCGTTTGATTGCTGAAGGAGGATTGTATATTATCTCGAAGCTCGGATCTAATGTCATTCCCTTGCTTAGTGATATCCCCTTTCAAATTGATAATTTGGCTTTATAGATTCTTGATTTGCTCACCTTGGGTTCTCATTAATGCTTCAACATCTTGATTCATGGGTGGGGATTGTTGAGCGGGTGGGTGATAAGGATTATAAGCTCTAGGTGGGATTTGGTTGCTTCTATTGTAGTTGTTGTTGGGGTTTTGGTTTTGAGGAGAAAAACCGGGTGAAAGATAGTTGTTGGACCGGTAACTTAGCAAATTTCTATCCCCTTTAGGTCGAGCTTGGTAATTTTCCGGTGAATAATTACCGTAAGCCGCATACACGTTTTCCAGATTTCCTTGAGTAGAAGGACAATCAGTGTATGAGTGAGTACCGCCGCATGTATCACAAGGATTGGCTACCGCTTTAACTTGTTGTTGGTTTGTAGCGAGAAGCAAGATATTTTTGTTCATTTCGGCCATCATGCGGGTGAATTCGGTCATATCGGTGTTTCCTGAAGTAGAAGAAACATTGACTCTCAGGTTGTTCCTTGAAGAAGCGGATGAATCCCAATTTTTGTGATGAGTAGTCATGTTTTCAATAAGCTCTCTACACTCCTCGGGTCTTCTTTTCATAAATGTGTCACCGACGACTGCATTAATCGTATCACGATCACGAAAAAGTCAAACCGTTGTAGAAAGTATCAATTAAGGTCACTGGGAGCATGTTGTGGTTTGGACAACGATCGATCAAAACATTATATCTTTCCCAAGCATCAAAGAGAGATTCATCGGGTTCTTGCATGAAACCGCTGATTTGATTGCGAAGGCTCGTGACCATGGATAGTGGAAAGTAGCGCGACAAAAAGCGTTGAGTCATGTCATCCCAAGTATGAATGGAATTCTTCGGGAGACGATCAAACCATTTCTCGGCGTGGTGTGATAAAGTATGTGGAAAGAGTTGAAGGCGTAGAACATCCATTGTGGCACCGGGCAACTTCATGCTTTGGGTAATAGTAATGAATTTGTCGAGGTGTTTGTTGGCATCATCATCAGGTATTCCTCAAAATGGATTAGTTTGCACTTGCTGAATCATGTGGTGCTTCAACGAAAACTCCGGAGCCATGATTTGCATCGGCGCAATCGGTCCTCCTCGTCCAAACATGGTAGGTTGACATAGCTCCTCCATTGTCCGAAGATCGGGTTGTGGAAGAACATTGTTGTTGTTATTATTGAGGTGCGGTGGATTATTGTTGTTGTTCACACCTGCCATAGCTAAATCTTTACGAGTCTCAGGCTCTTGATAATTGGAAGATCTAGTACGCATACACCTGCGAAAGCAAAAGAAAAAGAAACCAAACACAAAGAGAATATATATACACAATAAAAATAAAATCTTTTTGGATTTTTGAAAATTTTTAATTTTTATGGATTTTTAACAATTTTTAATTTTTATGGATTTTTTTTGAAATTTTTGAGCAAGAAAAATAACGCTCACAAGTGAACGGATCCCAAAAAGCAACGCGTCTCTCACAGAAAACCGTTAATCTTTACGAAAAGAGCCGGCAGCGGCGCCATTTGATACAAAGCTTTTTACACCAAGTATAAAATTATATGTTCATTGTTCTGGTCTAATCGAATTGATAACTGGTTAACTATGCGACTCAGCTGTCTTTGGTAAAACAAATAGTTGTGTCGTTGTAGTAATTAAAAAGTGCAAAACTTTAAAGTAAAGAGCAGGTAAAATTAAATCTAACTCTAATTTAAAATAAATGGCGAGAAATTAAAACGTGACGAGAATTAAAAGGCACTAAAAGTAAATAATGCAAACTTAAAACTATCTAAGGCAAACTTAAAACGCAACTAAAACTTAAACTAAGGCAAGGCTTAAAATAAATCTAAGGCATGTAAACTTAAAGTGCGACTAAGGAAAAAGGCGGGAAAAGTAAAGCTTAAAAATTAAAAACAGAAAGTTAAAAGAACCTGAAAACAGCTCATTCGGAATAATCCTTCGTTCGGAATAAATCACTCGTTCGGAATGTCACCTTCGTCCGGAATAATTTCTTCTGCACTCGGAATATTTACCAAAACCCTTCATCCGGAATAAATCCTTTACTCGGAATATGTCACTTATCCAGAATAAACTCTTTATTCGGAATATTGCCTTGGTTCGGAATACTTGATGTTCCGAATGAACTCCTTGATTCGGAATATATTCCGAATGAACCACCTCTTGATTCGGAACTTTGAATCTTCCGAACGAAGACCTTGATCCGGAATACAAGTTATTCCGGATGAACACCTCCTTGATTCGGAACAATAAATGTTCCGAATGAACTCCACTTGATTCGGAA
The DNA here is from genome assembly GCA_025667525.1 of Glebionis coronaria. Classification (NCBI taxonomy): domain Eukaryota; kingdom Viridiplantae; phylum Streptophyta; class Magnoliopsida; order Asterales; family Asteraceae; genus Glebionis; species Glebionis coronaria. The sequence goes on along the minus strand of CM046881.1, from coordinate 193,574,988 downwards.
GAAGTTGTCTGATCCGGAATATGTTGCTGGTTCGAAATGTTGCACTGATCCGGAATGTTCCGAATGAACACCCTTCGTTCGGAATGTTCCGAATGAAACCTTGATCCGGAATATTATTCCGAATAAATGACTTGATCCGGAACAAATTCTTCACTTGGAATGTCAGCTTGGTTCGGAAAAATCACAACACCACCTTGATTCGGAATAAATTGCTTTGATTCGGAATGTTTTCCTGGGAAACAGTAACAGAAAGCGAAGAACAAGGAAGAACAAAATAACACGAATCTAACCAAAAATAATCAAATTAAACCAAAAGATTAAGCAAGACTAATCAATAAACATCTACCAATCATAAACAAACAATCAAACTAACAATACTAATCAAAATAATCAAAACCCACTTTAATCAAATCAAATAAACATCAAAAACATGAACATGAACAATGAAGCATAAAGATTAAGATCAAACAAGAAATGAAGATTGAAGATTGACAATAAAAGTAAAGATTGACAATAATTAAAAGGAAACTTACTTGAAATTAAATGTATTTAAGGTGCAAGATAATTAATTAAATGACATGTAATTAAAGAACAAGTAATTAAAGGGTGGAAGACTAATTGTCACACTTAGCCAACAAAAACAAATGAAGGAAAATGAATACTATTTATAGGAGGATTAGGGAGGTGCTTAGGAAGCTTCCTCCCCTCTTTCTTCTTTCTTTAATTGCATCATTAAGTCCTTAATCTTCTTAGTTATTTGACTTTAATGACTTTGTCTCGGGATTTCTTTAAACTCGTCTTGAAATTTCTTCATAGATAAGATTTGAGTTCTTCTGCTTTTAGTAGACTTCCGTCTTTTGACTTTTTCTTCGATAAATCTTCAGAATTGGTCTTGGACTTCCGTTCTTTTTGCACTCTTGATTTCTTGACTTCGTCTTTTGTCTTTTTCTTCGATAAAAGCCCGTGAATGGCCGTTTTTTCTCCCGTTTTCACATTTTCGTCCTAAATCACAACAAAAACACAAACCACGCATAATTTCGACATTTATGACATAAAATACACGTTTTGGCTCGGTTATTATTGTAGTTAAGTGGTAAAAAGGATGGGTATTTACACACCTATCAGTAATCGAGGATGATAGAGGTGGAGCATGCAATGGATGTTGTTGTGGCTTGTGGATGGTCTAACTTGTTTTCCTCCCTTTTAACAAAGACAATTTATATTTCTTGAATGTCTTGTAAATAATTTGGGTTGGTTTTAAATGGGTTGAGATTTGCGGGGACCTAACGCTACTCTGGTTATATTTTGGGGTTGGAAACATTTAGACAATTATGTTGTTGTTGTTGTAATTAAAATTGTTTTCAAATTACTTATGCTTTGAGTCGTTCAATATGGCTTGTGTAGGATGATTCTTTGACTAACACCCAATTGTGATATTCTGCTGCGCAAGGTAAATTGGGGGTGTTAGAGATCGGTAATCAGAGCCACAAGTTATAGAGAACTTGGTCGTTTTTGAAAAAGGTCCTAAACTATAACTTTGGTGTCGTAAGTATTTTGTTCCCAAAGCACACAACTATCCCGCATGGCTCCGGTAAGAATTCTTTTAGCATTGTTTTATTATTAGATGTATCCCTTTTGAAACTGAAATGATTTCCTGAATAATTATTAAGTAAATACTATGGTATTATATGGAGGTATTGTGAACGTACACGGAGTACTTGACATCGTAATTTTTGCATTGCATTTGCATGGCTATCATTTTATTGCATATTGGCATACGTACTACATTTGCATTGCATGTGCATGCATGTATATATAATTTTAGGATAATGACCTTATATACCCTCGAACTTTCTGTATTTTGCAGAAATGGCAGATATACCACCGAACAATAATGGAGACGAGTACATTGTAGGGGCTGAAGGTGGACCTAATGCTCCTAACCCGCAAGGCGAAAATGGATGGATTGAACCAAATGAGGTTGAAAGGAATGAGGTTGGAAAAGATGAGATTGACAGTGATGAGGACCCAGAAGAGGATCCTGTGGAGAATGAAGTTCTTGTGGCTGCGGTTGGACGGTCTGAGCCGCAACTTGTTCGTTCTCGTTCTGCTACACCCACCTTTGATGCTTATCAGAGGGGTTTGCCAGTAGTTGCTCGTGATAGTAGTGATGATGATCAAGCTGATTCTAGTACTGCGGTTAATGCGTGTTCTCTCTACGAGAACATAGCAAGGGTCAATTGTCCTAGACCAAGGATCTACAGTAACACGGAGCATTGTTTGAAGAAGTTCGATCGACTGTTGTACGAGAGGTATGTAGTAGAGACCTGGGTGGTTAAGAGGTTTCAAAAAAATGAGAAGGCTTTTCAGAGATTTTATTCAGGTGTGAAGAGATCTAACAAAACTAGGGATCGTGAAAGGATGGAGATGGCAAAGTTGAAAATGATTGTGGAGAATCTGTGTGCTGAGTTTGAAGGAATCAAGGGAGATCGTGTCATGTTTGATCGTCTTCGATGTTGGGAGGCTCGAGTATGACCTTTTTTGATGAATGCATGGAAGTTTCGAAGTGATCCAAAGTATGCGAACACCCATTTCATGATAGAACCACCAGAAGTTGGCGAGTATTATATTTTTGAGGATAAGTTGTATTTAGCTCAGCGTATGGTTCCATCAGGTGAAGGCTCTACTTCGAAGGGAAAGAGGAAGGTAGAAGAGGGCACTAATTCGAAAGGTAAGGAAAAGATGGAGGATGGCGAGGAAGAGCCAGAAGAAGAGGATGAAGATGACAAGGACGAGCGGCCATCAAAGAGATCATGTGGATCATCACTTGATTATTTATTGTATTTCATTTTATTCCTTGTTGTAATTAAACTATTTCAGACTTCTGTATTATGGTATTATGGTAGAACTTGATGACTTTAAGTTTTATTTGGTGAATGATTGTAGTGGCATATCTTGTCACAATTTTGTTGATATCAATGCAATCAATGGTTACCTCTCATGATCTATGATGTGTCTTTACTAGCTTTTTTGTGATTTGGTTGATGAATATTTGTATCATTCGTTGATTGTGCTTGTTGTATTTATATTGTGTCTTGAAAAAGAAATCCTTCTTAATCTTGATGTGTATACTTACTTTGTTCCTTTTCTCTGTTATTGCAGTGAGGCGTAAGGAAAGGATTTTGTGAGGCATTGTTCTGTTATCACTAAACCATTGTGTGACTAATTGTTAATCATGCCTCCAAAGTTGACAACTGATCGTGTGAACACTATGATTCAAGAGGCGATTGCTAATGCTCTTGAAGCGGATCGTGCAGCTAGAGTTCAAGGCTAAGGTGGTAATGCTGGTGGAAATGCTGGAGGACAACAAGTCTCAAGGGAGTGTTCTTATGCTACTTTTATGAAGTGCTGACCTACAAAATTTCGTGGGACTGGAGGAGATTTAGAACTTCGTCGTTGGGTGGAGAAGATTGAAAGTACGTTTGAGATAAGTGGGTGCTCTGAGGCTAATAAAGTGAAGTTCGCGACTGCTACTTTTCTTGATGATGCTTTGAGTTAGTGGAACAATCAAGTAGCTACTGTTGGGCTTGTAGTGGCAAATGGGAGGACTTGGGATGCTACAAAGGAACTTTTGACCAAGAAGTTCTGCCCCGAAGAGGAATTGGGTCAGTTAGAGGATGAACTGAGGCATCTAGTGTTGAGAAACAATGAAATCACTGCTTACACAAGGAGATTTAATGAGTTGAGCTTGTTGTGCCCCGATACTTTTGCGGATGACCACAAGAAGATGAAGCAATACACAAAGGATTGTCAAGCAACATAAAGGGTGAGACTACTTCGTCAAAGCCGAAATCTTTTGATGAAGCTGTCCAAATGGATCATGCTCTAATGGATGTGAAGGTGCAAGACAAGAAAGATAGTGTGGCTGAAGGTAACAAGAGGAAATGGGAGACGGCTCAAGCAAGTCAAGCACAAGGTCAAAATCGTGGTGGTTACCGTAATAACACCCAAGGAGCTAACAGAAATCAGCAGTTTAATCAAAAGGGGGAATGATGGAGTGAGAGCCGCCAAAGTGCCAAAAGGAAACAAGGTCAATCCAAAATGTGACCGTTGTAGTTTGTATCACGTGGGGAATTGCCCTCATGCGTTTAACAAGTGTGGAAAGGAAGGGCATAGGGCTGTAGAATGTCGAGCAAGAGGCATGGCGACAGGTGCAAATGCCACAAGAGTGATGGTATGCTTTAGATGTGGTGAGAATGGACACAAACAAGGAAATTGTCGTAAGGCTGGAAATCGACAAGGAGGAAACACTGCTGCTCCAGCTTATGCTGTAGGAAACCTGGACAAGCCCCAAGGTCCTAACGTGGTGAACGGTACGTTTTGCTTAATACTCGTTATGCTAGTATATTGTTTTATTCTGGTTCAGATAGGAGTTTTTGTAGATATACAAATTTAGTCGCCTTATCGATTAAGAACCAATAGAGTTAGCAACTAAGTATAATGTGGAGTTAGCCGATGGAAAGATTGTTAGCACTAATTCTATACTAAAAGGGTGTTCCTTGAAGTTAAGGAATTACGTGTTTGACGTAGAATTGACGCTTTTAGAATCAAGATCGTTCGATGTAATTATTGGGATAGACTAGTTAGTTTCGCGTGGCGCCAGTGCTGTATTGTTATGAAGAAGGACGGATTATCCAAATGTGTAACAATTATAGGGAGCTAAATCAAATGAGTTAACACGCCTGTGTTATTTGATCCTTATAACTGATTGGTTCGTGTAATCTTTGAGTACATACACGAGGTATTCGGGTTATCACCAACTGATTTGATTCGTATTCGTATTCGAAGATCGACTTGAGATCGGGTTATCACCAACTATGAGTTAGAGAGGAAGATATTCCTATAACTGTTTCCTATACATGGTGTGGTCATTTTGAGTTTCAAGAGATGTCGTTTAGTCTTAAGAATGCGAGAACTGCGTTTATGAAATTGATGAACCGTGTGGATGTGCAAGTCTTAAATGGGATAAGTTCGTCATTAAGTTTATTGATGATATCCTTATTTATTCCAAGAGCAAGGAATAACTTGAGGAGCATTTGAGAACAAGTCTGGATTGTTGGACAAAGAGAAGTCGTACGCCAAATTTCTCTGTGTGAACCATTATTCACACTTAGATTGAGGCATTTTGGTTGAGATTGATACGATATTCTTGGGCATGTGATTGACAACAAAGGTGTTTGTGGAGATCCTGCCAAGATTGAGGCAATTAAGGACTGGTCGGTACCAACAACACCGACTGAAGTTAGGCGATTTCTTGGTTTAGCTGGTTATTATCGGTGATTCATCGAAGAATTTTTGTTGATCGCGACGCCATTGACTAAGCTTACTAAGAAGAATCGGAATAAGTGGTTCCCTAATTATGAGTTGGAGTTGCATGAGAAGCCACTCACTTATGCGAGCCGATCATCTGTGAGTGCATCTCCTGTGAGTACATCTGCTACTACGGTACTTAGTAGGAAGGAAGGGGAAGGCCTCTTAGAGTTAGAGTTTCGATGATGATGGAGAATGTGGATTTGATTGGAAAGATTTTGAAGGTGTATATGAAGGACATTGTGTGTCGACATGGAGTAACTTTATCAATTGTTTTGGAGCGCGACAGTAGATTTACTTATGAGCTTTGTAGATTTCTTCAGCCAGCGTTAGGCACTGAGTGAGTTTGAGTGCGACCTATAAACTCGAGACCGATGGCAAGAGCGATACTATTCTTCAAGTGTCTGAATATGTGTTATTGTTTTGGAAGACGCGTTCGAGTGTGTGTTATTGAATTGGTGGAAACTAGGAATATCGTTTGTCTTCAGCGGAATCGTATGGCAACAGTTATCATGTGAGTATTAAGGCAGCCCAATTTTGAAGCTTCGAATGGACGAGAAATATAGATCGCCGGTATGTTAGAGTGAAGAAGGATGGAGTTAATTGACTGGACCTGAAATGATTTCAGAGACTACTGAGAAGATTGTGCGAATCAAGAACCGTTTACTTGCTGCGAGAAACCGACAGAAGAATTACACTTTCCTATGGGATAGGAAATTATGTTTTGTAATTCGTTTGGAAAGGAAGGAAAGTTGAGTCTGAAGTATATTGGATCATTGGAGATTGTTAAACGGATTGGACGATAGCTTATAAGTTGAATTTACTGAATGAGAATAGTGCTATTCATAATGCGTTTCACGTGTCGAAATTAGAGAAGTGCTTAGTGGATAAGGATTTGGAGATTCCTTTGGATCGATAAATTACAGTAGCGGAGGAACCGGTGGAGATTATGGATGGGACGCTCATAGAATTCCTTGTGACGATGAAATTCTAGGCATGGACTGAAATTTTTGTGGGAACGTGAGGACTTCTTTAGGGAAAAGTATCCTCATTTGTTCTAGTGGTACGAAATGTGAGTATAAGAAGATGAGAACGTCGAGACGTCGTTCCTTTAAGGAGGGGAGGATGTAACACCCCAGAAATCGACGTCATTATTTAATCCTATTTTACGTATATTTTTGAAAATTTTAGATTTTTTTTTGGTAATATGTTTGACGGTTTAAGTTGAAACCAATGTTGGAGGTTTTAATTTTAACGTATTACGATTTAAGAGGAACCGATGACTATTACAATACCGACGGATGCCAAAAATTTATCTTTTATTATCAATTGATCGATATTTAGATTTTTCGAAGTTTTTTATATTTTTATTGCATGTTAAGTCGAGTCGGAACCGTTTTTGTTCTATTTTGGGTGCGTTTGAACCATTTAAAATTATTTTGGAGTAGCCGGGATGAACCCCGACTCCCGCAAAAATTCAAAACCGACAAATAGGTTAAATTCTCGCTCTTTAAATCATTGTTTGCCAATAAGGCCAAAAGAAATAAAGAATTGCAAGTTGGTCCCTCTATTTTTACAAAAGGGAAGAGTGAAAACACACACAACACAAAACACTTCAAAAAAAATTCACTCTCTTTCTTTTTCTCTCTTTGACCGCCGGCCTACACCACCACCGCCACTCCACCACCATTTTTTTTCAAGTTTTGGTAGAAACTAATTAAAGACCACCATTTCTAACACCATTGTAAGTGATTCGATTCTCTATCAACCAATAATATGGGCCCATTAACATTAGATCCGCTCTTATTTTGACCTTTCAAATCAAACATACAACCATTTGATTTTCTACAAAAATTATGATTTTTTTAAAGAGGGTTTTGATCAAATTAAGTTTAATGCATGTTTAAATTTAGTGTTAATATGGGTAAATCATGGATAAAACAAGTTGGAAACAATTTTTCTTTGTGTTTTTGATCCCCAAAACCCACGGCTAAGGGGGGTTTTGTTTGTTTATGATGTTTGATCTATTTTGATTGTTTGGTTATGTTTAAATACATGTTTAAATGGATTTTAAATTTTGTTGGTTTGATTGCATGTAAATTTTAAGAAGTGGGTTTTTGTGTAGATGATTCATCCAAGTGATTTAGGATGTTGTTGATGTTTTAGGATAGTTTGATGATGATTTGAAGGTCACAGGAATTGATGGAATGGGTTGAAAATGGGTAGAAATGTGATTTGTAAAGTGTCCTTTTCAAACAGATTATTTAGGGCTATTTTTCATGGTTTTAAGTTTGAGTCCAGATTTTTATTATAGGATAGAGTTGTAGAGATTCTTTTTAGCTTCGTTTTGATATAAGATAGAGCTTTTAACTCCAAACGAGTCAAAAGTTACGTTAGTTTGAAGTTTCGTGTACCGGGAGATGAAAGTCGACATAATCCGAATTTGTGTTCGATTTTAGGTCAAATCTCGGGGACTATAAGTAGAGTTTTAAAAATGTTTGAGGGCTGTTCTTTAGCTCAAACCTGGGTTTGTGTGTCTATTTTCAAACTTAGGAATTGGTTTTGCAAACGGAATTGGTTAAGTGAGTCAAAATGATTTTACAACGTAAGGGTGTAAATCTGCCCGGATTTTCAAGGTTGGAAATGTGTTGGGCAGCGTGACTTAAAAGTAATATCTTTTAATGAAAATTTTTATGAGCTTTTTACATGATGTAAGTGAAGTCTACATCGATTTTCGTAAAAATTCGTGATGTTTAAGTATGAGAATTCAGTCTGTACATAAGGTATGTACCGACAAAATTGTAAATCGAGTAATAATTTTTAATAACGTATAACAATGAACGTGTCTAGTAAATATCACTTGTTTGGGATTTTGGCGTGAGTTTATATGAACTTTGAGTGCTCTTAAATTTGTACATACTGTACTTGAAGGTACTTTAAGGTTTTGATTCATTACGCGATTTGTTTGTTGGGCGTTGTAATTGATTTCAAGGGGCGTCCTCATCGTCGGTGATTGTTTTCTGTCTACGTCTTTGTTAATACAACCACTACTACTTAAGGTGAGTCTATATCCTCGCTCTTTACTGTATTTTAAATGATTTTTACCCGCGAGGGGGATACATGCTATTTAAATGAAAAGGAACATAAGTCATGAATGATTGTTGGACCCGAATGATGTTTTGACTTATGTTGAGTAGCTAGTTGCCAAAGACCCTAAATTCATGAACCGTTAACTATTGTTTGATCCTAGTGTGGATCGGAAATAGCCGCTTGAACAATTGATAGTACTATTGGGTTGACGACCCTATCCTAGACGGGAGCTAGTACATTGAGTACCCTCTGCGTAAGGATAACTTGTGTCAATAAAGAGGTATAAATGGCAACGAATACCTAAGAGGGGCAATGGTTTCACTTAAATCACGCCGGAATTTGGCGCGAGTGATTAGTTTATGGGGTCGGTGTCATGAGCTTAACATAATTAAATAACCTATGCTATGATGAGTAATACCCAATAATAGTTTGTAATGATCTGCATATTATTGAATAATCGTGAATGATTTTTATACTTATGTTCAATTATGATTTTGAAAACCTATAGATCTCGCTCAACATTATTTGTTGACGATTTTAAGCATGTGTTTTAGGTAATCGAGGATGATAGAGGCGGAGCATGCAATGGATGTTGTTGTCGCTTGTGGATGGTCTAACTTGCTTTCCTCCCTTTTAACAAAGACAATTTGTATTTCTTGAATGTCTTGTAAACATTTTGGGTTGGTTTTAAATAGTTTGAGATTTGTGGGGACCTAACGCTACTCTGGTTATATTTTGGGGTTGGAAACATTTAGACAATTATGTTGTTGTTATAATTTAACATGTTTTTAAATTACTTATGCTTAAAACGTCTCTTTTGAGTCGTTCAATATGGCTTGTATGGGATGATTCTTTGACTAACACCCAATTATGATATTCCGCTGCGTAAGGTAAATTGGGGGTGTTAGACATTTCATAGATCGTTGTTGGAGTTTGTCACCCGAGTCACGTTTCACATACGCCTCGCAACCCCGGACCTTTAAATAAGACAAATATGGCTTCTTTTTATGCCATAGTTCATATGATGTCTTATTCACCTTCTTCGTGGGAACCATATTTAAAATGCGAACAACAGATTCTAAAGCATAATCCCAAAAGGATAATGGTAAAGTTGTAAGATTAAACATAGATCGCACTGTGACAATCCGTCAATTTCAGGTCGATATTTTAATCTCGACTATTAAGTATTATATGTTTACTTTAAAGAGAATTTTAAATTTATCGGCTATCCAAGAAGGTTATGACTTGAAACTTAGCGTAAGAATGTCGATTAGATGAAAACTGACAAGGAATACGTTAGGTATCGATATTATATTCTCAATTTATCATAAGAATGATTTTATTGTATTTTTCTTTATTTCTCGTGTTTTACGTTTTAACGAGTGACGAGAACTATTAGTGATCGCGATACCGACGGATGCCCAAAAATTTATGTTTTATTATCGATTGTCTCGATATTTAATATTTTCAACGTTTTCGATTTACGTTTTAAGTCGTGTCGAAGCTTTATTATTATATTTATGAAGCGTTTTAACTTTTGAAAAGTATTGTTTACGAAACTCGAGTCCCGTAAATAGTTTCAAATTTAACTAATAGTCATTTTCTACCCTTTAAATTATTTAATTATTTTTTGGCCCAAAACTATACAACTTTAGCAAAATCTACCCTCAACTAACCTAACTATATAAACCAAAAACCTACCTAACTTCTCCACTAATAATCATTATTACAAAATTTTCACACACGTCTCTCTTGCTCTCTCTTCTTTGCCGTCCCAAACCAAAAACAAAAACCCCTTTGAATTTCAATTTTAAGTTTGAATCATTCCAAAATAAACAAAGACCCATCTTAGATTTTTCAAGGTGATCACATCTATACAAGATTTTCCAACATGCAACAAGTTTTTAAAATTTTGTTATGAACTTGTGTTGGATGATGATTTTATGGTCTTGCATGTGTTTATCTAATGATAATCATGTGTAGATTATTTTGTTTTGTTGAAAGAAAGTTATTTTTGATTTTGGATTTTTATTTATTTGATTCATACAAGTGTTAGGATGAATATATGTTGTTATTAGGGATTTAGGATGATGAGAAAAATGATTGGAATTGCTTGAAAAATTGTTTTTGTATGAGTTTGAGATGGTTGATTTAGATCAGTAGGTAAAAGGCAAATTCTGGGTACCTTAAGGTCAAGTATTTGTTAAACTAATTAGATAGGGTTGTATAGAATTCGATTAGCTTTGATTTGATATAAAGTAGGACTTCTACCTCCAAACGAGCGAGAAGTTATGATAGTTTGATTATTCGTGTACCGGGAGACGAGTATCGGCACAATAAATAGTTGTTGTCGATATTTGGATCGAATCTCGGGGACTATAGAATGAGTTCTAAAAGTAGTCAAAGGCTGTTGTAAGTCTCTAAACCTTAGGTCATGAGTCTATTTTCAAACCCGAGTGTCGGTTTTGTAAACGGAGTTGTTTAGATAAGTCAAAATAATTTTACGAGTTGAAGGCGTAAATCTGTCCGGTTTTTGTAACTCATAAATGTGTCCGGCAGAAGGCCTTAGAAGTGATATTATTGAATGAAGTTCGAACTGAGTCTTAATCAGGTTATGTTTGAGTTTGTCACCAAGTTTAGTCGAAAACGGAGTTGTTTAAGTAGGATAAATGAGCTTGTACATTTGATATGTGCCGGCAACGTTTTATCGAGGGTATAGAAGTACACTTGTCTTGTTACTCTTTCGGGATTTTCATGGTTTTATACTTTTGAGTTTTATATTATTTAAGTATGGTTTATACTTAAGTCGATTATTAACGAACGCGCCTTATTTGATAGGTTTCAGTTTTTGTGTCTAACGGGAATCACTTATCGTCGACGATCGTCTCATCACTACTCTCGTACTAAGGTGAGTCTATAGCCTCGCTTTTAAAAAAAATTAATTGTTGTAGAAACCTGCCAGGGGGATAACATGCTTGTGTGTGAGAACCCGTACTTTTCCAACATTATTTTATTCTTTTTATTCGTGCTTCTTGAATTTTTCCAACGTATTACGTTTTCTTGTATTGCTATATGTAAATCCTGAGATTTTTAAATTATACTTTTTTTTTAAGTATTTTTCTGATCATCGATAAATACTTTGTATGGAATTATAAATTTTCATTTTATTTTTCCCTATTTATTTTAAATCAATGTTTTTGATTTAAAATCACCCGTGTGCGTTTTACAACGAGTTTATTCAAATCAATGAACGAGAATTCCTAGTGATCGCGATACCGACGGATGCCCAAAATTTGACGTTTACTTATCGATTGTTTCGATAATTAATATTTTCGATGATGTCGTTTTAATTACTTATTAAGTCGTGTCGAGAAATCGTATAATTATTTTTACGATGCATTGTAACTTTTGAAAAGTATTTTTACGAAACCCGAGCCCCGTAAATATTTTTAATATTTACCAATAACCATTTTCTACCCTTTAAATCTATTAATTGAATTTAGGTCCACAAGTTTCAAACTTGACAATATTGGTCCCTCCACTACCTACCATATATAATAACTTTTCTTCCACTTTATTCATAAAAAACACACACCACAACAATTTCTCTCCCTCCCACCTCCATTTTTGCCACCACTTACCACCATCAACCACCACCATCCATCATGATTCATCCAAAACAAAATAAAGACCCATTCTTAGAATTTAATTGTGATTCTAATGATACAAAAATTTCTTACATGCATCAAGATTTCAAGAACTTTTGATTTCATGATTGTATGATGATTTAATCATCATGCTTGTGTCATTTTTGGTAAGGTTGTGTAGTTTTGATCATAAAAAGTCTTGTTTTTAATCTTTGATTTTTGTTAGATTTTTCATACAAGTGTTTTTAGGAGTGTTTGGTTGATGGATATGATAGTATAGTGATCCTAGGGGTATGAGAATGATTGGTTTTGAGTGAAAAATAGATTTGTCATGTTTTCTAAAAAGCTAATTTCGGACAGCAGCCTTAAACAGTATGTTTCGTGGGTTTAAGGTCTGTGAAAGACTGAGATTATTTGAAATTGTTGTAGAGTTTTCCGAGACGGTCGTTTTGGTATAAGATAGAGCTTATAACTCATTACGAGTCAAAAGTTATGCTAGTTTTAGTTTTCGTGTACCGGGAGACGCAAGTCGGCACAATCCGAAATTGTGGCTGATTTTGGGTCGACTCTCGGGGACTTTAGGCTTGGTTAGATAGTGGATACTACTGATTTTCAAAGTTTACAAACTGAGTTTGATGAGTCTAGTAGTGGTTTCAAAAGACGGATTGTCGGGTTAGTACTTTTAAAGTGGTCCAAACGGTGTTACAAAACAAGTGCACAAATCTGTCCTAAAATTTGGAGTCGAGTAAAGTGTCGAGCTGATGGATTTTAAAGTGTGAACTTTAGCTCAAATTTTAGTGAGATCTTATACAGGTTATAAGTGACCTTGAAACCAATTTTCATGTAAAACGGACATGTCTAGATAGGGTAGATCGGTGTGTACATTCGGGGTGTACTTGCTGATTTTTATTTTGGACACGTAGTTCAAATGCTTGTGTTGCGTGAGTTTGAGTGTTCACCATCGGATATGGTGACTTACTCAAGTTCTTAGTCATTATATAAATGACTTAGCTACTGGTCCAAATAAGGGTAAAGGATAGTTTGACTTGCGTTGACTTGGCGTCGTATGACGAGTCATTTTCAAGTGTTCAAGTGTTATAACGAGTAACGTTGGATAAATGGATTCTTTTGATTCGTGTCAATGGTTTTGAAACGTGTATACTTTGAAAACATTTGAGTCATGTTATATTTGGTATATATATCGATATTAAGTTCGAGTCTTAACGCGCGCCTTATTGTGATAGGTTGCGGTTTTCGTGTTTTCCCCGGGCATCTATATCGTCGGTTATCGTCTCACTACATTATTTCTGCTCAATTGCTGAGTACCGTGATTGACTTAACACGTGGCTAAGGGCCACGAAATTTCTAAGGATCAAGGAGGAGGAATTGTTTAATTTGCGTGTTTGGATTAATTCCTACTTGTTATGAAGGTATAGTCACTCCTAGCATTTTAGTTTTGATGTTACTAGTACTTTGATTCTTTTTATTCATGAATTTTGAATTCCATGGGTGAAACCCACTGAGATTATAGATACTTAGGGCATATTAGGACTTAGGACATTTGCGTGGCGATTTGGTATAGCCTAAGTGTTGCTTGATTGAGGTTAGGTAGCTAAATGGAGTTGTTTTTGTAGTATGGAAATCACCACAGAAACAAACAGGTCATGGCAAAATTTTCTTAAACATATGACCTTGTTTTTATTTGAAAAATGGATACCCACTGATGTGATTAGTATGTGTTGAGTTGTATGGAAACGGGAAGTGTCCGGATGAGTCCGAAACGGTCGTTTTACTAGACTAGGTCAAATCTGAATGTTACGCTTAAAACGTGGGTAAATTGACTTGGGTAAAAAGGATTAATTTATGATTTTATGACTTTTTACAGTAGCTACAAATATAATAAAACTTCTCTTTTTGGTTTCGTGTCAAAATCTTTTATCGATTGGGATTTATGCTTAATCTACCGTAAGGTACGAAAGACGTTTACAACTTTCTGTTTTGATAGTCTGTCACTAAAAGTACATTTCCCGTTGATTGAAAATAGTTCTAGGGTCGTTCTTTCCTAACTTTTAAAGGTAAGAGAAATACCTATACATGTCAAGAAATTTCACCTCCTGTACTATTATAGATTTTTAGATATGACCAAATCTTCACAGCCTTTTTCAGAAAACTGAATGCAGTCCCTTGTTTTGTTTTTTCAAACCGAGTCTTAAACGTGTTCGGAACCCCCACATAAATGCTTGGACCATCATACAAGGTTGATATTAGGTTATTACAGTAGGTTCAAGGTGTTGGGTCAAAATTTTAACTTAAGCTTAGGTCTCGCCATCGCACGCAAGTTACCTAGTCATACTATGTCCCACCACTTCTAAAACGTTATTGCTTCATTGAACGCATTCTTATTACGCGTCACCATTGCATAGGTCCGTGAAGACTTCTTTTTGCTCAGCCCCTTTTACCTTGTGATTACTTACTAAAGGTGAGTTCATAGCCCCTTTTTACTTGAACAATGTTTCTAAATGCGGGGTGAGATTTTACATGGTGGAACACATCCATTTAAAACTGTATACTATCCAGAACTTGTATGCTATTCAGACTTGTATGCTTTCCAACAGTTTTCATTGATATTATTGCTTATAGTTAATAGCCTTAAGTTTCCTCTCTTGATCATGAACCGTTAATTGTCCCGTATGCTTTGCGCTAAGCGCGAATGTCGTGGGTGGATCCATCGGGATTGACAATCCCCGTCCCGATTACCTTGACGCACTTACATTTGTTTATACTTGAGTATTTAGGCTGAATACTCCCTAGAGGAACTTACTTTGAGTTAAGCTTCGGTTCATGAACTAAACAGCAATAATATTGGTTTCAGACTATGGTTAATGATCATAACCATTTTCTCTATTTACTTGTTTTACAAACGAATGCTTGTGTTCCACACCTTTATTGCTAAACCTATGAATTTCACTCAACTTTGTGTTGACGATTTTACATGTTTAATCTCAGGTATTATTACTTAGCTTTTCTTGGATGGGAGCCCGCAGGATATTATCGCAGCTTGGAGAATTCTGTGATACTTTTAAAAGACTGGTTTTAGTATAAACTGTCAGAAATTTATTATATCTTTTGGGTAACTTTATGTTATAAATCATGATGAAATAATATATCTTTCTGCATATAAAACTATGGGACCTATGTTTAAAACTCTGATCATTTATGATGTGATATATATGCTTTTATTATGTCAGCTTTGTGTCAACTGTAATTCATTGTTTCTTGTACTATGACGTGTTACCCCTCGTTGCCTAGTTGTTCCATGTCAGATTTTGGGGGTCTCACAGATTGGTATCAGAGCGATGGTTATAGGGAACTGAGTCGTTTTTCAAAACTTAGTCTATAACCGAAAGTTCAAATATTTTATTGTTTCTAAGTGTCAAACACAGAATTTGCCATTGCTGTTCGATATCTTCGCGGGTAACTCTCTAATCCTTATTATTTACTTTTAATTATCGTTGTAGTATTTAATCTCTTGATTACATTTTGAAATATTACTTTACGCTAATGACGATAATTACTATGTCTTTTCAAAGCCTATGTGCTTCATGAATTATCATTGAATGTTACTGTGATTACATCTGCCTATACTGTATTTCTTGAATTCTTGTTCTTGTGAATTGATCTTATTGCAATGATATTATATCGTTATGACGTTACATACTTGTATTCAGAGCGCGTATGCTGCCGACTTTTCATACTCATTTTTCTGAGTACTATTGCTATTTCATTTATGCGTGATACGACTGACTTTATATGCTCGTTCGGTTTGAACCGTCTGTTTTTCTTGACTCCTTGATACGTTTTGTGCATACTATCGCGATACCATTGTTCGGGATTGAATAAGTGTTGTTTTCGATGAACTTCTGATTTTCATTCTACTACCGCGTGTGTTGCTTTCATTGTTTATTTCCCTTAAAATATCTACTTAGATACGCAGATTTTCTTTCTGACCATTCATAATTGAATGTCTAGTCTATAGGCCATTGTGCAGCTCAATGTGTCTCCCAGAAAGACTAAAGGACATCGTGTGAGTCTCACATCTCGAAGAATTCGTTGAATCAGTGCTGAATAATATTGTTGGTTTTCATAATCTTGATTTACCTTTATGCCACCGTTTTACGTGACACTTGTACATGGATTACATCTTACTTCATTGACCATTCTACGTTTCGATTTCAACTTAGAACATCCGTTGTACCTTGAACACATAATCGTCATTTATTATGTGATGATTGTTTGGAATACGATCCTACTTGTATCCTCCCTTTTCATTGAACCTCCTCGCTCCAGGAATGCCACTTGTTATTGTCCCGTTTCTTTCTCGATATATCTTGTGATTTTGGAAATCATGCCACCAAGAGACCTTTCTGCATTGCATCTTGCAGCCGAAGACACGGATGATATGCGTCGTTTTTTTTATGTCTCCGATTATCGTTGGCATTCTTGAACCATTTCTATACTGTGTTTTCTTTACATGACTAATTATACAGTTTACCTTCTTTCGTCTTTATGGAATCCACAAGTCCTATGTGTACATTAATTTTGAGTTATTATGAAATTTGGATTTAATTTCAAGCTGTGTCGAAAAATATACTTTGTACAGAAATTTTACAGGAAGTTTAACAGTGTCGAGAAAATATTTTTATAACTTTAGACATAAAAATATATATTTCTACATGTTGAGACGTCCGTTTAGGACATAAAGTTTGATCAGTAAACTTTAAAATCGAGCAAGTTACGCTCATTTGAGATTGTAAAATCTAAGAAGTTATTTTCTGAATAATGCTAAAATATCATTTTGTTAACAGAGTTAATACAAGGGCATTTTCGTCCATTTTTATTCCGTTTCAAGTCTTGGGTAAAACTAGAAAGTTGTTCAAAACATTGTTTTACATCGAAATGCATTATACTTTGAGTCTTAGAATATCGTTTAGTGAGTTAATTGGTCTAGTCAAACCCAAATGTCAAAACTAATAAAAGTTAAAAACATGGATTGAAGCGTTTTTGAGTTCGTCTGAGCTCGTAAAACTTTAACTAATGATATTTTGCAAACTAAAAACAATGATTGCGTTTGAAAAGAATAGAATAGTAACTTTGAGTTCGGTCATACATGTACCTAGATCTTGAACTTTTGAAATTCGGTAACTTCCTAATATAGAAGCTTTTCGAAGTGATTGTACTCTTTGTTAACTGATACCCTACTTTCTTAAAAGTATATTTTTGTCAAATAAATTACGATGTGCACATCTGGATTCCTTATTCCTTCTTTTATTTATGACTTATTTGTCATTCCATTGTCTTTCATTGCTTCTATCGTACCGCTGATTTGGACAGAGATTTGAAGATCTTTCTTTCATATCGTTTGTTATCATCTTGACACGTGTCTCCTGACGATTTCGGCTAAACCTCTTGAAACCTAATCACCTTGTAACCATTTTATTGGTTGTATTGAACTACTCCTTAGTTCCCTCTTGTAACCCACTCGCTACTTTATAAACTATTGTCATGTTACCATACAACTCAAACTGGTCTGGTTTACGAATCATTTTAAAAAAGTTTCATTTGGGCTTTCTTAAATAATTGAATGCTATCTTATAAAATTAACTTATATTAATTTTACAATGTATTTTCACAAATTGTTCTAATACGGTCTTATAAAGAACCCTTGTAACTATACGAATTGTTGATTTAAAACAGTTAGCCAGTAACTTATTAGCAAATAGTTTCATAAACTATTTTGATTTCTGTTTTTACAAATGGCATTATATGCATATTTTAAATCATATGATATGTAATATTGGTTGACTAAGCTGAGCATCGCATTGCTAGTCCTAAATTATGCATGACCTGATCACCTATGCCTAATCTAGAAGGAGCCATGCAAGGCCAAATAGTAGTCACCTTAAATATTTAACCAAGAATCAACTTTTTAATTATGCTTCTTAAAAAGTTAGATAAATATAAGTTTTGAAAACTTTTACTTCTTGTGCGAGTAACAACAGTTCGCGACATACACCTATGAACCCTTATCTTTTCTTGAACAAAATACATGCCTCAAGCACATATTTCCTTACTCAACGACCTTTGTTTTACCTGTTACCTCATCATCCTCATGATACGATTTTCGTTACTATTTGCCTAAATTCTTACCATTGATACCCGACTTGAAAGTTTCAACGTTGCTATGCTCCTACATCGATTGACCATCTCTATCTATTTTGGTAGACCTTCGAAACGTCTCTGGATGCGATTAGTGATTTATGACTGGACGTGAACGATGATTACGTGTAATTGCCATGATATGTGTTAAGATACTATCGTCTTGAAATTTCATTCGTGTGAATCATGTGTTGATTTCGCCTTTCATTGCTAATGTTGTTCATCTTACTGGAACTTCTCTCAATTGACTTCTTAAGAACTTTATTTGATTCGAAAATTCGTTGTGTGGCTTTTCCCTTTCGATCGTATTTCGACCACCGAGAACTTAATAAGCCGTTATTGGTGACGCCAACCGCACTCGTGAATTAATCTTGCTATAATCATTGTTTCTTATTATTTTTATTATTGACGTGACTATTCTACCACGTTTGTTAAGAATTGATACGACTTCCGTCTTATTCCTTTGTATATTGCTCGCATACAGATTGTTGACCTTTATATGATTCACATTCGTTGCTGTCATGTCACCTTTTGAAAACCAGAAACTGTTACGTGTTTATCGTTTGATATCTTAAACACTTTCTTAAATTTCTAAAAAAATTATTATTAATTTTTAAGAACATTTATACATTTTATCAAATGTTTAAATTACCAAAATAACTGTTTCAAGTTAAGTATCGGATCTATATATCCTCTTTGGTAAATTTACATAATGTTTCAAAAGATATCAAGCTGTATCTTTTAAAGTATTTGATTATATCATACTTTATTGTCAACCTAATGAAATTATTTAAATTAATTTATAATCTCTAACAATGATTCAAAATAACTTGAAAAAAAAATCTGAATTTTCTCTAATGGTGACGATAAACCCGAGTTTTAACGATAATTTAATACAGTCATCCAAAAGTTCTTAAGCCGATAAGGATAACTATCTTGAACTGTTCTACTTTTGCTTTGAAAATCCTGATCAAGAAAAAGATATAGCAACAGCTTACTCCCTAAATATAGATAGTTTGATTTTAAATCACTACACCTTGTGAAATTTTCTTTTAATCAAGGAAATACATAAACTGAGTTTTAAAGTAACTTCAAAATCCTAGACAACTGATTGTGACAACTTGTATTTTAAACGATCATATGTTATTCATTTTTCCCTTCTATTTCTCTTGTAAATAGATTCTTACATTTTAAGATTTTCACGTTTTACAGTTACACGATTTGCGACCCCTTGTTGATTTACAATCATGGTTCATTTTATCGCACTTTGCCTGTTTAAGCGATTCTTGTGTTCATTGTTGTTAGTTTATCGCACGTATTTCCAACAACTCTATCTCTCAATGTATCTCCGTATTGAAAGATCGTTATCCTAATCCAAGACTGAAAAGTTATACGAAAAGGAGTTAAGAAACTGAAGCATAGTGAATTCTAACCGTTAAGATTCGTCATGGTACGGAAGTTTACATGGGAAGCAATGAATTTTGTTCTACACTTTGTACCTCCTCTTGTTTGCATCTTCTACTGTTTTCAGGAGAACTCTAGGGACCAGAGTTCCTTTAGGGGGGAAGACTGTGAGAACCCGTACTTTTCTAACATTATTTTATTCTTTTTATTCGTGCTTCTTGAATTTTTCCAACGTATTACGTTTTCTTGTATTGCTATATGTAAATCCTGAGATTTTTAAATTATACTTTTTTTTAAGTATTTTTCTGATCATCGATAAATACTTTGTATGGAATTATAAATTTTCATTTTATTTTTCCCTATTTATTTTAAATCAATGTTTTTGATTTAAAATCACCCGTGTGCGTTTTACAACGAGTTTATTCAAATCAATGAACGAGAATTCCTAGTGATCGTGATACCGACGGATGCCCAAAATTTTACGTTTACTTATCGATTGTTTCGATAATTAATATTTTCGATGATGTCGTTTTAATTACTTATTAAGTCGTGTCGAGAAATCTTATAATTATTTTTACGATGCATTGTAACTTTTGAAAAGTATTTTTACGAAACCCGAGCCCCGTAAATATTTTTAATATTTACCAATAACCATTTTCTACCCTTTAAATCTATTAATTGTATTTAGGTTCACAAGTTTCAAACTTGACAATATTGGTCCCTCCACTACCTACCATATATAATAACTTTTCTTCCACTTTATTCATAAAAAACACACACCACAACAATTTCTCTCCCTCCCACCTCCATTTTTGCCACCACTTACCACCATCAACCACCACCATCCATCACGATTCATCCAAAACAAAATAAAGACCCATTCTTAGAATTTAATTGTGATTCTAATGATACAAAAATTTCTTACATGCATCAAGATTTCAAGAACTTTTGATTTCATGATTGTATGATGATTTAATCATCATGCTTGTGTCATTTTTGGTAAGGTTATGTAGTTTTGATCATAAAAAGTCTTGTTTTTAATCTTTGATTTTTGTTAGATTTTTCATACAAGTGTTTTTAGGAGTGTTTGGTTGATGGGTATGATAGTATAGTGATCCTAGGGGTATGGGAATGATTGGTTTTGAGTAAAAAATAGATTTGTCATGTTTTCTAAAAAGCTAATTTGGGACAGCAGCCTTAAACAGTATGTTTCGTGGGTTTAAGGTCTGTGAAAGACTGAGATTATTTGAAATTGTTGTAGAGTTTTCCGAGACGGTCGTTTTGGTATAAGATAGAGCTTATAACTCATTACGAGTCAAAAGTTATGCTAGTTTTAGTTTTCGTGTACCGGGAGACGCAAGTCGGCACAATCCGAAATTGTGGCTGATTTTGGGTCGAATCTCGGGGACTTTAGGCTTGGTTAGATAGTGGATACTACTGATTTTCAAAGTTTACAAACTGAGTTTGATGAGTCTAGTAGTGGTTTCAAAAGACGGATTGTCGGGTTAGTACTTTTAAAGTGGTCCAAACGGTGTTACAAAACAAGTGCACAAATCTGTCCTAAAATTTGGAGTCGAGTAAAGTGTCGAGCTGATGGATTTTAAAGTGTGAACTTTAGCTCAAATTTTAGTGAGATCTTATACAGGTTATAAGTGATCTTGAAACCAATTTTCATGTAAAACGGACATGTCTAGATAGGGTAGATCGGTGTGTACATTCGGGGTGTACTTGCTGATTTTTATTTTGGACACGTAGTTCAAATGCTTGTGTTGCGTGAGTTTGAGTGTTCACCATCAGATATGGTGACTTACTCAAGTTCTTAGTCATTATATAAATGACTTAGCTACTGGTCCAAATAAGGGTAAAGGATAGTTTGACTTGCGTTGACTTGGCGTCGTATGACGAGTCATTTTCAAGTGTTCAAGTGTTATAACGAGTAACGTTGGATAAATGGATTCTTTTGATTCGTGTCAATGGTTTTGAAACGTGTATACTTTGAAAACATTTGAGTCATGTTATATTTGGTATATATATCGATATTGAGTTCGAGTCTTAACGCGCGCCTTATTGTGATAGGTTGCGATTTTCGTGTTTTCCCCGGGCATCCATATCGTCGGTGATCGTCTCACTACATTATTTCTGCTCAATTGCTGAGTACCGTGATTGACTTAACACGTGGCTAAGGGCCACGAAATTTCTAAGGATCAAGGAGGAGGAATTGTTTAATTTGCGTGTTTGGATTAATTCCTACTTGTTATGAAGGTATAGTCACTCCTAGCATTTTAGTTTTGATGTTACTAGTACTTTGATTCTTTTTATTCATGAATTTTGAATTCCATGGGTGAAACCCACTGAGATTATAGATACTTAGGGCATATTAGGACTTAGGACATTTGTGTGGCGATTTGGTATAGCGTAAGTGTTGCTCGATTGAGGTTAGGTAGCTAAATGGTGTTGTTTTTGTAGTATGGAAATCACCACAGAAACAAACAGGTCATGGCAAAATTTTCTTAAACATATGACCTTGTTTTAATTTGAAAAATGGATACCCACTGATGTGATTAGTATGTGTTGAGTTGGATGGAAACGGGAAGTGTCCGGATGAGTCCGAAACGGTCGTTTTACTAGACTAGGTCAAATCTGAATGTTACGCTTAAAACGTGGGTAAATTGACTTGGGTAAAAAGGATTAATTTATGATTTTATGACTTTTTACAGTAGCTACAAATATAATAAAACTTCTCTTTTTGGTTTCGTGTCAAAATCTTTTATCGATTGGGATTTATGCTTAATCTACCGTAAGGTACGAAAGACGTTTACAACTTTCTGTTTTGATAGTCTGTCACTAAAAGTACATTTCCCGTTGATTGAAAATAGTTCTAGGGTCGTTCTTTCCTAACTTTTAAAGGTAAGAGAAATACCTATACATGTCAAGAAATTTCACCTCCTGTACTATTATAGATTTTTAGATATGACCAAATCTTCACAGCCTTTTTCAGAAAACTGAATGCAGTCCCTTGTTTTGTTTTTTCAAACCGAGTCTTAAACGTGTTCGGAACCCCCACATAAATGCTTGGACCATCATACAAGGTTGATATTAGGTTATTACAGTAGGTTCAAGGTGTTGGGTCAAAATTTTAACTTAAGCTTAGGTCTCGCCATCGCACGCAAGTTACCTAGTCATACTATGTCCCACCACTTCTAAAACGTTATTGCTTCATTGAACGCATTCTTATTACGCATCACCATTGCATAGGTCCGTGAAGACTTCTTTTTGCTCAGCCCCTTTTACCTTGTGATTACTTACTAAAGGTGAGTTCATAGCCCCTTTTTACTTGAACAATGTTTCTAAATGCGGGGTGAGATTTTACATGGTGGAACACATCCATTTAAAACTGTATACTATCCAGAACTTGTATGCTATTCAGACTTGTATGCTTTCCAACAGTTTTCATTGATATTATTGCTTATAGTTAATAGCCTTAAGTTTCCTCTCTTGATCATGAACCGTTAATTGTCCCGTATGCTTTGTGCTAAGCGCGAATGTCGTGGGTGGATCCATCGGGATTGACAATCCCCGTCCCGATTACCTTGACGCACTTACATTTGTTTATACTTGAGTATTTAGGCTGAATACTCCCTAGAGGAACTTACTTTGAGTTAAGCTTCGGTTCATGAACTAAACAGCAATAATATTGGTTTCAGACTATGGTTAATGATCATAACCATTTTCTCTATTTACTTGTTTTACAAACGAATGCTTGTGTTCCACACCTTTATTGCTAAACCTATGAATTTCACTCAACTTTGTGTTGACGATTTTACATGTTTAATCTCAGGTATTATTACTTAGCTTTTCTTGGATGGGAGCCCGCAGGATATTATCGCAGCTTGGAGAATTCTGTGATACTTTTAAAAGACTGGTTTTAGTATAAACTGTCAGAAATTTATTATATCTTTTGGGTAACTTTATGTTATAAATCATGATGAAATAATATATCTTTCTGCATATAAAACTATGGGACCTATGTTTAAAACTCTGATCATTTATGATGTGATATATATGCTTTTATTATGTCAGCTTTGTGTCAACTGTAATTCATTGTTTCTTGTACTATGACGTGTTACCCCTCGTTGCCTAGTTGTTCCATGTCAGATTTTGGGGGTCTCACATTGTGTTATTAAAAATAAAGGGTACAACTATGGGTTGCGGTAAACCCATTAATGGGTGCAACTAGAAGTTGTGGGAACCCTATTTATTGGAATTTTTTAATTAAAAACTAAAGGGTACAACTATAGGTTGCGGCAAACCCATTAATGGGTGCAACTAGAGGTTGTGGGAACCCTATTTATTGAAATTGATTTATTGAAAATGAAGGGTACAACTAGGAGTTGTGGAAAACCCATGCTTGTTTTAAATATAGAACACAAGGAAATGTTTAATGCCATGGTTATTATTATTATAAATTTGTTATTTCGCTGAGTAAAAAGTCCCAATTATATCATGAATTGTTAACTACCGAGTTATGGTAGACGCTTATACATGGAATAGTACAATTGGGAGTTACCCCTCCCGTCCGGCAACGATTATCGTTTGAGCACAACGTTGCTCAAAGTAGACTCATGTTCGAGAGTTTTCCTATACACTTAGCGAGGTGTATGGTGGGAAAATATTGTGGTAACGTTTCAATATCATGAGGCTTATAATAAATATTTATAACTTTGTTTGATCAACATGGTTATGGGTTATGGCTTTAAAACATATTAGTGTTCGTAAATGTTTATTTATAAACTCTTTAGATTCACTCAACTTTTGTTGACAAGTTTTAGCATGTTTTATCTCAGGTCCTTGAAGGTAATGGCAAAGGAGGGATTTTGGTGCTTGCGGTTTAATAATAAAGATGTTTAAAGCTCACCAATTTGGGAAAAGTCCTTCAATAACTTTTATTATGAACAATGTTGTGTACTATATTAGTCAATTGTTTGGGACCATGTTGTGAACGACTTGTCAAGTTTTGTTTCAGTCAAATATTTACTTTTAAGACGATTCTTTTCGAGTCGTTTTCTATTACTTGAGCTGTTGTACTATGAAGTAGCACCCCATATGAGCTTCCGCATATGACCCGAAATTGGGGGTGTTACAGATTGGTATCAGAGCTTAAGTTATAGAGAACAAAAGATTTTCCAAAATAAAAGTTTTGAAATCTTTTAACTATAACTGTCGCAAGCGAAATCTCCGAATTACCGATGGGATCGAAAAGAGAGTATTTATACATATGGGATATATATATGTTATTATTTGAATTATTTGTGCTTGTAAGTTAAAAGTCATGTTTTCATTTATATAATTATAAATATCCATTTTATATTGATATGAGGTATTATTATTATGACGTAAATTGTCACGAAGCCACCCTAGTCATTTTAATGCTAGTGCTAAAGTTATTCCTGAAATGAATCCTGTTATTCTCGAGACTAACTAAGTTGTGGATATACATGATCCCAACGAAATGATTAATATTCTTGATGATATTCTTTTGGTTACAAGGATTTTTATTCCTTGGTTTTCATTCTTGATTTATCGACCCGTTCATTTCGTTTAGCAAATTTAATCTGCATTTTCATTAATCTTCGACATTCTAATGTTTGCTAGAAACAAGTTTGTCTGAGATGGTATTATTGGTTGTTAGGAATTGAGATTGATTAATATGGTATTCACATGCCAACCAGGATTCCATATCATATCACTGATCATTTTCTGTTAAATCAGTTTCTCGTTTGTTTCGATCCTGATTTTCTGCGTTGAGCTGGCGATGCTTAAATAAGGTAATTTATGATCGTCTTGTTGATTGAATTGGCCATTTATTTGAACAAGAAAATTATAAATTGTTAAACTACAAATTTCTAAATCTTATTTGGATGGATTTGATCAGTCCATATAAATAATGATTTATAAACATGTGGGCTTAAGCATATAGCATCCGCACATTTAAACTCCTATTGACTCATAATTAGTTTGCTCGATTCATTCTTGGATTTTGTTCTTCTGATTCTTTGATCGTGGGATGGTTGTATTGGGGCTGTTCCAAACTGCCAATTGAGGAGGATATCAAGCGTCCTTGAAAGACACTATAGAAATCTTCTACTAGTGGGACCGAGGAGCCTTCTTAGCCATGTGATTTACCTAGTAACTCTTAGTGGATTAGTTTGTCAATTGTAGTATCTTCCCATAAATCACTAACTGAACTGTGACATCAGTTAGTAGGACTAGTCTTTTAAGTTGTATAGCATTAGACGATGATAATCTATAATGCTTGACAATACAACCTGTACTAGTCTGTGATCAATGGAACGACTATCTTTTGATTCCTAATTCCACATCGTTCTGTTGTTAGCTTTCATTGCTTTTCTCTTTTAAACTTCCTGTGGTATAACGCTGAAGGTCTACGAAATTGTTGGCCTATTCTATATGATGTATTTGATGGATTAAGATGGTTGATTAATTGATAGATATGAAAGAGATGAAGGAAGGAGATGAGGGAGTAGAGAGAGAAAGGAGAGAAAATGGAAGAATAGAGAGAGAAAGTAAAAATAGAATAATGATTAAGTGTGAAATGAACAATCAACAACCCCTCCTAACATGCTAGGAGGGGATATATATAGCCCACCCTACATGTGGGCTATATGGACTATACATAAACTAAATGGATCACGAGCCCATTACATAATTATCGTTGGAGCGACCGATCCTTCATAAATACGTAAAACGTATTTCCAACAATCTCCCCCTAAGGGAGGTCGCTCCAAGAAACAAAGTTCTAAATAGTCTATAACTCGTGATCTATGCTAACTAAGATGTGACCGAGACTTTATTGGGAAAAACGTATTTCCAACAATCTCCCCCTAAGGGAGGTCACATCTTTTTACAAAATCTTAAACCTAGCATCTATGCTTGAGTCTTCGATCTTGTTCTTGTGAATATGCTTGATGTGATCTTTGACTTTAGTCTTGAGCATGTTTCCTTGCCTTCACCTTGTGCATTCTTCACTTGTGATATTTGCCTCTTTGTGACTTCATGTTCCACATACTTATACTTTTAAATTCTTGAAAGCTTCAGAGTTTGATACAGCGGAAGACTTGACCTTCAGGCTTTCTTGAATTTGTTGAAGTACTATTTGTATGTAGTATAAGCATGTGGTGACGACTTCTTCTGGATTGTACACCGCAATGCCACCTTCTTGTTACGCTGCATAAGACAGTTAGCAACAAAACAATATACACGGATGAAATGGCCTTGAACATTTCATTCTAATTCGGTAGCAATTTACCTCCGGTCGGTGAAGACCGTTGGACGATATTAAATATCGTACTTGTGGCAGGTAGTTTCAATACAGAACCTCCTTGACAAGATTTCGCGGGTAAACCCGTTCTCTTTACTCGACCGTCCAAAGCTGACTGCGAACGTAAAGAGTGGATCATTTGGATAATATTATCCGCATGATTTGAAGCCGTCAATTCATGTTCCTGGAACAAGTGAAGTTCAATTAAGAACCGCACCATCGTTGCTTTCCAGTTGTCACTAGCTTGATTCATATAGAATCTTGCAAGTTACCTACCAAGTGCTGTTTGATGTTAACACTAGAAGGATTTCCATTCGTTACTATAAATACTTAATAGTATTACTCTGAATGTTCTGGCAAGATCACTAAGATATTGCGTAGAGGCTTGGAACGTGTTTAAATTCATTTAAGAATTAAACCACTGTTGCTTTCCAGTTATCACAAGTTTGATTCATAAAGAATCGCACAAGTCACCTACCATGAGCTTTTTGGTATTCGCTCAAGAAGGATTTCCATCTTCATTGTAAATACTTTCGTATTACTCGGATGTTCAGGCAAGATCATGAAGATTTTGCGTAGGACTCTTAAGATCTTTCTTACTTTTCACAATGTGTGAAGAAGCAAGGAAATATGAAAGTGTGTCCTAATGAGATATTTGATGATCTCAAATGGCTCTAGACTCGATCGTGCATTTTGGATTTTTAGTGATCGGAGGCTGGAGAGGAGTGCCACCTTTTCAATACCAATTTATTCGGAGTGAATAAATCAATAGATAATGTGTTGTCTCCGTGTGATTAAAACAAATATCTTTTAAGAGATATCTGAGTTAGCTGGGATGGGTTGTGCCTTGCATCACTGGGTCCATGATGTCTATCTTCAATATCAAGAATCATTAAAATGATCTCAATAGCATATGAATTGACCCGGTTTCTGCCTAAGTTGTAAGGAGGGCTTCTTTCTTTACACCCTTTATCTTTACAATTCTTTTTCATTCTTCAACCCCTTCAATGCTTACCAATACGTCATCACTAGCACCTTGTTGTGATTGTTCCAGTGCTAACTTAAGTACTTGGTCGGCATTCAGCTACGTTCACAATCTTTCTCCATCTTTCCTAAGAACTACTATTTCTAGCTATGGAATGTCCTTGGGAAGATTCCTCCGGTTCTAGAGAAATCATTCACTACAAGAAAATGAAGCTATTGTAGCATTTTCAAAGCAACACTTTTGAAGATTGTTGCCATATACGCTTCAATAATAATAAAACAACATTTTACAAAATAAGTGTTGCATTCAAGGATCTAATGCAGCATTATATTTTAAGTGTTGCATCTTTTGTTAGAAAAACAACACTTCATAAAAGTGTTGCATTGTTTTAGGAAGAACTTACAACACTTCAGTTTAAAGTGCTACAACTCTTATTCAATTACGCAACATTACAAAAAGTGTTACCAACATTTCAAAAAAATTGTTACACTTGCATACATTTTAAGAACCTCCCTCATGAAGGTTAACGCTCTTAGTATTTTGGGTTTCTAATAATATAAGACAGTTATATCTATTGATTTTGATAATTGTCATTTAGTAACACACTTTTTTTAAATGCATACATTAAGAAATCAAAGAAGTTATAATTTTTATTTGACACTTTACGGTTAGTCTCAAATTACCATATATGTATGATCTAATGGTATTTGGATATTGTGGATGGTTTATATAGATTTGTATCGGCTTTTATAACCAATGTCAATTAATTTATACAAGTTGTCATGTTGTTGCAACTTGCTTTATACTTTTTGAGCCACTACGTTTATGTTTTTCCATCTTGTAAAGCATTGTGTTAAACTGATAACATAAAAACAGCCTTTGTTACAAACCTAGTTTATTCTTTAAAGAAAGATTCGAAGTATATTCAGCAGTCGATCATTGACGTGACGGTCACAATCTTTATAATAAATGAAGTCCTGATAAAATATGCAAAGTCACGCCTTGAGCTACCATATATGAAGCCGTTAGTTTTTGCTATAATTTCAATAAAACGAGGTTTTAGATCCGCGCGTTGTGGCGGGGCGTCTTGGAAGATATTTGAAGTAAACTTCGTTCCAAAATGCTTGTTTTGGGATGAAAAGCTAGATCAGCGCACAAAAGATGATCAAGAAACATAGGATGTAATTCTTCTATTTCAGATATCAAATGTAATTCTATGACCATCATACTCAGTATAAGAGATGTAAGCACATGAGGCCCAATGCAACTTTGTTTAAACTTTCTGCTATCTTATATCAAAGAAAACCTACATGTTTATGGTAGAGTAATACAGATAATGATTATTCATTTGTCAAAAAACACAACTAAACAATAACGAATTACCATGGAAGAACATCTGCAACCCGAAAACCGCAATGCAAATCGAACATATAACAGCAAACGAAAACAACCAAAACAATAATTTCCTACTTCCGAACCGCCTGTTACGATGAACAATCGGTAATCCATGATCATGGCTACGATCAGAGACAACTTTATTCACATTGGAACCAACAATAACCCCCCTTCCCTCCGATAACATTTCATTTTTTCCTAGGAATTCATGTCCATAAAAACATAATGGTGTGGCTTAGGTCCCGGTGTGCCTATGATGTAGCACCAGGCCACCAGCCGAAAAATTAGCTAGTGTGTACTTCCAAGTAAAGCTCGGCCTTGAGATCTGAGCCCAATCAGAAAGTTCTTTTTGAGACACTACTACAGTCCTTTCGAGACCCTTCTGCAGTAAGCAAAAGTTGGCAGTATGTGCAACTGCACAACGTTTAGTCATCTCCTGTGACGGTTGGCAGTATGTGCAACTGCACAATAATCATCAAAAGACGACAATATGAATAGTAGCTTCAACCCTAATCTCATTCTTTATCAAAAGACGACAATATGAATAGTAGCTTCAACCCTAATCTCATTCTTTCATAACTAATACAGTAACACAACATGATCCTAAAACCAAAAACAAAACAGAGATAAAAGTTCAGTTTTTCTCGCAAAAATGACCAATTTAACAACAAATTTGAGTTTTCAAGAAAGTTTTGTGTCAGCTTCCCGGAGATTGTTTTGGCCACCATGAGTGATCGTTAAAAAAATCAAGGGCCCGTTCGACTGTTACAGGCTTCAATAAAATGTTAGTACTTAGTACCAACTTTGACCTAAAGTGACACAATGAATGATAAATAACTTCACGACAGGGAGACTTCCTGGTTGTGATAGAGATCCTTTGTTGGCATTCTAACGCTTCCCTCCTCAACTTCTTGTCTTTGGCACCACAGACCAAATCAGCACACACTGTCGCAAAGTCAGTGATTAAATATTATAATTAAATTATGAGAAGACCGAAGATATAAGTATAAACAGTTCATGGTGTGTGTAGCTATTTTACTTCCGACCATATCAAGTTATCAACAAAAATACGTTTACTACTCTAAGCGGAGAACGAAAATGAGCAATCAAAAATTAGGGACAAATGAGCTAAGGCATAAATCGAGGAAAGGGTAATTACAGTATACTGAATCTGTTGTTGGGACTCTTCTAGTCCTGGCGTTGTCCGTTTGATTACAGCATATGTCGTCTTCTAGCTCAGGTTATTTTTTACATTTTGGTACTGCTAATACGGTAAACTCAATTTCATAGTTGATTAGATAGAACGTTAAAACTAATATGTTGTGCCAGCTTGTCAATCAGTTCGTATTCTTGTTTCGGCATCCGATTTACACTATCGATGTCATTTGAAAGCAATGAGTGCTTAAAATTCTAAGCTGGTGGGATGAGTATCAGTAATCTAATTTAAAACGCTCAAAGTGTAACTCTAAACACGCAGGATGAGTATGAATAGTCTAATTCCTTTTTTAATCTAATTTAAAACCAATGAGTGGTTAAAATTCTAGTTCCATTCTCTTAAACTATTGACATATCAACAAACACGTTGTTGGCACCCTTAAATAGATACCAAATTGCTCAAATGAACCAAATCTATGTAGCAGATGTACCAACCTATTATCGTTGTTATGAAAATGAGGAAACATTAAAGAAAAACAAACCTCTTAAAAAGAAAATGCCCGCGCCAAGATCCACAAAAAGGGTAATCACTTAGGAATGAATGGTAAAAGGAGATGCATACCTTGATACACCTTTTTTGTTTAAATGTTATGTCCACGTTTTCCCCTATTTTGTTTTGGTAAAGCCGTATAGAGAGGGAGTGGGAAACGTGGTGAACATGAAGAACTTGGCGGCGAAAATAAGCGGGAAGTGAAAATTATTTCCCCCCAATTTACATTAAAACTTTTTAAATAAAAAAACGAATATACATGTGATTTTGGTGTAACTTTAATGCAATATTTTTGGGTTTTATTGTATTCATTGCGACAAAAGAAGTTTAAGGGGGTGTCTCTCGGGCAGTATCAAGATAAGACATCACTATAATGTGTGCGGGTTGCGTTAGAAAATAAAAAAAAAAAGACTTAGAGATTTATTGTTTAACTTTGATCAACTAATTCATAATAATGATTCGGTATTTATATCGAATAACCCTAGCTTGTGTCACAAATTGATCAAAAGATAAATACTAAACATAAAAGATATTCTTAAAAATTAAAAGATATCCAAAATACTACTCCCTCCGTCCCAAATTAATAGTCCCCCGACAAAAAACACATTCTTTTAGTAAACATCACTATCACTGTATTCTCTCTCTTACTTTTTGGTAAAATGACACTCTTACCCTTATGCAATTAATTAAAACTTTATATATATCTTGTAATTTCTAATACCACTAGGTGCAATATGGTAAACTTGTTACTCCACTTACATCTATTTTTGAAAAGGGACTATAATTTTGAGACGTCCCAAAATGGTATAAGGGACTATAATTTTGGGACGGAGGGAGTAAATAATATGATAAGCAAATCTTATCTCTAAACCTGGCGTATCATTCACCACTCCTTCGAAACCACCTTACCTCAAGGTGAGGTATTGAAAAAACACTCAATTCCAGAATCCCAAATAGTTCTCCACTCAAATAGTTTTCCAACACAGATTGTTCTCCAACCTAGTTTGGTTCTCTAGTCGCCCGCTACCGATACGAACACCTTTTTTCCTCTTCTTCCTGCTACTGCTTTGGACATAACACAATACCCTTCTTTTGTCTACCTCTGCCCAGACCCTAATACTCCTCACACCTTCAAAATCCACCTTATCCTCAAGGTGATATGAAAAATACGTCGATAGGGAGTCCGACATCAATTCCCACGCCTTCGGTTGAATAAATCTATAGATACGGCTTCTTTCCCATAATTGACGAACTCGCGAACTTTCATAAGTGACCAAAGAAGGACTAACATTATTGTTCCCTAATTCCTTGTTTAGATTAAAATTTATTTCATTCGAACGATCATCAAAACCACCACATTCAACCTCTTCCACACTTTCTTTATTTTCTGAAAATTCGTCAATCTCGCTAGGAACTTTCGTGCTTTCCATATTACTCTCACCAATATCGACAACACCGTTTAGTGCCCTACTAACCTCATCACCACCAATATCTTCATAAGATAAGGACCTTTAATCTTCGCTGAAGCTTCTTTAGTTGCCCGTGATAGAACGGCATCTAGTTTCTCTTCAATGCTTAACTCTTTCCCTGCAATTTCTCAAAACGATCCTCCATTACACGGGCTAAATAAAACGCCTCTTCTAAATTTGTAGGGGTTGACCTTGAGAGTGCACATTGTAGGAGCGGTTTAAGTCCACGTATATAAAAATACATAAGTAAATACGTAGACATCTCCGTAACCCGATCTGCAAGTATCACAAACTTACTCTCATAATCGGCCACCGTACCCTTCTGCAAGAGCTTAGATAGCGCTTCCCAATCGTTGTTGCCCGATCCCATAGCAACCAAATAAAAAAAATTATTTTTATTTTTCGGATTAACAGCACCCGATGAACAGTAACGTCGATGAATAGTACCAGGTGAATAGTACCGTCTGATGAACAGTACCGTCGAATGAACAGTATTTTCGATGAACAGTGATCTCGATGAACAGTTTTTTGTTTTTTAGATTGGAATCATAAATCAAAATCCTTCAACGAATTGAGGGCTCTCAATGAAAGCACCAATTGATATGACCCTCTTGGGTAGTATCGGGATAAGGCACCACTATAGCGTGTGCAGGCTCCGTAAGGAAAGAAGACAAGAAGACTTAGAGATTTATTGTTTAACTTTGATTGACTAATTCATAATAATGATTCGGTATTTATATCGAATAACCCTAACTTGTGTCATAAGTTGATCACAAGATAAATATTAAACATAAAAGATATGCTTAAACATTGAAAGATATCCAAAATACTAAATAAATATGATAAGAAAATCTTATCTCTACACCTAGCGTATCATGGTGTTTGAGATTGCTTATTAAACAATTGTTCGTTTTGGAAATAAATAATCGGATAACTAATATTATAAAATGTGGTTTTCAAAAATAGTGTTTGGATTTGATTATGTCGTTTAAAATCGAAACAATCAGATTATCAATTTTTTTTAATGTTTGACAAATTAGATTATTTGTTTAATTGATAAGTAAAATAATTAAAATAGTCTCATTTAAATGCGGGTTATTCGGGTTCAGTTGAGTTAGATCAATTTGTGTCGGGTTAATTGGGTCGACTTGAATATAAAATGTGCGAACGGAATAAAGTGTCGGGTTAATCGGGTTTCGAGTCGACAATGTTTCGACCGAAGTTACTCGACTCGAATAAATTTCCATTGCGAGTTAAACTCTGATTGGGTCGGGGGTTTTACACACACACACAACAAGGGGTGTCAATAAATTCGACCTGACCCGAACCCGACCTGAGTATATTTGGGTCGGGTTAGTCGGGTTTAATTTGAATTCGGGACTAACCCGAATTCGAAATCGGGTCGGACATCGGGTAAATATATTATATCTAATTCGGGTTCGGGTTAACCCGATTGACTCGAATAAGATTTTTTTTAATAATTTTTTTTATTTTTATAAATAAATTTTATTTAATTCTAATTTAAGAAAATAAAAAAAAGTTTTTTTAGTATTTTACCCGTATTCGGGTTGACCATTTACAATGTTACTTGGTTCAACTCTATTTGCGGCCTTTTCTCGTATGTGGGACTCTCTATCTTCTTGGTAGATAATCGAGCGTCTTTCCCGAACCCGAATAGACCAGACCCGAGTAAACCCGATTCGACTATACCCGAACCCGACTAATCCGAGTTGAACTCGGGTCAGGTTCAAGTAAACTAGTTTTACCTTTAACCCGAATTCGACCCTCGAATAACCCGAACCCGATTCCCACCCTTACACACAACTAACACTAGTAAAGGGCTTTTTGTTTTGGCTTATATAACATAGGCCCATTTTCACTTATGTAAAAGAAGTTCCAATATATTGGATTATTTGGGGACTTATATCATTAGGTTATTATGATATAGTAAATTTATATAAGCTCATAAATCTCTAAATAAGCTTATAAAATTAGGGTTATAAAATATAAGTCGAAATAAGATTTATTTTCGACTTCAATAACATAAGCTCAAATTTTTTGGTTTATTGATATACTGTAATAAACTTTTATAAGTTTATATGGGTGTGTTCAGTAGAAAGAATTTAAATGGGGGAAATGAAATTGATTTATTTATTTTGTTTGGTAGAGAGAAATGAGAAAGTAAAAAAATGAAAAAAAATCAATTAAAAAATGAAAATAGTTGGGTTGTGTTATTTGTTAGCCTTTATTTTTATTGTTTTTGTAAAAAAAAAAATAAAAAAAAGATTTCTTTTAAATGTCTTTTTTCTTATTGTTTCGTTGTAATTCCCGTTAACATAAAAATAATTTTTTTATATTAAAAATATGTAAACAAATTAAATATTACATGGTGTGTTTTTAAAGTTTCGAAATTTATTTTGAGTGACATTTATAATCATTTTGCTATTTAAATATTTTTCAAAAATAAAAAACTAATTTTTGTGATTATTTTTATTATTTGACACAACTAAACAGTATAATTTAGTAAATTTTCAATCAGTTTCATTTATATAACTATTTTCTGGTTATTTTTAATTTCTAAAATTCTTTTTGCCAAACTTGTCATCCATTAAAACTTACTTTCTGTAAGTCGAAATATGTAAACCAAAACAAACACCACCGCCTATTACCGAGTAAAAATGAATTGGGGGAAAAACTGCTCTCTACACTATCGTCTACCCCAAATTCATCAATTCCATTCATTATAAAAACTTTTACCGTATTAGTTGGTCATCACACTCGCACGCCATCTCCGGATCTCCCTTATACAATCTCTAGACCAAGTATCATCTTTAGCGAAACCACAGGTTAAACCATTAAACTTCTCTTATATGTTTAAATTATCAATATGAGCAATATGGAATTTAATATGTCGACGGATGTTTTCATATAGTATGTATCATATTTTGACCATGGTATTTAAATCTACACAGTTCATGACTTTTTTTTTAACAATGATACACTGCATGACTTACCTTATAATTGTTGGCTTCACTGTACTCTAGGTGACTAGGTTCAATTGGTAATTAATTTTACGATTTGAGTCAAGTGTGATTATGTTTTTCTTGGGTACCATTGTGTGTTATTTATGCAAACAAAGTAGGACATTTGAACAATAACTTTCACGTGTTAGAGGAAATAACAGTAGTGTTAAATTCTATGAAAGCCTATTGTGTTGAATTTGAATTGTTGCCAATTTTGTTACTTCTATGCATCCCTTTTGATTTCATGTGATTTTGACTTTTGAAAGTCAACCATCTTCTTGTTTTTAAATGGATGCATATATATATAGTTACTTGTCAACTTTTGCTTCTAAAGGTTTTTTTTATATGTATATGCATTTTGTTAAAGGATAAGCAATATTAAAAACTAAAAACTTTAATAAGATTATTTGAATGGTTTTGCTAAATTTTGGATAATACTTCGCTTGTTATGAGATCTTAGGGGCTGTTTGTTTTAGCTTATATAATGTAAGCCCATTTCGGTTTGTATAACATAAGCTCCAATTTTGTGGCTTATTTGGAGACTTGTGGGCTTATATAAGTTTATTATAATAATTATTATATAAGCCCACAAGTCTCCAAATAAGCCACAGACTCGGGGTTTACGTTATATAAGCCGAAATTGGCTTACGTTTATAAGCCAGAACAAATTATTTAAAAAGTTATACCACATAGGGTACTTGAATGATTACTGATGTTTAGTATTCAAATTTTTGCTAATTTTAGATATTCGGGTTTATTATTTGGAAAATTTTGTTTCAGTTGCGGCTCATAAGTTGGTTTTTTGCAGCATACACAGATGTAAATAAGTACGCTGCAACTGTTCTCTCATAGCGTGAGGTATGTGCAATGAATTTTTCTTGGTAATGATCATTTACATTCTTACTCTCATTACCACATACCAAACGATGCGTAATAGTATAAGTGACATCAATGTATTCTAATGTGTATGCGTAGTCACACATAAGATGGTTAGTATTTGGTTAGGTTGTTTAAATTTCGTTCATTTGTTTGAAATATTTGGCTATATATGGGTTGAAGGTCTGATTGTATTAGTTTTTAGACTCAAGAGGATTGTGTAGCAATTGGATTATTAATGTGCTTTTGGTTTAAATGATTGTAGTAGCTGATGTGAAAACGGACTTCGATAAAAGTCTCGATAAACATGCTCTGGGTTTTAAAAAGCGTGATGCGCGAGGCACCAAGGCGAGAAGGGTCAAAAAACCGAGGTGCGAGGCGCCGAGGCGAAAGCGCGCGCATCACGTACCCGAGGCGGCAACTAAAAAATAATTGTAAATTATATATAGTGCACAAAACACAATAATATTACATTTAGTATCACATTTACTATCAAAAGATGCCATGCATTTTCATAGTTCACGATTCCATATCGCTTAGATACATAAAATAGTCAAAAAAGATCAAAAGTTTTATCATTTTTTAATAGCTAAAAGCAAATCGAAAGCAATTGGACTCGTATCTTAAAAGCAAAGCCCATAAAAAAATAGGCCCAGTACACATTAGTAAGACCAATTTCATTTTATCAGGCCGAAGTACATGATGCGCAAAAAAGCGCCGATGCACGCATTTGTTGATGCGTGCCCAATGCGCGCGCATCACCACGCATCACGTGATTGTAACGCATCACGTGATTGCAACGCATCAGGGTGTCTGATGCAATAGGTTAATTAGTGTATCTGCCTCAGGCGTGCATCAGGCGCGCTTTTTAAAACTAGTATTTTAGATATAGGTCAGTTCGGTAAATATCTAGAAATAGGCCTGTTTGGTTTCTGCATAAACGGGGCTAGAAAATCCAGTTACTAAAACTGGTTTGATCATTTGATCGAGACTATATCCGTATATACATCGATAGAACCATAAGAGAGTAAAATATTACAAGATAATAAGTTAATGTTCCCTCCTTAGCTGCTTCACCTGTTTGTTTGCACTATAATGGTGATCCTTTTATGATTTCCATTTTTTATTTATATAATGTTTAGAAAAGTTTGTATCAGAATGGATATGACTATTCAAATTCGTATAGCTGTTTATTTCAGGGAGTATTTGGTTCAGGATCAACACCATCTTCAAGTTTTCAAAATATTATTGGTAAGTATGATTCTTGACCTTCCTTTCTTTGTTTGAGAAATCAACATCTACATGATGTACCATGTGTATAAAGATCTTTTTAATAAACCAAATTTGATGGATGCCCTTAGTCCCTTACTACGAGTAATAAGGTGGCGTTTGGGATTACAGATTTTTTTGTAGTATACTGTTATGCAACTTGACAACTAACATCACATTACTTAAATGTTTGTATGTATCTTTTTGTACCCGCTCTTGGACCATTCAGTTAGTACTTTGCAGAAAAGAAACAACTTACACGAGTCTTTTGAAAATCTCCTAATATGATAAGATGATATCTGAATGTATATACATCTTTTCTGTATTTGGTGGATGAAACTTCGACCCTTTTCTCTACTTGGTCCTTGGCACTTGGTCTAGGGTTATGCAGTTCCAAATTAGTGGAAACTGATTTTGCAAGAACTGTTCAATCTGTGGACCTGGGATTGCAGTCCTAGGCAGATTAGTCTGAGCACTATATTGAATTTATACTTACATTGTTGCTATGTTTTCTAGTGATCTCTTTTTCCCGACTGTGTTATGTTAAACGTTGTTGGAATTTGTAGTAATTTATTATTAGATTTGGTCATTTGCTATTTGGATATATACCGTGAGTGTAAACTAACAATATTTACTATCGTTTTCATTTGGACCAGGCAACGTCGTTTTATAGTACTTCAAGCTGGAGATTTGTAAAGATGAACTCAAGATGTCTAGGGTTACAATGCAGTTTGGTTCCTTTTTATTTTGTTCATTAGAAGTTTTATGTTGTTTATCTTACATTAGACAATTTTGTCAAAGTACACACAACGATGTTATTTATCATATTTTATTGTTGCTATCGTTGAACAAATGTTAAGTATCAATGTATTATCAGGCTTTTGAAGAATTTGTTTGACAAAAATATCACATAATTAGCATTATATTTTGTGAAACAAAAGTGTTGCCAATCATTTATAGAAGTGTCACGATCTATTATGGAAAACATCTAGAAGTGTTGCGTTTCACAATATAAAGTGTTGCAAAATTAGTTATAATAGTGAGACAATGTTGCAATTGAATCTAAAAGTGTTGTGGTTGTGAAGAAAAAGTGTTGCATTTCATTTTGATAAGTGTTGCACGTAACAAAATTGTTGCATTTTAATGTAGAAAGTGTTGCATTTTGGTTCAAATAGTGTTGCATTTTCACATAATAAGTGTTGCAATTTTGTGTGAAAGTGTTGCAATTTGAAGTATCACGTTTGGTAAACCTATGCAACACATTTAAAAAATGTTGCACATTCTAGTTGAAAGTGTCACTTATAGCTAAGGCGACGTTGCATAACGTAGCACTTGATAAAGTGTCACATTATGCATAATGCAACATTTTAAACACATAATACAACACTTTATGTGTGTCACTTAAACTTCATTTTGTTGTAGTGATTGGACTTTAACCTATCCTACCATCCTTATGTCACCACAATCGTCACCGTCGTGAATAGAGATGTTTTTGGGTAAGTGTATGTCACCATGAAATCCACTTTGAAGTGCAAATCCATTTTGCCCCCCCTTAACATATGCCACGATATCTGAAAACATTTTGCACATGTCGGGATGAGCTATCACGTTAAGTCAAACCATTTATGATTGATCATATCCCATATTAAATCACATTTTCTCCCCCATATTAAAAATATTAACCCAATCGATGTTTTTAATATCAATTGATTTAATAGCATTTTAAGAAAATTTGGGAAGAAAAAATGCAAGTCCAATTATCTTCATGAATTACACAAGCTCCCCCTCAAATTAATGAGGGTGTGCTGAAACGTAAATTAAATACCTTTTAAACACAAGTGTAAGGTATTTATTACGTGCAAAGAACATATATGATAATGAATTCACAAGATTAACAATTTACGAGGTAGAACCTGAATGATGGAGAACATCATATGAAAGATTCACATGGTTCTTGTTCACGAATGTTGGTCACCTCGTCACGTCCCCGAGAAAATTAATTCCCGTTGTTGAGTCAAAGCTTTCCGGTGAAATGCTTGACTTGATTATGAAAAGCGGGTTGCTATCTGAAATAATAGCAAACCATTTTGAGCATGTTTTAAAAGTTTGAACTTCTGCTCGAACTTTATTTACAACCCCGTGTCATTATTGAATGACATTTCTAGTATCGTAAATATTATCGATTCCAGAAGACATGCTCTTTTTATCAAAACATTTTTGAACACACAATTTTGAAAGATTTAGAAAAAACCTTTTGAGAAAATTCTCGAAAAATTGTGTTCAAAGTTTTGAAAAAACAATTACTTGAGCTTAAGATGTTGAATATCTTAAAAGCGAGCTCAAGTCCGAGAAGTTGTGAACTTCCCGTTGTTAAGGATAAGTTACCATCGGCGATAAACTTTCCTTTTATCTGAAGGACGAGTCCTAAGCTGACATTTACTTAGAAGTCGTGTTCATGAGCTTGAAAACTTTGACTGTTTTAACGGAAAGCTCATGACCGAGAAGGGTTAATTTCTCGTTACGAGGAAAAGTTCTCTTATTTAAAAGATTCACTTTCCTTTCTGAGCTTAAAACTTCGAATGTTTTAATACAAGCTC
This sequence comes from Glebionis coronaria, assembly GCA_025667525.1. Lineage (NCBI taxonomy): Eukaryota > Viridiplantae > Streptophyta > Magnoliopsida > Asterales > Asteraceae > Glebionis > Glebionis coronaria. The sequence goes on along the minus strand of CM046881.1, from coordinate 193,534,603 downwards.
ATGACCGAGAAAGGTGAATTTCTCGTTAAGATGATAAGTTATCATAAAAGATAATTTTTCCTTTATTTTAAGTTCGAGTTACAGTCTGACATTTAACTGTAAGTCATTGTGCATGAGCTTAAAAACTTCGAATGTTTTTAATATTAGCTCATGCCCGAGAAAAATTAATTTCTCGTTGTAAGGATAAGTTTATCATCGGCGATAAACTTTCCTGCCTTTGAAGAACGGGTTACAGACTGTCATTTATCTATAAGCCTTAATGCATGAGCTTAAAAACTTGGAATGTTTTTGATATAAGCTCATGCTCGAGAAAAATGAATTTCTCGTTTTTAGGATAAGTTTATCATCGGCGATAAACTTTCCTTTCTTTGATGATCGAGTTATAGTCTGTGATGTGACTATAAGTCCTTGTAAGCTTTAACCATGAATCCCCTGAGATACTAGTTTCTCTGATATCTGCTTCTTCAGCAACCAAACTCTAAGAGTGTCCTTAGTTGAACGGTATACAATGATTGGACCGCTTCGTTCTTTTGGAACATCAACTTTGGTACCTGCATTCTCATTAGGAGTTTGTATACTTTTGCATGGGTTAGAGATATCTATTTTAGAAGCACGTGGGGGTTCACGGTTTTCCTTTCTTGTGTCAGAGGTGGCCTAAGGGGATGATTCACTTGTCTTAGTTGGCAAACGTTTCCTTTTATAGAAAACCTTAAGTTCTGGCTTAAATGATGTATCATCCTTTGCAATTTCCTCCCTAGTAGTCTTAGTAGAATCGGAGACTATCCTAGTTAAAGGGCACTCGTTTCCTACAAGAGTGAAAGTTCTACCAGTGGGGCGCCACATTTTACCAATGGGTTTGATTTTAGCGACCCACTGGGATTTAAGTCTAGCACGGGAGTTCACCTCATTAAGCAATTTTTTGATACAAGAATCATGATTTGCCGTAAAGACACATTTTCTACATGTTTTACAAGTAGCATATTTAATGTCCGAGTAATTCCTAGATGATTGAACGATACTCCTAGGAGACGTCATGCTACGGTTAGCAGTGTTGGGTAATCTAGAAGTCATCTGACTAGGTTGGACATTGCTATCTCTTACATGTGTCTTTTGAATAGCTTCCCTTTGACCAAAATCATGGCGCACATCAGTTGAACTAGTTATAGATGTGTTCATTGAACTATTCTTAGAGAAACTAGGGGCAATCATGTGATGAGGTCTTGCTAAAACTGATTTAGTCACATTAGGCCTAGTTGGTGGAGTGACTGGTCTGGGAAAGTGAACCAAATCAACTTGGGAGGCAAACCGCGGTCTCGAGGATTGTGATCGCTCGGATCTAAATGTAGTAGGTTGTCTGACAATCGGTTGTCTGACGAACTGATTTGTAGGCGGTTTCCCCAAGATTGATGGTTTTTCAAGCTTAGTGTCCACACTAGGTCCTTTACTTTTCCTTAACTCGTTTTTCAACGCAGCTATAGCAAAAACCTTTTCCTGTACTCGGGCCTTTAAAGTCTCATTCTCTTTGAGCACTCTATCTTAGGATGCTAACTTAGATTCAAGCAGTTGAATTTGTTTCAAAAGATTATCCTTTTCAGCTTTAGAATCTAACACTTTTTGATCCAATTTTCTTTCAAGAACAACATTTGATTTTTCAAGTTTTTCAAAATATGTTTCAAATTTGTCCGTTTTCTTAGAAAATTCAAGTTTGGCATCCTCAAGATCTTTTGATTGTTGAGCTACAATCGTTTCGAGCTATCTAATCTTGGAATCAGAAGCAGTCAGTGAAGCATTTATAATACAATTTTCATGATGTACTATAACATTCTGAACAATCTCTCCCCCATTATGACTTACATCGGATGAATCAGAAGTGGTATTGCTATCACTCTTTTCCATCCCATGTTTGTCATGATTAGGTTCAGAATGCTCAATATGCGGCATATCATCAGCATAGACATCATAAACAACATTACATTGTACCAAGTTTGCAGGCTCTTCGTCATAAACGGGTAAGGAGTTATCAAGAGGGATCGCGGGAACATTCCCTGACGTGCCACTGGTATCATGTTGTCCTCCTGATTCCGTGCTCTTGCCATCGTGAGGCTCAAAGTTGTCAACCGTATGACCATTCTCCTCTTGCATCTGCGTCATTGATTCTTGCACTCCATTATCATACGCTTGCTGAAGTTGTGATCTTTGATAAACCGAAGACGAGACCGATGACATGAGTTTCAAAATCGTATCACGGAAAACTCGAAGCTCGGTATGTGTATCTCGAAGAAATGATTGGCAAATCACTGAACTTTCAGGCTTGATGACATTGAATTGGAGGAAAGGCGTGAGTTGTGTCACAAGAGTCTTATATGCAAGTGCCGATGCAGAGTGATTGAAGTTTTCATGGTTGAGTTGCTCGGCGAGTTGGGTCAAAGTGGTGAAAATTGAGTCGATGAATATATGACGATCTTGTCCAAAGATTGTTACAAATTCGCTCCCTCCTTGAATGCTCGAAAGAGTGACAAGATGAGACTAAAGCATTTGAAATGAAGTGATGCCACTTTTCCTAACTTTGTTTTGCATTAAATTCGATTCTCCCTTTTGACATGTCGAATCGAACGAATCCATTAAATATCGATTAAAAATGACGTGGATGTTGTTAACAGAAAGTCACGGAATATGACAAAACCAACGAAACGATCCGTAAATAAATTTGAAAAATCCTCGATTGTAGATAAAAACCTTCTTCACGTACCAATCTGATTAAAAAATCCGTAGCAACGAAAAAGTAAAGCCCGTCACTTTGACTCGTGACTTTTGTTTTCAAATTCGACCGCACAGACTTTTAACCCGTCAAATATTTTACGATTTAGGTTCTTTCGAAATACCCGCCTCAACACGATGTACCAAAAAAAAGTAATAAACAAAATATACTAAACTAAAATACAAAAGTGACAAATAACTTTTAAAATAAAAATTTAACTTAACTTAAAAGGAAATAATAAAAAAAAACTTAACTAAAAAAATTTAAAGTTGAAAACAAAAAACTGAGATTTAAAAAAAAAAACGTAACTAAAAAACATTTCAAGTAAATCTAGAAACCTCCGCCTAATTTAAAATATGTTTCCAAAGTTGAAAGATTGCCAAAAACGTGGCCTAAAATTATCCCCACACGTATTTCTTGAAACCTCCGTCTGACTAAAATATAAACTCAAATTAATTCCTAAATCTTCTCACAACTTCGTTCTATCCGTCCCCTTTATCTCCTTTCTTTAACTGAATATACCCAAATGAATCTCCTCACTTATATTTGATGCAGTCACTAATCCAATCTCATTGACCAAATACTCACAAAACCTAATCTCGTCTCTTAACTTAGTCCATCTCGATCAATAACGAATTAAATCACCCATAACCCAACCAAGCCTCGTGGAGTTCGAATCTGTTATCACCGTAGATGGCTTCAAGATCCAAATAAAGGGTCTCGGGTAGGTTTTTTAATTGTGCATGTGTTTGAGTCTGTCTTCTATCATCTGTTCGAGTCCTTCTTGTCAATTTGTTAGAGAGGGTGTGTTTTGTTTGGATGCGAGAGTTATGATGGGTCGATGTAGCAGGTGTGAAAATTGTGATGGGTTGTGGCGAGTGGGTTGTGATAGGGGAGTGATGTGAGTGGAGTCCGAGAGGGTGGGTCGAAGGGGAGTCGAGTCTAATTGATACGAGGCAGGTTGGTAAGTTTGATTGATGTGAGTCTTTGTTTGTCGAGTCTAATTGATTGGTGAGTGTGATGAGTGTTCGATGAGTGTCGAGTGTTTGTGAGTGTCAGGGTGAGTTTGTGGGGTTCGTTTGGATGTCGAGAGAGAGTTGTGGTGTTTTGTAACAGTCGAGAGAGAGGGTGATGAGTCTGGAGTGTTGATTTTGTGTCGATGTGAGGGTATGTTGTCGACGGTCTGTTGTGAGGGTCTGGGTGAGGTGTCGAGGGTGAGGATGTCGAGGAGTGACTGTGTGTCGAGTCTAGTCAAACAGTCGAGTCTTTGCGAGTTTTTTGTGATCTAGGTGAAATGATGGTGGTCGTAGAGAAGTGAGTTGAGAGTTTTTGTAACAGTTGAGAGGTGAGAGAGAAAGTCTGATGTCCCGTTATGTTTGAATTGGATGCTTCGTTCGGAACTTCTCATTCATTCGGAAGATTTCGAATCGGAAGATTTCGAATCGGAAGATTTCGAATCGGAAGATTTCGAGTCGGAAGATTTCGAGTCGGAAGATTTCGAGTCGGAAGATTTCGATTCGGAAGATTTCGAGTCGGAAGATTTCGAGTCGGAAGAGTTTGGTTCGGAAGTGTTTGGTTTGGAAGAGTTTGGTTCGGAAGTGTTTGGTTCGGAAGTGTTTGGTTCGGAAGTGTTTGGTTCGGAAGTGTTTGGTTCGGAACTTTTCGGGTCGGAACTTTTCAGTTCGCCCGGAACAGATGAGACTGACTGAGTTTATATAAAAAAAATAGAAACTGGACAAAGATAATGAAAAACCTTGATGATGAAGGATAGTAGGACAGATATTGGACAAAAACTCGAGACCCAATAGATTAAAAAATAAAGAAAAATACTGATTATATAAAAAAATAAAGACAACTGGACAGACTCGAAACCCAGATATAATAAAAAAAATATATATAAAAACTGGTATATAAAAAAATATAAAATGATTATATAAAAAAATAAACTGATTATAAAAACTTAAAAGAAAAGAAAAAAAAAAACTAATAATAACAAAAATTAAAGTGGAAATTGATAAAAAAAATAAAATAAAAAAGGATAAAATTAAATTTTCAATTTAAGGAACTCAAACAAAAAAGCAAACAAAGTAGAAAGGATTTAATCAAACAAAATACAAAATTAAAAAGAGAAAAACACCAACTTTTTATAAAAACACAAACTTTTTAAGATTTAATAATGAAATTTTTGATTTTTATATAAAAATTTGTGATTTTTTATCTAAAAAGTAAGTAAATTTGAAGATTTGATATGATTTAACACATAAAAACACAAACTTTTTATAAAAAATACAAACTTTTTAATATTTAAGCATGATTAAATCAAAACCCACCAAAATCAATAAAAAATAAAAACTAGAATAAACCAATCAAACCTTGGCTCTTGATACCAATTGAAGGTCTACGAAATTATTGGCCTATTCTACATGATGATTTGATGGATTAAGATGGTTGATTAATTGATAGATATGAAAGAGATGGAGGAAGGAGATGAGGCATTAGAGAGAGAAAGGAGAGAAAATGGAAGAATAGAGAGAGAAAATAAAGATGGAATTGAATGAAAGTGTGAAATGAACAATCAACAACCCCTCCTAACATGCTAGGAGGGGATATATATAGCCCACCCTACATGTGGGCTATATGGACTATACATAAACTAAATGGATCACGAGCCCATTACATAATTATCGTTGGAGCGACCGATCCTTCATAAATACGTAAAACGTATTTCCAACAATCTCCCCCTAAGGGAGGTCGCTCCAAGAAACAAAGTTCTAAATAGTCTATAACTCGTGATCTATGCTAACTAAGATGTGACCGAGACTTTATTGGGAAAAACGTATTTCCAACATGAATAAATAGTCAAGATGATTTGATTTACGTTGCACAAGAATCATACAGTCAACGAAAGCTATGACTAAGGCACGAATGAGCCAAGTTATTAGTGAATAAGTTTCTATATCTTTAATTGAATTCATGGCCAACATGAATGATGGATCTAGAACTGGAGCTGAAGCTACAACTGGTGGAACTGGAACCGGTGGAGCCGAAGCTGGAGCCAATAATGTTCATGATACTGATGGAACAAATGTGCCCAAATTAGAGGCTATAACTACACTTCGTTCATGAAGTTCAAACCGTATACTCTTAAGGAGACTAAAGATGATGGAGGATTGTGTCAGTTGTTGAAAAGTTGGCGTTAGTCTTTCGAATGAGTGACCCGAATAAGGAGGATAAGGTGCAGTATGAAATCGCTACTCTCCAAGGTCGTGTACCAATTTGGTGGAATGGAAGATTTGCTTCCATAGGTACCGTTACTTTTAGGACACCATGGACTAAGGTGACGAAGCGGTTGACTGAGGAATTTTGTCCTCGTAGTATTTCTAAAGTATGGAGCAAGCGTTGTACGACCTAGAACTGAAGGAGAAATAATTCCAAACTGAAAATCGTTTCATGCATTAGAGCTCGTAAGTATGTCGAAAAAGGTGGTGAACCATTCCTAGCTCAGGTATCGGAGAAGAAAATTGTAAGAGAAGTAAGTAGAAATACTCTAGTCATTCGTGACTATCCGGAAATGTTTCTGGATGCTTTGCCAGAGTTTCCGCCTCCAAGGCAAATAGAATTCTTAATTGATCAATTCCTGGTGTTACAACTGTGGCACATACGCCATATCGTTTAGCACAATCCAAGCTGAAGGAGTTATCTGTGCAGTTGCAAGAACTATCTGATAGAGGTTTCATTCGATCGAGCTTGTCATTTGGAGAGTTCCTATTCTATTCATTAAGAAGAAAGATGATTCGTTTCGCATGTGCATCGTTTATCGAGAGTTGAATAAGCTAACGATCAAGAAATCGTTATCCGCGTCTAAGAATTTATGATCTACCTAATCAACTTCTAGATCCTCGTGTTTTCTCCAAGATTGATCTTTGTTTTGCTTAACATCAACTTCGCATATGCGAGGAAGATATTCCTATTACGGCGTTTAGAACTAGTGATGGTCAGTATGAGCTTCGTGTTATGCCTTTTGGTCTGACTAATGCACCTGCTGTATTCGTTGACTTAATGAATCGTATGTGTAATCCGTATCTTGATACATTCGTGATCGTTTTCTTTGATGATATTCTAATCAGCTCTAAGAGCGAGTAAGAGCATGTCGACCCTGCGAAAATTGAAGCCATCAAAAATTTGAATGCTCCAACTACTCCAACTGAAGTACGATAATTTCTAGGTTTGGCTGGTTATTAGTGAAGGTTTATTGAAGGATTCTATTTGATATCAAAACCATTAACTAAAGCTAACTGAAAAGAATAAACCATATGTGTGGGGCTATGGTGAAGAGAAAGCTTTTCAAATCCAGAAAAGGAAACTCTGCAACACGCCGATCTTATCATTAACCGAAACAAGTAAAGATTTTGTTGATGATCGTGATACATGTCCTATATCATTTAGAGCTGCTTGATTTATGTATGATTCTAGGAAACTCAGAAAGAATGAGGAGACTGCACAACCCACGACTTATAATTGGGTGCGGTGATTTTTACTCCTTGTCTATGGAGACGATAACTGTATTGCACTAAATGTACGGTATCCACCGATAGTAAGAGCCTAAAATGCATTATGGAATAAAAAGAAGTAAATAAGCCTTTAAGTGATTACGATTGTGTTATTCGTTATCATTTGGGAGGTATGAGCAAATTCCAATGGACTTCATTGTTAAGCTCTCGAAAACTTAGTCTGGATTTAATTCAGTTTGTGTCAATGTTGATCGATTGACTCTGCTCATTTCATTCCGATAAATAAATCGATCATGCTAACTAAGAAACGTTTGTTAACCACTCGTAGTAGACACAAAAGTTATTATAAAATTAAAGGAAAACCTTTGGAAATCGAGGTAGGTAGAAAAGTTATGCCAAAGCTATCACCATGGAAAAGATGTTATATATTTTGGAAAATGTGGGAAGTTAAGTCCTCATTATATTTGGACCATTCGAGATGATATCGAGTGTAGGTCCGGTGGCATAAAAACTTAAATTACCTCGAAAATTACAAGGAATTCACAAAACTTTTCATGTGTCGAACCTAAAGAAACTTCTTTCCGACAAAGATCTTATTGTCCCTGATGAATCGACGATAAGTTACATATCATCGAAGAACTTTTTTATACTATTGATAAGGGAGATACACAACTGAAGCAAAGTCGAATTCCTATTTTCATGTGTGATGGAACTCAATACGAGGACCAAAATACATTTAACTCTGTGATTTCAACGAGTGATCGAGGAAGAACGCAAGTTGATCTTCGGGACGAAGATCCCAATTTGGTGGGGATGATGTGACAATCCGTCAATTTCAGGTCGATATTTTAATCTCGACTATTAAGTATTATATGTTTACTTTAATGAGAATTTTAAATTTATCGGCTAACCAAGAAGGTTATGACTTGAAACTTAGCGTAAGAATGTCGATTAGATAAAAACCGACAAGGAATACGTTAGGTATCGATATTATATTCTCAATTTATCATAAGAATGATTTTATTGTGTTTATCTTTATTTATCGTGTTTTACATTTTAACGAGTGATGAGAACTATTAGTGATCGCGATACCGACGAATACCCAAAAATTTATGTTTTATTATCGATTGTCTCGATATCTAATATTTTCGAACTTTTCGATTTAATTACGTTTCAAGTCGTGTCGAAGCTTTATTATTATATTTATGAAGCGTTTTAACTTTTGAAAAGTATTTTTACAAAACCCGAGTCCCGTAAATACTTTCAAATTTTACTAATAGTCATTTTCGACCCTTTAAATTATTTAATTACTTTTTGGCCCAAAACTATACAACTATGTTAAAATATACCCTCAACTAACCTAACTATATAAACCAAAAACCTACCTAACTTCTCCACTAATAATCATTTTTACAAAATTTTCACACACATCTCTCTTGCTCTCTCTTCTTTGTCGTCCCAAACCACAAACAAAAACCCCTTTGATTTTCAATTTTAAGTTTGAATCATTCCAAAATAAACAAAGACCAATCTTAGATTTTTCAAGGTGATCACATCTATACAAGATTTTCCAACATGCAACAAGTTTTTAAAATTTTGTTATGAACTTGTGTTGGATGATGATTTTATGGTCTTGCATGTGTTTATCTAATGATAATGTGTAGATTATTTTGTTTTGTTGAAAGAAAGTTATTTTTGATTTTGGGTTTTTATTTATTTGATTCATACAACTGTTTAGGATGATTAGAAAAATGATTGGAATTGCTTGAAAAATTATTTTTGTATGAGTTTGAGATGGTTGATTTAGATCATTAGGTAAAAGGTAAATTCTGGGTACCTTAAGGTCAAGTATTTGTTAAACTAATTAGATAGGGTTGCAGAGAACTCGATTAGCTTCGATTTGATATAAAGTAGGACTTCTACCTCCAAACGAGCGAGAAGTTATGATAGTTTGATTATTCGTGTACCGGGAGACGAGTATCAGCACAATATATAGTTGTTGTCGATATTTGGATCAAATCTCGGGGACTATAGAATGAGTTTTGAAAATAGTCAAAGACTGTTGTAAGTCTCTAAACCCCAGGTCATGAGTCTATTTTCAAACCCGAGTCTCGGTTTTGTAAACGGAGTTGTTTAGATAAGTCAAAATAGTTTTACGAGTTGAAGGCGTAAATCTGTCCGGTTTTTGTAACTCATAGATGTGTCGGGCAGAAGGCCTTATAAGTGATATTATTAAATGAAATTTGAACTGAGTCTTAATAAGGTTATGTGTGAGTTTGTCACCAAGTTTCGTCGAAAACGGAGTTGTTTAAGTAGGGTAAATGAGCTTGTACATTTGGTATGTGCCGGCATAGTTTTATCGAGGGTATAGAAGTACACTTGTATTGTTACTCTTTCGGGATTTTAATGGTTTTATACTTTTGAGTTTTATATTATTTAATTATAGTTTATACTTAAGTCGATTATTAACGAACGCGCCTTATTTGGTAGGTTGCGGTTTTCGTGTCTAACGGGCATCACTTATCGTCGGTGATCGTCTCATCACTACTCTCGTACTAAGGTGAGTCTATAGCCTCGCTTTTAATTTTTTTTTTAATTTTTTTAGAAACCTACGAGGGGGATAACATACTTGTGTTATTAAAAATAAATGGAACAACTATAGGTTGTGGTAAACCCATTAATGGGTGCAAGTAGAAGTTGTGGGAACCCTATTTATTAGAATTGTTTATTAAAAACTAAAGGGTACAACTATAGGTTGCGGCAAACCCATTAATGGGTGCAACTAGAGGTTGTGTGAACCCTATTTATTGAAATTTATTTATTGAAAATGAAGGGTACAACTAGGAGTTGTGGAAAACCCAAGCTTGTTTTAAGTATAGAACACAAGAAAATGTTTAATGCCATGGTTATTATTATTATAACTTTGTTATTTCACTGAGTAAAAAGTCCCAATTATATCATGAATTGTTAACTACCGAGTTATGGTAGACGCTTATACATGGAATAGTACTATTGGGACTTACCCCTCCCGTCCGGTAACGTTTAGCTATCGTTTGAGCACAACGTTGCTCGAAGTGGACTCGTGTTCGAGAGTTTTCCTATACACTTAGTGAGGTGTATGGTGGGAAAATATTGTGGTAACGTTTCAATATCATGAGGCTTATAATAAATATTTATAACTTTGTTTGATCAACATCGTTATGGGTTATGGCTTTAAAACATATTAGTGTTCGGAAATGTTTATTTATAAACTCCATAGATTCACTCAACTTTTGTTGACAAGTTTTAGCATGTTTTATCTCAGGTCCTTGAAGGTAATGGCAAAGGAGGGATTTCGGTGCTTGCGGTTTAATAATAAAGATGTTTAAAGCTCACCATTTTGGGAATAGTCGTTCAATAACTTTTATTATGAACTATATTAGTCAATTGTTTGGGACCATGTTGTGAACGACTTGTCAAGTTTTATTTCAATCAAATATTTACTTTTAAGACGATTCTTTTCGAGTCGTTTTCTATTACTTGAGCTGTTGTATTATGAAGTATAACCCCATATGAGCTTCCGCATATGACCCGAAATTGGGGGTGTTACACGCACCATATCTAATAATGTACGATTTCTCCTTTCAGATACACCATTTTGTTGTGGAGTATAGGGAGAAGTAAGATGCTGAACAATTCCATTCTCACTTAGATAATCTATAAACTCTTGACTTAAATATTCACCGCCTTTTATCAGGACGAAGAGCTTTAATCTTCTTTCCTAGTTGCAGTTCTACTTCTGCTTTAAACACTTTGAATGTTTCAAATCCCTCATGTTTATGCTTATGTAAATAAACATAACCATAACGGCTATAATCATCCGTAAATGTTAAGAAGTAGCTAGCACCTTTCCTTGACAAATGTCTAAGTGGTCCGTACACATCAGTATGTATTAAACCAAGTAGACCAGTAGCTCTTTCAGTAATGCTATTAAAAGGGTTCTTGGGCATCTTTCCAGAGATACAAGACTCACATTTATCAAATGATTCATCATTGATATTTTTCAAAAGTCCTTCATGTTGAAGCTTTTGTATACGAGTCTTCCCAATATGGGCAAGTCTACAATGCTAAAGATAAGAAGAGTTCTTGTCAAACTTTCTTTTCTTATTCATGCTAAATACATAATTATTATTATACTTGGATTCATTTTTATGCATGTCTATTTCAAACACACCATTCACAGAAATTGCATTAAATTAGAAAATACCATCTTTCCAAACAGAAATTCCATTATGATCAATAGTATGAACGAATCCATTATTCAACAAACAAGAAAAGGATATAACACCACTAACAATTGTAGGTGCATAATGACAATCGTTTAAAATCAGTACTAAACCTGAAGGTAAAACTAAATTAAATGTTCCTATAGCTTCGACCGCTGCTTGTGCGCCATTGCCCACTTGCAGAAATTGTTCCCCATAGGAAAGCTTCCTTTCCAGATTAAATCCCTGCAGCGTATTACAAATGTTAATACCGCATCCCGTGTCATATACCCAGGAATTTAATTTGTAAGTCAAATTAAATAATTCGATCATAAATAAAGTACCTGAAGTTGCAGCGCTTTGCTCACACTTCTTCTTCATTTCTCGCAACTCTTCGAGGTAAAGAGGGCAATTCCTCTTCCAGTGACCACTTGCCTTGAAATGGTGACAAGTCTCATCCTTCTGAGATTGATTCTTCTTTACAAAGTTCTGCTTAGGTTTCAAATAAGTCGTAACTTTCTTGCCCTTATCACCCTTTCCTTTGCCTTTCTTCTTGTTCGCTTACGGTTTTGGCTTACTCACTCTACCCTTTTGTATTGCTAATACAGGAGGAGTAGAGTTAGATGCCTTGTCCTTTAACCCCTTTTCATAGTCAATGAGCATTTCATGCAAATCATTAATTGTCTTCCCCGTGCAATGCATATTATAGTTTCGAACAAAATCATTGAAGTCCTTGTTAAGGGACCTATTGATCAAGTTGATAGACATATTATGATCATAGGATTGTCCTAGTGCAATGAGTTGTTCCATATAACCCCTCATCTCCATGTAATGGGCACTAACAGACTTTCTAGGAGTTTGCTTGCAGCTATGGAAAGCATCTACTAAGTCGTAGATCTCCACAGCTTGCGGCTTCTCGAACACAGCCTTGAGTTCATCAAGCATACGCTTAGGAGAAAATAACTCATACTTATTTTGAAGCGGAGGGGACATTTTCCCTAACATTAAGAAAGCCACCTTCGAGTGCTTCTTATAATTAATAACGTGTTCAAGCCTTTGCGCTTCAGAAGCTCCTTCAGCAAGATCCTCTGGATAAGGAGTGGTCAAGATATCAATAGTACCCGCTACTCTCAAGACAAATCTTAGTGAGCGATACCAATCATTGAAGTTTGAGCCAGTAAGTTCAGGACGATCAAAAAATGTTTTAGTATTTTCGATAATAAAATACTTTCAAGAAAATAAAATTACCCAGGTGTATAAACCATAGTATTTCCTTGAATCCTAGAACTATATTGACATAGACTCATTACATCAGTTGATCTGCTAGTAATGAATGTACTCAACATAGAGACTTGTCGAACAATTCAATTGACAAACAATTTTCAATTTCAAGATATTTAAGGGATTTACATTGTCAAAAAAATGTTTTGCGTTGTAAACATGTTTCATCCATTCTGAATGCCTTAAGTTTCCAGATCTCACTGAGTAACTTAATTAAGTCATCTAATCTGAGTAACGTAAAACCATCATACGAATTCTTATTCTATGAAAGTTTTCTCTCCATCACAACATCATCCAAAAATCTCATTTGATGACGTAGCAATTTCAAGTGTTTGTCAATAGGAGCATTCGACTTAAATTTTAAGGGTATATGATGAGTGTTTTCACACTTATCAACTCCCCTCCACTTGACCATTGCCATGACCTCATGCAATGCAGCATTTTAAAGCTCTAAATTACACTTTTCTCATAATTAACCAACCTTGGCCATTTTATGATTTAATAAACTAAACTATACTACATGATGAATGATTTTGAATATTTATAATGCAATGCAAAGAAAATAATTCTATTTATATATTTTTGGATTTTTCATAAATGATTTTGATGGAAATAACTCATAAAGAAATCAATGACTTAGATTAGGGCTTGGGTACCATGGACATTTATCACCCTCAAGTTTCACTTTCCCCATACCAAGCTTAAAAAATGGGATCATTGTATTCACAAGTAAAAAGTGCATCAACTTATTCATGACAATTAAATGTGGAACCGGTTATTATTTGAGCAAATTGCTTGAAGGCAAATTTGTCATTTATTGAAGTGTGAAGTATAAGAAATGTAAAATCCAAAAATAAGGAAGCACGGTTTTAATCCTAAGTAATCCTCTCATTCATTACTTGAAAAACTGCTCACAATTAATATAAGTCCGTTTCAAGAATAATAAGTCATTCGCCTTATGTGTAAAATTCTCATGTCATGCTTTCATAAGTAGCTACACACTCGCTAGGGAAAGAAAGATAAAACTCACGTAATAATTTACATCCGCCATCTTTTTGAGACTTTGGATCTTCAACCCCGCAACACGTCAAGGTAATATTGGATTGGAGCAATCTATTGAATCCCCGCAACCCGTCAAGGTAATATTGGAACTCAATAGTCACTATAATTAACACCACACTGCCCCTCTTGGGAGTCTTGTATAATTATTTTTTTTTTTTTTTTTTTTTTTAGCCACTCATTTTTTTGTAAGCCGCTCTTATTTTTTTTATTCCTCACAAAGAAAGTAGAAAAGAATTAAAGGAAAAACACCCGCTAAATATTGAGCATGACATAAGTCTTGTACACATAAAACGTTCTAACTTAGAACCTTAAGACGTACTTATACCAACCATGAATGATTAGACAAAAATGCATAAGAGATTACAAACCGATTAAAACTGTTCTTGATTATTTATTAACAATTATATACATGCAAAGAAAATAGAGGTAAAGAAGAGAAGGGTTTAGCCACAAGTAATTATCATGAAGTTTATCTAGCCCTTTTACACTTGCTTCAACTCTATCATTTCCCATTCTCCACAAATTTAAAATCTCAAATAATGAGATTGGTGGATGCTTAGCCTAATAGACCAATGAAGGACTACATGGTTAAGGATACTAGCTAGAGAGTGCTAAGATGAGCAAACTCGGGTTGAGTCAAAATATCCATGACGGGCCTAATATGTCAAAGAAGTCTAAATTTGTTAAACCATGTTTTTATTATATTTTTTTCTTTTTATATATTTTTGATGAAAAATAAAAGAAGAAATATATACAATGCAAATGAAAAATGATTGATGCAAAAATTATGAATGCATATTTTTGGTGGCCAAAGTAGATCAAAAATTTGAAAAATGTTTGAAAAAATTAATTTTCCAAGTTATCATGAAGTTAAGGAAATGGTCTAGGTAAGGTCACTTCGATAGAAGTCTCCCCTACACTTAAGATAAACATTGTCCTCAATGTTTTAAGAGTATTGGAGTGAACTCCCCTACACTTATGACATTGATAACTTTGCTTAACTCAAGTTAAGGAAGAGACAACTAAAGGGTATTCATTTTAAGCACAATTGTTTTGAATATCACAATAGCAAAAACTAATCGAAGTGAACCAGATACACGGGCCTCCTCCATAAGCTCCAAGCATGAAATGCGAGAGAGCAACCCTTGAAACAAACACGAAAAGACGCAGAAAGGACACCCCTCTACTTCAACTCTACTAAAACATCCTTTTAATTAAACCTAACCTATTTAGATCTACTCTACGTTTTCTAACCTAGTTATTCATTGCTTGAGTTTTTTTAACCCTAAGTCGCTAGCTCGACTCGGCCCCGAATTAAGTTGTCCTTGGGGAAACCATCATGGAGAATAAAGAATATCCACTTTGAAGCACATCTCACATGATACACTCAAACTTAGCACGTTGCCATTTACTATAAGATTTACAATATCCGCCTCGATAAATGGAACGGTCCAACGTGTCTCAAGTTTGTCCAACATAGAAGTCTCTCATATATGAAGTACCCCAGGATCAAATACATAGTTTCCATCTCGACAAGTGAACAACTCCAAAGTAGGTAGCATGACCAAAGTAAGCTCATACGAAAAGCACAGATCAATCGAAATCACACTCATAAGTGGAGTAGATGAAAACCAAGGTGGCTCAAATTTATGTATCCCAGGATCAAAAACCTTTCCCTTCATGGGAAAATAAGAAGATGAACTCGGATCAACCATATAAGATTCCCCCTTAGTGATCAAAGCATCATGAGACAATGAAGGTGTAGGTATCAAAACATTCATAACTATTATGTCCATGTTAGGCTCATCATCATCATCAAAAGGTGGGTAATCTTCCATAGAAGGCATAGTAAAAGGAGGATCAAGATTAATAGTGTCTTGTGGAGAAGGTTTAGGCTCTAGGTTCCCAAAAAGCAATGTAGTAATAAGACGAACCTCCTCTTCCAAATTAGAAACACTATCGTCGACCTCTATATCAAAATGTGCAAAAGTATCCTGTATGGTGGCATCAATCTCCATAAAAGAGTCCATATCAAAGGTTTTGAGTTCTAAAGGTGCCTTAGATGAAAAAGTATCAATCTCTAAGAGGAAAGGATCTTCATCAATAACCAACTTCAAGGGTGGGAGGGTGGGAACATAAGGCTCAAAAGGAGGTGTATTAATGAGAGAATCACTCAAAGGGGTGATATGATCATGAAAATCAATAGGTGTATCCTCAAAAACCAGTGAAGGATGATCAATCAAGGGTTCTTCTTCTATAGACTCATTATTAGGTTCTTCACACTCCTCAAAAAAGTGGGTTATCAAAACATGTCTCAAAAAGAGGATTTGAATGTATCACAAAATCACTTAGAGGAATAGGTGAAGGAGTCATAGAAGAAATGGAGTCATCATCATCAGAAGTAAAAGACTCATCACTATCATAAGGATCATCAAAGGTTTCATCACAAGAATCATAAGGTGGTAGAGGAGAAGGATCCACTTTTCCTATAGGAGCAAACTCTTCATCTAAATTAGGAATGTTATCTTGACAAGACAAGTCATCGGATGATATAGCATAAGATGCGTCACTAGAATCACAATCATCATCTTCCATGTGTGTCACGCCTTTCACAAACTCTTCCTCAATCTCATTATCCTTTTCTTTAAACAATTCATCAAGATCGAAATCACCAAAATCACTAGTAGTAGCATGAAGGTCAACGTGTGATGAAATCTCAATGTGATCATGAGGAGAAGAGGTATCAATACAAAGCTCGTCACATGGTTCATTGGAAACACACTCAAGCTCTCTTTGGATTGGGATAAGGTTCTCAACACTAGAAACGGTTAATTCATCCAAATCGGTGTTTGTATTAGTGCTAAGAGGCTCGTCCCCCATGGTGAAAGAGTCGGTGGGTTCCACGTGAGGTAAAGGTGATGAAGGTATGTCATCATTAAGTGTCATACAAATCGAAGGGCCCTCATCATCATCATCATAAAATAATGGATAAGGACTACGAGTAGCAAAATATTCGTCTATTATGCCTTCATCTTCTACTTTTTCGTCTTTTGCTAAGAGCAAAGTAAGTAACTCATGCTGAAGTTGACGATATTTAATATTCAACTCGTCACAAATGTCCTCTTTATTAGATAGTTTCATCTTCGCGTTATTACAAAGAGATATCATCTCTCCTGTTATCCGCATATTCTCCTTTTCTATTTCCTCAAAGCTCATGGTTTTTATGCGTTCACGTTCTTTTTTATCAATCTTAACGAGTAAATCATCTAAATCTTTCTTGAGGAACTGAGAGGATTTGTTCACGTTGTCACTATGCATATTACCAATTTCCTTGTTATTAAACCGCTTGTTCCTTACATCATCCTCAAGAGACTTAATTTCCTCCCTTAACCACCGAGACTCTTCTCTCATTTCCTCGATGCTCATTTCTTTCTTATGAGTAAAAGCCCTCAAAAAATATGCATTGTCTCTTTCTATTTGCTCAAATATAAAAGAAATCTCATCATAAGAAGGCGGATCTCGTGGTCGACAATCATAACCATAATGGGGTTCTTTTCCACAAAACTCACATGAATAAGTCGAAGAATATGGTGGAGGTGGATTTCCATAATTAGGTGGATTATAGTTTTGAAAAGAGCTTTGATTATGAAAGTTATCATGATCGTAACCTTGAAAATTCGCTTCATTTTGAAAACCCTCATAATGTGAAAATCCTTGATTTTGAAAAGTATCTTGATTATAGCATGGGACATTTTCATCATTTTGAAAGCCTTCATGGTTTGAAAATCCTTGATTATGAAAGGTTTCTTGATTATAGCCTTAAAAATTATCATTATTTTGAAAACCTTCATAATTGGAAAATCCTTGGTTTTGGTATGGCTCATTAAAGGTTTGATCATGAAATGATGGTGGAGTTTGTGATGAAAAACCGGAATATCCCATATAGTCATTACAAGTATAGTCCATTTGAGTGTTAGGTTGAAAATTAGGGTTCTCGGTTCCATTGTAAGCATATCCCTCCCCATAATAGCCATTATTTTGATCACATAAATAAGTATCGTGTGGACCTCCACAAGTCGAAGAAGTCGAATAATTAGCGTTGGCGGATCGTTGTTGCAAAATCTCCAACATGGAACGAGTATCCATGTATAACAAGGTGGCCGAATGTATATACAAGTATAATGACGTTTAAAAGCTTCCTCTGGGAAGGAAGTAATACACCAAAGGTGGTATGTTTACACGTGTGCGAGTACACGTGTAAGTAAACACGAGGAATGAGGGAGTAGCCCTCGGTCGACTTTTGAGAGAGAAGAGATTATCTCCCTCGAGGTTCGATATGAAATATCCACAAGAAAGTATATATATAATTACTACTTGGGTGCAAGACCCCCAACAAAGCCTTCCTTCTCAGAATACGCACTAGTTAACGGGGGGTTAGGTGGCGCGAAGCACTTAAGTACCTATTAACCCTTAGACAGCATTTTATAGCACGTCGCCTATCTATTCACTTTAGTAGTTTGTATTCGTCGAATTATTGCCTATTGGAAGTATTTATCTATTCTTGCTTAATTAAATTCGATCGATACGCGTGTCAAGGACCGGAACGCCCCTCAACACGGTGTATTGCCTCGGCAATACTTATGGAGATAGGTAACTTGGTTGTTCGTATCTACGTATACTTATTTACTTATAATAATATATCAAAAATATTTTTGTATTTATTTGATTTTTTAAGAAAAATACTATATGTACGTAAAAACGATGAAAACCAATAATATATATTTTTGGGTGTAATCTTTTAGGAAAAAGATTACTTTTTGGATTTTTTATTTTTTTGGTTCAATTCTTTAGGAAAAGAATTGATTTGTGGTTTTTTATTTTTTTGTATTTTTATCTTTTTGATTTTTTTTATGTTTTTGATTATAATACGTAAAAATAACGTTCACAAAGTGAACGGATCCCAAAATCCAATCGTCTCACTCGAAATCGTTAATCTTCACGAAAAGAACCGGCAGCGGCGCCATTTAATATTTCGTTTTTAGTGTAGTTGTCTTCTCAGCTCGATTCGAATTGATATAACGTTTTTAAGCTTGACTAAATTGTTTTTGGTTGTAAAGACTTGATTGGTATTCTATGTCTACTTTGCACAAAGCACATAAAAAGGTAAAAATATTAGCTACTACGTATATGTACTATACTAAAAACACATTGCAATTACGTCAATTAAATGCACAAGTAGTAAAATGTAAAAATACAAATTTATACTACAATTGTAAAATACAAATTACAAATTTTACAACTCAATCTATAAAAGTAAAAAAACAATTTACTTTCCATAAAATGTAAAAGGCAAAATCAAATCTGAAAGTAAAAAAAAACGTTTTATGACAAGGCTATTATGAAGCCTGGCCCAAAAGTAAACTAGCCCAACAATAATTGGCCCACTAACTGGAAGGACTAACTGAACAGTAAACTTAACTGAAAATCTAACCTAAGGACATACAGACATGAATTCATGGTTAAATCTAACGACTGCTTAACTGTTCAACCAATAATAAGGGACTGTGACTGTAACGAGAAGATACAAAACGAAGGGTTAAAGCTGTACATTAACGTAACTAGTACAACTTGAATTTAGGCAGCTACACTGAAACGACACTAGCTACTGTATTCACTTATCTTACAATTCTTCTACCAAATATGACTTTTAATAGCTAAATTTACCTTCAAATTTAATCTGACTATTAATGAATAACATGTATTTAGAGTACTCCTAATTAAAACAGGACTTATTCTAACCCAAACACTACAGCTATCAAGATTACGCTAGACGTGACATTTCACAAAACTTTAAAGGACACATTGATCAATCAAATTCAGTAAACTAAAAGCAAGAATCCAGTACATCATCTTATCAAGGCAAATTAAACAAATTTACACTATGTTCATAACTGCATTTACCAGCTAGCACTTTTATAGCTAAAATATGCAAAACGTAAGAAGCGATTGACCTGTTACATCCAGGCCAGTCCGTTGAGTCGAAGCGCGGCGCTGAGCCGGCTTTTCACTAGCAAATCGTCTATCGAATCAGTAATCTGAATTCTCAAATAAACGATATCTTCGCAAAAATCGATCTCTGCACATACAGGCCATCCTATCGTCGATATAAATGCCTATCTCATACAACTGCTTATCCAAACTCATCATCTAGTCCGCTGCTCCTGCATAAACTTGATATATCCAAAATAAAATAGCTGTGACCTGCTTATTATATCAGCAGAAATCAAAACAAACATGCCTATATGTACTGTATTCGCTGAATGCCTGAACAATTCTGCCTCAATTCGAGATGCTAACTGCTCTTACTGGAATCAAACTACATTCGATTTAAAACTTCGTAGAAAATATATTTCTTACAAATTCACTTAAGCTACAGGATTATAACTCTGTTAATCCTCAGAATCGATTTAGAAATGTAAGGTTTGAAAACTGAAATCAAAACCATTACTCAAAATCCTAAACTATTATCTGTTAAATGTATACTAACTAAGCAACTATCATAGACGAATCAAATACTACTAGATTTATTGAGTAAAATCAAATAGAAGAATGTAATTTGCAAAACTCTAAAACTTCATTAATGGAGATTTAGAAATCCGTTACAACTACTCTATCTGAAAACAGAATTCAGTTTTAATGAATTCACACTTCAAACTCCCAAATATGGCAGAAAATAATGGCTGTTCTTGTTTTGACTACTAAGATTAGGAAATTGAAAATCATAACAACTCTCAAGAGATTATCTAACAAACCTGTAAAAACAGAATTTAGAAGAAAAAAGAGTAAGAAAAATCAAAGTTTCATTAATGGCAGAACAAGTTTGTTACAACTAACCGAACTGAAAACTTAACAAAAAACAATACGAAATTTGAGAGATTAACTAACTAACTCTATCTTAACAAACTATGTGTAATCTACACCTAAGCTAACCATTCGCAAATGAAGGTCTTCATGTCTTTTTATAGCCGTCGAGAGGAAAGGTGTGACGTGGCTCCACCAATCAAAACCATCCACGTGTAAATACGAGGATTAATCGAACTCGTTCTTCATCTTCATCTCATTTGGGCGTTTCTTCTCCATTGAGTCTTGATCTAATTCATTCATATCATCGTGTAGAGGAGAGGATAAGGAGTATTTTTGCTGTTGAAGGCTTTGGCTGATTCTTCTTGTATCTCTTGTGAATTGTGTTTGCAGGTTTTTAAGTGGAAAACATAATATCGTCTCATCTTTCTTTCTCTCTCTTCGTTGGAGAAGAAAGACGTGTTTATTGTGTTTGTGTTTGACCGGTCTTGGTCAAATGACCAAGATAAATATTACTTTTCATTAAATTTGCCATTTAGTCCTTCCATTCTCATTTTTTTCCAAATGGTTTTAAAACTTTAAGCAAATCTCATTTTCATCCTTTTCTTTGTAGAAACTTGCAAGTTAAGCCCTTGATCTTTGAAAGTTTGGCAAATAAGGTCCTTGAAGCATCTTTCGTCTTTTTCTTCGTCTTTTCATCAAATAAGTCCTTGAAAACGCGTCTTTGCTAAAAAATGTATCTTCTTACCTGAAAACACATGAAACGCAAATACACGCGTAATTCTGATAATTCAAAGCTAAATATTATGTATTTGACAGTGTTTTGAGTGGTTTTTGGATCATTATTGATGAGTGTTTTCACACTTATCAGTATAAATTTGATGTCAAAATCAATGTATGGAGAAGCATGTATACAACTCCATAGCATAAGTTTAATAAAACCTTTAGTAAACTTTTACACGAGACTAAATTTCTACATAAATTATGTTGAGGTATTGGTTTCACCAAACAAATAATTTACCCACAACTATTCACAACGTACTTATGGCTAAAGCACAAAGCAATAACCTTATTCATTATGATTCAGATGTGAATTTGTGGTAAATCCACCTTAAGGTATAATTCAAATAATAATCATAGGTAATTTCAATTTGACGGACAGACGAGCCGGGAATTTGGTCAACGACAAATGGCTTAACACCTCATTCCTTAACCGGGTACACGACCAGCGGTGCGTTATATCCACTTTATAGTTTGTCAAAAGGATTAGCCATGAGATTATTATTGCAATTCACCAATCAACGTAATTCTATGCAATTTAGATCTGAAACAAATCTCAATTTTAAAATGATTTAGTCCATATTTTTTTTCTTAAAAACAGGACCCTTGTTTACAACAATTCATATGACTTTTTACATAAACAAGAAAAAAACTAAATCATAAACACATAATAACAATTCGTATGTGCAATAAATAAATCAAATAGCCACATGCATACGATTTATTCAAAAACCTTTAAATCTAGGTTTTTATATTTATATAAAAGTCTTCCCTAATTCAAGATTTATTGAATCAAATAAAGCAAGTAGCAGATAAAATCATATAAACATACGGTTTTACGATCCATGAAAACATGCACGTTAATCATGGATCCACCCTCAAATCTTAACAATTAAATCTCTTCGGATCGTAACCTTTAATTTACATGACATAACAATTAATCATGCAATTTAATCTAAAATTATCCAACATGTAATTTAGGGTTTCAAAAACAATTCTTTTTTTATAAAATTCGACCAAAACCCTAATTTTTAAGAAAACCTAAAAAACATGTAGTTTTAACTCAAACCAATTATTAGTTAAAAAACTTTAGATTTTCGATAATTATAACATGTTAAAACGGCTCTCGATGCCACTCAAGGTTTATATAGTTCATAACAATTACACAAAACCCTAAACGAGATCAAAACACACATAGCGGAAGCGATTTAACAAGATCATAATAATAACACAATTATAATTAATCGAATTAGGGTTACATACCTTTACACTAAAGCAAATCCACAAGATAAAGAACGAATCACCAATTCGAGTTTATAATGTATTCCACTAAGATATAGTCTAAAGTAAGACTATATTACGTTCTTGTACACACGTAATATGACGAGCTAACCGTGCTTCTATCACGTGAAACCGAGCTTCTACGCTAGTGGAAAAATCAACCCAACAACCCTAGAGAGGGGGTAGGACTAGATTATAAGTAAAACCGAAAGAACACAAAAAACAACCGAAACCCTTTTGTAGGTTGTGTGTTGCCATCGCAAGAGAGAAGAGAAGGGAGAGATTTGTGTGTGAATTATGAGGGTGGGGGGTTGTTTATATAGACCTAATTCTTGTAGTCTAAAACAAATATAAGGAAAGTTTTCCCCCTTCCCCTTTGCCTCCATAACCGACGGTCCAAAACACCCCTTAGGGGTGTTCCGGAACCTTTCATCCTTCTTTCTATTTATTCTACTTACTAGTTATTCTATAACGCTCGTTAATACTTAGCTCTTAATTATTTAACGATCGTTAAAGTCATATATTTGTTTAATTTAATATAAATAATAAATATATATTTATTAAATAAATTAATAAATATAATAAATATATTTATTAAATAAATTAACTCTTTACGTATTGTGTGCAATCTCGTAATCTCGAGTTCGATCCTATCACACGACTATTAAATATAAGTCCATAAACTTTCAAAGGGGACTCTTGGAAGATTTGGGCGTGAAACTTGACACTATGGCAGTTAATTGCGATAAACAGGGCGTGATTCACTTATCGCGAAATCATGTTCTTTCATGAAAGAACTAAGCACAGTAATGTGCATTATTACTTTATCAGAGAGGTATTGGAAGTAAAGACGGTTGAAGTTCTAAAGGTGGGTACTAAACACAATGATGCAAATGCTTTGACAGCTTGACGAATGTGGTACTTGGACGCAAGTTAAAACACTGCTTAGAGTTGATGAGTGTTGGGATAAGCTAATCTAATCATAAGGTGAAAATTGTTATGTTTTAGTCTTTATTAGTCTAAGTCGATTCTAGGGAGTCTAAGTGTCGAGTTTCCTAGCTAAGTAGAATAAGGGTCGGTTACCCGTTTCTTTTCTTTCCTTGTAATTAGAATGATTTCCCTCATCTCTATAAAAGAATGTGAGGGGGAAAGTGAAGGAATATGTACATGAATAATATATTTCTAAAAGTCGTCCCGAGCCTAAGGAGACGCACGCGTAAATCGTTAAGCAATATATAATTAATATTGTATTAAATATTGATTATTGATGACGTATAGTCCCTAGTCGGGCTGGATAGTTCGACTCACGGGTACTACCCGCATCCATCAGGAATGGATTGGATACTTGTGCGATGTGCACACACAGCCCAGAAAGCCCAGTAAGCCGCTGTCGCACAAGAGGCTGATTACTTAGCCAAGTCCTTGTCGCAGTGCGACAGGATCAGACAGAATATAACTTATATTATAGTTTCGCCTAAGGGAAAGGGATATACACTTGCCCTAGTTAGATAATGAAGATCAAGTTAATTCGAGTCATTATCTCTTCCTTAGGCCGCAAGAACAGGGAGCCCAGCTTGGACTCTTTCGAGTATAAAAGGAACCCCTTCGGTTCCACAAAGGTACGATACACACAATAACCTAAACACTAATATACTCAAACCGATAACATACTCTCACGCTGGAGTCTAATCGTGGGTCACAAACCTATGGTAAGCCTAACGGTGTTTGTTTAGTGCGCAGGGTCCTAAAGCAAGTTTCACTTGGTGCGAGAGCCGGAGTCCACAAGACCCCAAATTAAGCCGAATTTGGGTCAAGCTCGGTCTACCCCAACTTTTGCATCAACAAGTTGGCGCCATCCGTGGGACCCCAAACTAAACTCTAGCCAATGACGAAAAACGACGCAAACCCGCCCCCACCCAAAGGTGGATCCAAGAAGGCAACAGGTCCTTACTCAAGCCTTGAACCCAATAACCCAAGTCGTGGGGGGAAAGGACTGCAAGTATCTTCTCTCCACTGGTCACTCCGACTCTACAGACGGTCGGAACCGCATCATCCTCTCAGGAGATCCCTAATCAAGGCCACAAGGAGACCCTGGACGCAAGGGATGTGATAGATCCGCAGGTGGAGACAGAAATTCTCCCCTCGGTAAAGCAAAGTATGAGCGACTATGTTGCAGAAAACTTTGAGGCGTTAATCCCACTCATGTGGGCGCAAATGAGGGCGAATCCAGCAAGAGATCTTCGGATCAGTTTGGACTTCGATAAATAATTCAAGTCTAAGGGAGGCTCAAGATCTGGTAAGGAAGCTAGAAAGGAGAAGAAAAGGAAGCAAAGAGCGAATGAGATCCTAGCATCCCCTTCGGATGCACCTCTCATTGAAGACGCATCGTCCTTAGATAGATCCAGGGACTCAGGAGAAGAGGATGGTTTCATGACACCAGTCAATGACTGCTGGCGTACAAGCGTGAAGGACGGACTAGGGCCAAACCCTACTAGTAGACAAAGCGCCCTTAAAAGGCTAGGCCCCTTAGAAGGAGACGAATCTCAGGATCTACGAGTTCAGAAAAAGAGTAAGAGAACTGAAAGGAGGCGCAAGAGGGATTCTTCAAGCAAAGGTTCCTTGGACTCTAATCATAATGACCGCCACCCCCACCATAAAAGGGTCTCTCCTCCATCCACTAAGGACTCTGACTCCTCTGACTACGACAAAAAACACCGCAGGGCACCAAAAAGACCAAGGATACAAGGTGAAGATCAATGGACCTTACCATGGCGTCGAGAGAAAGGAAGCGCATTTTCAGAACACATAACTACTTTCAGGGATAACAAAAAAAGACGCATGTCGTCCAATGTTAAGACCTACGACGGCACGACAGATCCAGATGATCACCTAAAAGTATTCGAATCTCAGGCAGGGATAGAGCAATGGCCAGAAGCCGTGTGGTGTCATATGTTCAACTCAACGCTCATCGAGAACGCTCGGACATGGTTCGACCGTCTCCCACGAATGAGCATTCATGGGTTTGAAGAACTTCGAAGAGCGTTCCGCAGGAACTATGTGTAGCAGAAGAAGTATGACAAAATTCTGGTTGCACTTGCGAGAGTGAAGCATAGGCATAATGAGAGCCTGGAGGACTTCATGGAACGCTTTAAATCTGAATGCAACCAGATTAAGGATTGCCCGGAAATTCTAAAGATTTCTAGATTCCTCGCAGGCATCACAAATTCGGACCTAATAAAAAGGTTGAACGACAGGACCCCGATAACATTTGACGGGGTAATGAAAAAGGTCCGAGCATTTATTCAAGGAGAAACCGCAACAGCAGATAGCCGACAGATGGCGTCGGGCTACAAGTACCAAGACAGACCCAAGAAACAAACATATGGGCAAAATATCAGTCGCACGTTGGACTTCCAAGGAGCAGCAAAGCAAGAGCGCAACAACAACAACAACAACAGCAAGTTCACACCGCTGCAAAAAAACCTCCAGAGAGATATTTCTATCAGAAGGAGCAAATTTTCCAAAGCCTAGCCCAATGTTGGGACCAGTGGACAAACGGGATAACACAAAGGACTGCGAGTACCATGATGATAAAGGGCACGCTACTGATGAGTGTATTCAGTTGAAAAGACACATTGAAAGCCTGGTAAAAGCAGGGAAGCTCAACCACCTGATAAGGGATTGGAGAAAGAACGCGGATGCGAAGAAGGTCGAAGTGAAAAAACAGAAGGATAAACCTATAACCATATACATGGTAGAGAGGGAAAAATCTTTCATGCAAAGAAGAGTGGTCGCGGAATTTTCTCACGATAAAGAAATAACATTCCCTATCCTTTCGGATATGGACTATAGAGTCGGGTCGTTGACAATTGACATAGCCCTCGGCGACCACACTATAGAAGGCATATGCGTCGATGGGGGGGGGTGGTCTGCAACGAACATATTAAACGAACGTTGTTTTACACGGCTGCCATGGGAAATAAGGAAGGAGCTAGAAGAGACAACACAGATTCTCACAGGGTTTAGCGGTGATAAGACTCGACCACTGGGGCATCTCTGCACACAGGTGACCATTGGAAACGCGGAACACTCGACGAAGGAGTGGATGAACGTCATGGTTGTGCGCTCTCAATCCTCGTACAACGGGATAATTGGACAGCCGGCACTAAAGACATTACGTGCAGTACCTTCCAAGGCACATGGTATGTTCAAATTCCCGGTGCAAAATGGAGTAGTTACCATCCGTAACATAGACACAATTGAAGGGGGTAACAATACTTCTAGCACCAGCACTAAAAGGAAGCAGGCGGACAGGTGTCAACTTGATATAGAGCTCAGTCCACAGATGAACAGAAGGAGGCGTGTCTCGGAGGAATCCCAGGCGCCGAGCATATCTGTGCGCGCGGACTCGCTGTCATGGATCTCGTGGGTCCTTTTCTCGACAGGCTTTGCAGGAAAAGGGGGGCCAGATGCGGGGTTCATCCTCACGAACCAGGGCGACATAAAAATCACGTACGCATTGCTGTTTGACTTCCCCACTACCAGCATGGAAGCAGACTTCGAGGCCCTCATAGCATGTCTTAGATTAGCGCTAAGAATGGACATGAAGCGCCTAGTAGCCTACACGTATAACCCTCTGGTGGCAAGTAGAGTCAATGGGTCATGCGAGCCACGTGGACGGGTGCTAATCGAGTATACGGAAAAGATACGGGTCAGGACAGCACGGTTCGTAGAGTTTGTTATACGAAGGGTTGTAGAAGAGGAGGACGAATTCTCGGTGGACATGGAACAACTTTCATTTGTAAACATGAATAAGCCTCCTGGTCACGTTCTAGTCGATTTTATCTTGCACAAAAATGTGAGTACAGACATGGAGTCACCAACATGGATGACACCCATTCGAAAGTTTTTGTCACATAACAAATTGCCAAGCAGCAGAAGGAAAGCTAGGCATATACAGGTGCGAGCTAGGCACTTTCAAATTGTCAAGGAACGCTGTACAGGCAAACAGGCAAAGGTCGGATGTTGCAATGCTTAGCACCAAATCAAGCGTGGGCAGTAGTGGAAGCTACACATAGAAGAGTGTGTCCTCGTGGCTCGGTAGCTATGGTTGAGGAAGTCACTCGCTCAGGGTACTTTTGGGCATTTGCACATAAGGATGCGCGCAAAAGAGTGGCGCGTTGTCAGAGATTCCAAGCGGACTCAAGACGTCGGACGAATTCTAACATGATTACTGGCCCACTCTCAACCAAAGGCGCAGAGGAAGGAGGACTATTCTCAAAGATGGGGCGTACTCTGGGTTCCCTAGCAACGTCAATTAGAAATATGGCGTGGCACGCGGTAACTCTACTCCCGACTAAAGGTAACCACCAACAGCAGCGCAGGGGAGCAGTCGTCCCCGCAGCCAGGATAACTCCACATACCATGCGGCAGCGGGATCGTTTGGGCGTACTACCAGCAGCACGAAGCACAAAGCGGCGCGGTCAGGCAAGCAAAGGATCCTCACAGACTAGGATGAGTGTGCATGGCTATACGGAATCTCTATCTAGCCCTACAAGGAATGACTTAAGAGACGACCAGGGCGATATTCTCCTTGAGATATTGCATAGTTGGCATGGACCATTCTCTTGGCTACTAATAGCCCCAATAAGGATCCATGTATTTTTTCTTTTTAATCGTTTTTTAGGTTTTTGTTATTTGTTTCAAAACATTTGCAAAGGGTATGAATAAAACGTTGCGGTTCCTAGCTAGTTCCGCAGTTCAAATGATATTTTTTCTTTCTTATCTTTAATGCATGCAAGTATTATTTATTTTATATAAATTTGGCCTTCAGATGTACATGTACAATAACGTTTCCAAGCGAAATAAGAGGAATAAGTTTACCCTACTAATTAGACTTGTCGCGTAAGAGAGATGCACCCCCAGCGGCGCCGGATCAGGTATCCTTTGATAGGCAGCTTTTCACAAGATGTTGTGGTAAGTATAATAGTCCTCATACTTTATGACGGATAGGCAAAGTGTGTAAGCCTAATGAACATGTCATTTTCGATGACATTGCTTATGGTAGGGCAGGATCACACGTAATGACCTTTAGACTCACCCATAAGTCCAGAGTCGCACTCCAATGGGTGTACTCATAAACATGCGTTCTCCCTCACAACCTTAGGTGTGGGTGTAGGAACCTGGACACATATATATACGACTACACATGAACATAATGCATGACGTTATGTACTTACAAACATATGGGTCGTTATTATCATTGTACAAATTATTAATTTACAATATTAGTTCGCGTAAGATACAACAATAGATATGGTGAGGCAAGACACCTTATATAGAAGGTCGCTCGTTGATAGTGACCTCTTTAACCTGCGATGTTGTGGGTTCTGTGACGCGCAATGTTGTGCCCATGCCTCTTTCATATATCGCAGCACGTGTGTATGGTATACATCAATGGAAGGAAGACTCACGGGTACACCATCAGACCGGCTAGGATGTGCTAGGCCTAGACCAATAACGGCACCTTTGGTGGAGGTGTGATTCTTCTTAGCAACACGACGAACGTGCTGATTTAATTTGTCTTCCAGCGGAATCAGTATCGATGCGCCAGAAATATACACAGGGACTTGTAGTTGGGATAGGTCCGGCTCGCCTGTGGTTTCAGGGTCTCCTTCTGTTGGGTCTGCACTGTCATTCGGAAGCATAAGGCCTGTCATGGTTACACTAATTGGGAGGTCCTGGTCTTTCTCGATAAGGTCTATGATGGGCATCGGGAGGTTCCCTAATCTGTGGAAGGCAGCGTCAAACATCTCCTGTGCATACGTGGAATAGATCTCACTTCCCTCCAAAGGACCCCTTAGTATATTTTCTTTGAGAGCGCGCTCCATGGCGAGGCTTGATCCAAGCAGTAGTGCGGTATCGTATACACCCTTGACCTCTTTGTGAAAAGGGGGTAATTTCAATACGCCTTTGGCAGCAAGCGGAAGACCATGTTTTATTAACCATCGATTCTCGGCGCGCACTGCGGTGAAGTGCGGATATAGCTCTTCATAAAAATCCGTACTCATATACTTTAGAACTTCCGAATTCTTAGCCATGTCTTTGTGGCAGTTGGTGACAAAATTATCGCAATTCAAAGCAAGGACACTAATTCCTTCTTCTAGTTTAGCCATGGCCAAGCGGTTTTCGTCCTCTTGCTTCGCTAGCAGGCGGCGCTCATAATCTAGGAGCTCAAAATATTGGATGGATTCGGCATTTATACTAGACACGGCACGCAAGCGGGCAATTTCGAACTTAGCACTTACAAGTTAGAGGTCTTTTTGTTCTGTAACTTGGTTGACCTCTTCGTTTGCTTGTGCTAAGCGCTCGGACAGCTGGGATATCTTCCTTTTCAAGTAGGCAGCTAAAGTTACTTCTTGTGCGGCAGTTATGTCCAACTCCCTCATTAGTAGTTCGTCGGACATTTCGTGCAAACGTTGGGCGCGGCCAAGGGGAGTTATCTGTTGAAGGAAGTCCCCACAAGCGTCTGCACTATCTAGAGCGTATGAACGGGTGCATTACCAGGGAGGAGAGAATCTGATGTACTTCACGGTGCTGGCACCCGCCTCGGTCCTGGAAGCAAGGGAGCTGCAAATTTGATGTCCTACGAATATTAGAGGCACGCGCATTGTTTGTTTTTTACGGAATTAAGAAGGTCGTAGTGGTATACCTTGATAGCTGTATGTTTTCCCGGGGCCGTGGGAGTGCTCCCCACGATGTCGCATTGGCACGTGGTCGTGTTTGGAATTTTCTTCCCCTTCTGGGAATTTGCTGCGTGGGGGAGCACGGTAATTTTTTGTAACTCGGCACAGGTATGACCTCTGTGGATGGGCCTGTGTGCGAATCCTCTGTGGTACCATGTTCTTCTTCATCTCCTTGTCTCATTTCTTCTGATAGAGACTCTACGGTGAATGGTACGCTTCAGATAGGGGTAGCGTTTATGGTGGTTGTCATCTCGGCATTCCCACTAGGTGTGGGAGAAGGAAACTCCAGGGCTACGGTACGTTGGACAATGCGCCATCCATTTAATAGCTCGACTGGCGTGAAGGGTCGAGCTCGCACGGTCATGACGCACGAATTCTCGCGCTTCAAGAGCTGCGTATAAGTTAATTATGCAGTGATATGAAGGATGCGTGAGTATATGTGCAGGAATGTTTTACTTTTTCGGTAAAAAAACAACCAAAATAAGAAGGGGAAGCAAGCTAAATAAGCGTTTCTTACCATGGTCAAAGTCATCAAAGTATTGAGGAAGGTGATTGGCAGGAAGAGTTGACGTATGGCTCAGACCTAGGGCGTATAGTAGCGTCTCTGGGTATTCTTGCATCGGTATCCGATCAGCGCTAATTAATTGTGCGTCTGCATCATTATACGAACCAGCAATGGGGCGGTCATCTTTTATCATCGTCTCAGGGGTAATGAAATCATAGTCAAATGGGAAAACAACTTCATCTACCCAGAAGAATTTGTCGGTCCACTTCTTCAGGGAATCTATTTTTCCGAGTAGCATTGTAGTTGACCTGGGCGTTTGGTGAAGGTTATCCATTCGTTCATCCATGTGGGTCTATAGAAGGCGCGAAACAGGTTTATGGTTGGGTCAATGTTTTTGAGTAAGCAGTTTATCTCAAAATATGAGATTTTGGCGGCACCTATACAATGTAGCTGGGAAAGGTGTATACTATAATAATTTTGTATGTCTATCAGAAAACGGCTTAGAGGTATGCGATTGTTGGAGAACTCAATGAACTTGGTGTATATACCAATTTTTCCATCAGGAAAACTTCCAATATGCGCTTGTGGATCTGGCACAGTCGGATGAAGATCTGAAGGAATGTGGTACTTAGTGATAAAACGAGAGAGCTCTTGTTCGGATATATGGGACGTCACATCAAATAGTTGGGCTACCATTTTTTACTCTTTTGGGTGTTTCAAGCAGGGGTGAAGGTAGTATATTTTGTTATGAGTAGTAGTTCTTACAGTTTTCAACAATGGTGGGAAGATTTTTTGGAAAGATGAAGAAAGTGACTGTCAGACTGCATTTATATACCCTATAGATGTAGGGGATCTTGCGGCACATGTCTATGACGTTTGGTTCATCCTATGGTGTCCGTTGATTGGTTCTTCTGACTTGGTTAATGCTTTTTCCGGTTTTCAGTAAAGGACTGTGATAGTGGAGTCTGACGTGGATACTTATTTGAAGTCATGCCTGTGCGGTTTTACTTTTGGAAGGGCATTTATGCGAGCGAGCCTTGATGATTCATAGTCTAGTAGCCGCGGATTGGACCTGTGACCACTAGACTGTGGGGACATGATGAAGTATAGTCCATAGTCGGGCTAGATAGTCTGACTCACGGGTATTACCCGCATCCATCAGGAATGGATTGGATACTTCTATGATGTGCGCACACAGCCCAGAAAGCCCGGTAAGCCGCTGTCGCACAAGAGGCTGATTACTTAGCCAAGTCCTTGTCGCAGTGCGTCAGGATCAGACAGAATATAACTTATATTATAGTTATATTCGCCTAAGGTAAAGGGATATACACTATCCCTAGTTAGATAATGAAGATCAAGCTATTTCGATTCATTATCTCTTCCTTAGGCCGCAAGAACAGGGAGCCCAGCTTGGACTCTTTCGAGTATAAAAGAAACCCCTTCGGTTCCACAAAGGTACGATACACACAATACCCTAAACACTAATATACTCAAACCGATTACTTACTCTCACGCTGGAGTCTAATCGTGGGTCACAAACCCACGGTAAGCCTAACGGTGTCTGTTTAGTGCGCAGGGTCCTAAAGCAAGTTTCACTTGGTGCGAGAGCCAGAGTCCAAGGGACCCCAAGCCTAATTTGGTTCAAGCTCGGTCTACCCCAACTCTTGCATCAACAATTATAGTTAACCAAATAAACTAAGAAAGAAAAGTTCAGGAAAAAGACACAAAAGCCCATGAGGCTTTTGGCCTTGGTTGCTTGATCACCAAGTTACTACTAGTATATAAGGAGGTCTTGGATACATCATTATTAACTTGTAATCCCTAAATCACGTTTCATCTTTTTCTTTCTTTTGGTCCGATCGACATAAAACCTACAAAAGGGTGTTTGGTTTTAGGTGGTTGGCAAAACAAGAAACCATACGGTTTTTTAATTGTTGATTGATTCAAGAAGCAAGGTTTATTGGCTTTTAAACACTTATGTACTAGCATGGTTGTTGCTTGTTAAACGTATTGTGTTTGTGTACTTAGAAAGATCGTACTTTGATCTTTAATTGGATTTTCGTTTATATTGGTTGTTTGATAAAGGTGATTTAATCCATTGCTAAAAGGTACGTGATTCTTTATCGTTTATGTTAATTACTTGTCTATATGTGATCTTAATATTCCTATGCGTACTCGTGTTATTAATGTTTTAATATGGTTAAGAGTTTATATAAATTCCAACAGTGGCATCACGAGCCGTTCGTATAGCTTTTAATTACATTAAAAAAACGAAAGATCTATATTTTGTGTAAACTTATTATGATGTTGTATAATTATTTTATTTGATGATTAGGTTTAGATAAACCCTAATTAGGGTTAATAAATAAATAGACTAACCCTAAGTCTATGCAATTTGTATTGATAAATATGTTGTTAGTTGTTAATTAGTTGTTATTTATCGCATTATTAATTGTTAATATGATAGATCCATGAGAATCATGCAAGTTTACCATGGATCATGTGTTCTTGATATTGGATATATATAAGTTAATTAATCGTTAATGGGTTTATACATGCTTAATTTATTGTTTATGACGAATCTTGACATTATTATTATGTTATTTTTAAGAAGGTTTGTTTTGACACATGTCACTAAAACTCATAATAAATGTATACGATGTTGAAAAAAAATGAAATTTTTATGGGAGATCCACGACACAAATATATACAACTTTGTAGTTTTGAGCTAAAGATGGGAAAGGACCGAGGAATACTATGACGTGACCTAAAGTCAACTTAAATTTTAAGACAGCTTTACGTGCTATGAGGTGTATACCTGAATTTAACTTACGCAATCGATTTCTCGATGCATGTAGCCCACTTTCATTAAGAAGTGAAAGTCTTATTCATAATATATGCATTATTTCAATTTTATTGACTTGGATTCATAATTAACTTATATGCATGTGGTATGTGATTAATTGTTAATTGGATATATGTTTAGGTTAACGTTTATTTGTTAGTTTTTTATTATAATTGTTATGAATCATGTTTAAAGCAAAGGGTTTTTCAAAAATAAAAATAAACCGGACTAAAACTATATGAAATTTGATTTATTATAAGCTTATTCTTGCACGGTCATATGTGGCAACAAATGAGTCGCCCTTACATGATTTTAAATCTAACTCAGGCCGTGACTAGCTAGAATCAAGTTTATAATGTGTTTTCTATTTTAAAGATGTAAAATTTTATTAATGACGTAATTTGCAAAAGTACTACTTAGTTGCAAGGATAAATTTCGGGGAGACTCATCAAGACTTCGGTCTTGTAGATACCATTACCCTATAATGTCGGGCTACTTGTAGTTTTCTTACCTTGCATACTATTTAGGAAGTCGCGAATGGTCTAGGGTTTGAATGATTTTAATCATTCTTTAATCTTTTTCTGTGATAAAATTAAACTTCTTTAAATGGAAAACATATTGAATCGTCAATTTTTATGATATCACTATTTATTTAATTGATTTGTGAGTTAAATAAGTGATATTCATAATTAACGAATTTGAGTAAATTTTCCTTAAATTTTCATGATACAAAGATGTTGCATGCTTCTTTGTACATGCTTTTGAAAATTGTCAAAAACTATACCATTTAAAATAAGTTATTTTGCCATCCAACTCGTGAAAACACTTGCACTTACTCTTTCACCATACGCGAGACTGTGGTATTTTTAACCCAAGGTGATATAATGCACTCAATTATGAAACGTTGGTGCTATATAATCACAGTTTATTGTTGGACGACTTAAGCAAGTTAAGATAGGTGAGAACTTAACTTGTGGCAATAGATGGGATAAACATGCTTGCTTTTTCATTTTTGAATTGTCACAAGTGATGTAAATAAAGTGGTGTCCCATAACTCTAGAAGTTGTATTGGATGCAATTTGAACGTAAATTACCCCTTGAATACCATCATCACTAGCAGACCAACTAATCCGATGGTGGTATGTCTTGGACGATTCTAGGTTTTATAAAATTAATTGTTTATTTATAAACATGAGTATTTATTTTCTACAAAGATAAAATTATCGAAAATACTAAAGTTGAATTTTGTGATTCTTTTGAAAGTATTATTGCAACGAAGTTCCATAAACTTCTGTTTGTTCGACAAACAAAGTCTCATTTTCTTGTAAGAAAGAGAGAGACATATACCTATCTTTTTTCTCTGTAAGGAAAACCTATTAATGAGTGCGATTGGATTATAGTAATTATCAATATTTAAGCAAACTTTAATGTTTAAGAAAATTTGCACAACTTATTGTTTCAAGTAGATCTCATTACTCTTATTTGAGTTTTTAAAAATCTTTCAAACTAATGAGTCTCTTAGCAATCTCTATGCAAGCAATGCTTTCTTTGTTCTTTACATATCGATACCCTTAAGGCTATAATCAATGAACAAAATAAGTGTTTTGTTTGATTATTGTGATTATAATAACTAGCTTTATTTACCCTGTTATTATGTTCTAAACCAAAGGAGACACTAAATACCCTTATTGAATGGTAGGCCTAATGTGACAACCCTAGATTTTGGAGTTTGTCACTTGTGACTGTTTGACTTTAATTTTGTTCTTAGTGTGCGTTTATGTGCAATATGTTAATATTTGAGCCTGTGACTGGATGCTAGACATCGTACATGTAGTGCATAGTACATTATATGGTTCTTAGATGGGGTTAGTTCGTGATCATTAGTTCACTTGGATGTAGCTATGATATTCTATGGTGTTATTTTAATATTTTATGTGTACGTATATGTACTATAGTAAATCGTATTTTTACGATTTAGGGTTTAGCATTTTGAGGTCTCAGATAAGGTAATTAGTCACGGGAATATTTTTCAGGATGGTTTTAAGTCATTTAGGATTTTATAAAGTTTATTTCATATTCCAAGAGTTTTTATAAAACTGTATATTTTTACGGTATACGCGTAAAACTGACTAGTTTTACGGCTTTGAGGTTCGGGAGGTCTTAGGGGCTGAAATAAATTAAGGAAATTTAAGGAAATCATAATAATGATTAATTAATAATCAAAAGAAAAAAAAATAAAAAAAAGGAAAAGTCGGTTATACCGATGGTATAAGGAAAAAAAATGGAAAACGGGTCAAAAGACCCAAGTTGAGCCCAATTTGGAAAAAGAATTTTGTAAACCCTTTAAATACCAATCTTATATCCTAAAATTCAGTTTTTCTTCCTCTTTTTCTTCTCTTAGACAAAATTATATGATCCCTAATTTAGGGTTTCACCAAAAATAATTTTCTTGAAGATTTGAGTTTTTTGCTAATGCGCGGAATATTTCGTGGAGCTCAATCAGGTGAGTTCATAGTCCTATTTTTACTAAGTTTTTAAATATTTTTCCAGTATGGGATGGAGATGACACTTGTACTATTTTTAAATGTCTTAGTACTATGTTCTTTAAAATATTTTGACAATATGTTTTTCAAATGTGTGGACTTAATGTGCTATTATGTGATATGCCTACTTATGTGATATGTTTATATGTACTATTATGTGTTCTGAGGACATATGTTCTGAGTACATGTACATCGTCTTCTCGGAGGCAAGATATCTCGACGGGGATATGGTTACAAATTCCATACTGGGTATGGGAAAGATCCGGATGGGTGTAGGCGCATTTGTTCTTATTTTGTGTACTTAATTGTTATGGTACGTTATGTTTGTAGTTGTGTGTAACATGAATATCACTTTATAGTCCATTGCTTTAACTTATTTTTCTTCAAGTTATTTACAGCGGATGTAAAGTTCTTATGATATTTTAGATGACTTAAACCTATGTTCTCACCAACTTTATGTTGACAGATTTTAGTGTCATTTTCAGGTGAGGTAGTTATAAAGGATGGTGTTAGAAGTGGCTAGAGTCTAGAGGCTGCTAGGATTGCATTAGGAGGAATCCCCTTTACTCTTTTTTTTCTTTTCATTGTTTGAATATGTGATACTTGGACACCTATATGTTGCTTTGTTTATGTTATTTCTTGTCTCGGGTAAGCGGTAGGACTGTTACCTACTTACATAGACACTTGCATTGTTGAGATATTGTCATGACATTGTGTCACCATTTATGATATTTTAATTTCATTTAGTTCTCTTTATAGACACGCTATTCTTGTGATGATATCCATACGTCGCCTCATATTCCGCCATGGTGAGGTGTGGCAGAATGGTATCAGAGAAAATGGTTATAAAGAATTAGGTTGCCTAGTCACGTAGCATAATCTATTGCTTAAGGGTCCCTGCATATAGGCGTCATAAGAGTATGTGTGTATTTTATAATAATTGATGTGTTTGGATGTTATTTTTGCGATGTTTGTTAAGTTATGAACTACTATGGTTCATACTTAGCTACATGTTATTTTCTTTTCGAGTTTTGACTAGTGTGGGTTGAACCGTAGTCGTATACACTAGTCATTGTTGGATTTCGTTTGATTATGCTTTCATGTTCTTTATACATTTTGAATTTTGTCTACGTTGGTTCAGTTGGATTACGAGTTTATGAGTTTCATGCATTGGCTACGTTATTTTAATACATGGAATTTTGGATCTTATTTTATGTTGTGGTTATGTGCTTATATAGTTGTATGATCTATGTGCTTATTTGAGCTAGTAGACTGTAGTGTTATGTGTAGTATTAATTCTTATAAGTGTCATCATAGGAGGGAGTACATTGGTGAAAGGGAACATGTAAATTTTGGAGGCCTACATAATTATATATGTGCCACAACACCAATGGACTATTGAGTATGACTGCATGAAGGAGGGTTAATACATGCTTGCAGTGTATATGTGGGATGTGCTTATGGTTATGTGTAGGCGTATACATAGTATTACGTATATTACATAAGTATTTTGGTAATTATTAACGAGTGTGCATGACCGTATATGGACAAGTTGTCATCATGTGTACCAACAACATCTTGATCTACTCAAAGTCTGAGCAAGAATGTGGGAAGAATTGTGAGTTGGGTTTGAAGTTACTTAGTTGGGACCAACAAGGTTGAAGCAAAGCAAGACGAGGTAGCGTTTTTGGAGGCTAAAGAACTAGCGTAGGTGATGAATCGATTTTGGCATTATCAAAAGGACTGGACAAATTCGCAAAGCCTGACGATACGTGGAGCAAGGGTTTGGATGCGAGCGAGGACGGCGAAGAAAGGCGATTTCTTATACGTTGGAAGAGCTGAAGGTTTGGAAGAATTATATAGGACTTAGATAGTGGAGAAGTAGGTACGATAAGAATTGGGTGATAGTCGATAGACTGACTAATTCATCCCATTTCTCTAGCAGAATGAGGAGTCATGAAGTTGAGAAGTTGGAAAGATTCGTTCAAATGTGATGTTATGGACTTAAGATTATGGAGGGATGATCGAAAAGTAGTAGTGAGGAAAGAATAGCTTAAGGAAGCAGAAGATCTTAGAGAGGATGGAGGGATATTGAAGGGAAAACTGTTAGAGCTAGAGGTTAGTATTCACGAGCAATGGGACATTCACTTAGTGAAAAGGGCATAGTACCCATTAGTATTAAGGGAGATTAGCTACTTGGTGTCGAGCATGGAGAAATCAAAGGGGTAGTGGTGAGTATGACATAGTCATGTGACGGTCATGGGAAGTTCTAGCTACGCAATCATGCATATTCCATGAGACGTGATAACGGTTGACATAAACTTTTGGATGATGGAAAATCCATAGAGTATAGAAGTTGTAGGTTGGTGATGGGGAAAGGTAGTAGAAACTGCTGGAATAAATTCATAAGAGACGAGGTGGATCATTGTTATGGTGGAATGAAGTTAGAAGCGACCAACGTATTGGACCGGATGTGGATCGGAAAAAACTATGGAGGTGGTGGCAGTACTTAAAGTAGAAGTTGAAAATGGCAAAGCGACAAGACAGCTGTGTGGATAAGAGGCATAAGTCGTTGGGAATTTAAGAATGGAGATAATGGAAAGAAGTGACGTGATCTGGGAAGAAAGAGAAGTTAACACTTAGTATCGCGAGTCCATTTGAAATCTTCGAAAGGATCGGACTAGTGGTATATAGGTTGAGGAATTGCTGGAAGGTCCAGGTAGTATACATGATGTATTTCATCTGATAACTAGAGGAAATGCTTAGCGAGAACCGACTTGCAAGTACCGTTGGAAGTTATTGGTATAGATATGAGACTTTGTTTTATCGAAGGGCCGGTAGAGGGTACAGATCGTGAAGTTAGGACATTGGTAAATTAAGATACCGTAGTAAGGATAGATGGAATTTGGAAACGTGGACTGGAGTTCACATGGGAACGGTAAGGGAATGGTATGAGGAACTAGTATCGTCGTCTATTTGTAAATGAAGGTCCTAAGAAGTAAATCTCGAGGACGAGATTTCTATTAGGAGGGAGTGATGTGACAACCCTAGATTTTGGAGTTTGTCACTTGTGACTGTTTGACTTTAATTTTGTTCTTAGTGTGCGTTTATATGCAATATGTTAATATTTGAGCCTTTAACTATATGCTAGACACTGTACATGTAGTGCATAGTACATTATATGGTTCTTAGATGGGGTTAGTTCGTGCTCATTAGTTCACTTGGATATAGCTATGATATTATATGACGTTATTTTAATATTTTATGTGTACATATATGTATTATACTAAATCGTACTTTTACGATTTAGGGTTTAGCATTTTGAGGTCTCGGATAAGGTGATTAGTCACGGGAATATTTTTCGGGATGGTTTTAAGTCATTTAGGACCTAAATATAAAGTTTATTTCATATTCCAAGAGTTTTTATAAAACTGTATATTTTTACGGTATACGCGTAAAACTGACTAGTTTTACGGTTTTGAGGTTCGGGAGGTCTTAGGGGCTGAAATAAATTAAGGAAGTTTAAGGAAATCATAATAATGTATTAATTAATAATAAAAAGAAAAAAAAGGAAAAGTCGGTAATACCGACGGTATAAGGAAAAAAAAGGAAAACGGCCAAAAGACCCAAGTTGAGCGTAATTTGGAAAAAGCCTTTTGTAAACCCTTTAAATACAAATCTTATATCATAAAATTCAGTTTTTCTTCCTCTTTTTCTTCTCTTAGCCGAAATTATATGATCCCTATTTAGGGTTTCACCAAAAATAATTTTCTTGAAGATTTGAGCTTTTTTCTAGTGCGCGGAATATTTGGAGGAGCTCAATCAGGTAAGTTCATAGTCCCATTTTTACTAAGTTTTTAAATGTTTTTCCAGTATGGGATGGAGATGAGACTTGTACTATTTTTAAATGTCTTAGTACTATGTTCTTTAAAATATACGATAATATGTTTTTCAAATGTGTGAACTTAATGTGTTATTATGTGATATGCCTACTTATGTGATATGTTCTATTATGCGTTCTGGCATGCGTTCTGAGTACATATGTTCTGAGTACATGTACATCTCTTCTCGGAGGAAAGATATCTC
This sequence comes from Glebionis coronaria, assembly GCA_025667525.1. Taxonomy (NCBI): domain Eukaryota; kingdom Viridiplantae; phylum Streptophyta; class Magnoliopsida; order Asterales; family Asteraceae; genus Glebionis; species Glebionis coronaria. The sequence continues at coordinate 193,494,101 of CM046881.1, read as the reverse complement.
GACGGGGATATGGGTTCAACTTCCATACAGGGTATGGGAAAAATTCGGATAGATGTAGGTGCATTTGTACTTATTTTGTGTACTTAATTGTTATGGTATGTTATGTTTGTAGTTGTGTGTAACATGAATATCACTTTATAGTCCATTGCTTTAACTTATTTTTCTTCAACTTATTTACAGCGGATGTCAACTTCTTATGATATTTTAGATAACTTATACATATGTTCTCACCAACTTTATGTTGACAGATTTTAGTGTCATTTTTAGGTGAGGTAGTTATAAAGGATGGTGTTAGAAGTGGCTAGAGTCTAGAGGCTGCTAGGATTGCATTAGGAGGAATCCCCTTTACTCTTAGTTTTCTTTTCATTGTTTGAATATGTGATACTTGGACACCTATATGTTGCTTTGTTTATGTTATTTGTTGTCTCGGGTAAGCGGTAGGACTGTTACCTACTTACCTAGACACCTGCATTGTTGAGATATTGTCATGACATTGTGTCACCATTTATGATATTTTATTTTTATTTAGTTCTCTCTATAGACACGCTATTATTGTGATGATATCCATACGTCGCCACATATTCCGCCATGGTGGGGTGTGTCACCTAATATGGAGGAAATTGCATGTTAGTTTTCAAGTTAATGAAAGCATGATGGATAGTCCCTCATCTACATGGTAGAAGTTCATACACTCTCTCTAATACATTAGTAATTGATACTTATGGGCATTTAAAGTGAGTAAGAAAGTAAATAATCGCTATTTTCTTTTCACCGATAAAGTAACATTTGTAATGTTGTCAAATCCAGTGGGAGCATTGCGTTTTACGACTAAAATACATTAATGTAATGTTATCTAATTAAGTGGGAGCTACAAGCTTGTTTACCTTGGTAGTAATCCATATTATTTCTAATTTTACTTGAAATAATAACTTACTTTCATAATATGGAAAACCATAGTTTTAAGGATAATTGCATCCTATTTTATATGATAATTACTTTTGAAGTATTTTCCATATAGTAATTATGCACAATTCCTTATAAATCTATATGGTTGACATTATACTAGTTATTAAAATGTATATGCCACTATCATATTGTACACATAAACAAATTGCGTTCTGTAATTTTTAATTTGCATACATGATGTTGTGCCATGCACAAATGGGAGAAATCTTTATTGTGTGCAAGGTACAACACATAACACATAACAATATGACAAATGGTTTCTTGACCGCAAAATACGAATCTAATATTCTATTAAGACTTGTACATTTAAATGTCAATATATGTTGCCTTATTTAGAAAATGTCAAGATATGAATAACAAGCTACTTCAACTAATTTGTTTATAGTTTCTTGGAATGTTTCTTATGATGTTTCATGGAATGAACATAAATAAGTAATGAAGTAAGCAATTAACTTAAAGTCTTTGAGTTATTCAAAGGATAAATAATGTATATATAGTTGTTAAACTATTTAAAGATGTATACATTAGAGCATGCACTAGGTTTTCAATGCTATATATTTTCAATTTTATGTTGACACAATTGATAAGTATTTAACCTAAAGAGTAATAAGTTATTTAGTAATTGTGATATAGTTTCACAATCTCAATATTCATAGAATGCCCCATAGCTTTGGTATGTCTTGAGTAATAAATCAAATTCTTTATAATTGTTTGATTTTGATAACTTAAAATACTTTACCTCCAAAATTTGTCAATGTTTTGAAATTGAGTATACAAAGTATATACTTAAATTTTACTCCGACCTAGAAGGAAACTAAGACACCATCAAGCTATGGAATGTGATGAATCACATTGAGTCTTAAATTGATGTTTTGAATTTGTCAAGAACTATCAAGGTATTTTGTGATGTTCCCAAAAGATAACAACTTTTTGTTGCTCTACATGCTAAGTATTTGAAGAATAGTCTATTATTACTAAAAACAAGTGGAAGGATTTGTAGATCTTTAAGAGATAAAATAAAAAAATATGCAACCTTCTAAATATACTAGCGAATTTCATAATGAGGGTGAACATTAAATGTTGAACCTCGTGATGATAAAACTTACATTCATAGATCCGCAAAGATGTCTTTAGTACTTGAATGCTATATTGATATGTCAATATTATGGAATGTAAGTTAGAGGATCATGGTGAACCTACTAACCATATAAATGTATTATTGAATCTTGAATGTCATGATTGAATAAAACTATGAATGAGTAGATGCAAGTCCATAGAAGATAATCAAATTTTTGGAAACTTGATTTATCTTTAACCAACCGGTTAGACCGTGAGGTGAATATAAGTTTCTTTAGTGAAAGACTCATATGGACAATATTATACACATGATTAATGCACACTATGTGATAGAAAGTTTTATGTGCATTAATTTATTAGAGATGATTTATTGTCATGATGGTTTTATAATGATAAATATGACAATGTAATATTTAAACTCTTTTTTTATTACATTAGTGAGGATGGTTGTAATCAAGGATTTATAAATTATAAAAATTTTATGTAGTGTACATAATGCAAGAATTCATGTATGGATTAATGCATGCATCTAAGGGATGTATCTCAAGTTTAATTATTAAACCCATGTTTTGATTTTTAATAAAAAATAATATAGCTTGTGAGTACCTCTAAAAGCTAGTGGGAGTATTATGTTTATTTCTTATCTCATTTGATGAGAATTGACATGAGATGAAAACTTAAAGGATTCATCATGTAAAGCATATTGTGTATATGGCTAATTTAAAACTTGATAAGTACAAGAAGGTTTGACAACCATGATTGTTAAAAGAAAATCATTTGATGATTAGTACAAATATTATGATAAGATATGTCTGAAATAGAAAAATCATTATTAACTTGAATTGTTCCAACTAATTTATATTTTATATTATAATAAGATGTAATTATCATTGTCAATAAATTTAGAGTTTAGAAAGACACTAAATATTATCATATTAATACTTTATAGTTTATGGATTATAATAAATCATAGTGATATTTTTAGACATGGATGATAGTTTGATTGAAATAACACTTAATACTAGTCATAATACAATTTCATCTTTGATGATGAGTATGTGGACTAGTTATATTCAATTGAGCATAATGTTGCAATACATATTAGAAGAATAAAGAATACTTTATAGTTTAAGAAGCTATTAAAGATGATTGTTTTCAATAAAGTGTTTTGTTGGACTCACACACCTTATAAGATGTACAACAACAATACTTCCATTTTGTTGTGTGTTCATATGTAGAAACGTACATAAGACTAATTATTATATATATTCAGAGATATTCACAATTGTGAATTTGAAACAAGTATTCTCAAAATTCCAAAGGTCAAACCTAGTAGAATTTCATGAAATATATGCCTTATTGATAAACATGGATTCACTAACGAACACGGGTTTATGATCCGGAGGTCGGGGAGGGTGGAAGAGATGTTTAGCCATTTTAGTGAGAGAAACAAGAGAGAATAAAAGTGTGTTTTATTCTAGAGAGAGAAAGGTAAGACAAGAAATGAAAAGTCTCACCCCTCCATGGAAGTATGGAGGGGTTTATATAGCACGGGACTTGGACTTTACATATGACAATATTAGTCCATGCAAGTCCCGGCTATGAAACTAATGTAATTCCGTTAGTCGCACACATTTTAAGGCTAACAATCTTCCCCCAATGTGGAGACATACGGAATTACTTACAATGTACCTAACAAATGCAAATACAACAAAAATACGACAGTATTAAGTTTGCTTCCAATGCTGAGGGTGACACCGTTGTCTTCAAGTCATCTAGAAAAACTTATACCCCAGTTTGAATCCTCTTTGTCTTTGCTTGTTGAGGAACCATTGTATCATGTATGAACTGGATTAACTTCCCCCCAATTCATACCACATGTCTTGAAAAGCTTTCTTCATAGACTTCTTTTTGACGAAGCTTCTGAATCAGCTTCCCCCCAAACCAAAATCCCTGTCTTGATCAGAATCTGTAGCTTGAGCAATCTTCTATCTTTGACATTTAAAGTACACAACGGATTTTTGTAGAAGAAGAAGTAAACCCCACCAAGTAACTGCTACCTTAACATTTTTGGTCTTCATGATTATGAGTTTGGGGGAACATGTAAGAAATCAGCAACAAATCTTCTCACGCTTGTATAATGCTTCCCCCTGGAAGTTGAACTAAGTACTTTAGAGTGGGAACTAAGTCTCCAAAGTACACGTTCTTCCCCCATGATGGTGACGAACTCTCGGAAGCATCATCTGACGTGTACGTTCAAAATCGCGAGATGTTCTTGTCGAAAGTATGATGGTGACGAACACTCGGTAGCGTTCTTGTCGAATGTATGGTGGTTAAGAACACTCGGTAGCATTCTTGTCAAAAGTATGATGGTTAAGAACACTCGGTAGCATTCTTGTTAAAAGTATGGTGGTTAAGAACACTCGATAGCATCATCTGACGAGTACAATCAGAATCGTGAGAAGTCCGTGTCTGAAGCGGAAATCTTTGTTGACATTTTGTTGCTCAAGTTGCTCGTGAGAATTGATTGCTGATCACATCTCTACTCTTGTACTCTCTGACTAAACTTACCAACCTCGTATTCTTTCGGCTATCTGTAGTGACCACTGGTGAAGTAAACCTGATATTTCAAACTTGAAACTGAAGTACAATCCCCCAAATTTGTTACTTACGCTTAGCACTTGTGTTGATTGACGAACGGTGCAGAGAAACGTCTCTTAGAATCTTATACATAAAGATAGAGGTATAAGATGTAGAACACCTCTTGAAGTATCCACAACTCCCGGTGAGTGTGACACTGAGCACTACAACGTAACTCCTTAAATGATAGTTGTCCATGTCGTCGACCATCCACCCCTTGACAGTGGAAACTAGATAAATCAAGTCTCAATCATAAATGCTAAAGCGAATCATAAATCGATAGAAGGGGTAAAAGAGGCTCGATGATGAATTGAGTAAACGCCTTCGTGATATTCCACTTCAAATTCAAATAATAAATACCAAATCCACTTCGTAATCACTTGATATTACTTTGCCCGAATACTAGCCGTTTTGACAATTTTAGTGAATCTTAAAGGATCGTTTTAGTGTTTGTTTGTTTTTGTTGTGTTTGTCATGTTTTTTGTGTGTTGTTTGTTGAGTTAACTTGAGAAACCAACGATGACTTGAGAGTGAGAAGTCGTCAACGTGGTCTAACTAACTTGACAATGAAGCCCAAAATCAGTCATATACCCAAATGATGCGCGGATCGACTCGTCTGAAAAATTTCCGAAAAATAGGACTTCAAAACGAGGATATTCTTTGGTCGATATGAATCAAAAATCACCAAATACCCAACATAATCTAAAAATGATAAATCCATTTCCAACTAAGACTCCGTCCAATTCAAATTCATTAACCGGCCCAAGAGTACGCATCCTAGAATTCCTTCAGTACGTAACAAATATATATACTCCCATTGCCTTAAAAGTTACTTTGGCCCATACCATTGATTATATTAAAATCACATAGCTCATAGATAAATCTAATGTCTTATTAAACCAAATTTACCACACGGTGGAAATGCTTTCATCCCATGTAGTTCACTACACGGATAACATACTTTTAGCAATCAAATGGTAATTTTGGGTGAGCCCATATTCAAAAGATATTCATATATCAGGTGGGCCAATATACCATCACCTAATATCACAATTAAGATATAAAAGGCGAGTATACCCTAATCTTTAGGTCTCTCTAAACCTAATCCCATTTTTTTCACAGCCGCTTTCATTCACTCTTTCCAAAGCATCTTAAAACTCCCATCAACAAATCAACAAGTCTGTTCATCTAACAATCCAATCTCATCTTTTGATCATAATCCTAATCACAGTTCGAGTATACAACAAACCAAATACCCTCAAATATCTTCATCATAATAACGAAGCAACCATATATCATTCCAATATTCCTCGCTTCCATATCATCCTCGTAAACTCAGAAAGACAGATCCGTCGCACCAACAATATACAACCATTAATTTCATTACAATGTCGATGCAGCATCAAGATCTATACGAGAAATGGTCAGAGGTAGGTTTTTTGGATTGTGTGACTTATATAACGAAGCAAAGGGTGAATCTAACAAAGTTGTTAGGATTCACTCTTAAATTTCGTATATTATACGATGGTATTAGCCATCACACAAACAGATCTATGATGATTTTAATTTTCGAGCATAAGGTCTCTATAGATAGAGGCATGCATGTGTAAACCGAAACAAATCTGAGATCATTTTCTGTTTTAATAAGTTTAGATGATGTTGGAGATGGAGTTTGTTTAGATGAGACGATGGGATAGGATATAGAGTTGGGTTTGATTTGTTTTGAGATGATGATGGCAGTTGTGAAAAAATGATAAAACTGTTTTTAATGTATGAACTCCATCGCAACATTTTCTAAGAAAAAGTCAACACAGTGCAATCGCAATGTTTTCTAGTCACCATCGGAATGATTTCTGAAAAAACTCAATGTTTTGATATTGTCCGTCACAATATTATCATCTTAAGCACTAGTCATCGTAATGTTGTGAAAGAGTCATCGCAATGATATCACTCCATTACTATCCATCGCAAAAGACCCAACATCCATCGCAATGATTCCCAAACACCCATCGCAATGTTATAAAAAATCTGGCAGCATAACGACATGACTACCATTGCGATGGATCAAGCCACCCATCGCAATGATGACAGCCCTAACCATCGCATGTGTAAAAAAGACCCCATCGGAATAAATCCGTAGAAGAAGCTGTCGCAATATCCATCTGAAAAACTCATCGCAATAAGGCATCACAAAAGGGTTTTACAACCGACAAAGAAAATGGATCTAGAAATTTTTTGTCCTTTTCCCAAAAAATAGTATCTGGTCCCCTTTTTTCATCTTTCAATAATAAAGCTCGAGTTTTGATGATGATAAAAAATGATGAATAAATTCAACAGTTTTGGAAACTGTGACAAAGCAAGAACTGTGACAATGCAAGAACTGGACACGATTTTATTAAAGGAATGTTAACAACAGTGTAAACATTATATATGAAAAGAGAGATAAAAAAATATAGATGAAACGGATAGAAGAGACCGAGACCACGAGACCACAAATCTGAATATGGACACAACACAAACACGCCAATACAAAAACACGAAACACCCCCGGTTAGCTCTGATGCCAATTGATAAACATGGATTCACTAATGAACACGGGTTTATGATCCGGAGGTCGGGGAGGGTGGAAGAGATGTTTAGCCATTTTAGTGAGAGAAACAAGAGAGAATAAAAGTGTGTTTTATTCTAGAGAGAGAAAGGTAAGACAAGAAATGAAAAGCCTCACCCCTCCATGGAAGTATGGAGGGGTTTATATAGCACGGGACTTGGACTTTACATATGACAATATTAGTCCATGCAAGTCCCAGCTATGAAACTAATGTAATTCCGTTAGTCGCACACATTTTAAGGCTAACACTTATCAACAAGTATGATCGTCATATCTTGAGGAATGATTTTTTTGACTAGGGTTACCATGTATTGCTTTCTAGTATTTAGATAAAGGATATGTTAAACAATATTTATTTTATGAATTAAAATATTAGATATGTTGGTTTTTAATTTATATTTATTGGTCCTATTTTTGTATGTTTAAATCCTTAAATAATATGTTATTCTAAATTGTCTATGTCGATCAAGTGTATGAGAATATAATTGAATTAAGACATATTTGAGTGATGATAATATTCGTAGAATATGTAAGAACGGTTCACCAACTCACACAATATTCAAATGTTGCATGTTGGACATCTCCTACTAACAAGTCAATCACTTTATAGAACGTCACCATTAAGTGAAACTTGTACGTAAATGATTTACATTAATAAATACTTTGACTTGAGATACATGCAGGTCTTATATATGTGGATGATACTTTTTACTATAGTTCTAAAACTATCCTGAACAAGGTAGTAATAAATGTTATAATCATTTGTATCTTGAAACATGTAAGAGGCACATGTAGTCAAGATAAAATATGTTCATTCAACAAGGTTTGAAGAATGGTGCTATTGAGCCCCTCGTTTAATCCATCAGATGTGTGTACGACCATACCAGATGGTAATCTAGATTTGTCTCGATTAGATTGGTAATCTTGATTCAATTATGTATACGAGAAACAAAATAGTTAGAATGGAATGACTTCGATCCATATCCATTACTAACATGGCATTTGAGAAACAAAGGGATTGTAAATTTTAAGTCATTCAAATGTACTTTATGGAAAACTACACTCGAGAGTTTTCGGGAGCATTGGCATGTTGCTAGACGCTAACCAATGTTATTATATTATATTATTGTGCATTTCCAAGTGGGAGCTGAATGAATATGTACATGAAATGATATATGGTTGGAAGTCGTCCCGAGCCTAAGGAGACGCACGTGTAAATCGTTAAGCAATATATAATTAATATTGTATTAAATATTGATTATAGTTAAACAAATAAACTAAGAAAGGAAAGTTGAGGAAAAAGAAACAAAAGCTCATGAGGCTTTTAGGCTTGGTTGCTTGATCACCAAGTTACTATACTAGTATATAAGTAGGTCTTGTATACCTCATTATTAAATTGTAATCCCTAAATCACTTTTCCTCTTTTCTTTCTTTTGATCCGATCGACATAAAACCCACCAAGGGGTGTTTGGTTTTCGGCGGTTGACGAAACAAGAAACCATACGGTTTCTTATTGTTGATTGATTCAAGAAGCGTGGTTTATTGGTTGTTTAACACTTACGTACTAGCATACTTGTTGCTTGTTAAATGTGTTGTGTGCGTGTACTTAAAGAGATTATACTTTGATCTTTAATTGGGTTTTCGTTTATATTAGTTGTTCGATAAAAGTGATTTAATCCATGGCTAAAAGGTATGTGGTTCTTTATCGTTTATGTTAAGTACTTGTCTATACGTGATCTTAATATTGTGTTGCGTACTCGTGTTATTAATGTGTTAATATGGTTAAAGGTTTATATAAAATTCAAACAGAAAGTATACGTCATTCTTTCAATGAAACTAATTTAATCGGTTAAGGATTAATACCTTATGCTTGCTTTACTTTTCTGTTGAATACTAATCTGTTATGCTTCACGATCCTCGTTATTCCACACTAGTAAACAGGTTGTAAGTTGTATGGTTTATAATCCTACAACATGAATAGACAAGACTTCATCCCTTTACTTTGCAAATGATAATTGCCTCTAATGGTCTTCTATATTTCTACATCAACTTCGTAGTTACTAAAACTTTTTATTATTATTATGCAGGAGTATATCATTAAAAGTCAATATGTTTTTGTTTTGATTTTGACTAAGATCAATGCCACATACTATTACTGAAATGCTGATTGGGATTCATAATATACAGGAACATGTTTTAATGGTTTGGGACATTATAAGTTCATCCTAGTTTGTGCTTGTTGATTAGAATTGCAATATAAATATCAGTTGGTAAATTTTTTAAAGCGTTTTAGTTGTTATCAGTGAACCGTTAACTTGTAGTACAGCTTGTACTAAACATGTTTGTGCTTTTTCCGTCTACAAACACTAGAAGTGAGTGCATTTGAAAGTATTAATTAAAGTAGTTAATTCGATTAGGGATAATGAGTTTTAAATATATTTAAATTGTCATGTTTTGTCATTATATGTATTATTTTTTAATTTTCCTATCATATGTATCCATCTTTGTTAATTTTCTTATTGTATGCATCGTGCTGATGTGGCGTTTGTTAATCTATTTGTCTAACGATCGTTTCTCACGATTGTTTGCATCGTTAGTCTTTTAAACTAACGTCTGTTTGTTTTATTATTTAAAAAGTTTCAAAAAAAATTTATGCCGAATCTTATTTTTCGAATGATTTAAAAAAAGAAAGTATTTTCCTTAAATTTTGAAAAACTTTTTTCGAAAAATGCACATTTATGTGGTTTTCATTAAAAAAATTTCTAAAAAGAAAAATTTCGAAATAAAAAAATAATAACTTTTTAAAATAAAGAAAATAAAAATCTTCGAAATAAACATTTTTTTTGAATAAAAACATCTCAAATTTTTGAAAAAAGTGATTTAATTCTTTTTTTGAAAAATGGCTATTATGTGGGTTTCGTAAAATAACTAAAATAAATTTTTATTTTGGTAGTAAAAAGTTTTCAAAATAAAAATTTGGAATAAAAAAAATTGAATTTCTTTTTCAAAAAATGCTTATTTATGTGGCTTTAATTAAAAAGTTTTCAAAAAAGAAAATATAAACTTTTTGAAATAAAAAAACTAAAATATTTCAAAATAAACAATTTTTTTTGAAAATTTTGAATTTTTTTTATATGAAAGAAAATGTATTTCAAAATTCTTTTTGAAAGCCAAAAAAAAGGCATTTTGAAAAAAGTTTTAAAAGTTTTTATTTCGAAAACTATTTATCATAAAAAAAAAATTATTGCAAACTTTTATAAAATCCACATAAATAAGATTTTCTGAAAGAAAGATTAAATAACTTCTTTTCCCAAAATTTTGAAGAGTTTTTATTCTAGAGAACTGATTCTTCGAAAGAAAAAAAATTATTTCAAAACTTTTTTTTGAAAACCACGTAAACATAAATTTCCTGGAAAAAAAATTCAAAACTTTTGGAAAAAGAGTCGTTCAAAATTTATTTATCTTTTGGCATAAAATATTTTTGAAACTTTTTCAAATAAAAAATAGATTAAAAAACAAAAACTCGTTAGTATAAAAGACTAACGATGTAAACCTTTTTGGCAAACGATCGTTCGACAAATAAATTAACAAATGTCACACCGACACGATGCATACAATAGAAAGATTAACAAAAATAGATATATATAATAACCTAATTAAAAAGTTGATACATACAATAACAAAACATGACAACTTGAATATATTTACAACTCATTATCCCAATCGACTAATGCATCATGCGTATAATTGTACGGAGTATGATTATATTATATTTCATAATTCTTTTGTATATCCAAGTACAAAAGTGTAGAATTGTATACAATCTTATACGGCCGAATGTACGTACGACATATATATTGCCGACATAAAGAATTATTTGTTAAAATGTAGTGGTAGTATCCATTTAAAAAGTAGTGAGTGGCACATTTTTTTTAAACACAAAAATGATTTTAAATAATATCTTAGCACATACACAAATTTTTTAATCTTTTACAGATGTCAAATAAAAAGTTAAAGTTACGTAATAGATTAAATAGCACGTTATAATGTATCAACTTTATAAGGAGAAACAATCGATACAATATAATGCAGTGTTGCAAAAATCGTTTGCAGGTGTTCAATTAATTTTCGTTTAAGTGGTAGACGCTCATTTCATTAATTGTTCTTATTACAGTAATTGTTTTGGTCAAAATCGGTCAACATATCGATTTATCGGATAAAAATCGGTCAATCTTTCAAATTATCGGATAAAAGTCGGCCAAATCGAGCATAAATTGATCAATTCAGACAAAAACGACTAAGTCAGTCAACTCGATTACGAATAAAATTCACCCAGATCTGGCATTATTTATTCAAATTCGAAAACAATTGACTAAATCGACCAAATTGAACATATATTATCAAAATTTTATAATTTTTTATATATAAATTCAGTCCGATTAATCTTTGATTAATCTTCATTTAATTGATTAATCGCTAAACATTACCTATTTATTAGCTAACGTCTAACGATTTTTACAACCTTCATGTAATGTCAGACAATTTGATCATCTTAGAAATTGAGTTGACTAGTTATTGGATGATAAATAGAACAATCAAACATCTAAGTTTGATTGAATTTGATTTAAGCTCATGATTACACATATGATTTAATTTAACAGTACTCATGTCAAAATCTATAAAAAGAATTGCTTAGAAAAATAGAACATGCTTATCGAAACAAATAGCAAGTGCAAGGGGCGGCTATTAAATATGGGTGACAAATCAAAAGCAACATGCAATTGGGAATGTAAAACTGAAATCCACCATGTTTTTGCCAATTGATTTACGTTAAATTTTTTAACTTTTGAATCTCATTTGCTCAATTAAAATGGTATTAATTTATATATCATGAAGAAGAATAAGAAAACATATCATCTCTAAATTGTTAGGGTTCATGCAACATTTTTAAATTATGATGGTGATGTTAGGTTAAAACTTTGTCAACTTTTTTGCACATGAATGTAGCAGTTGTGTGTGCTTTAGATAGAGATGACATTGATGGAAGTATAATTGACTGTTTAGCGTAACGTGACTTGTAAAGAACGAATGAGTTTCTTTGTTTTTGAATGGGTAAACTGCAAATTTCGTCCATATATTTTGTGAAATTATCGAGAGCAAATTACGGGCAATTTTGCTACTATATTTTAAAATTTCGTACAATTTTACTACCTAGTTAACGATTTTTTACTTTTTGCCGTTTTCATTTGTCAACTCCCACACGTGCCTGGCAAGTGTGGGTATATTCGTCATTTGTCGTCGTACCAAGGACGTTGGCACTCTTCCACCTTTACCTTTGTGCAAAAAAGGTCCCCGAAACATTATACCCACCTTTCGCCCAACGTAGCTTCCAACCAACACTTTCAAAGACTAAATTTGAAACATCAACATTGAAACTTTCACCAGTATCTCGACATTAAATACCCTAAATACTATCAATACTCTACTGGTTCAACTTAAATTCATATTCCCAACCCAAAACTCGATTCATTTGATTATCAAGTAGCTCTAATGGCGTATAAGAAAGAAATCATTTTCAAAATGCACAATAATCGGCTTTTTGTACATGGTCCGTTGAGGTATATAAATGGCAATCTTAGCCAAATTTGTGGTTTTGGTTCTGAGGCTAGTATATTTACAATTGGCCTAAATCATATCTTAGGAAGGCTTGGTGATGTGGCAAAATGGGTTTTGTTTATTTGTTTGCTTAACAAATCACTAGAAGAATGTTTGAAGTTGATTTACACCGACAATGATGTGCATACGATGTTGGAACTGGCTTATAGGAATGGTTCAAATGATTTGTATATTGTTCACAAGAAACAGAGACTAGCTCAGTATTATTTCAAAAACCTTGATCTAGATTTAGATGATGTTGGTGGGGATCATTTAGGATGGGTAAAAGATGATGCTAGGTTGTGTTGCTATAGTCAACTCCTTTTACGACTGAACATCCTTTTCAAGAGAGGAAGAGGAACAATAGAAACCAAACTCAATGTGGTAAAAAGAAAGTATTGAAGAGAGCGATTGTCGTAACAAAAGAAAGAAACGGTGATGGAGACGGCAAAGAGAAGAACACAAGTAAACAAACGAGCACTAGAAAAAGGGAAAAAATGTGAATGAGGGTGCCAGTGAGAGTAAGACTGAGCCTGAGACTTCATTGTTGTAGAAGAAGAGAGATTCGGAAAAGGGTAAAGGGGTCATGGTTGAAGAGGATTCGGGTTTTAACCTGAATGTTGGTGCTATACGAAGGTCTACTGTTATAGTCATTAGAGAGGGTGGATTTTTGAATGTTAGGAGTAGTTTTAAAAACAGGTTGAATAGGGGGGGGGGGGGGGTTGCTTCTGTTGATAATGTAGCTGGAAATAAAGGTCATATAAAAAGGTTTATTGTGCTTGGTTTAAGAGCTCTTAACAAGTTATACGAGTATCCAGATTTTAAGATCACGAATTGCGTACTAGGTCTTAGAGCACCAACATATGTGGGAAACCAATGAAAACTGAAGATGACGGTTACAAGGAGTATTTGGGATAATGTATATGATTATTCCAAATACTTTGTAACTAGATATCCCTATTGTTAAGGATTGTTAGGGATCTTATTTTGTTAAAAAAAATAGCTTGTAACTTATAATATGCTTATTGCTGTCTTGTCGGTGATTATTACTGTGTTCATTGTATTTGGTTACTCTACATATTGTTAATGAATGTTAGGTAACTGTTTTTGTTAAAAAACCGGCTTATAGCTTATATTATGCTTATTCCCCTGTTTGGGATATTGCTTATTACTGTGTTAAGAAAATTTGGTTACTCTGCATAAAAAGAGGAATGGTTGACTATGGACTCGAACCTGTGGCATCACCCTCACAACACACAACAATTACCATTAGCGCCCTTGGGTCTTTTACATAAATATTTGCAGACCTCTTATACTTAAAACTTTACTTGTTAACACCTTATTTGTTTATTAATTGGGTAACTGGTTATTAACAAAATCTTCTTTTTAACTACTTATTCAACTTACTGTTAGTGCCCTTGGGCTTTATCGTTTCTAGTTATTAACCTTGGGCTTTTTTGTTTCTGGTTAGAGTTCAAACTAAAACATAACATCGGTTATCAATTAACACAGATTAACAATTAACAATGAACAAAACATCTTTGTTAATTAAAAACATAACACCATAATTGAAACTGAAATACAGTAATTAACATTTGGTTAACATTAAACAACCCAAAAGACAAGTCACTGGCAACCCCCATTGATGACGTATAGTCCCCAGCCGGGTCATGAACCCGGCCCACGTTAATATCCGTATCCGGCCCATCACGAATAGGTGGGAATAATGTTATTTGAGCTTATGGGCTTGGATGAACAGTAACCGCACACACGTGTGCGGCCCACGGCCCGGCATGCCCGGTGCAGGGTTAGACAGAATCACACTCCTACTATGAGTAGGATTTATCTCAAAGGAGAGGATATTCACTCACCATAATTAGAAGATAACAATCAATCTAAATCTGGTGTTTATCCTTTCCTTGGGACTGAAGCATCAGTGACAGCCCATTAGGGTTTCACTGCCTATATAAGGAACCCCCAAGGGTTCCACAAAGGTATTACATTCTACACACTTTCAACTCTCATCCGATTCCTATAACCCTAACCGATTACTTACTCTCACGCCGGAGTCTAATCGTGGGAAACATTCCCACGGTAAGCCTAACGCGTGTTGTTTAGTGTGCAGGATCCCAACCAGATAATTCACTTGGTGCAGGAGCAAGAGTCCAGCCAACCCGAATTAAGCCTAATTCGGGTCTAGCAAGGATCACCCAACTTTTGTATCAACAAGTTGGCGCCATCCGTGGGACCATTACACTAAGCTAGAGCAAAATCTCATCTCGAATTCTCAATGACGAAGGGGCATCCGCAGGGAAACCCCAGGAACACAAATCCTGGGAATCGGAAGTCCCCAGGGGAAGGGATACTCATTCCCAATCGATCCCCTAGCAACCAAGCCGACGGACCAAACAACCGAAGTGGTCTTCAGTCCATGGGTATGACAAGCACGTTCTCTGTCACCCCACCACCTACTTCGACCTTGGATAACCCTTATCCAGGGAGCCACGCAGACCATCGAACCCCCCTAACAAGGAGCCACGCAGACCATCGACTGAGGAAGAAGTAGAGGTCGAACCACTCAGCGAGGAAGATCTCACTCGAGTTCTCACGCAAAACTTTGAGAGGATCGTCTCAGGAATCGCATCAAGGTTGAACCTAGGGAAGGACCTCCAATCTAGGCTCAACTTTGGCAACGCCGGACCAGGCACCTCTTCTAAAACTCAAAGGAAGCGAAGGACACGACCTTAAAAGCGGAACCTCTTTGAAGAAACTCCCCAACCCAGGAATGTGTTTGAACGCATAGGGGATCGTCTCATGCAGGAACTAATAAAATCCCGTGAGGAGGGAGAGAGGTCCGATGGTTCACCCGAACGACCAGATCTGGAGCTAACCAGAACTAATCGCCGCACAAGCGTGTGGGATAGGATGAATACCGGGAAGAAGGCTCTTGGCTCTTCTCACAAGAGCGGTCCTCACCCAAAGGATGGGGCACCACCCCCTTCTCCCGGTCCATCAGGAGAGGATTCGGATGACCATCCACCCAAGCGTCGCCGACCTAGGCGTACTTCTCGACCGCCACCAGACAATGAGGAGTACTGCGGCGGCCCCTATTATCGAGAGGCGGAAGCAGAAGATCTTTCCCGCCCATGGTGTGACCCTAATCTAACCCGTCCATGGGCTGATCCCAGGGAAGATCCTTTCACTCTCCGCATACGGAATTACTCCGAGGATACAAAGCGTCGCATGCCGGCGTGTGTCAAGACTTATGATGGGACTGGTGATCCGGATAATCACCTAAAGATATTTGATACTCAGGCGAAAATTGAATGATGGCCCATGCCTATATGGTGCCAAATGTTCAATTCAACCTTGATCCGTAATGCTCGTGATTGGTTTGAGGGACTTCCTCCGCGAAGCATTGATAGCTTCACTGAACTACGTACTGCGTTCAAGAATAATTATACTCAGCGAAAGAAGTATAATAGGGACCCGGTCTCATTGGCAACCGTCAAGCAACGGCCGGGGGAGTCTACGGAGGCCTTCACTGAACGCTTCAATGACAAGTGCACACGCACAAAGACAATGCCGGAACTTCTGAAAATTTCCGATTATATGCACGCCATAACAGACAGGGAATTAATCAGACGTCTCAATGACAAATGTCCGGTCAGGTATGACGACCTTATGGAAAGGTTCAGAAACTTCATAGAGGGAGAAACTGCGGTAGCCGCGGCCTATCCTTCAAAAGGAAACAGCTACCGATCGAATGACCAGTCCAGGAGACAGTCGGGCGGTCAAAACAACCACAGCAGTGGGAGGGGCTCATATTACAAGAGCCAAAACAAAGGAGGACGGTCGGAGGACAAATTTACCCCTCTAAAGATGTCCTACCAGGAGATCTTGCTGACAGAAGGGGACAATTTCCCGAGACCTCCCCCAATGACGCTTCCGCTGGACCGTCGTCAAGGAAATCGCTTTTGCGAATTCCACAACGACAAGGGCCATGGCACGGAGGAATGTATCCATCTCAAGAAGCACATTGAGTCACTGATCAAGTTAGGCAAACTCAAGCATTTGGTCAAGGATTGGAAGGATGGAAAAGAAAACAAGAAGTATGACAAGAAGGATCCCCAAAAGGACAAACCTTCAACTATATACATGATCCAATCCAGGCAGCGCCGCACAAGGCAGAAAATTAGTCAAAAATTTTCACACGGCAGAGAAATCTCATTCCCTCCCATCACGGCAAGAGATGTGATTGACGTGCCTCTCACTATTGAGATAAGCATTGGAACACACAATGTCCGTCGTATGTACGTGGATGGAGGGTCATCAGCAGAATTACTATACGAACACTGTTTTGTACAGTTACGACCAGAAATAAGAAGCCAATTAGTACCGGCCACGGCGCCGCTCATCGGTTTTAGTGGAGACACCATCTGGCCAATAGGACAGCTACGTCTGCTTGTAACCATTGGGAATGAAGAGCACTCCACCACGGCGTGGATGAACTTTATGGTGATACGCTCACACTCTCCATACAATGGGATCATAGGCAGACCAGGTATCCTAGCCATACGAGCGGTACCCTCCACGGCATACGGGATGATCAAATTCCCTGTGGAAGGAGGAATTGTCACTATCTATAACATAATCATACCAGCATCCGAGTGCCATGCCGTGACAACACCGGTTCCACCTGTTCCCCCCAAGGACGGATCACCACCTCCCAATTGGAAGGTGGCAATCCATCCTGATTACCCGGAACACTCTCGGATAGCAGCAAGAGGGCCATGTGCACTCTTCTGAAAGCAAACTTAGATGTATTCGCATGGGAGCCCAAGCATATGACGGGCGTACCGCGTGCGATAGCAGAACATAAGCTCCAGATCCGCCAGGGATATCCTCCCGTTAAGCAAAAGAAGCGCGGTCAGGCACCCGAACGCAGCAAAGTAATATTGGATGAAGTACGGAAATTGGTGGATGCAGGTATCATGCGCGAGGTATACTACCAAGAGTGGTTATCCAACCCAGTCATGGTCAAAAAGCATGACGGAAGCTGGCGCATGTGCGTGGACTTCACAGATCGGAACAAAGCCTGTCCGCAGGACTGCTATCCGTTACCGGAGATTGATTGGAAGGTGGAATCCCTATGTAGATATCCCATTAAGTGCTTCTTAGATGCATATAAAGGATACCACCAGATCCAGATGGCGGAAGAGGACGCAGAGAAGACGGCGTTCCATACTAGTCAAGGCGTATACTGTTATACAAAAATGCCATTCGAACTAAAGAATGTCGGGGCAACATATCAGCGACTTGTTGACAAAGCCTTCGACTCACAGATAGGTGGCAACCTGGAGGTCTATGTTGATGATTTAGTCATCAAAAGTCATACGGAGGATGAACTTCTCCGAGACGTCCAAGAGACTTTCGACACATTGAGGAGGATTAATATGAAACTAATTCCAAAGAAATGCACGTTTGGGGCAACGGAAGGAATGTTCCTTGGATATATGATTGATCCAAATGGCATCAAGCCTTACCCGGAAAAGACGGACGCAGTAATACAGTTACCATCCCATTAGACACGGAAAGAGGTGCAATCCTTAAATGGGAAGTTGGACGGGCTGAACAGGTTCTTATCAAAGTCCGCGGAGAAGTCACTTCCCCTATTCAAAACACTCAAGAAGTGCATTAAGAAGGGAGACTTCCGGTGGACAAAGGAAGCCGAGGAAGCCTTTGGTCAACTTAAGCAACACCTTGCATCCCTCCCCATGCTAGTGGCTCCCCGGCCCAAGGAGGAGCTCATCATATACCTATCAGCCACACATGGAGCAATAAGTACGGTACTCATGATGGATAGGGACACAGTCCAAACTCCGGTCTACTTTATAAGTAGAACACTACAAGGGCCGGAGTTGAATTATTCTTCCATGGAAAAAGTGGTTTTGGCATTAGTGTTTGCTACGAAACGGTTGCGCCGGTACTTTCAGGCACACCCAATTGTAGTCATTACCGATCAACCAATAAAATAAATCATCTCTAGACCAGATGTGGCCGGTAGGCTACAGAAGTGGAACATTCTATTGGGAGAACATAACATATCTTATAGACCAAGGATGGCTGTTAAAGGCCAAATCTTGGCAGATTTCTTGATAGAGAAGCCGGATGAGGAGGGACCAATCGTACAACGAGAGGAAACTCCATCAGAACCATGGGTATTATTTACGGACGGATCTTCGTGTACGGACGAATCAGGAGCGGGTCTCATCCTTACAAATCCAGAAGGAATGGAGTTTACGTACGCCCTGTGCTTTGAGTTCACAGCCACCAACAATGAGTCAGAATATGAAGCATTATTTGCGGGTTTAAAAATCGCCGCTAGAATGGGAGTCCGTAACCTTGAGGCCTACGTGGACTCACGACTTGTCGCGAACCACATTCTAGGGGGTACATAGCGAAGGAGGATAACATGGTTCGATATTTGGAGAAAGTCAAGTCACTCATCGCGGCTTTCAGTAATTTTTCTATCAAGCAGGAACCAAGAGGCGAAAACAAGAAGGCGGACGCTCTTAGCAAGATCGCGTCTACAAGTTTCGCCCACTTATCCAAGCAAGTCTTGGTGGAAATACTCAAGGAAAAGTCTATAACAGAAGGGGAAGTCGCAACTATAGTTGAGGAAGATGGACCCACATGGATGACCCCGATCATCAACTATTTAACTAATGAAACCCTTCCAAACGAGGAAAAGGCGACACGGCGCATCAGAAGGAAGTCGCATCACTTCGAGCTTCGAGAAGGTATTCTTTACAAGCGCTCTTTCTTACAGCCGTGGCTGCGGTGTGTTGGGCCACGCCAGGCTACTTATGTGATCAGCGAGATACATGAGGGATTATGCGGCATGCACGCGGGTCCCAGATCCGTAGTAGCCCGAGCTCTACGCACAGGATATTATTGGCCTACCATGCATAGGGATGCACGCGACATGATTCGCAAGTGCAGTGATTGCCAAGTGCACAGACCAGTACCACGACATCCGCAGCAGGAACTTACACCCATTACATCCCCATGGCCATTCTATAAGTGGAGGATTGATATCGCAGGACCTTTTCCCGTAGCTGCGGGGGGAGTTAAGTTCTTGATTGTCGCAATGGACTACTTTACACGCTGGATAGAGGCCAAGGCAGTCAAATCCATCACAGGCAAACAAGTTAAAAAGTTTGTTTCGGAGAACATCGTGTGCCGTTTTGGCTTACCAGGAGAAATCATCTCGGACAACGGGAAGCAGTTCGCGGATAATCCATTCAAGGACTGGTGCGCAACATTGAATATCAAACGACGCTTCGCATCTGTTAAGCACCCGTAGACAAATGGTCTTGTGGAACGAGCAAATAGAAGCTTAGGTGAAGGCATCAAGGCACGCCTGGAGGAACGAAGTGCCAAATGGGTGGACGAACTGCCTCATGTTCTATGGGCACATAGGACTATGATCAAAACAGCCAACGGGGACACCCCATTCGCATTGGCCTACGGCACTGAAGCTGTTATACCAGTAGAAATAGGAATGCCTACCATCCATACAGCGGAGGTTAATGTCGTCACAAACGACGAGCAGCTCCGGATCAATCTGGATTTGTTGGAGGAAAAAAGGGAGATAGCGGTATCAATGAGGCCAAGTCCAAGGCACGGATGAAGGCTTATTATGACGCCAAGGTTAAAGGTGTTTCTTTTCGACCAGGAGATTATGTCTATCGTGCTAACGAGGCAAGTCGAGCGGAGAATACAGGAAAGCTGGGCCCTAAGTGGGAAGGACTGTATGAGGTCACGGAAGCCTTAGGACGGGGCGCGCACAAGTTACATGACATGGATGGCCGCGACCTGGAACGTACATGGAATATCTACAATCTTAAAAGGTGCTATCTTTGAAAGCTACGGCTTCCGCATGGACACTTCGCTATATCTGGCTTCAATGAAGATCCATGGGTTCTTTGTTTGTTTTTATGCTTTCTAGGTTCCTTTTTGTTTTTAGGGTTTCCCATTCTTGTTAAAACAAAAAACGTAAACGTTCTAATAAAATGTCGTAGTGCCTAGCTAGCTCCACGACTCGTTTTTGTGCAAATTGTTTTTTTTATTCTTTAGATTCTATTATTGTCGTATGGATTTAGTTGTTATTAATACAATGTGTTTATCTTATTCATATGCATTCATTCAATACCGTACATGTACAATGCGCCTCCAGGCGGGGTAAGAGGATTAAGTGAACCTAATAATTCAACTTGTCGCATAAGAGGGATGCAACCCTAGTGACGCGGATCATGTATCCTTACTAGACACCTTACTCACAAGACGTTGTGATAAGTTTCCATATGCCGCACTCACGCAGTGCTTTGCATGGTAAAGACGCACGCCGCACGTCTAGTAAAATATAGACTTGATTGTATTTTTTTGAGTAAGACGTGACATGACAGGTATATGATATCTAAAAAAAATACACAAGTTTCAAACTCATAACACCCAAATAGCCGTGGTCATCATGGACTTACTTGCATACATATGACAAGTTATTTCAAACATCAGTTTTAGCCGTATACATATACGGACGAATAAGATACAAATGTTTACAATGTAAATTACAACGGAGGTAGGAACTCCCCTATCTCCTTCTTCCCTTCTTCAATCAAGGTGCGGAGGGCCTCCCTGCGAGCATTCTTCCCATCTTGTGCCTTGATCATATTCGCATCCAACGCCTCGGCAAGCAGCTTTTCACCTTTCATCGCCTTCGACACAGAGTCGTAGGTGGGCAAGGTCAGTTGGATGGGATCGGCAGTAAGCTTGGACATTATTACCTCATTCGGAGCATCCTTTAGCGCTTCTAGCTCGTCTAGGAGGGGATGTTGGATTTCAGCAAGAGCATCCATTAGCGCAGTCATCTTCTCCGCGGCTAAAGGGTTGTGGTAGGCGTGCTGGGTGATATCTTCCTTCTTACCTATCAGTTCCACAACTTTGACCAGGCCCTCGTGCCTACCACGGTAAATACCATCCGATACGACGCCCGCAAATGCCTGTAGCAGGTAAGGAGCTTCCATAACCTTGCTCACGGCAAGCCACATTCCTTGGCCAACCATCCACCTGCGCCCAGCTATGGCTGTGAGCAAAGGAGGACACATCATTTCAGCACACTCCGTGGCCATCTTGCTTAGCTCTCCCTCAGCTGCCGCAGCTTGCTCATCCAAAGTAATTCGCGCTTGAGTTAGCTCATCCTTCAGCGCATCGCGCTCTTGAGCAATGTTGAATGCTTGTACGGTTACGGCTTTGGTGGAGGCTTCAGCTGCGAACACCTACATATGACACTTAGAGTTATTACAGGGATAATGTGGTTTTTCTTGTGTGTACACAAATAAAGCATTCATAGTGAGAGCATACCTTCTCGTTAGATGCGGCTAAAAGGGCCTCCAGCTCGGCAATACGTTTTTCACGAGTGTTGGCGTGATGGGCCTGCTCCTTAACGGTGGACTCTGCTACGACCAACGCCGACTGCAAGGATATGATATTTTTCTCGTGCTTCTCAACTAGTGCTTTACGGTGAGCTATCTTTTTATCAGCACGCTTCACATTAGCCAAGGCCTTGATCAGACGGCGTCTTAGGGCCACACCAACTGTCACTTGGTGTGCGGATGACACATCGAACTGCTCCAGCAATGTCTCATGATCTAATTCATCCAAGTCTTACGCCAGAGCCGGAGGAGTGATGTGTTCGATGAATTCCGTGCACTCGGACTCCGCCTCCAACCTTGTTAAGCTGGATAAATTCCATGCTAGGCGCAGGCTGGTGTCCAGTCCCTCAGGACGTGGCTCCTCAGCATGTGTCACAAGGGGGATAGAGGTCTCGTTGATGTCGTGGGTGAAGGTTCCCTTTCCACCTCCTCCTCTTGGGCTACGGTCGACGGATCCGCCCTGTCATTAACGCACATTAGTTTTGTTTATCAATTTACTTTGAGTTGTAACGAAAGGTACTTACGTAGTGCCAGTGATGGGTTCCGTGATGGTAGGAGCTACAGCATTCACGGGGGTGGCCATCCAAACTTGCTCATCAACACGCGGTGAGGGGTCGACCTGGGCCGTAGCAGTGCTGCTTCCTTCCTGGTACTGCGGATGGTCTTTCCTTAGTTTCTTCGGGGGAGCATTAGATACCCCCGCCCCATCCCCTAGAGTTTTGGCTACCCTCCTGGTAGTCTTTCTTTTCCAGGACTTGGGCTTGGGGGACCCGAAAGCTTGGGTAGTTTCTTCATCCTCACCAGTTCAAGTGTCAGCAGGGTTGGTGATATCTTCTTCTTCGTCTTCTTCATCCTGGTGCGGCACGGTGCCCTCCAGCAGCAACTCTCCACCATCTTCGTTGTGGAAGTCAAGCGGGGACTTCTCGATCATGGGCTCTCCCTCATCTGATCTCTGCTCGGTGGTTTCTTCCAGCGGGATGGTTCGGTCTGCGGTCGCATCAAGAAGGGGGAGTTCATTCTCTTTCAGCGGACGGAATCCTTCAGGCACTTTCATTAGATCGCCTTGGCGCAATAATCCGTGTAGGTTCATCTCTGTGGACATATGAAATTATACGGATTAGTAAGTTCACAAAATGCAAATGTGGCATTTATTACATCTACAAATATAAGTGGACCTACCCTGCCTACGTTCAGTCAGAAAGCACGGATACATATCCTCCCTCCCATAGTAGTGGCGGCTTATCCCTACTAAGCACAGAAAGTGCTCCGGCAAACCCCTATGAAATTCTGTGCGGTGGGTATCTAGAATTTTCAAGTCCTTACTACTATAGTCTTTTGATTTGGGCGGAAAATCTTTGGGTACTCTGGTTTTGAGGACGAACGGGGTAGGGAATACTTTCTCATCGACGAAGAATTAATGATCGTACCAGCTCTTATGGGAGTCTAAGGGATTACTATACGTCATGGGGGCGTTCCCGGATTGTTTTTTAAACGACAGCCACCCATTCACTAGTTGGGGGGAGTAAAAGACCCTAAATAGATTTACGGTCGGGGTTACTCCGCATGTATGGCATGTAATCTCAAATTGATTGATTTTACACGCCCATATGCAGTACAGCTGGGTTATATGGAAGTCATAATATAGAAGCAGATCTACCAAAAACTTGGATAAGGGGATGCGATAGTTAGCCGAATCGAATAGGCGCGTGTACACGCCTATCTTTCCCCTCGGTGCATCCGTAATCGCTTCACCATCACCTGGATAGGTTGGGTGTACGCTTTCGGGAATATAATACTTAGACAAAAAGTCTATGTATTTCTCCGCATGCATCACGTTCAAGACATCCGTAATAAGGGGATTTCCCTTTACCATGTTTTATAGAAAGGGTTTGAAAGGCGTGATGATCTAACCTGCGGTGGTGGAGATCCGTCGAATAAGAGGCAAAAGATGGAAGGAAGGAGCTTGGGAATAACAATGGCGGAATGAATATGAACTGTGTGTGTAACAGTAGCACACACTAACTCTTATATAGGGTTGCCTCGATTTTCGAGGTAACGTAGATGTTTGCCACGTGTAAACCACTACGCCCATCCAACGGATGGGATTTCTGACACTTCTGAAAAAACGTCAGAAGGGACCCATGGGTCACTTCTTAACAGTTTTACGTGGCTCAATGGTGGGCATTAATGGTGCACTTTTGCAGAAGTGCGACTGACTAGTTGACTACCATTAATGCATTCATTCTTGTGTCGGGATATGCGGCCATACGTAAGACTATATTCAATGCTGCATTTAATTTGTCTCGGTCATCACGTGCGGCTGGGGTATCATTGGAGTTCAATCCATGTAAGGTTGCCACGTGCGGCCGAAACAAAATTTTGAAAAATTTTCATTTCCTAAAGATCTTTCTTGGTACGTCCGGGGAGCATCTTGATAGTCTAGAGGTTACGGCTGTAACAACTAGACTGGGGGGACATAATGACGTATAGTCCCCAGCCGGGTCATGAACCCAGCCCACGGGTACTACCCGTATCCAGCCCATCACGAATGGGTGGGAATAATGTTATTTGAGCTTATGGGCTTGGATGAACAGTAACCGCACACACGTGTGCGACCCACGGCCCGGCATGCCCGGTGCATGGTTAGACAGAATCACACTCCTACTATGAGTAGGATTTATCTCAAAGGAGAGGATATTCACTCACCATAATTAGAAGATAAGAATCAATCTAAATCTGGTGTTTATCCTTTCCTAGGGGCTGAAGCATCAGTGACAGCCCATTAGGGTTTCACTTCCTATATAAGGAACCCCTAAGGGTTCCACAAAGGTATTACATTCTACACACTTTCAACTCTCATCCGATTCCTATAACCCTAACCGATTACTTACTCTCACGCCAGAGTCTAATCGTGGGAAACATTCCCACGGTAAGCCTAACGCGTGTTGTTTAGTGTGCAGGATCCCAACCAGATAATTCACTTGGTGCAGGAGCCAGAGTCCAGCCATCCCGAATTAAGCCTAATTCGGTGTCACACCCCACCATGGCGGAATATGGGGCGCAACGTATGGATATCATCATAACAATAGCGTGTCTATAGAGATAACTAAATGAAATGGAAATATCATAAATGGTGACACAAAGTCGTGAAGATATCTCAAACAATACAGGCGTCTAGGTAAGTAGGTAACAAGTCTACCTCTTACCAAAGACATACAAATAACAAATAACAAAGATATAGGT
Source organism: Glebionis coronaria (assembly GCA_025667525.1). NCBI lineage: Eukaryota > Viridiplantae > Streptophyta > Magnoliopsida > Asterales > Asteraceae > Glebionis > Glebionis coronaria. Next base: position 193,468,415 of record CM046881.1, on the reverse strand, counting down.
GTCTACAAAGTATCACTTATTCAAACATAAATAAAGACTAAGATGAAAGGGGATTCCTCCAAATGCAATCCTAAGCCTTCCAGCTAGCCACTCCTATTCTCACGCTTAACCACATTCTCATTTGAAAGAGACACTAAAACACGTCAACATAATGTTGGTGAGAGTCATTGGTTTAGACTCCAACGCCAAATCAGTTATAAACTGTGAATAACAACCATTAACAAAAGAACATATGGACAATGTGCTACAATTATGTATTAACAAGTAGCATTCAAGATTAACCAATCACCATAAATCCAAGGCTCCAAGCCTTACCAATAACCACAATCCAAGGCTCAAAGCCTTACCAATAACCATGGTCCGATAGGCGCCAATACACCTATGAACCAATCCCAAGGCCCCGCCTTGTCAACATTCCCTTGGCACCAAGTCAAACCACAATAACTGAGACAGTACGTTTCCCCCGATCTAAATCATAAACACAATCAAGAATCACATAACAGTTAATTACATAAGTGTACACACAAGTCCATCACAAACCAGAAAAACATTCACAACATTCTTTACAAAACCATACAGTGTCTCTTCCATCCCATCTGGAAATCAAATCATAAAAAGACATGGGACTATGAAACTCACCTGAACAAGCTTCTCCAAATACCCGCGCTCTAGCACAAATCTACACACAAACGTATACAATCAAGACATGAACCACATACCAAAATGGCTCATCAATCTATGATGGATATCTAACCTTATCCTAAAACTTAATCCCATTTATACGCCATATGAATCTCATTCCACCCCTATATAAAGCCTTTAACTTAGTTTAGTTCATAACTCGTCCCGTTAGCATTTAACCCAAAATAGTCCCGTTTTTCATACTTCAAACTATTGGTCGAACACCCACTTAACAAAAATAACATGCCCTGTAAAAGAAACCCTATGCCCTTACATGTTTTAGCTAACTCTGCCCTTTAGCCTCAACCTTAAAGCTACTGTTAAGGCCTCCATATATATATATATATATATATATATATATATATATATATATATATATATATATATATATATATATATATATATATATATACTTTTACCTATTCAGAATTTACTGATTTTGAACATATGAAAAGTTTGTTATGACCAAAGGGTCTTACCCTATCCCATTTTCTTATCACTTCTTCAGATATTTTATTTAATATAAAATCTAAACCTCATGTTCATTTGAAGCTGCAATTATAATCCTAAGTACCCCAAACAATTCAAAACATAAAATGAAAACAGGCTGATCCAAAAACGGTTTTGACACCCGACTGATGTAACCTGTTTTTGACCCACTTCCCTACCTCCAATTTAGTTATAGTTTCTTTCATTTGAAATCAAATTAAATTACCTTTCCAGGGACATAAGACTCAGAATTTAAAAGTTTGTAGAACTCTAGATATGATCAAAACAATGGACCAAAAATTCTGCCCAGTTTTTAAAACGAATTTAAACATGATTAAACCCTAATTACGATCACTAATCTTCATAATAACGAAAGTAATCAATTCATATGAACCCTAATCTCACTAATCTCAGAAAACTCACAAACCCTAATCCATCATAAGATCAATTACAAGATTCAGTTGATTAAAATCATTAATAGAACAAGGGTTTTGAAGGTTTTACCTTAGAAATCAATGGAAGATCTTTATTTTTGAAACCCTAATTGGCCACCATTGTTGAATTTCGGCTAGGAGCTGTTATGGAGGTTAAAAATATGATTATTTTGGTTATGATTTAGGTTTGGTTATGTCCTAAAGGCCCCCTAATCCCATTACAAGTCCATTGGGCCTGTTTTGGGCTTTTCCTTCTTTCTTTCTTGCGTCGTCCAAACCGACCCCCTTTATTATTATTTTTATTTTTATTTTATTTTTATTATTAATTCATGTATTAATAATATTGCCTTAATTTACCTTAATTTATTTCAGCTCCAAAAACCTCCAAAACCTAAAAACCGTAAAACTAGTCAAATTTACGCGTATACCGTAAAAGACGTAAAAATATACAGTTTTATAAAAACACTTAGAATATGAAATAAAGTATATAAATTAAGTCCTAAATGACTTAAAATCATCCTGTAAATTATTCCCGTGACTAAATAGCTCATCTGAGACCCCTAAATGCACAACCCAATCGTAAAATACGATTTCTATAATACATATACGTATACGTAAAACCACTAAATAACACCATCATATTTCATAGTCACTACTATGTGAGCTCATGAAAGTGAAACAATCACACATCGTTTCACTCACATGGTACCCGTACCCGAAAACGATGTCTAAACCACACTTTATTCACACCAACATATCTCATAAACACATAAAGACACGTAATTCCACAAACTATGGACTAAATAAAACTAAGTGACGAACCTCAAAACCGTGGTTCTCACATCACTCACTCCTAATAGAAATCTAATCCCGAGATTTACTCTTAGGATCAATCACATCAATCAACAAATCACATGAGGATACTTGTTCTATAAGAACTCCTCTCATTTCCACGTGAACTTTAGTTCATGACTCAATTTACTAGATATATTAACCAAAAATATTTAACTTCATTCCCAAACTCTTGACCTCATAGTCCATAAATCTTACAATGACTCTTTGAAAATCAAAGACTCTAATTATGACAAATCCCGAATAACCGTATATGTAAATATGCATTCTCAAACCACATTTCCTAAATCTTAATGCATGAAATATATCATGTACACCACTTAATTCCCCAGATAATTCTATACCCATAAGCTACTGGTCTGATCATTCCAAAGATCATAAATAGACCTACAAAACTTGACATCAACTTTTCCCTTTTACAAACATACCACCCGTTTACTATGGTGAAACTTCCTACATAACTTTGTCACTAAACTCTAGTGATTTCTCTTTTTCAACATATCATCTCTTGTTACTCTCGTCCTTTCCACAAACACCATTTCCACATTAGTAGTCTCTCTCACGAATTTAGTCCACCATAAGGACAACTCACCCTATCCTTCCATATAGTGCCTCAAATAACATTCATCGACTTCAAGTATGATAACTATCATTATATGAAAACTCAGACATCGCTAACGAGTTCCCCACATCCCTCTAAATCATTCACCAAGCTCTCAACACGACTCCTGTACTTGTATCAATTTCCCACTTCGTCCATCATTTTCTAATTAGCTGGATATACTCATATCCAATCATTTTCATCAACTCCCTTTAGTCCCATACCGCAAACTACTTAAAAATTCCAAGTTCTTACACAAGTACCTATGATGATATTTCACATATTGATTAGTTTATCACAACGAGGCTCTTCCAATCCAAATCAACTTATGATCTATACACATCACCAAAAGAACGGTTATCTCAGTTAGTCTGTCAACTGCCATCCAAACCCATGCTACAACTACTTCTATAAAATTTGGATAGATCATTAGTAGCACCTATACACTTCTTTCTCACTTTTCTCCATGAAAGATTTTTTTCCCTGATACTCAACACTTCCTTTACACCTACACAATGTCTTACCTTCAAGGTCATAGTGCTCCTCATCTTGTCTTAGTTAGACCAAGCCCTTCGTCTCTCATGACACATCACATCTATAACTCCTCAACCATTCGATTGTCGATAATAAGCCTTCCAATCAAACAGTATAGGACAGTACCATTTCCTTTCCACACTACAACAATATTAGCATGCTTAGTGCCTTAGTCTACTCATTAGGCTATACCAAAGTTTTACCTTCGGTTCCTATCTCGGCCTATTTCATTCATGATTCGCATCTATCCACACTTCTTTCTTCTACCTCAGCTCATGACATACATCACGATGTTATGCTTCCCGTCTTTCAAGTCATCTATACCTCAAAATTTTTTCCATGTAGCTTCACTTGTTTTTCCTCACAATCAGTTCTCCTACCCCATCCTAATAGAGACAGACTAGAGTTCTATGTGATCCCATGCGGATCACACTCTCATCTTATACCCATATTATTTTCCATTTGTCTAAACTAAGCCATATTTTAAATTCTTATTCAAATCTCATACTTCTATTTTGATCTTGCACCCAACATGAGGTACTTTCAATCATCATCTTCTAGGAATACTTGCTTCTCTCCTTCCATGGTTCTCCCTAATTCCTACACTATCCTGTCCAACAGAAATTCCATACTTCATTCATCAATTCTATGGAAATTGCTAGTGTATTGGATAATGTATAACTGTCTCTTCCAAAGATCTTTCATAACACCTTCACAAAACCGACTCTCTAATCACTTCTCCATGAACTTATTCAGCTCAGCTTCACTACTCATCCCTCGATATTGATTGCCATAATAATTCTATCCGCGTAGTCACTCGACTCCCCTTGTTACCTCCACGAGTTCTTAATCTCCCATGTTATGTATTTAATTCATCACGATCCACTAGTTCAGCTCTTTGTAACTCCACTCCGGTACTCGATCTGTCCTTCTTCGTCACGAACCATACGGAGATTCCCATCATAGTGCTTGTCACCTTTCCAGTCCTTGCAACTTCTGTGACTCCTTCGAAATCTCTTGCTTCCTTCTAGCAGGCGGCACGTAGTCCTTTCAGCTCCTTGATTCACGGTGTAGCTCTTCACGCCCTCCTTCTCGTCTCTATGATGTTACCTAGGAACTTCACACTACCCAGTAGCCTCTAACTTCAACCCATCTACCATAATCTTTCTAAAGGTACTTCAAACCCTCAATGGCTCACTCTTCCTTACTTGTTGTACTTCACCATTAATCAGCTTCTTACCAATCATTCTTTCACATCCATGTTTTTCTTCACGTCTATACTACTACCTTGCCTCCATAACTATACCAATTTCCTTGCGTGTTATTTGCCCAATCTTTCCATTGGTAGAAACTTTCTACTCTACCCTCACATCCGCTAGTACTTTCATCAATCTCCTAATGGTACTTCAACCAACTTCTCATAGCATGACATCTCGTTCCCACGACTAGTCAACTAACTTTACTTACTCCCTTATTCCCGTAACCAATCTAATTTTCAAAACTCCATAAATCTTAATCATTCCTTCAACACAACCTTTAAACCAAAACACATCTCTCCATTATAATATCTAACCACAAGTAATACTACCCAACTCTATCCTCTCATCCTAACGTTTCCACAACCGCATAACTAAATCATGACGTGTACCAAAAGAATTCCAAACAATCGCGTCCCAAAATAAAATATAGGGTAAAAAGAACCCTAGCGAAAACAACTGAAAGCAAACAATGTAGTCCGAAATATCAATGAAGTGTGCCAACAATGAAAAATTAGACTCGTCATGATTAGTATTACCAAATTTCGATATCTTAGAAAATTTTAAACTTTTGTCCCAATTAGTTACTTCTCATAAGAACCAAACTTCAATACTACTAAAATCAATCATACTCATTTTTAACCATAAACTCATCTTTTATCTTCATTATTTTATCAAGGATATCAACTAGTTGATATACTACAATCTTATTCTAACCATTATCTTATTTACTCATATTAAACTTATTTCGCTTGTTATTATGAAACCAATACATGTTTATAAAATATAGTGTTTTTTTTCCTTTCATTTTAATCTATATTATTATTATTATTTTATATAATCCATTTAGGCTGGTTATAACTAAACTATTACAAGTTTACAAGGTGTGGTGTTATTATTATCATTACTACAATAAAATCTCTCTTTTTACTCTTTCCGTCTAGTTAAATACTTATAAAATTTTAACTCCACTTAAGAAAATCATTGTAAAATGTCTTCACCCTTTAAAATGTATTATCACATGTTACCTAGAAAACTAATCCAATTTTTTTCAAGACAATTTTTTTTATAGCTTACTACCACAAACTTAAATAATAGATATATAAGTCACGATATCATACCATACACTTACAAATTATTTTCAAAATCGTTTTCCTATAATTAGCTAGACTTATTTGCAAGAAAATTTAGTAGTTCTCATTAATTAAAATACATTATCAAATGTAGACACACATCAAAAGACTCAAAACGTCGTTGGAACTCCATCAAACTCCAGCACCATAAAACACAAGCAAACACAAGGTACATTCAAGTTATAATAACTATTGAACGACCATATATCATAACTTAACACATACTAGTATATATACATCCGCATATATATACCAATTAAATCACCCAAAACATACTCGTTACCATACATGTCAGATCAATCAATCGCGTCATACACTCGTTTTTTCCATACGAGTAATCACCATCTAACAACAAGGCATAAAACCCATCACTAAAACCAGTCCATATCGTGTGACCCCATAATCACACAACATGAGTATAACCCAAAACATATAACACACTAAAAATATCCATATGGTAGACAGCCGTTACATAAACCCATATATTATACATATACCCAAAAATCCACATCTCATCATATACAAGCATGTACTAACCCTCTTTCATGTAATCATACTTGAGAATCCATTGAAGTTGTGGTACTTGTATAACTATGTTGGCCACCATACTTATACAATTACCCTTTCCTCAATGCACTCCCTCCTATGATGACACTTATAAGAATCAATACAACATATAACACATAAATCCATCACTCACAATAGCTCATAACCACATAAACAATAAGGTCCAAAACTCCATCTATTAAAATAATATAGTCAAACTCTTGGAATACATAAATCCATAGTCTAGCTCAAACAGCATAGACAAACTCCAACACAACATCATAATCAGTTATAAGTCATGTCGCCCATAAGAGTAGAAACAACTTAAAATCCTTCCTATCCACCTACTCCTACTAACTCGAATCACCACATGATTCTTAGGGAACATGACTTAAACATCAAAAGAAAATACTATACATTAGGTACACCAAATAACTTACTATGGTGAAAGTAATTTATATATCAAAAGTAAAACAGAAATTAATAGGTGACTAAGTATGAGCAACTACAATTTAACTCATACTAGTCAGAATTCACAAAAAATAAAATTTAGGAAAATACAATCAAGACCACACGTAATCCTATGACGCCTATATGCAGGGATCCTTAGGCTATAGACTAGGCTAGGCAACCTAATTCTCTATAACCATTGGTCTCTAATACCATTCTGTCACACCCCACCATGACGGAATATGGGGCGCGACGTATGGATATCATCATAACAATAGCGTGTCTATAGAGATAACTAAATGAAATGGAAATATCATAAATGGTGACACAATGTCATGAAGATATCTCAAACAATGCAGGCGTCTAGGTAAGTAGGTAACAGGTCTACCTCTTACCAAAGACATACAATTAACAAATAACAAACATATAGGTGTCTACAAAGTATCACTTATTCAAACATAAATAAAGACTAAGATGAAAGGGAATTCCTCCAAATGTAATCCTAAGCCTTCCAGCTAGCCACTCCTATTCTCACGCTTAACCACATTCTCACCTGAAAGAGACACTAAAACACGTCAACATAATGTTGGTGAGAGTCATAGGTTTAGACTCAAACGCCAAATCAGTTATAAGCTGTGAATAACAACCATTAACAAAAGAACATATGGACAATGTGCTACAATTATGTATTAACAAGTAGCATTCAAGATTAACCAATCACCATAAATCCATGGCTCCAAGCCTTACCAATAACCACAATTCCAAGACTCAAAGCCTTACCAATAACCATGGTCCCATAGGCGCCAATACACCTATGAACCAATCCCAAGGCCCAGCCTTGTCAACATCCCCTTGGTACCAAGTCAAACCACAATAACTGAGACGGTACGTTTCCCCCGATCTAAATCATAAACACAATCAAGAATCACATAGCAGTTAATCACATAAGTGTACACACAAGTCAATTACAAACCAGAAAAACATTCACAACATTCTTTACAAAACCATACAATGTCTCTTCCATCCCATCTGGAAGTCAAAACAAGTATACTCATAAAAATATGGGAATATGAAACTCACCTGAACAAGCTTCTCCAAGTACCCGCGCTCTAGCACAAATCTACACACAAACGTATACAATCAAGACATGAACCACATACCAAAATGGCTCATCAATCTATGATGGATATCTAACCTTATCCTACAACTTAACCCCATTTATACGCCATATGAATCTAATTCCACCCCTATATAAAGCGTTTAACTTAGTTTAGTTCATAACTCGTCCCGTTAGCATTTAACCCAAAATAGTCCCGTTTTTCATACTTCAAACTATTGGTCGAACACCCACTTAACAAAAATAACATGCCCTGTAAAAGAAACCCTATGCCCTTACATGTGTTAGCTAACTCTCCCCTTTAGCCTCAACCTTAAAGCTACTGTTATGGCCTCCATATATATATATATATATATATATATATATATATATATATATATATATATATATATATATATATATATATATATATATATATATATATATATATATATATATATATATATACTTTTACCTATTCAGAATTTACTGATTTTGAACATATGAAAAGTTTGTTATGACTAGAGGGTCTTACCCTATCCCATTTTCTTATCACTTCTTCAGATATTTTATTTAATATATAATCCAAACCTCATGTTCATTTGAAGCTCCAATTATAATCCTAAGTACCCCAAAAATTTCAAAACATAAAATGAAAACAGGCTGATCCAAAAACGGTTTTGACACCCGACTGATGTAACCTGTTTTTGACACACTTCCCGACCTCCAATTTAGTTCTAGTTTCTTTCATTTGAAATCTAATTAAATTACCTTTCCAGGGACATAAGACTCGGAATATAAAAGTTTGTAGAACTCTAGATATGATCAAAACAATGGACCAAAAATTCTGCCCAGTTTTTAAAAACGAATTTAAACATAATTAAACCCTAATTACGATCACTAATCTTCATAATAACCAAAGTAATCAATTCATATGAATCCTAATCTTACTAATCTCAGAAAACTCACAAACCCTAATCCATCATAAGATCAATTACATGATTCAATTGATTAAAATCATTAATAGAACAAGGGTTTTGAAGGTTTTACCTTAGAAATCAATGGAAGATCTTTATTTTTGAAACCCTAATTGGCCATCATTGTTGAATTTCGGCTAGGAGCTGTTATGGAGGTTAAAAATATGATTATTTTGGTTATGAGTTAGGTTTGGTTATGTCCTAAAGGCCCCCTAATCCCATTACAAGTCCATTGGGCCTGTTTTGGGCTTTTCCTTCTTTCTTTCTTGCGTCGTCCAAACCGACCCCTTTATTATTTATTTTATTTTTATTTTATTTTTATTATTAATTCATGTATTAATAATATTACCTTAATTTACCTTAATTTATTTCAGCTTCAAAAACCTCCAAAACCTAAAAATCGTAAAACTAGTCAAATTTACGCGTATACAGTAAAAGACGTAAAAATATACAGTTTTATAAAAACTCTTAGAATATGAAATAAAGTATATAATTAAGTCCTAAATGACTTAAAATCATCCCGTAAATTATTCCCGTGACAAAATAGCTCATCCGAGACCCCTAAATGCACAACCCAAATCGTAAAAATACGATTTTCTATAATACATATACGTATACGTAAAACCACTAAATAACACCATCATATTTCATAGTCACTACTATGTGAGCTCATGAAAATGAAACAATCACACATCGTTTCACTCACATGGTACCTCGTACCCGAAAACGATGTCCAAACCACACTCTATTCACACCACATAACTCATAAACACATAAAGACACGTAATTCCACGAAATATGGACAAAATAAAACCAAGTGACGAACCTCAAAACCGTGGTTGTCACATTTGGGTCTAGCAAGGATCACCCAACTTTTATATCAACACCCATCTATAAACAACAACCTTTCATGAACCAACCGGTTCACATCTCCCTCTTCCTCGCTGAAAAATCAATCTTTTCAATAATCATGTTGTGAATATGGGTGACCATTTTCATCAACATCCTTTCCTTGCGCATGTCGGGAGTTTGGAGTGCCTTGAGCTTTGTGAGATTTGCCCTAGCACATCTAGAAGGAATGCCATTTTGGAGCTAGAAGGAGTGCCATTTTGGAGCTCGAGCATCAACTCCCCTTACGCATGACCTGTTTGGTTAGACGTTGAGAGTTATTCATCCAGTCTCTTGCCTGCCATATTTCCTCATCAATCTTTGATTGGTACGAGGCTACCATCATTTCACCTAGGTGAAATGACCAAGATATACCAACTAGTTCAACAAGTCGTCCATTATATCAAATGTAAACAAAAAGGCAATATATGTAAAAGATGCAAAGTTTGTGTGTGTGTGTGTATGTGTGCGCGCACGTTTCAAGCTAATACAATGTGGTTATAAAGAAGTTGTAAAGTTTATCTTCGTCCAAATAACGTCCTAAGAACAAAATATGTCAGTGTAATAATGACGGGCAAAAGGTGGGTATAATTTTTCGGAGACATTTTTTGCACAAAGGTAAAGGTGGAAGAGTGTTAGCGTCCTTGGTACGAGGGGAAATGATGAATATACCCCACACGTGCCTGTCACGTGTGGGAGTTAACGGAGGAAAATGGTAAAAAGTCAAAAATCATTAACTCGGTGGCAAAATTGCACGAGATTTTGAAGTATAGTGGAAAAGTTACGCGTAGTTTGCTCGCGGTAACATATTTGCCAATTTCACAAAATACAGGGACAAAATTTTTAGTTTACCCTTTCTAAAAATAACTTGTATCTTTGTGTTTTCAAGATACTAGATAGATTTGTTTTTATTTTAGAAAAAAACGATCTAACGTAACAAGTCATAAGCACGTGAGTTTCACGTGGTATTCATTTGTTGATCTTCAGATGAGATGCGCGTGTGTTAGTTTTATAAAACATTTCTTGATTTCTGCGTGTTATGCTTGCATAGAGGCCATGCTAATGTTCTAATTTTATCAGATGTCCTGTTTAGTAGTTTGGCGAAAAAGCCTCTAGGAAACTTGGAATCCAAGCGCTTCCATGTTCTCATCTCCCATTTTCATGCAAAGTTTGCAATTTTAAGGTAATTTATTACTCTAGTGATCATTCAGAAAAACATTTTTTTGTCTTTATTTCAAATTAAATTCACTAATAGTTGTTAGTGTGTTCTTAATATTCATAAATTGGTTATGCGCTTCACATTCACAAGAGCGTTGCGCACACTAATTCAACTTTTAGATACTTCAACTTGAGTGTGGAGTTCTTCATCTAGGATAACTAGATGATTATTCATGCATAATAACTTCATTATATAGTTTTTGACGAGTTTTTTCATTGTTGTAATAAAATACTAAACGGTTGACCGCATATAATAGTGACGGTGTATAACATCATTAATTTGACTATGGAGTAGGAGAGAATGAAGGAAATATATATGTCGTGTAGAATGTGACTGAGTATTTAAATAGTAGATTGATCGCATGAATTTTTATATTAAAGTAGTGAAGATAATTTTAAGTCATGTTCAAGCTTTCATCGTTTATCTATCAAGCATATAAAGGTAGGACTTGTGTATGTAAGAGCTCTTTATGATTCTACTCATAAGAGAAGCTAAAGAAGATTGGCAAGGCTTTTTTAGGCGAGACAAAAGCTATGATGGGCTTTATGAAGGCTTGGACCAGATGCTTTGACATGGGCTTCAAAGACAGGCTTCGACGACACAAATGAGGACGACCTTCCTACACAAGAACTTTGTGTGCTCTAATCCAGTATTACCTTGACTGGTTGCGGGATTGAAGATCCAAGGTCTCAAAAAGGCGGCGGATATAAATTATTGCGTGAGTTTTATTTTTCTTTTCTTAGCGAGTGAGTAGCTACTTATTAATGCATGACATAAGGATCTTACACATAAGGCGAATGAATTATTATTTTGGGTCGGACTTATATTAATTGTGGGTAGATTTTCAAGTAATGGATAAGATGGTTACTTAGGATTAAAACCGTGCTCCCTTATTTTCAAATTTTACATTTCTTATGTTTCACGCTTTAAATAATGACAAATTTGCTCTCAAGCAATTTGCTCAAATAATAACCGGTCTTAGAAGCAAAATAAGTGGGGGTATAATGGCAACACAATTAATTTTTATGGATAAGTCGACGCACTTTCACTTATAAATAACAATGATCTCGTTTTTAAGCTTGGTATGGGGAAAGTGAAAATTGAGGATGATAAGTATTCATGGTATTAAAGCCCTAATCAAAGTCATTGATTTCTTTATGAGTTATGTCCATCAAATCATTTCAAGAAAAATACAAAAATATATAAATAAAAGTGTTTTTCTTACATTGCATTGTAAAAAGAAAAATCATGCACGTAGCCTAGTGTAAAAGCATTTCATCTTGGCCAAGGTGGACTAATTATGAGAAAAATGTAATTTAGAGCTTTAAAATATGGCATTGCATGAGGCCATGACAATGATCAAGTGTAGGGGGTTTGATATGAGTGAAATCTCATATCAATTATAACATATTAAACCCTTAAACACAAAGAAAAATACCATATTTTATGTATAAAAGCAGTATTATGGGGTACTCTTTGTTGTTTGTGCTTTTGTAGGTAAAAAGATACAAATTAGATGCAAACACGGATTCCAAGGCATTTATATTGACGAAAAGACAAAAGAAGGACTCAAGATGACAAGTTTACAAAGATCAAGGACCTTTCTTGCCAAGCTGCCAAACTTGAGGGACTAAAAGTACAAATTTAATAAAGTCAAGAACAAAGTCAAACGACCTCAAGATCAAAGTAAACAAGTCAAAGCGTCAAAGCTGGTCAAATAACAAGTCAAAGGGCCAAGTATGTCAAGCTTATGAAGATTTGAGCTCAAAATAGCAAACTGCAAAGAAAAGGACCTAAGTTGCCATTTTTAGAAAGTCATATTAAGCTTAATCCGTGTGAAGTCAAAGTGAGCCAATAAGAATAAAGTATGCATAAGCACACGGATTGTTGACTAGGGTCAAAAGGAGTATTAAATGAGCTGAGTTATTAATCCCAACATATCCTAACAGTGTTTCCACTCAGTTCTGTCTACCAATCATAGAGCTCCATTTCATCTTCACTATTCCAACGGATAACGATCCGTGTGAGGATTATCAGACCTATCCCAACATGACACGTCATCATATCCATCTTCTCATATTTTAAAGACAAAATAAGGGGTTTTAGAAGACGCTTTCAAGAGGAAAAATACTCGCCATAAGAAGACGAATCCAACCCAATGATCCAATTAGACTGGAATTCATTCATATAATTTTCCCCAATTTAATCAAGAACGGATGATACAAGGCTTTTGGCACCCCATATAAAAATTAGTTCGTTTAAGTATGTCTAATCGAATTGATCCTGGTTAATCTATGCGACTCAGTCGTTCTTTGGTGAAACAAATAGTTGTGTTGTTGTAGTATAATTAAATTGCAAGACGTTAAAATAAAGTGACGTTAAAGTAAATCTAACTCTAATTTAAAGTAAGTGCAAGTATTTAAAGCGTGACGAAAATTAAAAGGCACGAAATGTAAATAACGCAAACTTAAATCTATCTAAAGCAAACTTAAAACGCAACTAAGACTTAAGACTAAAGCAAAGCTGAAATAAATCTAAGGTAAGAAATCTTAAAGTGCGACTACGTAAAAAGGCGGGAAAATAAAGCTTGAAAATTGAATTTGAGTAAACACTAATTAATTTCGCAATACAGGAAAACACCCTAAATCCGCAATTAGCCAAATAAATTCGCAATATCTAAAACACCCTAAATCCGCAATTCCCAAAACCTTAACAATTCCGCAATTGCATTGCGGAATTAATTCCGCAATGTTGGATTTAAATTCGCAATGCACGAGAAGAAAGATTTCGCAATTGGTACAACACACAAATTCGCAATGTTGATTGCGGAATTAATGAATCCGCAATCCTCAAAGATGAACAATTCCGCATTAGCCAGGAGGAAGATTTCGCAATTCCAGGATGATCAAATTCGCAATTATGGGATTATTCAATTTCGCAATTCAGGGCAAAAGTTACGAATTCTTACCAGAATTCCTAAAAACTAGGAAAACACAAAAAGTACGAAAATAAGCACAAAAATCTTAACTTTTCAAGGACAATAAGCAAAATAAAAAACACAAAAAGCTAAATAAAAACACTAGAACAAAGATAAAACGTATGAAATCAACAAAAACAAGACACGAAAATTAAAAAGACTTAAACTTTTAAGAAAACTTTGAAAACACTTAAGTTAAATACCAAATAAGCACATAAGATTGTCAAGCTTATGGCTATTTCGTATGAAAACTTAAAAGGAAAAAGAAAAGACAAAACTTTTAATCAATAAGCAAATGGATTAAGCAAAAACTTGCTTAATCCGAAATTGGAACCGAATCAAAAAGAAGAAGAGTAGAATGAGATTGATAAAAGTAAACTTGATCAAAGATAAATAAAGATTAAAGCAAGAAAATTAAAAACACTTACTTAGAAATTAAAGAAATTAAAGTGCAAAACAAGTATTTAAAATGACAAGTAATTAAAGGTGCATAAAATAAAGTGGAGAACTAATTTGTCAAATTAGCTAACAAAATGAAAATGAACTATCTAATGACTATATATAGGGGAGGATTAGGAAGCTTCCTCCCTTCCTTCATTTTCTCTTAATTGCATCATTAGGCCCTTCCTTCTTAATCTCTTTGTTAATTGCACCATTAGTCCTTAAGCCTTTAAATCTTCTTTAATCTTGGACTTTAATGACTTTTGGCTCGGGATTTCTTTGAACTCTTCTTTTAATTCTTCAATAAATTAGACTTGAGTTTTTCGGCTTTTGATAAACTTCCGTCTTTTAACTTTTTCTTCAATAAATCTTCAGAATTGGTCTTGGACTTCCGTTCTTTTTCCACTCTTGACTTTTCGACTTCATCTTTCATCTTTTTCTTCAATAAAAGCCCGTAAATGCCGTGTTTTCTCCACTTTTCACAATTTCGCCCTAAATCACAACAGAAACACAAACCACGCATAACTCCGACATAAAAGACATAAAATACACGTTTTGGTCCGGTTATTATTGTAATTAAGTGGTAAAAAGAATGGGTGTTTACACACCTATCAAATCCCCTACACTTGACCATTGCAATGTCCTCATGCAATGCATTAGTTACAAAGTAAGATTACATTTTTCATCATAATCAATCCACGTTGGCCTTTATTAAAGAGATTGAAAATTATAAAAATTAAAAGTAAAGAAATCAAAAAGCATACCTTGGGTTTTGGAAATGTCATGAATAATCATCATCCTCAAGTTTTCACTTTCTCCAAACCAAGCTTAAAAACGAGATCATTGTTATTATAAGTTAGCAAACTAACACGAACTCATGTGGGCCAATTATTCACTTAGACTCCCTTATTCCTAGGTGTATCTCTTATATTTTATTTTTGTCTTGAATGATCACGAAGATGCATCGTTGACTTATTTCGATAGTTATTTAGTCCGAAAATAAAGTGAACGATTTAATCAATAGTTAGCTAAAGGACAAAATCTTTTAAAACTGCTTCTCGGGACCTCATAAAGTTCATATCTTGGCATAACTCGCTTCGCGATTTGAGACCTTTCTCGGACCGATATTTGGCAGCGACTTCATACTTCAAACCATGAGAGACATTCATGAAATTATGGTCTTCTCTTCATAATGGAATTTCTTCACTTGAAATTTTGAGAGATTCATACTTGGACCACGACTTCTTCATTTTTCTCCAATCTTTATTTTGGAATTTGATATACAATGATCCGCCTCCTTTTATGACTTGGATCTATTTATCCTCATACCTTGCTAGGGTCTTTTCGGATACATTTCTCCATGACTTTTTGGGAGTTTTTGCTTTTCGTCGTGTGTCTCGATCCTTCATATTGATTTTTGATAAATGATTCTTCACATCACTTTGGATCTTTAGCAACAAAATATAGCCCTCATGCCTTGTTAGGGCCTTTTCGGACTCGCCAATCTTCGCATCCCGCTTCAATAAGTTATGCATTGGCTATGAACTCTAATCCATACCGAGCAACTTTTAAACGATCTTGGGCTAGAAGCTAAGTAACTTTTTAAATCGTACAACCTTGTTTATTGCAGATAAATTTATTAGCAAGCGATGGGAGAATAGGCTTATAATTAACTCACATAAATTCACGAAAGAATACCGAACTTATAATTGACTCTATCATCTCTCGTTCTCCACAATTTAAAATCTCAAGGAATGAGACTCATGGATGCTTAGCCTATTAAATCAAAGTTTTGGGTTTTCGAGTCGCCTATAGGATCTTGCAAACTCTTAGACTTTTTCAAGTTTAGAAATCGCATTTTAAAATTCCCTTAATAAACGACTCTCTAAGATCAATTATAGGAACTTGCGAAAAGTTCTTGTTCTTAACCCGTAAGAGTTAAGACTTTCGCGTTTTATAGCTCCCTATATAAAAGCCTAGCAAAACTTGACTTAAACATGTTAAGGATACTAGCTAGAGTAAACTTAGATAAGTAAACTCGGGTTGAGTCAAAAGATTCACAACGTTTGAAAATTAAAACCACTTTATTAAACATTATTCTAACAAAGAAGAAAAATAACTATACAAAGGGAAAAACTAATAGGCCAAAATAGATCAAAAATTTTGAAAAATGTCGAAAATTTGATTTTCCGGTTAAAATGAGGACAAATACAAGGAAAAGACCACTTAACTTCGATAGAAGTCCCCCTACACTTAATATAAACATTGTCCTCAGTGTTTAAGCATGTGGGAGTAAACTCCCCTACACTTAGGACATTGTGCACGTTGTTTAAATCTCACTAAGGAAAAGACAACTAAAGAGATTCCTATTTTAATATTGAGAAATATAACATAGTGAATCGAAAAGAGTTTAGGATAGAACCGGGAAGAAGTGAACACGGAATCACGGGTCGTCAAGAATCATCAAGAGTGGATCATTGAAGCTCGAATCCCTGATTAAGAGAGGAGGGGAAAGCAAACCAATGGGTCCCCCCCTACACTTATGACAAAGAAAGCGAAAAGATAGATGCATGGGTTGCCTCCCAAGAAGCGCTTGATTTTTGGTTACCGAGTCGTGAGCCTGACTCGACCTTGATCATCATAGGAAGAAGCATGAAACATATCCACCAGGATCAAAGACATAGTTTTCGTCCATCAAATAGCACAAGCTTAAGGCGAACAAGGCAAGCCAAAGAAGAATAGGCAAGGTTCCCTTAAGCAGCGATGGAGCACGGTGGAAGCAAGTATGGTGAGGTGCAAGCATGTCTTCAATAGTTCCAATGATTTTTCCTTTTATTTCATCAGGTGGATACTTAGATGGCTGCAGAATATCGATACCGGGGTCGAACACCTTTTCCTTTAAGGGAAAATAGCACTCAGGCTCAGCAGAATGTGAAGAAGATCCGCGAAGAAGCACGACCTCGTCCTCAGAAGGGGGACAAAGAGGTGTTAACTCATACGTGCTGTGGATATTGGTGTCGACCGGTTTCTTCTCCTTTGAAAGAATGTTCTTCAAATCCAAAGTAGGATCAAGACGATAATCTTCAAAATCAAAAGGAGGTGCATCACTCTCATGAGGGAAGTAAGTGTTGAGAAATTCAGAGAAGTCTTCCTCAAATGAGTAATCGTCCAAAGTAGGATCGAGTGATGGCGGAGGATCTTCATCGTGAGAAGAATCGCTCGAAAGAGTATCAGACTCATCAAAATCATCATATGTGGGCAGCTCGGGATACTCAGAAGTACAATCATCAAAATCATCCGAATCTGAGCTAGAATCATCATCATCATAAGCATCAAAGACTGGTGGAGAATCATAAATGGGAGAAGCTTCCAAAGTAGGGAGAGATCATCCGCATCATCTTGAAACAGTGGATTATCATCGCAAGACTCGAATAGAGGATTGTTGTAAATGACAAAGTCATCGAGCACATTAATCATATTCACTGACGCTCTTCCATAGGATTTGCTTGTAAGCTTCCCCATTTTGAACACTTTTGCATCATCCCCGACTCGTAAGATTAACTCGCCTTCGGCCACATCAACTAAAGCTCGTCCGGTTCTTAAGAATGGTCGACCAAGTATTAAAGGAATACGAGGGTCCATTTCATAATCAACAACCACAAAGTCGACCAGGAAAGTAAATGTGCCAACTTTAATGAACACGTCTTCGGCTATACCAACGGGGTAAGCGAGAGTGCGGTTAACAAGTTCAAGAGTCATCTTTGTTTGAGTGAGGTCGGGCAATGATAGTGTTTTCCAAACACTCAAAGGCATAAGATTAATACTAGCCCCGAGATCAGCAAGGGCAGTAAATTCTTCAGTTTTGTTGACCACGCAAGGCAACACAAAACGACCGGGATCTCCAAGCTTTTCCGGAAGTTCTTTAAGAATAACTGCAGAACAGTTTTCATTTAAGCGCGTGTTGGCGAGCTCAATCAGCTTCTCCTTCTTGTTAAGCAATTCCTTAAATGCTTTGACAAATTTGGGCATGTGGACAAGTGCTTCAAGAAAGCTAATGTTGAAGTTCATTTGAGAGATCATCTTCACATAGCGTGACACTTCAGAGTCATCCTTGGTTAGCAGTTTGGTCTTGCCTAAATGTGAAGGGTAAGGGATATTGGGTTTGGGTGGTGAAGGTGTAGAAGGTGTAGCAGGTAAAGGTTGAGATGTTGAAGGGTCCTTCCTAGGTACATCGTCATGGCGAGGCGGAGACGGTAATGGTGCACTAATACTAGGTGTAGGAGGAGTAGGGATAAATGGTGGTGGAGGAGGTGTAGATGATGGTGGTGGGATAGGTGGATCGACAATGGTAATTCCACTACGCGTAGTAATAGCACTCACATTTGCTCGCGGATTGGTGACGGTGTTTGAAGGTAGAGAACTTGAAGAAGAAGGTTGAGCTGCGGGCAAGAAACTAGCAAGCATATTCTTTAAATCATTGGTGTGATTGCTGAAGGAGGATTGGATGTTATCTCGAAGCTCGGATCTTATCTCATTTCCTTGCTTGGTGATATCTCCTTTCAGATTGATAATTTGGCTCTGTAAGTTCTTGATTTGCTCACCTTGGGTTCTCATGATGGCTTCAACATCGTGGTTAATGGGTGGGGTTTGTTGAGCGGGTGGGTGATAAGGATTAGAAGCTCTTGGTGGGATTTGGTTGCTTCTATTGTAGTTGTTGGCGGGGTTTTGGTTTTGAGGAGAAAAACCGGGTGAAAGGTAGTTGTTTGACCGGTAACTCAGCAAATTTCTATCCCCTTGAGTTCGAGCTTGGTAATTTTCCGGTGAATAATTACCATAAGCTGCATACATATTTTCCCGATTTCCTTGTGTAGAAGGACAATCGGTGTATGAGTGTGGACCGCCGCATGTTTCACAAGGGGTAGCAACAACTTTAACTTGTTGTTGTTGGTTTGAAGCCAAAAGTTGCATACTTCTGCTCATTTCGGTCAACACGCGTGTGAGTTCGGTCATATCAGGGTTTGCTGAAGTAGAGGAAACATTGATTCTCGGGTTGTTCCTTGAAGAAGCGGAGGAATCCCAGTTTTTGTGGTGAGTAGTCATGTTCTCAATAAGCTCTCTACACTCCTCGGGTCTCCTTTTCATGAATGTGCCACCGGCGGCTGCATTAATCGTATCCCGATCACGAAAAGTCAAACCGTTGTAGAAAGTATCTATTAAGGTCACAGGGAGCATGTTGTGGTTTGGACATCTATCGATCAAGACATTATATCTCTCCCAAGCATCCAAAAGAGATTCATCAGGATCTTGCATGAAACCTCTGATTTGATTGCGAAGGCTCGTGACCATGGATGGTGGAAAGTAGCGCGACAAAAAGCGTTGAGTCATGTCATCCCAAGTGTGAATTGAATTCTTCGGGAGACGATCAAACCATTTCTCGGCATGATGTGATAAAGTATGTGGGAAGAGTTGTAGGCGAAGTTCATCCATTGTGGCACCGGCGCACTTCATGCTTTGGGTGATTGTAATGAACTTGTCGAGGTGTTTGTTGGCATCATCATCATGCATTCCTCTAAAAGGATTTGTTTGCACTTGCTGAATCATGTGGTGCTTCAACGAAAACTCAGGAGCGTTGATTTGCATCGGCGCAATCGGTCCTCCTCGTCCAAACATGGTAGGTTGACAAAGCTCCTCCATTGTCCGAAGATCGGGCTGTGGAAGAACATTGTTGTTATTGTTGAGGTGCGGTGGATTATTATTGTTGTTAACACCTGACATACTTAAATCTTCTCGAGTCTTGGGCTCTTGATAATTAGAAGATCTAGTACGCATACACCTGAAAATGCAAAAGAAAAAGAAACCAAACACAAAGACAATATATATACACAATAAAGATAAAATCTTTTTGGATTTTTAAAATTTTTTAATTTTTATGGATTTTTATCAATTTTTAATTTTTTGGATTTTGTGATTTTTTTTTCTTTTTTTTTAGGCAAGAAAATAACGCTCACAAGTGAACGGATCCCAAAAATCAACGCGTCTTTCACAGAAAACCGTTAATCTTTACGAAAAGAGCCGGCAGCGGCGCCATTTGATACAAGGCTTTTGACACCCCTTATAAAAATTAGTTCGTTTAAGTATGTCTAATCGAATTGATCCTGGTTAATCTATGCGACTCAGTCGTTCTTTGGTGAAACAAATAGTTGTGTTGTTGTAGTATAATTAAATTGCAAGACGTTAAAATAAAGTGACGTTAAAGTAAATCTAACTCTAATTTAAAGTAAGTGCAAGTATTTAAAGCGTGACGAAAATTAAAAGGCACGAAATGTAAATAACGCAAACTTAAATCTATCTACAGAAAACTTAAAACGCAACTAAGACTTAAGACTAAGGCAAAGCTAAAATAAATCTAAGGTAAGAAATCCTAAAGTGCGACTAAGTAAAAAGGCGGGAAAATAAAGCTTGAAAATTGAATTTGAGTAAACACTAATTAATTTCGCAATACAGGAAAACACCCTAAATCCGCAATTAGCCAAATAAATTCGCAATATCTAAAACACCCTAAATCCGCAAATCCCAAAACCTTAACAATTCCGCAATTGCATTGCGGAATTAATTCCGCAATGTTGGATTTAAATTCGCAATGCACGAGAAGAAAGATTTCGCAATTGGTACAACACACAAATTCGCAATGTTGATTGCGGAATTAATGAATCCGCAATCCTCAAAGATGAAAAATTCCGCAATAGCCAGGAGGAAGATTTCGCAATTCCAGGATGATCAAATTCGCAATTATGGGATTATTCAATTTCGCAATTCAGGGCAAAAGTTGCGAATTCTTACCAGAATTCCTAAAAACTAGGAAAACACAAAAAGTACGAAAATAAGCACAAAAATCTTAACTTTTCAAGGACAATAAGCAAAATAAAAAACACAAAAAGCTAAATAAAAACACTAGAACAAAGATAAAACGTATGAAATCAACAAAAACAAGACACGAAAATTAAAAAGACTTAAACTTTTAAGAAAACTTTGAAAACACTTAAGTTAAATACCAAATAAGCACATAAGATTGTCAAGCTTATGGCTATTTCGTATGAAAACTTAAAAGGAAAAAGAAAAGACAAAACTTTTAATCAAATAAGCAAATGGATTAAGCAAAAACTTGCTTAATCCGAAATTGGAACCGAATCAAAAAGAAGAAGAGTAGAATGAGATTGATAAAAGTAAACTTGATAAAAGATAAATAAAGATTAAAGCAAGAAAATTAAAAACACTTACTTGGAAATTAAAGAAATTAAAGTGCAAAACAAGTATTTAAAATGACAAGTAATTAAAGGTGCATAAAATAAAGTGGAGAACTAATTTGTCAAATTAGCTAACAAAATGAAAATGAACTATCTAATGAATATATATAGGGGAGGATTAGGAAGCTTCCTCCCTTCCTTCATTTTCTCTTAATTGCATCATTAGGCCATTCCTTCTTAATCTCTTTGTTAATTGCACCATTAGTCCTTAAGCCTTTAAATCTTCTTTAATCTTGGACTTTAATGACTTTTGGCCCGGGATTTCTTTGAACTCGTCTTTTAATTCTTCAATAAATTAGTCTTAACTTTTCCGGCTTTTGATAAAATTCCGTCTTTTGACTTTTTCTTCGATAAATCTTCAGAATTGGTCTTGGACTTCCGTTCTTTTTCCACTCTTGACTTTTCGACTTCATCTTTCATCTTTTTCTTCAATAAAAGCCCGTAAATGCCGTGTTTTCTCTACTTTTCACAATTTCGTCCTAAATCACAACAAAAACACAAACCACGCATAATTCCGACATAAAAGACATAAAATACACGTTTTGGTCCGGTTATTATTGTAATTAAGTGGTAAAAAGGATGGGTGTTTACACACCTATCAACGGATGAAGACCAAGTAGCAGGATTTGGACACGTGGCATCTGGCAATTGGTGACAACACGTCAGAGGACTCACCAACACCTCATCTTAGCTCTACAAATACCTTGTATTCCATTTCATTTGTGATAGTAGCTTAAAGTGGGAAATCACACACACTTTAGAATTTTCTCTCCTTTCTGTTTTCCTTCATTGGTTCAACTTCTAAGAGTGATTGACTACCACTCTTAGATAGTTGTTAGGCAGTTATAACAAACTTGTAACCAATCCTCCATTATTGAAAGTTCAGATTTCACATTCACTCTCATTCTCTAAATTCACTACCTACATTAGTACTCATTCATTCACGTTGCTTGATTCTGTTATTCCTATGGAATAACAGAGTTTGTTTGACTGTTTTGGAGCTGTTACATTTAATCAGAAGTTACCAGTTCATTCCTTAGTTCAGAATTAGCCAAAAGTTCAGAATTTGCAGATTTGATAAGATTCAGACGATGTTAATGATTGATTGAGTTTGATGATGAGTTGATTGGTTAAAATTGATGGTGGTTAGTGTTTAAGCAAGATCAACATTTAGCTTCTTCATCAAAGGAGCCTTCAAGTTCATTTCCGAAGTTTACTTTACATTTTCCCCTTAAAAAGTAGCCTGCATGCTATTTTCCTAGAATTAGTGCAATTCAACTTGATTTTGCCTGTTAACTATTCAATTTGATCTTACTCGTTGGTTTTGATAGCTCTTAGTCTAAATCTGTTAGCATTGATTAGTTCACTAGCTTAAAATTTTGCTTAAAACAAGTAAGTAGTGTTTGGTTCATGAGCTTAACTTTGATTCAACAAGTGAAATTGGTTAAGAAGTGGTGTTTTGTACTCACAAGCTGATATAAATTAGTCTTGCAAGTTTTTAAAGTCAAACTCCTTTTCAAACAGGCAAAAGGTCATAAAACTTTGGGTCAGTTTTGATAGCTTAAAACATGCCAACTTCAAACCTGCATAGAATGTTCATTACTTAGAATTAGACAGTGATTTTTGGTTGTAGACATAGCTTAACATCCTAGCTTCGAGATTATATAAGCCATTTTATACAGTTCTAAGAATTGAGTGAGAAATAAGCCTTTGAAAGTCTCTGTAATAAGCTCTTATTTCTGTGATAAGTCATTTTCATTTCTGGCTTATTCTTTTCATAAAAGTAATCATTGTCTTTCACAATTCAGCTTAACAAGTCATAAAAATAAGTTTGGACTTTGGTCAAAGTTGGTCAACTTTGGTCAACGCTAGTCAACATAAGCTCATTTTGGCGTATTGGCTTTTCTGGCTTATTTCATTGGTGAATTACAAATTTTCTTGGATAGGTGACGCTTATTTTGGCTCTTAATCAGATTTTGAGAATACCAGACTTTGTGCTTATTCTTGTTGATGCAAAAGTTGGGGTAGACCGAGTTTAACCCAAATTAGGCTTAATTTGAGGTCTTGTGGACTCCAGCTCTCGCACCAAGTGAAACTTGCTTTAGGACCCTACGCACTAAACAGACACCGTTAGGATTACCGTGGGTTTGTTACCCACGATTAGACTCCAGCGTGAGAGTAAGTAATCGATTTTGAGTATATTAGTGTTTAGGGTATTGTGTGTATCGTACCTTTGTGGAACCGAAGGGGTTCCTTTTATACTCGAGAGAGTCCAGGCTGGGCTCCCTGTTCTTGCGGCCTAAGGAAGAGATAATGACTTGAAATAGCTTGATCTTCAATATCCAACTAAGGCAAGTGTATATCCCTTTTCCTTAGGCGAATATAACTATAATATAATTTATATTCGGTCTGATCCTGTCGCACTGCGACGAGGATTTGGCTAAGTAATTAACCTCTTGTGCGACAACGGCTCCCCGGGCTTTATGGGCTACGTGCGCACATCGCACAAGTATCCAATCCATTCCTTATGGATACGGGTAGTACCCGTGAGTCATACTATCCAGCCCGACCAGGGACTATACGTCATCATGTCCCCCTAGTCTAGTGGTCGTAGGTTCCAACCGCGGCTACTAGACTATTAATCATCAAGGCCCGCTCGCATAGATGCCCATCAAAAAAGTAAAACCACACACTCATGACATCAAATAAGTATCCATGTCATATTCCATTATCACAGTCCTTTATTGGAAACCGTGAAAAGCATTTAATCATGTCAGAAGAAGTAATCAGCGGACACCATAGGATGAACCAAACGTCATAGACACGTGCCATAAGAACCATTACATCCATAGGGTATATAAATGCTGTCTGGCATTCACTTTCTTCACTTTTCCAAAAAATCTTTCCCTCCATTACTGAAAATTATAAGAACCACTATTCGTAACAAAATATACTACCTTCGCCCGTGCTTAAAACACCCACAAGAGCAAAAGATGGTAGCCCAACTATTTGATGTGACGTCCCGCATATCCGAACAAGAGCTCTCTCGTCTTACCACCAAGTACCACGTTCCTTCAGATCTTCATCCGACTGTTCCAGATCCACAAGCACATATTGGGAGTTTTCCTGACAGAAAAATTGGTATATACACCAGGTTCATTGAGTTTTCCAACAATCGCACCCCTCTAAGCCGTTTTCTGATAGACATACTAAATTTTTATAGTATACACCTGTAACACCCCCTGATGGTCAAATGCAGCGAAATAGTACGTGGGGTGTTACGTGGGTGGATCGATAGCACACAATATATAGAGAAATGATCAAAAAAGTCATTTGAAACATATTACATGAATAAATTGTACACACTTAGTATCTTGTTTATAAAACCACATTTATTATAAAACGGAAGTAAATATCCCAGCCCTATGGTAGACATGATGCTCCCTAAAATGCTGGAATCCAATGCATGAACCTGCTTTAATTTCCTAAGAAAACATATAGAGTAAAATGTGGGGGTCAACACGAAGTTGGTGAATTCATAGGTTTAGTTAAATAAATAAGTTACTAATATGCCAAACATCACGATCATAGTAGGACAATCACAGTCCAATACCATAGTAGTTCCTATTGCCCTGTAATAGAAGCTAAACAAAAGATGCTCAGTACGCCCATTTGGATCTGTCCTGATGTTGTTCCCTCAGTCCGACAATGATATAAACCTGTTGCTTGGCCTAAGAGTTTCCTGATAGCTAGTCACGCAGGCCGGGTGTTGTCAATACCCGAATAGATCTATTCATACATTTCGCGCTACACTATTAACTATAACAGTCCACGGGTATGGGGGCAAACAATAGGCAATAAATTATTGTATTCATCCGTACATGTTTTGCATATTTAAATATATATAGTTTTTGAATGTTTTCTCCCCCAGTAATAAAATAGTAAAGATGAGGCCATGAACTCACCTTAGTGGTAGTGATGTGAGGATGATGTCACTGAATAAACTGGCACAGTATGATCACGAACTGGAGAAATTACCTAAGTAATTTTAAGTGCCTTAGTAAATGCATAATTAATAATGCATGATGGATGTATGGTTGAAAATGCATGATCACTAATTAATAAGCTGTTACGACCGTTTAAGTGTTTACACTTAGGGTGAATTGAAAGTATATACATATTTTTAGTTTCTAAAAATATATATATAAGTTGTTTAGTAAAATGGGTAATAAATTAAATAAATAGATTTTATATTATTTAATTTATTGTAAGAAAATAAAATACAATTTACTGTCCTTAAGGCTTCAAAAAAATATGGTTAACGAGATTTGTCAGTTTATAAGGTTTCGCGAAAAAATTTAGTAATTTGTTTAATCATCCAAATGGCTGAGTTAATTTATTAATAAAATAATTTATTAATATTTTTAATTAACTAAATTTATACTTGAGTCCTCGTTAGTATAACAACTTACCAAAAATATCCTTTGACGTTTCGTTCGTTAAGTATATTGCGTCGTTAGTCCTTGTTCGTTTAATTTATTTACAAAAACGCCCCTAGGGCTTACAAAACTTTGGGGAAATGACCAAACACCACCCCTTATGTCTCGGAAATAAATAGGTTAGGATTAGGGTTTGTTTTAGGTTTTCAAAATGACACAATTGGTCCTTGAAGTTTCAGATTATTTAAAAGTAATAGTTGGGGCTTGTAACAAGTTTACCAAAGTGACACTTTTGGTCCTTAAGGTCTCGGCATGTTTAAACATTAGACTAGGGTTTGTAAAATGTTTCCAAAAGTAGCACTAATGACCCTTAAGGTCTCGAAGTATTAAAAAATAAGGCTATGGCTTGTAACAAGTTTCAATAATGGCAAAAATGACCCTTGAGGTCTCGGAATATATAATAAGGGCAACTAAGGCTTATATCAAGTTTTATTATTTGCACAGTTAGTCCTTATGGTTTCATTTAGTTCTCGGTTTAAGGCAAACGCACCCTATATTTTTGTAATTGACACATTTTGACCTTGAACTTTTATAAAGACACGAAATCATATACATGTGTTTTATTAATTTATAAATTCGACCCTAACTTTAACCAATTATCAATAAGGGCACGAAAAGTCTCCACAATTTATATTTGGGCTTGACTAGCCCAATTGTGTCTCGGCTTGGTTTAAATGGGCCTAGTGGGCTTGTTTACTCAACTAGTAATTTATTAAATGGGCTAGTAAATATAATTTCCTTATTGGGCTTATATCTTATTATTTCTAAGCTTAAAATTAAGTCATGGGCTTATTTGTATTCGGCTTATTTATAGCTTATATGAGTGCTTATATGACTCGGCTTATTTAACATTTCTAGGGCTTAAATGAGCTAGGTTTAATATTTCTAAGTCTCGGCTTATATAGCTTTTTAGGGTTTACATGGCCTAGCTTATATAAGGCTTTAGGTTTCGGCTTATATAAGTTTTTAGGATTTCTAGGTCATGGCTTATATGTATTTTTAGGTCTCGGCTTATATATGTTTTATAGGCTTAAATGTCTAGCTTATACAGGTCTAGGCTTTTATGACTTATGGGCTTATATATGCTTATAAGTTTCGGCTTATATTACTTTTTATACACTTCTGTGACATAGAAATTTACTTTAGGGCTTACACTAAGTTCTTCAAGCATATTCTTACAATTCTTAGGGTTTTGAAGCAAGATTTCCCATGGACACCATAAAAGCCGTGGGCTTATATGTTGTTTAGGGTTTGTTTACAAGTTTCAAACGTATGCATGTACTCCTAACTCTATTTTTATAGCATAAACATGTATGAGAAGTAAAATGAGTAAGGAAAAGTTTAGAGAGGACTCATACTTACTTGTTTCAAGATAAACTTGGTGATGACTAGGGTTTAGGAGTCCTATACGTCGGTTTCTTCTTATAGTGACTTAGGATGATCTTGGACTTGACTTGAATGCTAAATATCTTGGATAATAAGCACTAAATGCTTGGTGAAGACCAAGAATTGATAGAAGTAAATTCTAGGAGCTCGTCTAGGTGTTTTCTTGAGTGTATATCTGAATGTGAGCATAGTAAGTGATGTGTGAGTTCACTAGTTTGATAAATATCACAAAGTGAGATTGAGGGGTGTGGCTTGGGGCTTATACACGTCTAAGAGAGAGATAGTAGCTAGATATGGGGATTTTTAGTGTGTACCATGTAAGTACATGTCTTTAATGAGTTAATATGTACATATGACCCCAACATGCTTATTGTCGCCGCATGTTAAGCTTCCGAGGGGACCAAGTATGACTTGTATAGTGTTTATGATAAATGGAAAGGTTGTACAAATGAAATGGTTGTGTGGATGTGTTCTAGCACACGTCTAGTGTCAAATGGAGTGTGCTAGGTGTCTTATTTTCATGATACAAGTATAGTTAGTTTAGTACATTCTTTAAATGCTCAAAATGGTACATGGTGCCTTGGTTTTGTATGCATACCGGTGGTATTGGCTAGTCAAGGGAAAAAGAAAGTGTTTCTGTAGTGTATGGTTTAATGTGATGTGCTGTACAAAGTCTAAAAAGTCAAAAGTGTAAATGGTAAAGGTTTTTAGTATGAAATGTTATGTATATGTATACATTTGGCTATATAGTGAGTCTAGGGTATTTTTATGTTTAATTCTTATGTCTAAGTATAGTCACTAGGGCCCCGTTTGGTTCGCAGAATGTTTTTAAGGGAATTGTAATCTTTGGAAGGAATTGTAATTTGATGTAATTGTAATTGAAAGAATGGGAATGTGTTGGAATTGTAATGTTGTAGAATTGTAATGAATAAAATCTAAGATGTGTTTGGTTGAGTCTAACCGTAATGTAATTCAATTTTTTTATAAAACATAAAAAATTAATAGTTAAAATAAAATAGAATAAAAAAATAAAATAATAAAAACATAAATAATTTAAAATAAAATAAACTTGTTATTTTAATAAAAATATTATTTTAATAAAAATTATTATTTTTATAAAATTATTATTTTAGTAAAAATTATCATTTTAATAAAATTTATTATTTTAATATAAAATATTAATTTAATAAAAAATATTAATTTAATAAAAAAATATTAATTTAATAAAAAATATTAATTTAATAAAAAATATTATTTTTTATTAAAATAAAATAATAATAATTTATATTAAAAATAATAATTTATATTATTTTAATGTTTCAAGAGTTTAATAATAAGAAATATTTATATTAATAAAATATTAAAATAAATAATAATAACAATAATTAAAAAATAAATATATTTAATTAAAATATAAAATTATAAAATTATAAAAAATAATAATGAAAATAATATAAAATAAAAAATAATAAAAAATAAAAAATAAATTAAATAAATTAATAATAAATAAATATTAAATAAAATAAATTCAAAATTTTAAAAAAAATATAAATTAAATTATTATAAATTATTAAATAATAATATAAAAATAATAATAAATAATAGTAGTTAATAATTAAAAAATTTATTATTATTAATTTTTTAATTTTTTATTATATAATAATAAAAATAAATATATTTTTATTATATTATTTTAATACAATAATATAATAATAAAAATAATTTTTTTATTATTATATTATTTTAATATAATAATAATATTAAAGTTGATTATTAATAATTAATAATAATAATAATAGTGGTTTAAAGTATAAAATTACGAATTACGACGTAATTCAAAACATTCCATCCAAGTTCCTATGTAATCTGAAATACATCATTTGATGTAATTGTAATGTCCCAATTACAATTACGTAGTACACCAAACACCATATGTAATGTAAAGTGAATTACATTCCCCTCATTCTGTGATCCAAACAGATTATGTAATGTAATT
Source organism: Glebionis coronaria (assembly GCA_025667525.1). Lineage (NCBI taxonomy): Eukaryota > Viridiplantae > Streptophyta > Magnoliopsida > Asterales > Asteraceae > Glebionis > Glebionis coronaria. Next base: position 193,438,656 of record CM046881.1, on the reverse strand, counting down.
GAATTACAATTACATCAAATTACATCCAATTACAACGAACCAAACGGGGCCTAGGAGTATAGGTATAGTATTGTGTTAGTATGTTCAAGTCTAGGTTGATTTTGGTTAAGTTTGGGATCCTTGGTGAAAGTATGGTCATTTTTAGGTGAGAAAATAATTTACTTTATTAAAATGTATGACAACTTAGTTTAAATAAGTTAGAATGGTTAAAGGTAATGTTTAAATATAAAAACAGTTGATGTCGTAACGTAATGTCATTCATGATGTGAGAAAAAAATATATATCTATATATTTAAAGCTTTAAAATATTTCTTAAGTAATTATTATTAATTGTGATCATGAGTTTGGATTTGTATGAACCAATATTATGAATGCTTATGAGTATAAGTTCAGGTGACTTAAATGTCCCAAAAGAAGTGATTGTTTACTGTCCCGCATGTTCATATAATGTAGTCATCCAAATGTGACTGTGTCCTTATGATTAAATTTCAAAATCATAATGTATGCTATGTGATTAAATGTTTCCATGTTCTGATGATTAAAATAATGTATGCTCATGCATGATGCATATGATTGCTCAAAAGATTTCATGCAAAGGTGGTAATATATATTCAGATATCATGAGGTGACGTATACAATGATGACATAGTCAAAACGTGAAATTTACAGGTTTTTCAGCATTAACCAGTTATTTTAGCTTTGTCCTCAAAGCTTAAGATGACGTTACTGCTCAGGTGAAAAGATGTGGGTACTTAGCTCTAAATGAGTCTTCGCGTTCTCATGTGAACTCAGGGCCTTTCCTGGAGTTCCATCGTATCTTAACTAACGGGATTTGGCTTCGCTTTAGCTTCTTGACTACTATCTCCATGACTTCTACCGGTTCTTCTATGAATTGAAGTTTGTCATAAAAGTGGACTCCCTCCATTGGCATGGCTAGCGGCTCATCCGCGTAGCATTTCTTCAGGTTTGAGACATGGAATGTAGAGTGTACCCGGCTCAACTGCTGGGGCAACTCTAAACGATAAGCGACTTCACCGATTCTGGCAATCACCTTGAAGGGTCCTACATAACGTGGATTTAGTTTCCCACGTTTCCCAAATCGGACGACGCCCTTCCAAGGTGATACCTTTAGCATAATTCGGTCACCTACTACAAACTCTATAGGCTTCCGTTTCCTGTCTGTATAGCTCTTTTGTCTATCCTGGGCAGCCTGAATTCGCTGCTTGATGAGAGTGATCTTCTCAGTCGTTTCTTGGATTAGTTCGGGTCCAGACAGTTGGAATTCCCCCACCTCTGCCCAGCATACGGGTGATCTACACTTGCGGCCATAGAGGGCCTCAAATGGTGCTGCTTTAATACTGGCATGGTAGTTGTTGTTGTAGGAGAATTCAACTAATGGTATATGTTCGACCCTTCCTTTCCCAAAGTCGATCACGCATGCTCTTAGCATGTCTTCTAGGGTTTGGATTGTCCGTTCACTCTGACCGTCAGTCTGCGGATGGTATGCGGTACTCATGTCCAAGTTTGTTCCTAAGCTTCGTTGGAAGACTTTTTAAAAGTTTGACGTAAATCTACCATCTCGATCACAAATGATTGAGACTGGTATACCATGTCTAGTCACTATTTCCTTTAGGTACAACTTGGATAATTTGTTCAGAGAGTCATTTTCTCTGATGGGCACGAAATGAGCTGATTTTGTGAGTCGGTCAACGATTACCCAGATTGTATCGTAACTGTGAGATGAAGTAGGGAGTTTGGTAATGAAGTCCATGGTGATGTTGTCCCATTCCCATTTTGGTATTTCAGGTTGGACTAACAAACCGGATGGCCTCTGATGTTCTGTCTTTACTCTGGCACAAGTCAGACACTTCTTCACGTATGTGGCAATGCCTGCTTTCATGTTCGGCCACCAATATAATTTCTTTACGTCCTGGTACATCTTTTCAGATCCGGGATGTATGGAGTACTTGGACTTATGAGATTCGTGCATGATCACGTTTCTCAAGTCTCCGTAGCATGGTAACCAACTTCTTCCGTGTAAACATAACGTTACGTCTGCTCTAGCTTCCAACTTCTCCTTGCTGAGGTTAGTCCTAAGCATTCCTCCTATGTCTTCATTTCCGATGTTTTCAGGCTTCTGTGCTTGGAGTTGAGCCTCTAATATCTGCTTGGGTAGGTCCAAGCTAATGGTCATGACTAGGGCTCGAACTCTCATGGGAGGATCAGTTCCTTTTCGACTTAGTGCATCTACAACTACGTTGGCTTTACCTGGGTGGTATTTGATGTCGCCGTCGTAGTCACTGAGCAATTCTATCCAACGACGTTGCCTCATGTTTAGCTCCTTCTGGTCTAGGATATGTTGCAAACTCTTGTGATCAGTATGCACTGTGCACTTTGTTCCATACAGGTAGTGTCTCCAAATTTTCAAAGCAAAAACTACAGATCCAAGCTCTAGATCATGAGTAGAGTAATTCTGCTCGTGTTTCTTCAATTGTCTTGAAGCATAGGCAATCACTTTCTGTCTCTGCATCAATACAGCTCCTAAGCCTTTGTGTTTGGCGTCACAGTAGACAACGAAGTCTTCGTTGCCTTCTGGTAGGGCTAAAACGGGTGCGCTACACAATTTCTGCTTAATGGTTTGGAATGCAGCCTCTTCTTTTTCTCCCCAATCGAATTTTACACCTTTCTGAGTAAGCTTCGTCATAGATTTAGCTATCTTAGAAAACCCTTCTATGAATTTTCGGTAGTAACCGGCAAGACCTAAGAATTGGCGAATCTCCTTTGGTGAAGTGGGAGATGCCCAATCCTTCACGGATTTGAATTTCGCGGGATCCACTTGAATTCCCTTTTCATCGATCACATGACCGAGGAAATTCACTTTAGGAATCCAAAAATCACACTTCGAGAATTTTGCGTACAACTTCTCTTCCTTAAGTAATTTTAGCACTTGAGCAAGATGTTCTCCGTGCTCTTGCTCATTCTTGGAATAGATGAGTATGTCGTAGATAAACACAATCACGAACTTATCCAGATAGGGTCTACACACTCGATTCATGAGGTCCATGAATATGGCTGGAGCGTTGGTCAGGCCAAATGGCATGACTTGAAATTCATAATGACCATAACGAGTTCTAAAAGTTGTTTTCGGTATGACCTCTTCTCTGACCCTCAACTGGTGATACCCCGATCGTAGGTCGATCTTGGAGTATACACTTGATCCTTGTAACTGATCAAATAGGTCATGCATTCGTGGTAGTGGGTAACGATTTTTCACAGTTAACTTATTCAGTTCTCTGTAATCGATACACATTCTGAAAGATCCGTCTTTCTTTTTGACAAAAAGTACTGGAGCTCCCCAAGGTGAGGAACTGGGTCTGATAAAACCTTTGTCTGACAGTTCTTCTGTGAGTTCTTTCATCTCGGTTGGTGCTAATCGGTATGGTGCTTTAGCTACAGGTGCAGCTCCTGGTATCAAGTCGATTTGAAATTCCACTTGACGAGTCAGAGGCAAACCAGATAAGTCGTCTGGGAAAACTTCGGGATAATCGCGGAAAATTGGTACGTCCTTGATTTGTTTCTTCTCTGGTTCCTCTTCTTTGTCGGTTTTTGAAATATGTGCTAAAAAGATAGGGCATCCTTTTAGTATATACTTCTGGACTTTAGTGCATGAGATAACACTCAGTCTGGTGTCAGTTCTATCTAAGTTTCCTTCTCCTCGAACAATTAGATTTTCTTTTCCCCATGGTATACGGACTAGCTTTTGGTCGCACACAATGGTTGCGTGATATTTAGCTAACCAGTCCATACCAATGATGACGTCGAAACTACCCAAAATTACAGGTATCAACTGACTGTCAAATGGATGATTTAGAAGATTTAAGGTACAACCTCTTAAAATAGTGTTAGTTTAAATGATTTTACCGTCTGCTAACTCGACTCTGTAACAGTCATCTAACGGTGTAGGTGTGACGTCTAGTAAGCTACTAAATTCTGTGGATATGAAACTCCTATCGGCTCCCGTATCAAATAAAATATTTGCATAGCGATTGTTTATAAGGAACGTACCTGTAACCACATTGGAGTCTGGGTTGGCCTTGGCGTCTACTATCACATAGACTCTAGACGGTGCTCCTCCTCTGTTCTCGTTCCTAACTGTTCGCTTTGGGCAATCAGGCTTGATGTGCCCGATTTCTCTACAACCATAGCAACGAACTTCCCTACGAGCCATGTTACCGCTGCCAGTGTGCTGGCGGTTTCCTTGCTGTCCATTTCCGCGGAAGTTCTGACTGTTTCCATTGTGGGATTTGTAGTTGGTGCTGGAGTTGTTCCTGATGGCTGGAACATAGGTGTTGCCCTGTCCGGGTCTTTGGCATTCAGCAGTAGAGAAATGATGGAAATTGCACTTGGAGCACTTCGGCTTGTTGCTTGCATATGGTGGTGGTGCTGAGGAAACAACACTATAGATCTGGCCCAAGTTTTGTTTCTTTGGTGGCTGGGCTTGATGATAACCGCGGTAGTTCTCCTCAACTTTTCTCTTGTACTCAGACTGCCTAAGCACATGTCACGTCCCCGTTTTTTCATCAGCTCTGTGGCAAATTCTATGGCACCCTCGACTGTAGTGGGTCGGGATGCGAGTAAACAATCATGAACAGAGTCAGGAAGTCCATTGACGTACTTTTCTATCTTATCCTTCACGTCAGGGAACATTCGAGTGCACATCAAAGTTAGCTCCTAAAATCTCTGATTGTAAGACGTGATGTCATGGTTTGAGCATTTGAGGTTCCACAAGTCAATCTATAGTTTCTTGATTTCACCCCGAGGACAGTATTTTGTGGTAAGTCTTTCTTTAAATGCATTCTAGGTCATCCCATAGGCTTCATCATGCCCGAGGGTAGCAACTAGGGAGTTCCACCAAGTGAGAGCATGCTCCAAGAGGGTACATGTGGAAAATTTCACCTTGTTCTCCCCGGTGCAATCACTAATGCGGAATACTGTCTCGGTCCTTTCGAACCATTGCATGAGTCCTACTACCCCTTCCTTGCCCTTGAAGTAACTGGGCTTGCATTTCAGGAAGTCGGGATAGGTACATCCTCCGGCAGTTTGATCTTTAGCATTCGAGTTTTGACTGTCGCCCTGGTTTCCGCTGGGGTGTGTTTCCCTGGCGGCTAGGGCATCAGCAATGCCTTGACCGATAAGCACTCTAAGTTGTGCTTCTGAAATAGTCGCTGAAGGAGTAGTGTCAGGAGTCTGTCGAGTAACTCTTTGTGCCATTGTTCTATCATATACAAAGATGAGATTTATTAGTTGGTCAGTAGGATTATTATATTAAGTTGCATAAAAATGGGTATGCATAGAATTCACAACAAATTGGATAACCTGTCAAGATTTCATAATGATATAAATTCAAACAAACAAGTAGATGATAATATGTCAGTACCGGTGAACATCAATATAATACAAATACAACCAATCTAAGACAGAGATACAACCATCCTGTCTGAGATAGTGGTACATATGTTTGTAGTACAACAAAAGATAACCTACCTACTATGGTTAGGTGCTACGATACGGATACAACTGAAATGAAAATACAAGTACAAAAGACCTAAATCATGCGATATGATATGCAACTCAATGCTTTTCATGATGTACAAACAAATCTAGCCTACACTAGTATGGTTGTCTGCAGGTTCAGGTGGTTCAGCTGGTGGTGTGGGTGCACGATCATCCTGCATGCGAATCATCGCTCTCCTGGTCTCTCAGGAGAATCTCATGGTCTCGAGCAACTGGTGCTGACGTGCAGTACCGGCACTCCATAGATGATCTGTCTCAGCAATGACTCCCTGATGGCGAAGGTGTGCCAGGTCTATGAAAGTCCGAAAAGTCTCCTCCTGTGTGAGGATAGCAGCTTGGGTCTCGTACGAGTGACCCTCTAGTGAAGCTAGCCGGTAGCGGAGGTAAGCAACCTTATCAAACAACCAATGTATTGTCCCCTGGGTCATACCTAGAGAACTCTGTGTGGTGTGTGACTCACTATCCACGACCCAGTAGAGAGAACTATATCTCTCCTGAAGTAAGGCGCGACCCTGATGGTCCGCCTGCAGTAGGGCATGAATAAGTGCGATGTCTTGTGCCTGTTGGGCCACAAGTGCGTCAACCTGTGCCTGTAAGGCGCCAATACTGGGCATGAATAAGTGCGGTGTCCTCCTATCTCGAAGGTCGAGTCAGGAATAGAATCACGTCTCCTCTTGCGAGGTGTCAGAGTACTGGTGGGGTAAGGGTGATGTGTAGAAGGTGGTGGCAAGGGTGGTAAGGAAGGCAAAACCTGGTCCATCTCCCAAGGAGGAGATGTAGGTACTACAAACAGTGGTGAAGTAGGGGATACAGTAGGTGGTGATGGGGTAGGTGAATCTGAAAGTATGATGACTCCGTCTGGCTGGTCACCTCTGGACTTGGTGTTAGATGCGGGTCCAACAAATACTGATGTCAGCGATAATGGAGTGTTGGTAGGAGACATGAGCTCCTCGAAGGTAGTCACAACAATAGGTGGCGTCATGATATCTGAAAATAACATTTCAAAGTTGAGTAAGTTTTTAGCTTACACAATTCAAAAAGTTTTAAAATGCATATGCGATGCGGTTTATGTCTTTTAACTATGCTTGTTAAAAGTATGAGTAGATACTTAAGTGATTTATTAACTCGATGGTTATAAATCAGTGTGAAGTTAGTTCACATAATATGTATACTCTATATGCTATATGCCTAACTTATAAAGGTTCCCCAAAAATCAATTTTCTTTTTATTTCATTGATTTTAAAAGTTCAGTTATAGTCCAGTTTAAAGTTTTTATTATATTTTAAAATTTTTATTATCGATCTGGTTCTCTATAACTATACGCTCTGATACCATTTCTGTAACACCCCCTGATGGTCAAATGCAGCGGAATAGTACGTGGGGTGTTACTTGGGTAGATCGATAGCACACAATATATAGAGCAATGATCATAAAAGTCATTTGAAACATGTTACATGAATTAATTGTACATACTTAGTATCCTGTTTATAAAACCACATTTATTATAAAACGAAAGTAAATATCTCAGCCCAATGGTAGACATGATGCTCCCTAAAATGCTGGAAACCAATGCATGAACCTGCTTTATTTTCTTGAGAAAACATATAGAGTAAAATATGGGGGTCAACACGAAGTTGGTGAATTCATAGGTTTAGTTAAATAAATAAGTTACTAATATGCCAAACATCACGATCATAGTAGGACAATCACAGTCCAATACTATAGTAGTTCCTATTGCCCTGTAATAAATCTAGATAAAAGATGCTCAGTACGCCCATTCGGATTTGTCCTGATGTTGTTCCCTCAGTCCGACAATGATATAAACCTGTTGCTTGGCCTAAACGTTTCGTGATAGCAAGTCACGCAGGCCGGGTGTTGTCAATACCCGAATAGATATATTCATACATTTCGCGCTACACTATTAACAATTATAGTCCACGGGTATGGGGCAAACAATAGGCAATAAATTGTTGTTGTCATCCGTACATGTTTTGCATATTTAAATATATATAGTTTTTGTATGTTTTCTCCCCCAGTAATAAAATAGTAAAGATGAGGCCATGAACTCACCTTAGTGGTAATGATGTGAGGATGATGTCACTGAATAAACTGACACAGTATGATCACGAACTGGAGAAATTACCTAAGTAATTTAAGTGCCTTAGTAAATGCATAATTAACAATGCATGATGGATGTATGGTTGAAAATGCATGATCACTAATTAATAAGCTGTTACGACCGTTTAAGTGTTTACACTTAGGGTGAATTGAAAGTATATACATATTTTTAGTTTCTAAATATATATATATAAGTTGTTTAGTAAAATAGGTAATAAATTAAATAAATAGATTTTATATTATTTAATTTATTGAAAGAAAATAAAATACAATTTACTGTCCTTAAGGCTTCAAAAGAATATGGTTAACGGGATTTGTCAGTTTATAAGGTTTCACGAATAAATTTAGTAATTTGTTTAATCATCCAAACGGCTGAGTTAATTTATTAATAAAATAATTTATTAATATTTTTAATTAACTAAATTTACACTTGAGTCCTCGTTAGTGTAACAACTTACCAAAAATATCCTTTAAGGTTTCGTTCATTAAGTATATTGCGTCGTTAGTCCTTGTCCGTTTAATTTTATTTACAAAAACGCCCCTAGGGCTTACAAAACTTTAGGGAAATGACAAAACACCCCCCCTTATGTCTCGGAAATAATTAGGTTAGGGTTAGGGTTTGTTTTAGGTTTTCAAAATGACACAATTGGTCCTTGAAGTTTCGGATTATTTAAAAGTAATAGTTAGGGCTTGTAACAAGTTTACCAAAGTGACACTTTTGGTCCTTAAGGTCTCGACATGTTTAAACATTAGACTAGGGTTTGTAAAATGTTTCCAAAAGTGGCACTAATGACCCTTAAGGTCTCGAAGTATTTAAAAATGAGGCTAGGGCTTGTAACAAGTTTCAATAATGGCAAAAATGACCTTTTAGGTCTCGGAATATTTAATAAGGGCAACTAAGGCTTATATTAAGTTTTATTATTTGCACAATTAGTCCTTATGGTTTCATTTAGTTCTCGGTTTAAGGCAAACGCACCCTATACTTTTGTAATTGACACATTTGGTCCTTGAACTTTTATAAAGACACGAAATCATATACATGTGTTTTATTAATTTATAAATTCGACCCTAACTTTCACCAATTGTCAATAAGGGCACGAAAAGTCTCCATAATTTATATTTGGGCTTGACTGGCCCAATTGGGGCTCGGCTTGGTTTAAATGGGCCTAGTGGGCTTGTTTACTCAACTAGTAATTTATTAATGGGCTAGTAAATATAATTTCCTTATTGGGCTTATATCTTATTATTTCAAAGCTTAAAATTAAGTCATGGGCTTATTTGTATTCGGCTTATTTATAGCTTATATGAGGTCTTATATGACTCGGCTTATTTAACATTTCTAGGGCTTAAATGAGCTAGGTTTAATATTTCTAAGTCTCGGCTTATATAGCTTTTTAGGGTTTACATGGCCTAGCTTATATAAGGCTTTAGTGTTCGGCTTATATAAGTTTTTAGGATTTCTAGGTCATGGCTTATATGTATTTTTAGGTCTCGGCTTATATATGTTTTATAAGCTTAAATGTCTAGCTTATATAGGTCTAGGATTTTATGACTTATGGGCTTATATATGCTTATAAGTTTCGGCTTATATTACTTTTTATATACTTTTGTGACATAGCAATTTACTTTAGGGCTTACACTAAGTTCTTCAAGCATATTCTTACAAGTCTTAGGGTTTTGAAGCAAGATTTCCCATGGACAACATATAAGCCGTGGGCTTATATGTTGTTTACGGTTTGTTTACAAGTTTCAAATGTATGCATATACTCCTAACTCCATTTTTATAGCATAAACATGCATGAGAAGTAAAATGAGTAAGGAAAGGTTTAGAGAGGACTCTACTTACTTGTTTCAAGATAAACTTGGTGATGACTAGGGTTTAGGAGTCCTAGACGTCGTTTTCTTCTTATAGTGACTTAGAATGATCTTGGACTTGACTTGAATGCTAAATATCTTGGATAATAAGCACTAAATGCTTGGTGAAGACCAAGAATGGATAGAAGTAAATGCTAGGAGCTCGTCTAGGTGTTTTGTTGAGTGTATATCCGAATGTGAGCATATTAAGTGATGTGTGAGTTCACTAGTTTGATAAATATCACAAAGTGAGATTGAGGGGTGTGGCTTGGGGCTTATACACGTTTAAGAGAGAGATAGTAGCTAGATATGGGGATTGTTAGTGTGTAACATGTAAGTACATGGCTTTAATGAGTTAATATGTACATATAACCCCAACATGCTTATTGTCGTCGCATGTTAAGCTTCCAAGGAGACCAAGTATGACTTGCATAGTGTTTATGATAAATGGAAAGGTTGTACAAATGAAATGGTTGTGTGTATGTGTTCTAGCACACGTCTAGTGTCAAATGGAGTGTGCTAGGTTTCTTATTTTCATGATACAAGTATAGTTAGTTTAGTACATTCTTTAAATGCTCAAAATGGTACATGGTGCCTTGGTTTTGTATGCATACCGGTGGTATTTGCTAGTCAAGGGAAAAAGAAAGTGTTTCTATAGTGTATGGTTTAATGTGATGTGTTGTACAAAGTCTAAAAAGTCAAAAGTGTAAATGGTAAATGTTTTTGGTATGAAATGTTATGTATATGTATACATTCGGCTATATAGTGAGTCTAGGGTATTTTTATGTTTAATTTTTATGTCTAAGTATAGTCACTAGGAGTATAGGTATAGTATTGTGTGAGTATGTTTAAGTCTAGGTTGATTTTGGTTAAGTTTGGGATCCTTGGTGAAAGTATGGTCATTTTTAGGTGAGAAAATAATTTACTTTATTAAAATGTATGACAACTTAGTTTAAATAAGTTATAATGGTTAAAGGTAATGTTTAAATATAAAAACAGTTGATGTCGTAACGTAGTGTCATTCATGATGTGAGAAAAAAATATATATCTATATATTTAAAGCTTTAAAATATTTCTTAAGTAATTATTATTAATTGTGATCATGAGTTTGGATTTGTATGAACCAATATTGTGAATGCTTATGAGTATAAGTTCAGGTGACTTAAATGTCCCAAAAGAAGTGATTGTTTACTGTCCCGCATGTTCATATAATGTAGTCATCCAAATGTGACTGTGTCCTTATGATTAAATGTTCAAAATCATAATGTATGCTATGTGATTAAATGCTTCCATGTTTTGATGATTAAAATAATGTATGCTCATGCATGATGCATATGATTGCTCAAAAGATTTCATGCAAAGATGGTAATATATATTCAAATATCATGAGGTGACGTATACAATGATGACTTAGTCAAAACCTGAAATTTACAGGTTTTACAACACCTCTCCCAGCTACATTGTATAGGAGCCGCCAAAATCTCAAATTTTGAGATAAACTGCTTACTAAAAATGTTGACCCAACCATAAACCTGTTCCGCGCCTTCTATAGACCCACATGGATGAACGGATGGGTAACCTTCGCGAAACGCCTTGGTCAACTACAATGTTACTCGGTTTAAATAGATTCCCTAAAGAAGTGGACCGATAAATTCTTCTGGGTAAACAAGGTTGTTTTCCCATTTGACCATGATTTCATCACCCCCGAGACAATGATAAAGGATGACCGCCCTATTTCCGGTTCGTATAACGAGGCAGACGCACAATTGATTAACGCGGATCGGATACCAATGCAAGAATATCCAGAGATACTGCTATACGCCCTAGGTCTGAGCCACACACCAATTCTTCCTGCCAACCACCTTCCTCAATACTTTGATGACTTTGACCATGGTAAGAAACCTTTATTTCGTTTACTTCCCCTTTTTCTTTTGGTTGTGTCCTTTTATTTTGCTACCGAAAAAACCATTCCTGCACATATACTTACTCATCCTTCATATGCATGCATAATTAACTTACACACAGCTCGTGCAGCGTGGGAATCCATATGTCGTGACCATGCGCGCCCGACCCTTCACATTAATCGAGATATCAAATGTTTGCCGCATTTGTCAACGAACTGTAGCTCTGGAGTTTCCTTCTCCCACACCTAGTGGGAATGCCGATATGACAACCGCCATAAACGCTACCTCTATCTGAAGCGTACCATGCATCATAAAGTCTCTGTCAGAAGAAACGAGTCAAGGAGATGAAGAAGAACATGGTGCCGTAGAGGATTCACACACCGGTCCATCTGCAGAGGACATACCTGTGCCAAGTTTCAAAAAATTACCGTGCTCCCCTACGCAGCAAATTCCCATAAGGGGGAGAACATTGCAAACAAGACCACGTGCTAATGCAACATCGTGGGGAGCACCATCAAGGCCACGGGAAAACATACAACTATCAAGGTATACCACTGCGCCCTTCTTTAGTATTTCGTAAAAATAAACAATTCGCACACCTCCAATAATCATGAGACATCAAATTTGCAGCTCCCTTGCTTCCACGACCGAGGCGGGTGCAGGCGCTGCAAAGTCCATCAGATTTACTCCTCCCTGGCAATGCACTCGCTCCTGCGCTCTTGATGGCGCAGACGCTTGTGGGGACTTCCTGCAACACATAACTCCCCTTGGCCGCGCTCAAAATTTACACGAGATGTCCGACGAACTACTAATGAAGGAGTTAGACACAATTGCCGCCAAAGAAGTAACTTTAGCAGCCCACTTGAAAAAGAAGATATCCCAGCTGTCCGAGCGTTTAGCACAAGTAAACGAAGAGGTCCGCCGGGTTACAAAACAAAAAGACCTCAAGCTTGTAAATGCGAAAATCGAATTTGCCCGCTTGCGCGCCGTGTCTAGTATAAATGCCGGATCCATCCAATATTTAGAGGACGAAAAATCCTCGCTCTCTGAGCTCCTAAACCACGAGCGCCGCCTGTGAGCGAAGCAAGAGGACGAAAACCGCTGGGCCATGGCAAAACTAGAAGAAGGCATGAATGCCCTTGCTCTGAATTGTGACAATTTTGTCACCAACTGCCAGAAAGACATGGCCAAGAAGTCGAAAGTTCTGAAGTATATGAGTACGGATTTTGATGAAGAGCTATATCCGCACCTCACCGCAGCGCGCGCTGAAAATCGATGGCTAATAGAACATGGTCTTCTGCTTGCTGCCAAAGGTGTCATGAACTTACCCCCTTTTGACAAAGCGATCAAGGACGTATATGATGCCGCGCTACTTCTTGGGTCCAGTCTCACCATGGAACGCGCTTCCAAAGAAATTTACTAAGGGGTCCTTTGAAGGGAAATGAGATCTATTCCAAATATGCGTAGGAGATGTTTGACGCCGCTTTCCACAGATTAGAGAACCTCCCAATGCCCATCATAGACCTAATCGAGAAAGATCAGGACCTCCCAATTAGTGTGACCATGACAGGCCTTATGCTTCCGAATGATAGTGCAGACCCGACAAAAGGAGACCCTGAAACCACTGGCAAGTCGAACCTATCCCAACTACAAGTTCCTTTGTATATTTCAGACACTCCGATACTGGTTCCGCTGGAAGATAAATTAAAGCAGCACGTGCGCCGTGTTGCCAAGAAGAATCATACTTCCACCAAAGGCGCCGTTATTTGTCTAGGCTTAGCACACCCTAACCGGTCTGACGGTGTACCCGTAAGTCTTCCATCCATTGATGTATACTATACACGCGTGCTACAATATATGAAAGAGGCATGGGCACAGCATCGCGCGTCACAGAACCCACAACATCGCAGGTTAAAGAGGTCACTGTCAACGAGCGACCTTCTATAGAGGCTGTCTTGCCTCACCATATCTGTTGTTGTATCTAACGCTAACTGATCTTGTAAATTAATAATTTGTACAATGATAATAGCGTCCTGAATCATGCTCATGTGTAGTCACATATATATATGTGTCCAGGTTCCTATACCCACACCTGAGATGGTGAGGGAGAACACCTGTTTATGAGTACGCCCGTTGGGGTGCGACTATGAACTTATGGGTGAGTCTAAAGGTCATTACGTGTGGTCCTGCCACTACTACCATAAGTAATGTCATTGAAAATGACATGTTTGTTAGGCGTGCACACTGTGCTTATCCGTCATAAAGTATGAGGACTGCTATACATACCACAACGTCTTGTGAAAAGCTGCCTAACAAAGGAAACCTGATCCGGCGCCGCTGGGGGTGCATCCCTCTTACGCGACAAGTCTAATTAGTAGGGTAAACTTATTCCTCTTATTCTACCTGGAAACGTTATTGTATATGTACATCTGAAGGCCCAATATATATTAAATAAATAATACTTGCATGCATGCATTAAAGATGAGAAAGAAAAAACATCATTTGGACTGCGAAACTAGCTAGGAACCACAGTGTTTTATTCATACCCTTTTGCAAATGTTTTGAAACAAATAACAAAAACCTAAAAAACAATTAAAAATAAAACATACATAGATTCTTATTGGGGCTACTAGAAGCCAAGGGAATGGTCCATGCCAACTATGCGATATCTCAAGGAGAATATCATCCAAAACTCCAGTCGTCTCTTAAATCATTCCTTATAGGGCCAGATAGCGATTTTGCATAGCCATGCGCACTCATCCTAGTCTGTGAAGATCCTTTGCTCGTCTGACCGCGCTGCTTCATGCTTCGTGCTGCTGGTAGTACGCCCATACGAAGCCGCTGTCGCCTAGTGAGTGAAGTTATCCTTGCTGCGGGGACCATCGCTCCCCTGCGCTGCTGTTGATGGTTACCTTTAGTCGGGAGCAGCGTTACCGTGTATCGCGCCATATTTCCAATTGACGTTGCTAGGGAACCTAGAGCACGTCCCAGCTTTGAGAATAGTCCATCTTCTATCACACCTTTGGTTAAAGGTGGGCTAGTAACCATGTTAGAATTCGTCCGACGTCTTGAGTCCGCTTGGCATTTCTGACAACGCGCCACTCTTTTGCGCGCATCTTTATGTGAAAATGGCCAAAAGTACCCCGAGCGAGTGACGTCCTCCACCATAGCTACCGAGCCACGAGGACACACTCTTCTATGCGCAGCTTCTACTACTGCCCGCGTCTGATCTGGTGCTAAGCATTGCAACATCCGACCTTTACCTGTTTGCTTACACAGTGTCCCTTTGACAATTTGAAAATGCCTAGCTCGCACTTGTACCTACTTAGCCTTCCTTCTGCTGCTTGGAAATTTGTTATGGGACAAAAACTTTTGAATGGGTGTCATCCTTGTTGGTGACTCCATGTCCGCACTCACATTTTTGTGTAAGATAAAATCGACTAGAACGTGAGCAGGAGGCTTATTCATGTTTACAATTGAAAGTTAGTCCATGTCCATTGATATTTCATCTTCCTCTTCCACAACCCTTCGTATAGCAAACTCCGCGAACCGTGCCGTCATGTCTTTTACCTTTTTCGTATACTCGATTAACACCCACCCTCATGGCTCGCATGACACATTGACTCTACTTGCCACCAGAGGGTTGTAGGTGTAGGCCACCAGGCGCTTTATGTCCATTATTAGCGCTAATCTAAGATCTGCTATGAGGGCATCGAAGTCTGCTTCCATGCTGGTAATGGGGAAGTCAAACAGCAATGCGTACGTTATTTTTATGTCGCCCTGGTTCTTGAGGATGAACCTTGCATCTGGCCCCCTTCTCTTGTGAAGCCTGTCGAGAAAAGGACCCATGAGAGTCCTGGTAGCGATTCGGCGCACACAGAGCTGCTTGGCGCCTGGAATTCCTTCGAGACACGCCTCCTTCTTCTCATCTGTGGACTGGGCTCTATATCACGTTGACACCTGTCCGCCTGCTTCCTTTTAGTGATGGCGCTAGAAGTACTGTTACCTCCTTCGATTGTGTCTATATTACAGATGGTAACTACTCCATTTTGAACATACCGTGTGATGTGGAAGGTACTGCGCGCAGCGTCTTTAGCGCCGGCTATCCGATTATCCCGTTGAACGAGGATTGAGAGCGCACGACCATGAAGTGCATCCATACCGTCGCCGAGTGTTCTGAGTTCCCAATCGTCACCTTTGTGCAGAGATGCCCCAGTGGTCGAGTCTTATCACCACTAAACCCTGTGAGAATCTGTGCTGTCTCCTCTAGCTCCTTCCTTATTTCCCATGGCAACCGTGCGAAGCAATGTTCGTATCATATGCTCGCTGCAGACCCCCCATCGACGCACATGCCTTCTATAGTGTGGTCGCCGAAGGCTATGTCAATCGTCAACGAGCCGACTCTGTAGTCCGTATCCGAAAGGATGGGAAACGTATTTCTTTATCGTGTGATAATTCTGCGACCACTCTTCTTTGCATGAAAGATTTTTCCCTCTCTACCATGTATATGGTTATAGGTTTATCCTTCTGTTTTTTCACTTCGACCTTCTTCGCATCCGCGTTCTTTCTCCAATCCCTTATCAGGTGGTTCAGCTTTCCTGTCTTTACCAGGCTTTCAATGTGCCTTTTCAACTGAATACACTCATCTGTAGCATGCCCTTTATCATCATGGTACTCGCAGTGCTTTGTGTTATCCCGATTATCCACTGGTCCCATCATTGGGCTAGGCTTTGGAAAGTTTGCTCCTTCTGATAGAAATATCTCTCTAGAGGTTTTTTGCAGCGGGGTGAACTTGCTGTTGTTGTTGTTGTTGTTGTTGTGCCCTTGCTTTGCCGCTCCTTGGAAGTCCAACGTGCGACTGATATTTTGCCCATATGTTTGTTTCTTGGGCCTATCTTGGTACCTGTAGCCCGACGCCATTTGTCGGCTATCTGCTGCTGCGGTTTCTCCTTGAATAAACGCTCAGACCTTTTTCATTACCCCGTCAAACGTTGTCGGGGTTCTGTCGTTCAACTTTTTTATTAGGTCCGGATTTGTGATGCCTGCGAGGAATCCATAAATCTTTAGAATTTCTGGGCAATCCTTAATCTGGTTGCACTCAGATTTAAAGCGTTTCATGAAGTCCTCTAGGCTCTCGTTATGCTCTGCTTCACTCTTGCAAGTGAAACCGGACTTTTGTCATACTTCTTCTACTACACATAGTTCATGTGGAACGCTCTTCGAAGTTCTTCAAACCCATGGATGCTCCTTCGCGGGAGACGGTCAAACCATGTCCGAGCATTCCCGAAGAGCGTCGAGTTGAACATATGGCACCACACGGCTTCTGGCCATTGCTCTATCCCTGCCTGAGATTTGAATACTTTCAGCTGATCATCCGGATCCGTCGTGCCGTCGTAGGTCTTAACATTAGACCGCATGCGTCTTTTCTTTTTATCGCTGAAAGTAGTTATGCGTTTCGAAAACAGGCTTCCTTTTTCTCGACGCCATGGCATGGCCCATTGATCTTCACCTTGTATCCTTGGCCTTTTTGACGCCCTGCGGTGTTTTATGTCGTAGTCAGAGGAGTCAGAGTCCTCAATGGATGAAGGAGAGGCCCTTTTACGGCGGGGATGGCGGTCGCTATGACTAGAGTCCGAGGAACCTTCGCTCGAAGAATTCCTCTTGTGCCTCCTTTCAGTGCTCTTACTCCTTTCCTGAACTCGCAGATCCTGAGATTCATCTCCTTCTAAGGGGCCTAGCCTTTTAAGGGCACTTTGTCTACTAGTAGGGTTAGGCCCTAGTCTGTCCTTCACGCTTGTGCGCCGGTGGTCATTGACTAGTGTCATGAAACCATCCTCTTCTCCTGAGTCCCTGGAGCTATCTGAGGACGATGCGTCCTCAATGAGAGGCGCATCCGAAGTGGATGCTGGGATCTCAGTCGCTCTTTGCTTCCATCTCTTCTCCTTTCTAGCTTCCTTACTGGATCTTGAGCCTCCCTTAGACTTGAATTCTTTATCAAAGTCTAAACTGATCCGAAGGTATCTTGTTGGATTCGCCCTCATTTTCGCCCTCATAAGTGGGATTAGCGTCTCATAGTTTTCTACGACATAATCGCTCATACTTTGCTTCGCCGCGGGGGAAGTTTCTGTTTCCACCTGCGGATCTATCACAGCCCTTGCGTCTAGAGTCTCCTTGCGACCTTGATTAGGGATATCCTGAGAGGACGATGTGGTTCCGACCGTCTGTAGGGTCAGAGTGACCAGCGGAGAGAAAGATACTTGCAGTCCTTTCCCCCATGACTTGGGTTATTGGGCTCAAGGATTGAGTAAGGACCTGTTTCCTTCTTGGATCCACCTTTGGGTGGGGGCAGGTTTGCGCCGTTTTTTGTCATTGGCTAGAGTTTAGTTTGGGTCCCACGGATGGTGCCAACTTGTTGATGCAAAAGTTGGGGTAGACCGAGTTTAACCCAAATTAGGCTTAATTTGGGGTCTTGTGGACTCTAGCTCTCGCACCAAGTGAAACTTGCTTTAGGACCCTACGCACTAAACAGACACCGTTAGGCTTACCGTAGGTTTGTTACCCACGATTAGACTCCGACGTGAGAGTAAGTAATCGGTTTTGAGTATATTAGTGTTTAGGGTATTGTGTGTATCGTACCTTTGTGGAACCGAAGGGGTTCCTTTTATACTCGAGAGAGTCCAGGCTGGGCTCCCTGTTCTTGCGGCCTAAGGAATAGATAATGACTTGAAATAGCTTGATCTTCATTATCCAAACTAAGGCAAGTGTATATCCCTTTTCCTTAGGCGAATATAACTATAATATAAGTTATATTCGGTCTGATCCTGTCGCACTGCGACGAGGACTTGGCTAAATAATTAACCTCTTGTGCGACAATGGCTCACCGGGCTTTATGGGCTACGTGCGCACATCGCACAAGTATCCAATCCATTCCTAATGGATACGGGTAGTACCCATGAGTCGGACTATCCAGCCCGACTAGGAAATATACGTCATCAATTCCAATAAGCACATCTCTTAAAAGTGGCTTATTCTAAAAGTGCTTATTGAAGTTTTAGATCACTATAGCTGATTTCCTTGTAACTGACTAGCTAAAATTGGATTTGTAAACTTTTGAAACAAAAACCAGCTTATTTGGTGCACTAAATCTCAAGATACAGCTTATAAATCAATAAGCCCGTTTTTCTTATCAAATACTTTTGGAAATTGCATTCTGGTCCCTGGAAATTTTTAAATGTGCTAATATGTTTTAATTGGTTTAAACTTTCTAGGTTTTGCTAGTTAGTCCCTGATCTTGTTAGGCTTGTTAGAATTTAGTTACAAGTTTGTTAATTTTGTTAAGTGTGGTTAGTACTTGGTTAATTTTTCATATTCAGTCCTTATACTTTCTACATTTACAATTTCAGTCCCTATACTTTCCATACTTTACATTTTTGGCATTTTTGCTAGTTGTACATTAATTGATTGTACATTTAGCTTTGTAATTGGTATGTGCACGATGTTTTTAGCATAATATGGATACGTAGACGATACTATTTTTCATTTTTTGCTAGTTTGTGATAATTAGACCTAGATACCATAACTTTTACATCTAAACACAAAAAACAATTATTGACTTGATTTCTCTCGATCATTCAATTCGTAAATATATCGAGACAATAACAAACTTAAAAAGACAAATATTAAATGGAGCCGCTGCCGGTTCTTTACGTGGAGATTGACAATTGATTGACGGTTATATATTGTATTTTGGGATCCGTTCACTTGTGAATGTTCCTTTTACGTATTATAAATAAAAAAAGATAAAAATATAAAAAAACCACAAAAATCAATTCTTTCTTAAGAATTGAACCAAAAAAATATAAAAATAAAAAATTAATCTTTTTCCTAAAAGATTACACCAAAAATATATTGTATATATTGGTTTCACTCGTTTTTACGTACATACTATACTTTCATATAAAATCAAATAAATACAAAAATACTTTTGATTTATTATTATATGTAAATATATATACGTAGATACGAACAACCTATTTACCTACTTCCATAAGTATTGCCTTGGCAATACACCGTACTTGGGGGTGTTCCGGTCCCATTTACGTGTAGCAATCAAACAAAATAAAGGCAAAAATAGATAAACACTTTCAATAAGCAAGAATTCGAGGAATATGAACTATTAAGTGAATAGAAAGGCGGCTTTGCTATAAAATGCAAGCCTAAGGGAAATAGGTACTTAAGAGCTTAGCGCCACCTCATTCCCCCCGTTCACTAGTAAGTATTTCAAGAAGGAATGCTTGTTGGGGGTTTTGCCGCCCAATTAGTACTACATATATATTATACTTTCTTGGGGTTTTCACTATTAAACCTCGAAAAAGATAATCTATTCTTTTCCAAAGTCGAACGAGAGCTCCTCTCTCATTCCTCGTGTTGAGTTGCATGCGCACTCGAGCGCGTGCACGTATACATATTGGTGTACCACTTCCTCACAAAAGGAAGAGAAACAAGAACAAAGCCGATCACGAGCATCGTGCTTTCGACAACTTAAACGAAGCCATGGACAATCGACCATTGATTGAGATTCTCCAATCCAATGTGGATGGGAATGCGGATGCCATAGTCATTCCCGAGATAGCCACTAACAATTTTGAGCTTAAGACATGCATGATACAAATGGTTTCTTCCATACCTTTCTTAGGGAGACCTATGGATGACCCTCATGACCATATCAAGAGATTCATGTCCCTTTGTAATACCATCAAGTATAATGGGGTACCTCACGACGCGATTAAGATGATCTTATTCCCTTTCTCTTTGGAGGGAAATGCTAGGAGTTGGCTAGATAAGCAACCCTCAAATAACATTCTCACTTGGGAGGACTTGAAGAAGAAATCTGTGAACAAGTTCTTTCCCCCTTCACGAACCACCGCATTGAGAACCAAATCATAGGCTTTCAACAAATGAGAGACCAAACCGTTAGTGAAGCTTGGGAAGAGTTCAAAGAGTTGTTAAGAAAGTGCCTAAACCACGGTTTTGACCAAGTTCACCAAATTAACACCTTCTACAATGGTTTGAGACCTCACCATCAAGATTCCCTTAACACGGCCGCGGGTGGGAACATTCTTTAAAAATACACTCAAGGTGCATGGGACATCATTGAGACAAAATCCATGGTTCGAAGTAATAGGGATAGAGATGAGGTGGTACATGTTGTGCAAGAGAGTGCTCCTCAATCACTTGATAGTCAATTACTTAAGCAAAACATTGAATTACTTCAAAAGTTTAACCACTCTCAAGACATGTTCCAAGACTTTATGAAACTTACCTTGAATAACTCTTCTACCAACAATGTTAATGCCATCACCCTATCTTGTGAGTCATGTGGAGGCCCTCACTCTTATAATGATGATGTAAGTGAACACTTTAAACCAAACATCAATCCTAATCACCTTTCATACAAGTCTAACAATTACCTTGTTCCACCGGGTTTCCTTCCCCAACAACCTACCCAAAACCAACCAAACAATCCAAATATGCTCAATAAACTAAGGGTCAAGAGGAAATTATCAAGGGAATAACAACAATAGAGGGCCTAATAACTTTCAAAACCAAGGGAACACCTTTCATGGAAATAACCAAGCGTTTCACCAACCACCTCCACCTTTCCACAACCAAGTTTATAATCAAGGGAATGGGAAAAATGAAACCATTGAGATATTTCATAAGATGAATCAAGAGACCAAAAGAAGGATTCATGAAAGTGAAAGAAGAACTCAAGATCAATTGAGGGCAATGCAAGAGGAGACAAACAAGAAATTTATGTTGCTCTTTAATCAAAGACCTCAAGGTGCTTTACCCTCCAAAACTCAAACCAATCCAAGGGAAAATGTAAATGCAATCACTACAAGAAGTGGGAAAACAACCATGGAACCTTCCATCCCTTCTACACATCCTTTGATGACTCCTACCACGGTTCCTCCTTGTGACAAACCTACACCTTCCATTCCTATGTTGATCCCAAACTTAGATCGATTTAGCTTTGTGTTAACCAGAGTAAATCAAGTTTAACACGTAGTGAAACTTTGTGTATTCAATAATCTAAGTGTTATGCGGAATTAACACTTAGAACAAAGGACAAAGCAAAACAATATAACCTAAACTTCCACTTTGATTAATGATGAAAATTGCGTACAATGAAAGTGTAAAACTTGTTTAGACTTGTTATTAACCTAAGAACCCTATGACCTCCTTTTATAACATAAGGAGTCGTGTACAATAGTCTACCTATCAACTATTCTTGTTAAAGATAAACATAGAAAATACAATATTGAACATATCTTTACTAGAATTACAAAACGTGTAGACTAAGTATTCCATCAGTGGTTGAACTTTTCTTTGTCAGCGCTCAATTATCCGTATTCCATCATTGGTTGAACTTTTCTTTGTCAGCGCTCAATTATCCTTTCTCAACGTTCACCTGTCAGTGCCTCTTTTACTCTTGTCAGCGTTCAAGTTCTTCTTGTCAGCGTCCCAGTGACTTAGTTAATTTTATTCCCAACAATCCTCTCCTAAACTTGATATCTACTCTAGTAATCAAGTTTCTTGAATAAAAACTTAGGGGAAAGGCTGAATTTATGTAACATTTTTGTTCAAATTAACTAATGTACGCAAGATACTTTTTTAATTCCATATCTACGCAACATACTTTCAAATACTTACTAATCTACGCAATATTGACCAAAATGTGACTTGTTTTACCGGTTACCAATTAGAAAAGTTACATTTTGGTCCTTTGGTCTACGTGGACTTCCCCCGTTAGTCCTTTGACATTTTTTTCCGTTAAAGACTCATTAATGATACTTTGACTTTAATACATACATTTTTATCCACGATTTTATACACACTTTTTTTTACGTGCATGTATATACACGTTTTTATACGCGAGAAATTTTGAACTTTGATAGACGATTTTAGCGTCAAAACTGATCCCGTAGACTCCGAAAACTCGCGCTAAGTCAATGTATACGTTCTTTACAACTCTCATGTTTTACGTTTTTCATGAAAAAGATATTTTGATGGTCGAAACCTCGAATTAAAACTGTGACCGCAATACTAGTATTTTCAGTAATTAAGTAAATTCGGATTTCGACGATCTCGTTTAGTGCTAAAAACTTACTTTTAAGTCTCTAAACCTATCAGTGACTAAATATAGACAGTCTATATATAAAATATTATTAAATAAAGTTTAAAACTTATAACGATAGTAGTATGATAAAAAAAATGGAAAATTAATAAGCGCATATCGATTCCATTACGTATCTGAAAAATATAATAGTGAAAAGAAATTGCTCAAAAACTTCCCGTTTAAAATTAAAGTCAAACACATAACATGCGTCTAAAAATGTGTATTGAAGTGTATGTATACAAACGTGTTTAAAAAGGAACCTATAAAAAAGTATATAAAATTATGTATATACATACGTTTTTATACAACTTTTATACACACAATTGTATAAAAAGAATTACGCTTTTTAATACACACAATTTTATACACACGTTTTTATACAACTTTTATATACGTTTGTATACACACACTTCGATACACATTTTTAGAGACATGTTTTGTGTTTGAGTTTAATCTTAAACGAGAATTTTTTTGACCAATTTCTTTTCACAGGTTTTTTTAGATACGTAATTGAATCGATCTGGTGCACTTATTAAATTTTCTATTTTTATCATACTACTATTTTTATAAGTTTTACACTTTGTTTTATAATATTTTACGTATGGAATGTCTATATTTAGTCATTGATAGGTTTAGAGACTTCAAAGTAAGTATTTAGCACTAACCGAGACCGTCGAAATTCGGATTTACTTAATTACCGAAAATACTAGTATTGTTGTCATAGTTTTAAATCGGGGTTTCGACCATCTAAATGTCTTTTTCATGAAAAACATAAAACATGAAAGTTGTAGAGAACGTATATATTTACTTAACGTGAGTTTTTCGGAGTTTACGGGATAAATTTTGACGTTGAAATCGTCTGTCAAAGTTCAGAATTTCTCGCGTATAAAACGTGTATATATTAAAACGTATAAAAAGTGTGTATAAAAACGTGTATAAAAATACGTGTATTAAAGTCAGGGTATCATTACTAAGTTTTCTAATGAAAAAAATGTCAAAGGACTAACGGTGGAAGTCCACGCAGACCAAAGGACCAAACTGTAAGTTTTCTAAGTGGTAGCCGGTCAAACAAGTCACATTTTGGTCAATATTGCGTAGATTAGTAAGTATTTGAAAGTATGTTGCGTAGATCTGGAATAAAAAAAGTATCTTACGTATATTAGTTAATTTGAACAAATACATTACATAAATTCAGTCTTTACAAGGAGGATTCTTACAAATACAAACTAATTATGAATTTGAGAATAAATAAATCTAACAAAATCCTTACTAACATCACTGGTATAGTCAACTTCTAACTTTGTGGATACCATCATCTTTAAAACATCTTGAGACATAGGATATGTACCATCAACCAAAAGATATTTTGCAAACTTTGAAGTATTAAGATAGTATACACCAGCGGCTGAAAACAAACGCCACTTCAAACCACTGAGGTCATCCAAATTCAACCATATTGGATCAGCTTCATCTGGAAAAATCATTCTCTTGAATGTGGTCCAGATCTTTATTCCATTTACTGAAGAAGGATCTTCAACTTCATACTTAGCTTTCATCAAATCTCATAAAGCTACCAAATCCTCTCTATCCATACTTGCAAACAAAGAAATCAAAGAAGTGAATGTGTGTACCTTGTCACCAGCTCTGGTGACCACCCAGAAACCACTTGTATCTTCCTCATACTTGACTATGGGATTTCTGAAGTCCAAAGGTACCACCTATGCAAGATCTGAAGCTTCCAATGGTTAGAGGTTCATAGTCTTCCTTAACATAGCTTCACTTGGATTTAATTGATCAAGTTCTAGAAATCCAATCTTCATTCCTTTCTTCACTGGCCTTGGGACCACAGATGCCTTTTTTATCTTCATCTGTTCCTCTATTTCCTCTTGCCTTTCCTTGGAGAGTAGCCCAAAAGTCTTATCTTTACATATAAAATCCCAAATTGGATAAGCCAAAGCCTCCAAATGGTCAAATTTGAGATTTTTGAGCTTTGTGTAGGTCCACCCAGTCTGATGACACCTTAACATCATGTAATATAACTCTCTCCTTGTTGTCTTGTTCTGTTGAAGAATGTTGCAGGCCCTATTTTGTTCAAACACATTAAGATCCTTCTGTAGTCTCAATAACCCTTCTAAACACCAAATCTTATATGACATAGAAGTATCTGGATCATTCAAGACTTCCTCTTCATACCTAAAATAGAGCTCAACAATCTTGGGTATGTCAAGATCAAACTGCAACTTCAACTCCCTAAGCTTCTCCCTAGCCAATTCATCCTCCCCATATTCTAACCTTTCTGGCTCTTCAAGTTTCATCACACTAGAACTAGAGCCCTCATCTTTAGATTCTGAAGAAGTCACAATTTGTGACTCAATAGCAGTCTTAGTAGCCTTTATTCCTTCTTGCTCTTGAAGTTGTGCAGCCAAAACAGAATCAAATTGTACCTGAGCTGCATCCTTAGGTACCTGTCCTTCTATCATAACTCCTTTACCCTTATCCAAAGCTCCAATAGTTGATAAAGTTGTTGATGGTGCCTGTGTAGAAACATCCTTGTTAATAGCTAATGGTTGGGTAACACCAGCTATACCTGCTAGTCTGTCAGCATCTGATTTATGCATGTCAGCGTCAAAATATTAAGTGTCAGCAGCTGACTCTGTAACATACTTCATCATCTCTACAAATGACAACTGCTTGGAGTAACCAAAGAAATATCAAAACCTGGCTTCTCATTCAAACCTGTTAGAACTTCACCTATCTCCACATCCTTGTTTCCATAAGAAACACCCTCTTGTGAGACCTTGTCACTCAAATTTACAGGCTCTGTAGCTTCATCCTCTCCTTTGTAAGAATCCTCCCCTGAAGAGAGGACTCTAAACTGCCTTCTCCTAGTATGGACAGTCTCCAAAAGAACCAACCTCTCCCTCAACAAAGTTAGTTCAAGGCCTTGAGATGTGACAATCTGTACAAGATCTGCATTTTGCTTTTGCAAGCATATGCATATCGCTGTCAATTTCAAAGCTGATAAAGGTGTCATTCTGCCCTCCTATATCATGGGGATTTGACCCCCCAAGAGAGACTCATTGGGCATAGTTGTGGTCTTAATGATGTTGGGACTGTCTTGACTTGCTTCTAAGCTAGTGCCAATAGTCCCAGCCCCACCCATGTCACCAACCACACTTGTGGTGGTGGTTCCCTCTACTACATGGCTAGGACCACTAGAGGATAACACTCCAGTATTCCTTTGGCGCTTCTCAAACCTATAGTCTGGTTGTTCAGATGAAGAAGTGGAATGTGGGTCATTTTGGGTGTGAGGGGCAATGGTGTCAGCGTCTGGGTTGGCTGTGTCAGCGTCGACATTGTGAATGTCAGCACCTAGGGTTTGATGGTCAATATGCATGTGTTGTGGTGATGGAGGTTGTTATGGGATAGGGTCTGGTTGTGGTTCAGGGTTTGCAGCTGCCTGAATGACAGCTAGCATAGATGGGGTGAGTTGAAGGTCTCTAAAGGGAGGGGTATTCATGTTACCAAAAATAGTTTCCTTTTGAGTAGGGACCTCATAAAAGTGGTCATGATCCCTACGGCAATATTGTTGTGCATCAAAGACCATTTGTAAAAACCTTGGGTAAGCAAGAGTCATCTTGTTACCCTTGTTGTGACACATGCTATCAAAAATCAGTTTAGAAAAATTATATTTTTGCCCATTTGTAAGGCAAACAAGAGCACAACCGATTGTTTGGTTGATTTCATTAAAAGATGAGCATTTGGGACTCAAACATTATAGGATGACATGTATCAGGTACTTCCAGGCTGGGGGAAATTGTTGTTTAGAATATTTTTTTTATATGCCCAACTGGGGGCAATTCATATCCCAAGCCTCGAAGCCCTAACTCTAGCTCTGCTAAGGGAAGGGTAGTTATACCATCAGCGTCGTCAAGATGTAAAGCTTGACGAACTAAAGCTTCAGTAACTACCCATCTAGCCCCATGAACAGTGCCAACTAATGTAATCACTCCATCAATCGTTTCAAAACGGATAGTGTTCCAAAATTGCTTGATGTGTGTGATAGGTACAATTGGAGTATGAGAAAGAGCATACCTTAAAGGAGACGCCATCAAATACCCAATCATCTCGGTGTAGTGGGGGTGCAACACATTATCTTCAACCAAATACGCCACCATATTGTGTTGACTTCTGAACCCCAACTCTACACTAGCATGTTTAAACATTGGTGCCATTTGAATGATGTGTGAAAGCTGTAAGATGGTTAACAATGAAGGTTGGAAGGTTTGAGAATTTAGTAGACAAAAATAGTAGTTACCCTGTTTAAAGAAGTGAGCCTTATTTATAGGAGTGGTATAAGCACACGATTGGTTGAAAAAGAAGGTGGTTATATTCAAAAATTAATGATTACAATCATGAAAATATATAACTTATCTCTTTCATTAATTAAAAGATGCCAACTCTCTAAAATTACGGCCCAAATAGTCGTCAAAAATAACAACTGGGTAGGACCTAGTGTTTGTCAACGGTAAAAAATTGAATATCAGCGTGTAACGGCTATATTTTGTCAGCGTTGAAATTTTGCCATGTCAGTGTTTAAATTAGTCTTATCAGCGTTGGAAGTAAACTATGTCAGCGGCCAACAATAAAAATAAATAAAAATAAAAAGACCTTAACAAAGAAGTTTACCCTAATGAAAATAACTCTTACTCTAAAATTGACTGTAGGGTGGCAAGCACTGTCCAATCATGCACACTTGCATAAGCAAGATAGACATAATTGTCCTCAAGTGTTCCTTGCTAACCAAAGTTCTTAACAGTGAAGAAATCTCATATAAACCCTTTGTAACTTCCCAGGTAAGCCCAATGAAATTTACACCAAGTCTCCCAACCGACCAATCCTAATTCTAGGCCAAAAAGTCTTGGCAACATGCACAGTATATCAACTTTGCATGTTATAGTGCCTCGAGGTTTAGAAATTCCAACAATTTCATAAAGAAAGAGCCTTCGTTATTTCCAATCCCCACACACATGTGGACACAATCTAGAATTGTGATAAGAGCATTCTAAGAATACCCAAGATCCTAAGGGTTTCCTACATCTCCCTTTAAACTATGATGTACACAGTTGCAAGATAATATGGATATGACAAATTTTTATTTCAAGATAGGAATGTAAACATTCCAACCATCATAAATAAACTTTTGATACATTCTTGGTGATTTCAAAAGATCCATAAGCAACTCTGTATCCAATTTTACAATGCTCATAATTCTTGCATGATTAGATGAAAAAACACAAAAACTAACATGTTGCTGTCAGCGGCCATTTTTATACTTGTCACCGTCAAAATAACCTCTGTCAGTGTTAGAAAATAAAGTGGAAAATCTAATACTTTACAAATAAAAGTGCACATCCTAAACATACTATATAATGATTTCAAAAACACATTTAGGTCAGATTGATCTTTCTAATACTTGTTACCAAGTACTGGAACCTCCCTACATTAAAAGGTTTAGTTAAAAGATCAGCCAGATTTTCCTCTATGTCTACCCTATCTGGATGTATTAAACCTTTTTCAAAACAATCTCTTATAAAATGATGCCTAATTTCTATGTGTTTAGTTTTAGAGTGATGTACATGATTCTTAATTATGCACAATGTACTGTTATTATCTACAAAAATCTTGGTATGCATAAAATTACCCATAATCCAACAACTGGTTTTGAATCCATAGAACTTGTCCACAACATGCAGCTGCAGCCACATACTCAGCTTCCGTTGTAGAATTTGCCACCACCGTTTGTTTCTTGCATTGCCATGATATAAGCCTACTCCTAAGAAATTGGCATCCACTAGTTGTGGATTTTCTATCATGATTATCACCTCCATAATCACTATCTGAATAGCCAATAAGCTCCAAAGGAGACTCTCTAAGATACCACATTCCCAATGTGGGAAAGCATCTAAGGTATCTAAAGATCCTTTTAACTGCATGAAGGTGACACTCCTTGGGTGTGACTTGATGACGTGCACATGCACATACTGCAAACATAATGTCAGGTCTTGAAGCTGTAAGATACATCAAGGATCCAATCATAGATCTATGGTGCCTGACATTAACCTCTTTACCTTTTCCAATCTTTCCCTATGGGTGTTCCTTGTCAATGGGAGTGCTAGCTCGCTTTTCATGTGGTGAAAAGCTAAATTTCTTCAAGATCTTAACCACATACTTATCCTGAGAGATGAATATACCATCCTGACTTGAAGACCAAGAAAGAAGGTCATCTCTCCCATAGCACTCATTTGAAACTTATCTGTCATAATTTTGGAAAATTCATCACTCATTCTTTGGTTAGATGAACCAAAGATTATATCATCTACATAAACTTGAACAAGAAGAAAATCCTTCCCTTCCATCCTTGTAAACAATGTTTGATCTATGGTACCCCTCTTAAAGCCATTATCCACCAAATAAGTGGAAAGTGTTCCATACCATGCTCTAGGGGCCTAATGAAGGCCATACATTGCCTTCTTCACTCTATAAACTTTATCTGGATGCTCAGAATCTTCAAAACCAGGAGGCTGCATGACATAGACTTCATCTTTAATTGTGCCATACAAAAATGCACTCTTCACGCCCATTTGGTAGACTTTGAAACCCAATCAGGAAGCATAGGCTAGGAAAATCCTTATTGCTTTTATTCTAGAAACAGGTGCAAAAATCTCTTCATAATCAATACCTTCTTCCTGTGTGTATCCCTGAGCAACCAGTCTTGCCTTGTTTCTAATAACAATGCCTCTCTCATCCTTCTTGTTTCTTAGAACCCATCTTGTCCCAATAGGCCTGTAATATCTTAGACAGTCTACTAGCTCCCAAACATCTTGAATAGCAAACTGATGAAGCTCATCTTGCATTGCTTCAAACCAGCTTTCTTCTTTAAGAGCATCAAAAATCTTCTTTGGTTCTAACTGAGAGAGAAAACATGCAAACAAACATTCTTGAACAAAAGGAGTATCTTCCTTCTTGTGAATATTAGCAATGAATCCACCTTGAGTCTTCTTAGTTCTCCTTGTTTGAACAGGAGTCTGAATATTACCAATTAGGGAGGATGATCTTTGTCCACCTTTGTAAGTATTCCTCCCCTAAATAGTGAGTTGTCATGAACAGTGGACTCCATGTTTCCAATATCATCTTCATTGCTACTCCCATCCCCACTTGAACTTGGAGGTATGTTGTCAGTGGCTGGAACTGGGCCACTGGCATCTTCATTGGGTATGGGGTCTTCAATATGTTCAAAAATATTTCTGTTGGAGGAAGAGAATAAATTTCCAAACAGACTGTCAGCGGCTGAATTTAACGTGTCAGTGTCTGAATTGGCTTTGTCAGCGGATGAAGATGCATGCATGGATTCATCAACTGGTTTTTCTTGTTGCTCTTCTTCCTCCTTTCCAGCAGCAGAAAATGCTTGAACAAATCCATCAGTCCATATAGGTATGGTGACATAATCAAATATGGGAGTTAGCTCAACTGCATGTGATCCTTCTTCTTTATTAACCTATGTACCTAAAATCTCAACAATATGTGCTTTCAAGATAATTGGATTAGTCATAGGCATATAATTCAAGGACCTTGATAATGGCTCTAAATAAAATAGCCAATTAGGTCCAGACTCAGAATCACTTGGTTTATTCTCCAAGAAGTCAACATGAATATTTTATGTTAGAATCTTAGACTTCTTGTTATAAACTCAATACCGCTTGCTATTTGTGGAATATCCCATAAAAAGTCCTCATCACCCTTAGAATGAAACTTACCTAGGTTATCACTAGTATTCAAAATCACTACATGACACCCAAAAGGACTAAAGAATTCTATATTAGGTTTCTTATTCCAAAGTAATTCATAAGGAGTCTTATTATGAAACTTATTGACCAGGACCCTATTCTGAACATAGCAAGCAGTGTTCACAGCCTCAGCCCAAAAAGCAATAGGTAGATTTGCATCTGCCAACATGGTTCTAGTTGCTTCTATTAGAGTTCTATTCTTTCTTTCAGCTACACCATTCTGCTGTGGAGTTCTAGCTATGTTAAACTCCCCTTATTGACACATAAGGCATCTAGAAGGTTGTTCCTAAATTCACCACCATTATCACTTCTAAGAATTTTAACCTCATTACCTGTTTTCTTCTCAATCTGTGCTATGAAGTTAATTAAAGTCTTAGTAGTATCACTCTTTAAGGATAAAAAGAAAGTCCAAGTAAACCTAGAATAATCATCAGTGACTACAAAACAGTAGGATTTACCATTTAGGCTTTCTATATTGGTTGGGCCAAATAAGTCCATGTGTAATAAGTGAAGTGGCTTAGGACTGGTATGAACAAGTTTAGACTTAAAGGAGGCCTTATGTTGCTTGCCTTTAAGTCATGCAACATAATTATGATCATTATGGAATTCTTTTGAAGGCAATCCTCTTACAAGATCATGTCTCACAAGTCCGTTCATGTTTTTGAAGTTAATGTGCCCTAACCTTCTGTGCCATAGTTTACTTTCATCCACTAAGGCCTTAGCATAAAGATAAGACAAGTTGTTATTCATTTTAATACCATTTAGATTCACATTATAAACATCTTTATGTCTAGGTGTTCTAAATTCTATGAACTTGTCAGCAGGAATCTCAAAGTCTTTACTTAAAACTAAGCACTCCGTATCAGTGAAAGAACCTTATTCTTGTTGTCACAAACTTGTGACACACTAAACAGATTATGATCTAGTTGTTTTACCAAGAAGACTTCCTCAAACCTTAAGTTGTTGGTGATGAGAGTGCCTTTTCCAGAAATGTTGCCATAACTTCCACCAAAGTACACCTTATCACCATCTTTAATAGGAGTGAAATCAGTAAGGTAATCTTCCTTCCCAATCATGTGCCTTGAGCATCCACTGTCCCAATATCCAAAATCATTGACCTTCTTATGAATACCCTACACATGAAGAAAACAAATTAGATTTTTTGGGAATCCAACCCTTTGTAGACTTGGATTCATCTGGTTGTTCAACAAGAATTGATTTATTCCTTGTAACAACCCTCTGTTCATCCCTTTGTGCCCTAAACACCCAATTTACCCCAACAGGTTTAGTGATGACCTTTGCAAGAAAGTTAAATCTTTTACAGGTAATAGAAATTCCATTTAAATTAGGGTTTTGGTCTTATTTAGGTCTCCATGTTAAACTTGATGAAGCTTTAGACCCTGGTCCTTTAGGTTTTAGATACCTATTACTTGGTTTAACATCAGGTCTAACAGAAGCCAGTTGTGACATTTTCATACCAAACCCAGATCTGTCAGCGGCTAATTTTGTCATGTCAGTGTTCAAATTAGGGTTTACTATAGGAACCCATTGTCTGTTATACCAAGTATTGGTCTTTTGAAAGGGTCTTTGTCCATGAGTATTAGTCCCTCTAGAAAAGAAGGGAGTTGGTCTATTTGCCTGGGGACCTGTTTGGACAAAAGGTCTAGATTTGACCATGGTTGACCTATTGTCAGTGGTGGATTTAGAGTCGATGACACACTTATAATCTAGGTGAGAAAAACTCCCTCATGTGTAACAAGCCTTTCTAGACATAACCTTAGGTCTAGATTGAAAGAACCCTGTTCCATTAACACTTGCTTGGCTTTGAGGTGATCTAGGTTTCCTATACATTTCAACATATTTAACACTATATTTGATTTTAGTTGTAGAGCCAAGGTCAATAGTTTTTCCAGTGGTAGGGTTACTGATGACTATGGGTTTAACTTCAGTTTCTTCATCACTAAGAATCCCCCCTTAACAAACAACATAGGATTGGCTTTCTCCCACTTTTCAAGATCAATCACTTTCTGCTTATATTCTTCTACTGGGGTAAACACTCTAGATGGAGGAATAAATTCCTTTTCTTGGAGTTCTGGAATACCAGTCCAAGAGAGATCCTTTTTCAGGACACCATAGAAGTCCCCAACAGGTGGTGGAATGGCAGCATACTCTTTCATCCCAATCCCCGACATGTCCCTAGGGTTTCTTTGTTCACTAACACACTTTTCTAGGGTTTGGCTGGCTTTATCAAACTTTTCAATTTTAAGCCACATATTTTCTTTATCCTTAATGGCTTCACTTAACTAAAATTCCAAGTCAGTCCTACATTTCATTAAAGATTCTCTAGCTTTATTACTGACTCTCAAATCTCTAGTTAAAACATTAATTTGATATTTTAGGTCAAATTCCATTTTCTTATATTCCTCTACCATTCCATCAGATTGTGCAAGCCCCCTTTGATAGTTTACAAGTCTAATTTCTACATCAAAAACATCTGATTTTGACTTTAAAATTTATTTGTTAAGTGTTTTAGTGTTTAACCTACAACCTTTACTACAAAACGCATCATCATATACCTCATTATCTAATGAAGAAGAGGAATTGGCCATAACAACAAAATGAACATGCTTTTCTTTTTTCTTTTTAGCAACCAATGCTTGATTCTCTACCAGTTCTTCTACCATAAAGCTCCAGTCCCATCCAATGCGATCAATACCTTGCATGGCAACCATAGCCTTTGGCTCAAGATCCCCAATAGTGACCATCTGTATTGATTTCTTTCCAGCATCATCACTTCGTGGGGATCTACACTCTCTCATGAAGTGTCCCATCCTATGACAATTATAGCATTCAACCTTGGATTTGTCAAATCCAGCTGTGTCTTTACCATTAAAAGTCATCTTTCTACCAACCCTCCTGCTCCATCTATTAGCCCTTATGCTTGCAAATTGCCATATTCCACTTGATATCCATCTCTTCTAGGTCAGCATCACTGATTTGCTCAAGATCCTCAGAGGTAACTAAAGAACCATTGGGTAATGCAGCAATGTATGCACATACTGTATCTAAATCAATACCAGCAGGTTTAAGACTTGGTGAGCCAACATTGTATGTGTCAGCGTCAAAAGTCGAACCGCTGACAAGAGTTGATCCAGTAACAGGATGTACACTCAATCCATTAACATACGAGTCTTTGTCAATGGTTTGAGATTGACTGTGTGAGATGAAGGCCACGCTTCCAGATGTTGACTTCTTCCCATATTCAAGTAGGGTCTCATTCTCCACAATCTTTAGCTTATTGTAGATATCATCAAAAGAAGCGCTCTTATGGGCATTGCTAGGAATAATTGATCTGGATTCAATTTTCCATGCATCACCAAGACCTCTAAGGAATGTAGCAATAATGTCAGCATCTTCAAAGTCTGATCCTATAAAAGACAACTTGCTAGTGATGTCTTAAAGTCGACTTCTTACCTCACTTAGCTTCTCATTGGGATGAGCCTTAAACACAACATATTCACTCAATAGTTTCTTCTTCGTTTCTTTGGCCGTATCTTCATTACCACCATAGGTAACTTGAAGGGCTGCCTAAAGATCTTTAGCAGATTCATAGCTTTTGTATTTGTGCTGGTTCTTTGCACCCAAGGAGAGTTTAAGAATGTTCAAGGTCTTAATGTCATTCTTTCTCAAGGCTATCTTAGAGACTGAGACATATCTTCCATCTTCAGGTCTTTCATTAAGAGCATCACCAGTTTGTCCAGCTGTTCTTCGTGCTCCAATAGCAGCCTGAATCTTAGCTGCTTTATCGAATTGATTGCCATATTTAATAACGTCCCAAAGAGCATAGTCATTGACTTGAAGATATTGTTTAAAATTGAACTTCCATTGTTCAAAGTTGTCAGGGTTGAGCATAGTAATTTTGAGGTTGTAATTTGATGAGGATGAAGGGTCGAGCAAAGTTGTTTGGTTTTTAGGGTTTTTCAACGATTTAGGGTTTTTAGTGTTTACTGTTCTTTAGATCAAAGTTCCTCAACAAGCTCTGATACCACTTGTTGATCCCAAACTTAGATCGGTTTAGCTTTATGTTAACGAGATTAAATCAAGTTTAACACGTAGAGAAACTTTGTGTATTCAACAATCTAAGTGTTATGCGGATTTAACACTTAGAACAAAGAACAAAGCAAAACAATATAACCCAAACTTCCACTTTGATTAATGATGAAAATTGCGTACAATGAAAGTGTAAAACTTGTTTAGACTTGTTATTAACCTAAGAACCCTATGACCTCCTTTTATAACATAAGGAGTCGTGTACAATAGTCTGCCTATCAACTATTCTTGGTAAAGATAAAAATAGAAAATACAATATTGAACATATCTTTACTAGAATTACAAAACGTGTATACTAAGTATTCCATCAGTGGTTGAACTTTCCTTTGTCAGCGCTCAATTATCCTTTGTCAACGTTCACCTGTCAGCACCTCTTTTACTCTTGTCAGCGTTCAAGTTCTTCTTGTCAGCGTCCCAGTGACTTAGTTAATTTTATTCCCAAAATCCTACACCTTCAAATTCTATACCCACTAATCTTTCAACTTCTACACCTATCATTGAAGAAAACCAAGAAGAGAGTCCTTCAACACCCTCTACTCAACCTTTACCCAAACTAAATCTTCCATATCCTTCTAGGGTGAAGAAGGAGAAGCTTAAGAACAAAGATGATATACAAGTGTCCAACTTCTTGAGGATGTTTAAGCAATTGAATATCAACATCTCTTTTGCGGAGGCTTTAGCTCATATGCCTAAATTTGCCAAGATGTTTAAGGACCTTCTTTCGAACAAAGAGAAACTGGTTGATGTGCCTAATGCTACATTGAACGAAAATTGTTCCGCAGTGTCGTTAAAGAAGTTACCTACTAAACTTGGTGATCTGGGCCGGTTCTTAATTCCATGTAATTTTTCAGGGGTAGAAAACTGTATGGCTCTTGCGAACCTTGGTGCTAGCATAAATTTGATGCCTTTATCGGTTTGGAAACGACTCTCCCTTCCCGAACTTACACTTTACTAAAATGACACTTGAATTGGTAAACCGTTCAATTGCTTATCCGGTGGGGATAGCGGAAGATGTCTTTGTAGGGGTTGATAAGTTCACATTCCCTGTGGACTTTTTGGTTGTGGATTATGATGTAGATCCTCGAGTTACCCTTATTGTAGGAAGGCCTTTCTTGAGAACCAGTCATACTCTTATTGATGTTGCGGAGGGGGAACTCATTTTGAGGGTGGAAGATCAAAAGATTGTGTTTAATATGGGGAAGTTATCTAAGAAATCCAATGAACCCGAGACGGTGAGTCATGTTGATGTTCTTGATTTACCTCTAAGTGGTTGCCTACTGGTAGAAATTTTGACTGCAGTGGCAAAGTTATTGATGAGATGGCATTTATACATGATCTCATCGTTCTTTTCGGGCTTTAAATGCATAAAAATGTCATAATATACCATATATATGCTTGTGTTTGTTTACTTGTGTATTTTAGGTATGGATATCGTGAAAAAGACAAAAGATCACAAGATACAAGGAAAAACGGGCACGAGAAACAAAGCCGTACAAAGAACCGGGCCCTAATTCATGGAATACTCAACAAATACCCTTGAAGACTTGAAGACATACAAGATTGATCCTCATTTATTGAAGAAATGACACTTAAAACCCTTGTATATTGATAATTACAAGTTTGGTCCCTTAAGTTTGTCAAAATTACACAAAAGGTCCTTCAACTTTGAAGAAATGGCAAGATTAGTCCCTCAACAATTTCAAATTGTCAATTATGGTCCCTCATCAAGCCAAAGATACATTGAAGACCTTTGAAGATCAAGAATGTCCAAGATCAGCCCTTGAAATATCTCAAAATGGCAAAATCAACCCTTGTAAACCTTGTTCCAAAGTTTTGTGCCAAAAATGACAAAGGCTGAAAGTTATTTACAAAGGAATGGGAGTTTTTAGGCTGAAAAACGTGTTATACATGTTTTACCAAAATACAAGGACTAAAAGTGTGCACTGAAACATTCAAATACAAGAAATGCGCCAAACACCACAACTTTCCCCAATTTCGGATCAAACATGTTACTGTTTACCATTCTTCACCCCAGAATTTACTCACTTAAAACAAAGGGTAAATTTCAATTACCCTGGCACATGTGTGATTCACACATGCAGAAACAAATCCCACACACAAAACCCTCACTCCCACTCACAATGGACCCCACCCCCAATTCCCTTTCCACCAATCAGAATGCTACTTGCCCTCCAAGTCATCCAACGTGGCAAAATCAACAGCTATGACTCATTGCTTCATTCCAAAGCTAAAATGAACAACCTTGATCAATTTGGACAGCTCAAATTCAGAAAACGTCTAGAAGACTCAAGGGCATTATAGAGAATTCACTTCTAGGGTTTGTGAATAGTGTTTAGCCAGGCATTTGCCTATAAAAGGAGACCTCAACATGTGAGAGTCCCTTTGTTCCAGTTTTAGGCTATTAAATCTTTGTAATTCCTTTTTAATTAATAAAATATGATTTTCTGAATTTGAAAAATCTCTTTTATATTTTGTTAAAAGTTGGTGTTAGAATAGCCTGATTCTGAGTTCCATATTCATGTTTGAAGGTTTTTGAGGCAAGGTTTTAAGTGATAAAGCTTTTGCATCAAAAATCAGAAAGTTGGTATTATTTTATCTCACTTTGTGGTTTGTTCTTCTTAGCAGCTTGGAAGCTGGTACTTGTTCTGCTAGTACCTCAGCTCAAACAATCCAAGGCCTGGATGTAGGTCTTGGAGGTTTGCATCTTCTTCCCTTTTCATTTTCTCTTTAAGTTTCTGATTAATTGTGATTTGTGTTGATTTGTTCTTGAATATGTGATATTGTGGTTGATTATTGTTTATTTGGCTTGGTTTGGTGTTTATGAAGTGTTGTTAGTCTGATTTGTGGGTAAAATCTGCATGATCCTTTGAAAAATTGTGAAATCAAGTTTTTAAAGGGTGTTTAGGTTAACTGCACAAGTTGGTATTGTGGTTTGTTTAGAGGTGGATTATTGCTTGCAAGTGTTGGTACCTGTTTGTTAAGTGCATTTGTTCATCTGTTTGCAGGTTTTAAGGTTTGAAACACATAGATTCATAAATAGGTCATAAAATTTTGTTTACTTGGTGAATTTGGCTGAAATTTAGGGGACACCTAGATCTAATCATAGACTAGGGTTAACAAGTGTTAAATCTAGGTTAACTACACCAGGGAAGTAGGATTTGAGGCTTGAAATTGGATCTGTGGTCAAATAGATCAGTAAAGAGTTAGTGTTCATCAATTGCATGTTAGTGTTCATCAGTAACCTTCACTTGCTTATTTCTGTTAATTCTCTTTGATTCAGTGTTTGATTCTTGTTGCTTTGTGCTTATCCATAGTTTATATAGCTTGTGTGTGCATCTTGTTGAGTTTGGTTGGCTTATTCAGGCTTAATCTGCTTATTATTGCATAACTGCTTATTTTTCCATGTCTGTGTGGTATCTGGTGACTGTTTGATTGATTGTGGCTTATTGTGTGAACCAAATTGTGATTTTCTTGTTGCTATTGACTCCTTGTAGTTCACTGATCACAAGGGTGCCTTTGTTTCCAATTGAATCCAACTAGAACTCTCTGAAAAGCTTAGTCAAATAGTCAAAGCAGTGGGAACTCCTTTCCCCTGCTGGTTGCCACTGCTAGTGTAAAACTGGTGTTAGCTTATCAATAAGCTATAATAGCTTATTTTAACCAGAAACAACTTGGATTTTGTAATAGGTGCTCATTATTTGACCCATTTGTTCATACTGGAGCATTTGGTGGGTTGACTTTAGGGTTTGACTAGAAAACCAACTTCATTGACTTTTTCATAAGTTCATAAGTGCTTATTCTGGCTTATTGGTTTTGCTTATTGGAATTTTGTTGATTGATTTGGCTTATTGAGTCCATTTGTGATCTTTTGCAAGTTGAATCAAGTCCTGAGGTGCCTTATTTCTAAAAAACGACTATTTTGTCTTTTAGTGAAATAATACTTTGCTTATTTCTGGCTTATTGAGTGTGCTTTTTCAAAATTTCTTTTTACAGATCTCATAAGCATCCCAAAAGAAGGTTGTGTGTCAAATTAGAGCTTATGACATTAGCTTATTGCTTAATGGGCTGAAAAGCCCAATAAGAATAAGCTGTGTGCTTAATAAGCTGTGATAAGCTCATATTTAGCTTTTGGGCCTTTAGAGTTTTGTTCATAGAATTGAATTTTGAGTCAGATAGGCCTTTTCCAAGTCAATTGGGCCAAGTTTAACTTTTTGGGCCCAAAACCCCATTTGGTTTGACTGTTTTTGGTTTTGGCCCATTTGAGGCCCCAATAGGGGTATTCTGGTCATTTCACTTTGATTTTCTGATTATTTAGGTTAAAATAAACTAGTTTGCAAGTTTTTAGATATTTTTATAATTTTTGGATTTTTAATATTATTTTAATATTATTTTATTATTATTTTTCAAATTTCACATTTTCCAACTTTTTACATTTTTCTTAGCTTTAATACATTAAAATAGGAATTTAACAACTTTTAGAATAATTTTATCACTTTTAGATTAATTTTTATAATTATTTTAAGTTTTAATAGTTTTTAAATCATTTTAAATAGTTTTTATTAGTTTAAAAATTTCTAAAAATAGTTTTTAATCTTTTTAGGTCATTTTAGAGGTTTACCAATTGAAAAATCTTTATTTGGGCTTTTTGATAATTTATTTGATTTTTAGGGCTTTAATTAGCATTTAAAAATTGAATATTTAATTATTTAAAAGGTTTGAAAAAGTTTTGATCATTGGTAAACTCTTAGTTTATTAATTTTGATTTTTGGTGAATTTTTGGTAATTTTTAGAATTAATTTTTATTTTTGAAGTTTTTACGGTTTTACGTTTTAACATTCTAGTAGTAATTTTCACGTCTTCGTCATCTTCTTTTCTCATCCCTTCTAAACCAAATATTAATCTCAAATCATGTACATCTTAGTCACACACATATACCTCCTTGGGAAACGAACTTTCACTCCATAAGGGTCATTAGTGCTTGATTTTCCTAAATCATCACTCAATACTTTCCCTATTTTACGCTCTTTGTTTTCCTAAACAAGAGTTGTAATTTACCACAATCATTTTGGCGCCGCTGCCGGGGAGGTGTGTCGTGATTAATTTGCATTGTTGTTTTTAATATTAACCAAAAATAGTATTTGTATTAGTAGAAATCTACTAATACGTATTATCGGTTTTCTTGGTTTTTCTTGTGAAAATATTACTACTATATTGTATTAAGTATCACAACAAATAAACAATATCTCCAAAAGTGTGAAAACACAACCTTGATTCGGGATTTCATCACTCGATCATTGTATTCGAATCTCAAACAAAAAGAAAAAGGCAAAAATAGATAAATACTTTCGTGAAGCTCGATTTTGAAAAATACAAACTATAAGGTGGGTATAAGGCGGGTATTATAAAATATACCCTAAGGAAAAAGGCTCCTAAGTGCTTCGCGCCGCCTCTTTTCCCCGCTTGCTTGTGAGTATTTTGAGATTGAAGGCTAATCGAGGGTTTTGCCGCCCAAAGTATTATTACGTATAAGATATTTGCTTGGTTTCTTTGTGATTAAAACCTCTTGAACATTTGGTTTTCACCAAAGTTCTAAAGTCATTCGAAGGCGTTCACTCCACGTGATCGTTTTCATTCCTTTGAGGCTTCTTTAATCAAGAGTTTGATTCGAGGAGAGATTTTGTAGATTGTTGTCTACGAAGATACACCAAAATCCAAAAAAATTAAATACAATAAAAAACACCAAAAAATTGAAAATCCACAAAACACCCTAAAAGAATCTTCTTTGCTCACCTCCCATTCTTCGTGAAGTTTATGATCACTCGTAATCAAGCAAAACGAGCTCGTAAACGTCTTCAAAAGCAAGCCAATCAAGAGACGTTGATTGAGGAACAACCTCCAATTGTTGAACCTATTGTAGAACAAGAAGTCGTCATGGCTAATCGTACTATGATGGAGTTGCTACAAGCACCCACCGAGGGTTTTGGAGAGGCTATTGTGATTCCCGCCATCCTTGCGGAGAATTTCGAGATTAAGACGGGTTTAATGTCGATGTTGCAAGCAAATAAGTTTAGAGGTCATGAGAAAGACAACCCGCACTATCACATTAGGAATTTTAACCGTCTCACCGCTACTAGCAAGTTTAAGGATGTTCCACATGACGCCATTAAGATGATGTTGTTTCCATACTCGTTAGATGGACCCGCAAAAATTTGGCTCGAGAAAGAACCACCAAATTAGATTTTGACATGGGGAGATCTCGTTTCTAAGTTTGTGAACAATTTTTTTCCACCATCTAAAACAACACATTTGAAAAATGAGATTTCACGATTTGTGCAAAGAAATAATGAAAGTTTTTCAATGGCATGGGAACGCTTTAAAGAAATGTTACATGAATGTCCAAACCATGATTTTACGGAATTGCATCAAGTTGATACGTTTTATAATGGGCTTAATGATCATGAACGAGATTATTTGAATGCCGCCGCGGGTGGTAATTTTTTGTGCAAGACGACAAATGAGGCTTTACAAATCATCGAGAATAGATCTAAGGTTTATAGCCCTCGTAACACACCGAGTGTTGCCAATTTGGGTTCGTCTTCATCGTCATCGTCTCGTAGCATTAATGCCTTACATGATGAAGCTAATGAGGAAAATCGGTTTTTTGATAGATTTGCTAATCTAATGTCCCATTGGAAAGCTCAAGAAGCTTCAAATTCCGCTTCGGTTAAAGCGGTTGCTAAGAGTTGTTTGTCTTGTGGTGGAGCTCATGATCTTTCCGAGTGCATTACCGCGGATGGTAACACTTCGAGTGCTTATTTAGCAACGGGAACTTACAACCAAAACGGTCAAGGTTCCCGCCAAAATCAAGCTCCACCAAATCAAATTTTAACAATTATCGAAACAACAACCAAGGTGGTAATTACCAAGGAAATTCACGCAACTACAACAAAGGGAATTATCAAAATGGGAATGGACAAGTCACTAATCAAAACCAAAACCGTGATTTTCAAAACACTACACAAGGTTTTCAAAATGCTCACACTAAAAATCTTCAAGGAGAATTTTTGGATTATGCTAAAGCAAATGATGCTAAATTTGATAACATGCAACGTGAGATGATTAGCTTAAGATCCGAGTTGAAAAACGAGCTAAAAAATGAACTTGCTAATGAACTTAAAACTCATGCAAATAAAATGGAAGGAAATGTCCAACGTCTTCAACAAAACCAACAAAAGATGGAATTAGGACAACATGAGATTAAGCAAGAGTTATTAAAAGCGGATGCTAGGCAATCAAAATTTGAGGACCGAATGGCTAAGATGTTTGAAGCAATCATGTGTAAACCCTCTTCCTCGGGTGGTCTTCCTAGTGATACCATTGCAAACCCGAAGGGAGAAATGAAGGTTATTACTACACGAAGTGGTAAAACTTTCAAGGAACC
Organism: Glebionis coronaria; assembly: GCA_025667525.1. Classification (NCBI taxonomy): domain Eukaryota; kingdom Viridiplantae; phylum Streptophyta; class Magnoliopsida; order Asterales; family Asteraceae; genus Glebionis; species Glebionis coronaria. The sequence goes on along the minus strand of CM046881.1, from coordinate 193,396,605 downwards.
AATCTCTCGTCCAAGTACTTCTACGGAGAAGGAAATCGAGAAAGAACCCGAGGTGATGGTCGAAAAAGAGCACATTACAATCCCACGAAGTACCGCTCAAACCACACCTACGGTTGAACCAATACCAATTGTGGAACCCGAGTTTCCAAGGCCGTTGCCTAATGACCAACCCACACCACCTTTACCCTACCCTTCGAGACGAAACAAAGAGAAATTGCAAGAACGTAACAAACAACAAATCGAGCTTTTTATAAAAATGTTTCAACAAGTGCATTTTGATGTGAGTTTAGCCGACGCGTTGTTATATATGCCTCGTTTCGCTTCCACTTTTAAAAGTATGATGAGCGATAAGGAAAAGCTTTCAAAGCTTGCTAATTGTTCTTCGGTTTATCTTAACCGCATACCGGAAAAAGTTGGTGACCCCGGAAAGTTTCTCATTCCTTGTGACATACAAGATATGAAAGAATGCCTCGCCTTGGCCGATCTTGGTGCGAGCATTAATTTGATGCCATTTTCCATTTGGAAATCGCTTTCGCTTCCGGCTCTTATTCCTTCAAACATGTCTATCGAGATGGTCGATCATTCTACGATTATGGCATGTGGAGTAGCCGAAGATGTTTTCGTGAAAGTGGGGAAGTTCTACTATCCCGTTGATTTTATAGTAGTTGACATCCCCGCGGATCCTCAAGTTCCTCTAATTTTAGGTCGTTCATTTTTAGACACTTCGAGATCGTTTATCGATGTTCATGCGAGAACTATCACTTTGAGATTCAACGAAGAGGAGCTTGTTATAAACGCTACTCAAAACTCGAAACCTTCTCATGTTTATGCAATCGCTACCATCAATCACATTGACATCGTTGATGTGGTTTGCGATGAGTTTTCACAAGAAGTGTTAGGTTTTTCCGATAGCTCGTCAAGTGGCAATCCCACTATTTTGGATCCGATTCTTGCTACTTCCACACCAAATCTCACTCCATTCCAAGGAGGCGATCTCACTTCAAATGAAATCGACAATGAAGATGAGGTGTTGATTAGTGATGATACTTCTATTCCACCATTTCTTCCGCCAATGGAAGTTATGAGTGTTGAACCAAAATCTTCAATCGAGGAACCACCTATCCTTGAATTGAAAGATCTTCCTTCTCACCTTGAATACGCATTCTTGGAAGGTGATGACAAGTTGCCGGTTATTATTGCAAAAGGACTTGCTAATGATGAAAAAATCGAGCTCTTGAAGGTTCTTAAGGCTCATAAAGGGGCAATTGCGTGGAAAATATCCGACATTAAGGGAATTGACCCAAAATTTTGTACTCACAAGATTTTAATGGAGGAGGACTACAAACCCGCAATTCAAAGTCAAAGAAGGGTGAATCCCAAAATTCACGATGTCATTAAAAAGGAGGTTCTTAAACTCCTTGACGCGGGAATGATTTATCCTATATCCGATAGCCCATGGGTGAGCCCAATCCATTGTGTCCCTAAAAAGGGAGGAATGACCATTGTGCCAAATGAAAACAACGAGTTAATTCCCACTCGTGTTGTGACCGGTTGGAGGGTGTGTATTGACTACCGAAAGTTAAATGACGCCACTTCTAAAGACCACTTTCCTTTGCCCTTCATGGATCAAATGTTGGAGCGACTTGCGGGAAATGAATTCTATTGCTTTTTAGATGGTTTTTCCGGTTACTTTCAAATCCCTATCGACCCTCGTGATCAAGAGAAGACTACGTTTACGTGTCCTTATGGAACGTTCGCTTATCGTAGGATGCCTTTCGGACTTTGTAATGCACCGGGTACGTTTCAACGGTGTATGATGGCGATTTTTCACGATATGATCGAGAAGTCGATGGAAGTGTTTATGGATGACTTCTCGGTGTTTGGCAATTCGTTCACGTCATGTTTATCTAATCTCGAGCAAATGTTAAAACGTTGTGAAGAAACCAATCTTGTGCTTAATTGGGAAAAATGTCATTTTATGTGTAAACAAGGAATCGTCTTAGGACATAAGGTGTCGAAAGCGGGGATTGAGGTCGATAAAGCTAAGGTAGACGTCATCGCCAAGTTACCTCATCCCAAAACCGTTAAGGGAGTTAGGAGTTTCCTAGGCCACGCGGGCTTTTATCGTCGTTTCATCAAGGACTTTTCGAAAATCTCTCGTCCTATGACACACCTTCTCGAGAAGGATGCTCCTTTTAACTTTAATGAGGATTGTGTTAGAGCTTTCGAAACTCTCAAAAGGAAACTTACCGAAGCTCCCATTCTTGTTGCTCCTAATTGGGAATTACCCTTTGAAATCATGTGCGATGCAAGTGATTATGCTATAGGGGCCGTCTTAGGGCAACGTTATGACAAGCATTTCCGTCCTATCCACTATGCTAGTAAGACGATGACCGAGGCTCAATTAAAGTACACCACAACGGAAAAGGAATTCCTTGCCGTGGTCTATGCTTTTGAGAAGTTCCGACCTTATCTCGTCTTGACTAAAAGCATCGTGTATACCGACCATTCGGCTATTAAGTATCTCTTAGCTAAGCAAGATGCTAAGCCGAGATTGCTTCGTTAGATGCTCCTCCTCCAAGAATTTGATGTCACCGTGCTTGACAAAAAAGGAGCCGAGAATCTAGCGGCCGATCATCTCTCTCGTCTAGAAGATCCTCACAAAGATGTTTTCGAGAACAAGGAAATCACCGAAACATTTCCTCTTGAGACTCTCGGTGTAGTGAATTCTAAAGACACCACCCCATGGTTTGCCGACATTGCAAATTACCATGCGGGCAATTTCATAATCAAGGGTATGACGACACAACAAAAACGGAAATTCTTTCGTGACGTCAAGTTCTATTTTTGGGACGACCCTTATCTCTTTCGGGTTTGTGCGGATCAACTCGTTCGACGTTGTGTTTTTGGTGCCGAAGCTTCTAATATCCTTAGAGCTTGTCACGAGGGACCCACGGGTGGTCACCACGGTGCTAATCTCACGGCTAAGAAAGTGTTCGATGCCGGCTTCTTTTGGCCTTCTATCTATCGTGATGCACACGCACTTGTGAAGTCGTGTGATTCGTGCCAACGTCAAGGAAAATCGTCTCAACGTGATGAAATGCCGCAAAACATAATTCAAGTGTGTGAGATTTTCGACATATGGGGAATAGACTTTATGGGGCCATTCCCATCGTCTCATGGCAACAAATATATCCTCGTCGCGGTTGACTACCTTTCTAAGTGGGTGGAAGCTAAGGCTTTGCCTACTAATGATGCTCGTGTGGTAGTGAAGTTTTTGAAGCAACTATTCTCTCGTTTTGGAACCCCTCGTGCTATTATAAGCGATCGTGGAACCCATTTTTGTAATGACCAATTCGAGAAGGTTCTAAAGAAATATGGAGTTACTCATCGTCTTTCTACGGCTTATCACCCGCAAACGAGTGGGCAAGTCGAGGTTTCGAACCGAGCTTTGAAGAGGATTTTAGAGAGGTGAATTGGAGAAAACCGTGCTTCATGGTCTGACAAACTCGATGACGCTTTTATGGGCCTTTAGGACTGCTTATAAGACACCTATCGGTTGCACTCCTTATAAGTTAGTCTATGGGAAGAATTGTCATTTGCCCATTGAATTGGAGCACAAGGCATATTGGGCCCTTAAGCATGCAAACTTTGACTTGAAGACCGCGGGAGATCACTGGAAAATACAATTGAATGAATTGGATGAATTAAGAGATAATGCTTATGAAAATTCATTAATTTTTAAAGAAAAGACTAAAAATTTTCATGATTCAAAGATTAAAAACCGGGTTTTTAACGTTGGAGATCAAGTGTTGCTTTTTAACTCTCGACTTAAGATATTTTCCGGGAAATTGAAATCTCGTTGGTCGGGTCCGTTCACCATTACACAAGTGTTTCCGTATGGGACCATCGAGCTAGCTCAAGATGATGGTCCTAGTTTCAAGGTGAATGGAAATAGGCTTAAGCACTACTTTGGTGGGGAAATTTCTTCAATGGTTGCCCTCGACCAAGTCACCTTCCACAATGATAATTAGCATTGAGGGGATCGAGTCGAGCTCATGACTCGGTAATTAAAAACGAGGTGCCTCGTGGGGGAGATCCCATGCTTATCTTTTATGCTTACTATTCACTAATAAGGGGACTTGTACCCTTTCAACTCGTTGTCTCGTGGTTGTTTGTGATTGTGTTATCTAGATCATCATCATCATCTACGATTGAAGACTCTCGTGTTCGTTTACGTAAGCCTCCATCGTTTGCTTGAAGTAGTTTTTCACGATTCCATGACATATCCTTTATTGTTCTAACAATTATCTTTTAGCATACTTAATAAACGGCTTTAGATATATTGTTGATCACCCTTTCCATGCTAGATCCTAAGCATTCGATTCTTCGTCTCTAGTATGGGGGTGCTCTACCCTTAGACTCGAAACATTGAGGACAATGTTTGCTTTTAGTATGGGGGGGGTGAATAGGTACTTGCTTTGCTACGCCCTCACGCCCTCACGCTTTCCAATTTTCAAGTTTTTGATTTTGTTGCTAATAAGGCTAAAAATGGCCAAATTTTAAAATTTTTCTTAGTTTTCATAAGTGTTTTTAAGACACGAATGTATATTTTCCGTTGGGTAGAATAAGAGCTAATTTTTGACTTGATGGGCATTTGGAGCCATTTACATTCCTTAACCCGCTCAATTCAAGTTTTGCTAGATAGGGAGCTTTAAAACGCGAAAGTCTTAATTCATACGGGTTAAGAACAAGAACTTTTCGCAAGTTCCTATAATTGATTCTAGAAAGTCACTTATCAAGGGAACTATAAAACGCATTCTCTAAACATGAAAAAGTCCAAGAAAGTGCAAGATCCTATAGGTGGCTTGAAAACCCAAAACTTTGATTTGATATAGTCTTAATGAAAGCTAATCCAAATTTGGCTTAATTTTGACTTGCATGGCTAAGTATTCATGAGTCTCTTTAATTAGAGGTCTTTATATAGTGAAGAACGAGAGATGATAGAGTTAGACAAGTGATCATGCTAAACGTAGAACATGAAAGTGTTCTTTCAAAAACTCATATGTTTTTAATTGTGGCTTTTTCTTCCCATAAGATCAATGCATTAGGAATAAATCATAATTGCAATAAGTAAGGTCATACGATTTAAAAGGTTACTTAGCCTCTAGCGCAAGATCATTTAAAAGTTGCTCGGGGTTGAATAGAGTTCATAGCCAAGGCATAACTTATTGAAGCGGGACGCGAAGATTGGCAATCATCCAAAAAGGCCCTAACAAGGCATGAGGAGCTCTATTTTTGCTAAAGATCCAAGATGTGAAGTATCATTATTCTTAAATCAATATGAAGGATCGAGACACACGACGAAAAGCAATTACTCCCCTAAAGATCATGGAGAAAGTCTATCCAAAAAGACCCTAACAAGGTATGAGGATAAATATATCCAAGTCCGAAAAGGAGGCGGATCGTTGTATATCAAAATCCAAAGTAGAGACTGAAGAAAAATGATGAAGTCGTGGTCCAAATATGAAGAATCTCTCAAAAACGTCAAGTGAAGAAATTCCAAATATATGAAGAGAAGACCATAATTTCAAGAACGGCTTCCCAAGATTTGAAGTATGAAGTACATGCCAAATATCGGTCCGAGAAAGGTCTCAAATCGTGAAACGAGTTATGCCAAGATATGAACTTAAGGAGATACACGAGAAGCCATTTTAAAAGATTTTGTCCTTCGGCTAACTATCGATCAAATCATGCTACTTTGCTTTCGGACTAATAACTACTCAAATAAGTCAATATGAATCACTTGTGATCCATGACAAATAATTAAAAAATGCTATTAACCCATTTCCTTTTATAATAACTAGGATTGCGGGGAGAAAAAAGTATTACACAATTTGGACGTATGAGAAGTGTTAGCATTGTGACTTGTACCAACAATGATCTCGTTTTTGCACTTAGCATGGAATGTATGACAATCAAGGATGACGAAGTTTACTCTAAGGGACATTTACTTGTTTCTATTCTTTGACCCTAAAAGTCACTTTAGTGATGAAAATCATACATTATGTCTTTACACATCTTCGTAGTATGTTGCAAGTCTTTTACTCTTCAATAAAGGTTAACAAAATTAAACTTTGGTGATGCTTAGATACTTTATTCTAGCATTGCGTGAGGGCACGACAATGGCTTAGTATGAGGGAGTGATGAGATGGCATTTATACATGATCTCATCGTTCTTTTCGGGCTTTAAATGCATAAAAATGTCATAATATACCATATATATGCTTGTGTTTGTTTACTTGTGTATTTTAGGTATGGATATCGTGAAAAAGACAAAAGATCACAAGATACAAGGAAAAACGGGCACGAGAAACGAAGTCGTACAAAGAACCAGGCCCTAATTCATGGAATACTCAACAAATACCCTTGAAGACTTGAAGACATACAAGATTGATCCTCATTTATTGAAGAAATGACACTTAAAACCCTTGTATATTGATAATTACAAGTTTGGTCCCTTAAGTTTGTCAAAATTACACAAAAGGTCCTTCAACTTTGAAGAAATGGCAAGATTAGTCCCTCAACAATTCCAAATTGTCAACTATGGTCCCTCATCAAGCCAAAGATACATTGAAGACCTTTGAAGATCAAGAATGTCCAAGATCAGCCCTTGAAATATCTCAAAATGGCAAAAACAACCCTTATAAACCTTGTTCCAAAGTTTTATGCCAAAAATGACAAAGGCTGAAAGTTATTTACAAAGGAAAGGGAGTTTTTAGGCTGAAAAACGTGTTATACATGTTTTACCAAAATACAAGGACTAAAAGTGTGCATTGAAACATTCAAATACAAGAAATGCGCAAAACACCACAACTTCCCCCAATTTCGGATCAAACATGTTACTGTTTACCATTCTTCACCCCAGAATTTACTCACTTAAAACAAAGGGTAAATTTCAATTACCCTGGCACATGTGTGATTCACACATGCAGAAACAAATCCCACACACAAAACCCTCACTCCCACTCACAATGGACGCCACCCCCAATTCCCTTTCCACTAATCAGAATGCTACTTGCCCTCCAAGTCATCCAACGTGGCAAAATCAACAGCTATGACTCATTGCTTCATTCCAAAGCTAAAATGAACAGCCTTGATCAATTTGGACCGCTCAAATTCAGAAAACGTCTAGAAGACTCAAGGGCATTATAGAGAATTCACTTCTAGGGTTTGTGAATAGTGTTTAGCCAGGCATTTGCCTATAAAAGGAGACCTCAACATGTGAGAGTCCCTTTGTTCCAGTTTTAGGCTATTAAATCTTTGTAATTCCTTTTTAATTAATAAAATTTGATTTTCTGAATTTGAAAAATCTCTTTTATATTTTGTTAAAAGTTGGTGTTAGAATAGCCTGATTCTGAGTTCCAGATTCATGTTTGAAGGTTTTTGAGGCAAGGTTTTAAGTGATAAAGCTTTTGCATCAAAAATCAGAAAGTTGGTATTATTTGATCACACTTTGTGGTTTGTTCTTCTTAGCAGCTTGGAAGTTGGTACTTGTTCTGCTAGTACCTCAGCTCAAACAATCCAAGGCCTGGATGTAGGTCTTGGAGGTTTACATCTTCTTCCCTTTTCATTTTCTTTTTAAGTTTCTGATTAATTATGATTTGTGTTGATTTGTTCTTGAATCTGTGATATTGTGGTTGATTATTGTTTATCTGGCTTGGTTTGATGTTTATGAAGTGTTGTTAGTCTGATTTGTGGGTAAAATCTACATGATCCTTTGAAAAATTGTGAAATCAAGTTTTTAAAGGGTGTTTGGGTTAACTGCACAAGTTGGTATTGTGGTTTGTTTAGAGGTGGATTATTGCTTGCAAGTGTTGGTACCTGTTTGTTAAGTGTATTTGTTCATCTGTTTGCAGGTTTTAAGGTTTGAAACACATAGATTCATAAATAGGTCATAAAATCTTGTTTACTTGGTGAATTTGGCTGAAATTTAGGGGACACCTAGATCTAATCATAGACTAAGGTTAACAAGTGTTAAATCTAGGTTAACTACACCAGGGAAGTAGGATTTGAGGCTTGAAATTGGATCTGTGGTCAAATAGATCAGCAAAGAGTTAGTGTTCATCAAATGCATGTTAGTGTTCATCAGTAACCTTCACTTGCTTATTTCTGTTAATTCTCTTTGATTCAGTGTTTGATTCTTGTTGCTTTGTGCTTATCCATAGTTTATATAGCTTGTGTGTGCATCTTGTTGAGTTTGGTTGGCTTATTCAGGCTTAATCTGCTTATTATTGCATAACTGCTTATTTTTCCATGTCTGTGTGGTATCTGGTGACTGTTTGATTGATTGTGGCTTATTGTGTGAACCAAATTGTGATTTTCTTGTTGCTATTGACTCCTTGTGGTTCACTGATCACAAGGGTTCCTTTGTTTCCAATTGAATCCAACTAGAAATCTCTGAAAAGCTCAGTCAAATAGTCAAAGCAGTGGGAACTCCTTTCCCCTGCTGGTTGCCACTGCTAGTGTAAAACTGGTGTCAGCTTATCAATAAGCTATAATAGCTTATTTTAACCAGCAACAACTTAGATTTTGTAATAGGTGCTCATTATTTGACCCATTTGTTCATACTGGAGCATTTGGTGGGTTGACTTTAGGGTTTGACTAGAAAACCAACTTCATTGACTTTTTTCATAAGTTCATAAGTGCTTATTCTGGCTTATTGGTCTTGCTTATTGGAATTTTGTTGATTGATTTGGCTTATTGAGTCCATTTGTGATCTTTTGCAAGTTGAATCAAGTCCTGAGGTGCCTTATTTCTCAAAAACGACTATTTTGTCTTTTAGTGAAATAATACTTTGCTTATTTATGGCTTATTGAGTGTGCTTTTTCAAAAATTTTTTTTACAAATCTCATAAGCATCCCAAAAGAAGGTTGTGTGTCAAATTAGAGCTTATGGCATTGGCTTATTGCTTAATGGGCTGAAAAGCCCAATAAGAATAAGCTGTGTGCTTAATAAGCTGTGATAAGCTCATATTCAGCTTTTGGGCCTTTATAGTTTTGTTCTTAGAATTGAATTTTGAGTCATATAGGACTTTTCCAAGTCAATTGGGCCAAGTTTGACTTTTTGAGCCCAAAAGCCCATTTGGTTTGACTGTTTTTGGTTTTGGCCCATTTGAGGGCCCAATAGGGGTATTCTGGTCATTTCACTTTGATTTTCTGATTATTTAGGTTAAAATAAACTAGTTTGCAAGTTTTTAGAATTTTTTATAATTTTTGGATTTTTAATATTATTTTAATATTATTTTATTATTATTTTTCAAATTTCACATTTTCCAACTTTTTACATTTTTCTTAGCTTTAATACATTAAAATAGGAATTTAGCAACTTTTAGAATAATTTTATCACTTTTAGATTAATTTTTATAATTATTTTAAGTTTTAATAGTTTTTAAATCATTTTAAATAGTTTTTATTAGTTTAAAAATTTCTAAAAATAGTTTTTAATCTTTTTAGGTCATTTTAGAGGTTTACCAATTGACAAATCTTTATTTGGGCTTTTTAATAATTTATTTGATTTTTAGGGTTTTAATTAGCATATAAAAATTGAATATTTAATTATTTAAAAGGTTTGAAAAAGTTTTGATCATTGGTAAACTCTTAGTTTATTAATTTTGATTTTTGGTGAATTTTTGGTAATTTTTAGAATTAATTTTTATTTTTGAAGTTTTTACGGTTTTACGTTTTAACATTCTAGTAGTAATTTTCACGTCTTCGTCATCTTCTTTTCTCATCCCTTCTAAACCAAATATTAATCTAAATCTTGTACATCTTAGTCACACACATATACCTCCTTGGGAAACGAACTTTCACACCATAAGGGTCATTAGTGCTTGATTTTCCTAAATCATCACTCAATACTTTCCCTATTTTACGCTCTTTGTTTTCCTAAACAAGAGTTGTAATTTACCACAATCAGTTATCAACACTAGTAGATCTCATACTGACAGTGACGTGTCAGTATATGATAAGGCTTAATTATCATTAAACCCTACAGGAACCTATTTCATCGGTTGGCAAAATCTCTTTTCTTTTATCTTGGCAGGCTGTTGAAATTTGTCTCTGGTGCATTGACTCACCGTGGTTCAAAGCACATGACTAGGAATCGAAGCCTTCTCAAGAACTTTGTTTGGCGATTCATGGGAACTGTCCGATTCGTAAATGATCATGTGGCTTCAATTCTAGGCTATGGTGATCTTCATTGAGGAAATATCATAATCACCAGAGTCTCTTATGTTGATGGTTTGGGACACAATCTGTTCTCTGTTGGGAAATTCTGTGATTCAGACTTAGAGGTAGCCTTCAGAAGTCAGAAGTGTTTCCTAAGGGATCTTGAAGGAATTGATTTGTTGAAAGGAACTCGTTCTACCAATCTTTACACCATTGATCTCTTTCAAATGTCGGTTACTTCTCCAATTTGTCTCATGGCCCGAGTCACATCAACAAAGTCATGGTTATGGAATCAAAGGTCATCTCATCTCAATTTCGATGCCATCACCCAACTAGCAAAAGATGATCTTGTTATCGGTCTTCCAGAGTTCAAATATACAAAGGATCATCTATGTCCATCATGTGAGCAAGAAAAAAGCTAGAAGAAGCCTTACAAACCAAAACCTGTTCCTAACTCCATGAATAGGTTACATTTTCTTCATATGGATTTTTGTGGCCCAATGAGAATCAAAAGCATAAATGGAAAGTGGTATATTCTTGTGATAGTGGATTATTATTCTCGTTAGACACATGTTCACTTTCTTGCTTCCAAAGATGAAACTCCTGGTGTAATCACTTTCTTGAAGAAAACATCAGTGCTACTGGAAGCCCCTGTCATCATTGTAAGAACGGATAACGACAAAAAATTCACCAATCAGCAACTGAAAGCTTACTTTGACGAAGTTGGGATTTCTCACCAGACCTCATCCGTGAGAACTCTGGAGAAAATTAGAGTAGTCGATCAGAGGAATCGTACGTTAGTTGAAGCCGCTCGTACTATGTTTCTCTCCTCCAGTGCACTGTTATTCCTTTGGGCCGATGCTATAGCAACTACATGTTATACTCAAAACAGCTGCATTGTTCACACCGAATTCAACAAAACACCTTACAAGATCATAAATGGAATAAAACCGGACATCTCGTTTCTACATGTATTCGGGGTACTGTGTTATCCAAAGAACTACCGTGAAGATATTGGAAAACTCGATGCTAAAGGTGATATTGGATTCTTTATTGGCTATTATTCAACTGCTTGTGCATACAGAGTTTACAACGAAGGATAAGAAAGGTTATGGAGACTATGAATGTTACCTTTGATGAACTCTCGGGAATGGCCTCTCAACATCAAAGTTTACATCCTGAGCTTCAAGGTCAGACTTCTGGACACGTAATTTCAGGACTCGAGCTTCCGTATGCATCGTCAGCAATATCAACTCTTAAGCCTACAGAACGTGATTTGGAAATTTTATTTGGGCCAATTTATGATGAATATATGGAAGATCCTTCATCGTCGTATGTCACTAGAAATTCCCCGGCCGCACCTGCTAATGTGGTTCCTCAGACTCTAACTACACCAACGACGTCTTCTTCTACACCATCTACGTAAACCTCAACCATATTAACTCCTAATATTCCAACCACCTCTCAGAATGCTGACGCAACTCAACAACATTCTCAACAACCTCCTAATCTTGTTCATCTTCAGAATGAAATAATGCTGAGAATGCAAAAAATGAGATGCTCAACGAACATGACTTTTTTAACCCATTTGCGGCTTCTATAAGTACAATTCAGCCTTCATCACCATACGTAGATCCTTAGAGCTCTCATCAAGTTTCCCATACACTTACACATGAATAAAAATGGACTAAGGATCATCCTTTAGTTCAAGTGATTGTAGATCTCTCATGACTAGTCTCGACAAGAAATCAGTTGCGTACCGATGGCGATATGTGTATCTATGCACTATTGGTTAGTACAATTGAACCAGAAAGTGTTAAAGAAGCAATGACCGACCCAACATGGATTGAGTCTATGAAAGAAGAGCTCAATCAATTCATCCGGTTTAATGTATGGGAGTTAGTACCTCGTCCGGACAATGTAGACCCCCTTACTCTAAAATGGTTATTCAAAAACAAGCTGGATGAAGAGCAAACGGTCATAAGAACAAGACCCGTTTGGTTGTGAGAGGTTATAAACAGAAGGAGGGAATTGATTTGGCAGAATCTTTCGCCCTGGTTGCTAGAATGGAAGTTATTAGGATTTTCTTGGCATACGTTGCACACAAATCGTTCACCGTGTATCAAATGGACGTGAAGACTGCTTTCTTACATGGGCCTTTAAAAGAATATGTGTACGTATGTTAAACTGAAGGTCTCATCAACACCGAGCATCCAAGCCATGCCTACAAGTTGAAAAAGGAATTGTATGGATTGAAGTAATCACTGAGGGGATGGTACGACGAATTATCATCGTTTCTCCTCCAGAATCACTTTAGCAAAGGAATCATTGATCCAACGTTGTTTATCAAGCACTACAATAATTACATCTTGGTGGCACAGGTCAATGTAGATGATATAATATTTGGCTCTACCAACCCAAAATATTCCATATTATTTTCCGACCTTATGAAAATTCGCTTCGAAATGTCGATGATGGGGGAAATGAAGTTTTTCCTTGGTCTCCAAGTTAACCAATCCCCCTTGGTATTTTCATAAACCACTCCAAATATGTGCTCGAAATTCTAAAGAAATTTAGAATGGAAAACTGTGATCCTATCGATACTCCAATGGACACTAAACACAAACTTGATTTGGATAAGAAAGTACATTTGTATATACTACAAAATACTAAAGTATGATCGGGTCCCTTATGTACTTAACCTCAAGCAGACCGCGCATTGTGCATTGATGTGTCGTGATGTGTATAGTGATAATTTGGATACGTTATAGGGTAAATTAGAAAATTACCTTTAGGAAAAAGTAATAGACTAATAATACCAATGACGAATTCAATTAAACACGTGAGTGAGTCGAGTTCGTTGTACACGAAGATCTTATGAATTTGAGACGTTTTGTTTTGATTTGGACAATCGATTTGAATTGTTTTTCGGTTTTAAAACTACAATTAAAATCTACAAATTTTAAACTAATTAAAATAAACCTAAAGTGCATGAATCGTAAACCCCGCTATTAAAAGACATCTACAAACACTTAATTATTTAAAAAAATAAAACTAATTAAAAATTAATCTATTTTAATTATCTATGAAAATTTAAACTATTTAATTAACATAACTTTTGGACTATTTTAAAAATCTAATTAAACTTTTAAGAACAAAATTACTTTATTAAAAGTTACTTTAAAAACTAATCTATTTTAAAATCTACTTTATTAAAATTTACTTTTATAAAAATTCTAATTAATAGAAAATAAACTAACTAAATAATCTAAATTTAACAAAAACATTTTTTTTAACTACTTATTTTCTTTAGAATTTACTTTAATTAAAAAAAATAAAAGTTATATAAACAAATTAAACGTGACTTAAATTAACAACTCAAACAAATACTGCCAGTAGAAAGACACTATATTAATGAAATTAAGAGAAATAAACTCAAAAGAGCCTTGAGCTCAACTGGGTAACACGCTGGACCTATAGAGGGGAGGTCTCGAGTTCGAAACCCCCAAGAGACATTATTTTTTAGATTTATCTTTTTTGACAGATAACAAACATGAATGTCTCAGGAGTTATTGAGCTATAACAGAACTTTTGGATCTGTTAAGCAGATAGTGGAATAATTATCAGAAAGCAGTAAAAACATAAGTAGTAAATTGCCAAAATTATAACAGTTAATTATTCAAATACCAGAACAAGCAAGTATGTAAAAACCAATAACAAAATCAGTAAACACCACGTCCTAATATATCTCAAATCAGATTAGTCAAAACCAGATAAGCAGATACACTACCCTCTAAATCTACTAGCAGATATTAAACCAATTCCAAATGCAGCAGACTTAATAGCTCAAAATACTCAGCATAACATAAAACTTAGATCAAGTTTAATCTAAATGAATCAGATCAGTAGAAACCTCTAACCAGAACCCTATAAAACAGCTTAACTTATAAGCATTTTTAGAAAACCAAAAATCTCACCAGCTTAACAAATTATCAGATGCAAGGTTTAATATCTGGCAAATAAATCTTTAAAGCAATAACTAAATCAGTCTCGCCTAAACCTTAACTAAAAACTGAATAAACAAAACAAATGATATCAAGCTAATTTAAACAGTAAGTTACCCTAAGCAGATTAACTAAACATTTCAGAAAAGAAATCATTCTATCATCAAACAAATACCAACTCGGAATAATCAACATCACAGAAAGGTCAAATAAGCAGATTATAAAACAATAAAAAAAACTATAAATTCATAAAAAGTAAAAAGGATTAGAACCTTTAGACGAAACCATTGGGTAGTAGACATGCGCTGAGCAGTCTAGATGAACCGAACCACCACCATCTCGAACCACCATTCAACATCTCGAATCATCATCACAATCAAACCTATCTTAACTGTTTTGTGAATATTTTCCAGTGGGAAAATACTTTATCCAATTTTTACTTCCAAAATTAAGTCTAAACTATTAATTAGTTTAAACTTAACTTATCAAATATTATAATGTGAAACAGTTTATAGAGATTAATTCATATATTAATTTAGACAGGAAATAAAAAACGAGACACCAATATTATAAAATAAACTGAGCTTTTATTAATATTTAGAAATATTACAAAAGTTTTAAAAGAAATACAAGAATAAATTCTACAACTATTTCTACAGCATAATATTAAAGTAAAGAAAAGGATGATGAAATACAAGATAAATGGGGGTTTTTATAGCCTCCCCATGGCTGTTGATGATGCGAATATCCGAATATCTTTGGAATATTCCTCTTCAATTTTTAGCCCTAGATCTTCTCTTCCTTTCTCTTTCTTTGATCGGATGGTGGTGATGATTCAATCTAGCACACGGATTGCCAACGTGGCATCCGTGTGCTAGTTGTGCTTCTTTCTTGGCCTCTGATTGGTGGGATTGGCTAGATGAGGTGTTGCTTCCAATTAAAAGATGCCACGTAGCCACTGCATACCTCTTATTCTCTTCCTATAACTATGGGGGGTTTTAATCCTCTTTTCTTGAATTAATAAAATAAATAAAAAGCCCTATGAAATATGGACTTTTTACCATCTAGGGTTTGATAAATAGTAACTTAAAAGTTACTGGTTTTTCTTTGTTTGGGGAAGATGGAGTGGGGAAGAAAGTACATTGATGTTATCGAAACATTTATTTAATAAGTGAATGAACGGTTTGGGTGTGGGGATAAAACAAGAGAGTAAAAAAAAACGTGTGAAAAATAATGAATGGGTGAGGTAGGTCGGTTGTATTTATTCATTTGGTGTGGGAAATGTTTATTTATGAAAGGAAGTAACGAGTTTTTTTAACCGGCATCAAACCCTAAAAGCCCATTTAAAACATTCGTTTCTTTCACTTCCTGTTTTGGGCTTGGGCCCAATGAAATCTTCCATCCAATTATAATTTCACTTTTGGGCCTTTTGGACTTTAAAAACTCCTCAAAATATTAACTTGTAATCTAAATGGGCCTTTTAGCCCATTTACCCCATTGTGGGACCCACTTGATCCGTTTTGTTGACAAATGATAAAATCCTCTAAAGTCGAGCTTGATTTTGGCTTCTTTGATCTTTTTCTTCAATCTTGTGTCGGTTTTGCCGATTTTCGTAAACTTGGTACCTATACACATTCAAACAAAAAACAAGCATATCCAAGACATATTTGATACATTTTGTGCAATATTTCGTTGTTTTAAGCTACTAATGATATGAGTAATTACACTCATATCAAATTCCCCCATGCTAAACAATTGCCGTGTCCTCACGCAATGATAAAATAAAACTATAACTACACCATTATTCAACTTTAGACACTTTATTTTGCAAAGACATAAAATAACCTTAAGGATCATAAAAACTCAAAGAGATTCATCGTCCTTGACTTTTCACTTTTCCATGCCAAGTGCAAAAACAAGATCATTTTTATTATAAGTTGGTAGACTAACACGAACTCATGTGGGCTAATTATTCACTTAGACTCCCTTATTCCTATGTGTATCTCTTATATTTTATTGTTGTCTTGAATGATCACGAGGATGCATTGTTGACTTATTTTGATAATTTATTATGCCAAAAATAAAGTGAACGATTTAATCAATAGTTAGCTAAAGGACAAAATCTTTTTAAACTGCTTCTCGGGACTTCATAAAGTTCATATCTTGGCATAACTTGCTTCGCGATTTGAGACCTTTCTCGGACCGATATTTGGCAGCGACTTTATACTTCCAACCTTGAGAGATGTTCACGAAATAATGGTCTTCTCTTCATATAGGGTTTTCTTCACTTGAAGTTTTGAGAGATTCATACTTGGACCACGACTTCTTCATTTTTCTCCAATCTTTATTTGGGATTTTGATATACAACGATCCGCCTCCTTTTTGGACTTGGCTTCATTTATCCTCATACCTTATTATGGTCTTTTTGGATAGACTTATCCATGACTTTTTGGGAGTATTTTGCTTTTCGTCGTGTGTCTCGATCCTTCATATTGATTTTTGATAAATGATTCTTCACATAACTTGAGATCTTTAGCAATAAAACATAGCCCTCATGTCTTGTTAGGACCTTTTTGGACTCGCCAATCTTCGCATCCCGCTTCAATAAGTTATGCCTTGGCTATGAACTCTAATCCATACCGAGCAACTTTTAAACGATCTTGGGCTAGAAGCTAAGTAACTTTTCAAATCGTTCAACTTTATTTATTGCGAATAATTTTATTAACAAGCGATGGGAGAATAGGCTTATAATTAACTCACATAAATTCCTGAAAGAATACCAAACTTATAATTGGCTCTATCATCTCTTGTTCTCCATATTGTAAAATTTCAAAAATGTGAAATCAATGGATACTTAGCCTATCAAATCAAAGTTTTGGGTTTTCAAGTCATCTATAGGATCTTGCATCTTCTTATAATTTTGTAAGTTTTAGAATTTGCGTTTTAAAGTTCCCTTGATAGACGACTTTCTAGGATCAATTATAGGAGCTTGCGAAAAGTTCTTGTTCTTAACTCGTATGAATTAAGACTTTCACGTTTTAAAGCTCCCTATATAATAGCCTAGCAAAACTGAATTCAAATACGTTAAGGAAAAGCTAAGGTTAAAAACCGAGTCGAGTCAAAAACTATTCTTATTGAAAGCCTACATTCGTGTCAAAAACACTTATTTTCTTATTTAAAACTTAAAAATAACACTAAAAATTTAAAATTTTATTGAAAAATGAGAAAAACAACACGTTTGGACACGACAAAAGCAATTGCAAGCGATTATATCGATTGACTCCCCCATGCTAAAACCAAACATTGTCCTCAATGTTTCTTAGCTCAAGAGTGACACCCCCTTGCTAAAATACGATTAGTCTAATGCAAACTCCTAGCATGGAAAGAGCACGCAAATCTATAAGCCGTCTATTAATTATGCCTCAAGATAAAACGTTAGTCGATAAAAATCAAGGGTAAAAAGTGTGCCCCTTTTTGGCATTCAAAGAATGGAAGATCAAGTGGACCGGCAAAAACCGAACACGAGAGTCTTCAAATATTAGGGTTATACCTAAGATCACAACACAACAACACACGAGCACGAGCTTGAAATTTCAAGTCTTATTAGGTGTTAGAAAATAGAAAGAAGATAGAAAGTACTCGTTTTTGTTCACCGAGTCATGAGCTCGACTCGATCCCCGCATTCATTGGTCCTTAGGGAAAGTGGTGAAAACCGGCATATTGGAATAGAAACCAACATGAAGCACGATGCCGGGGTCAAAGATCTCATCCTCGTTGTCGGATGACAAACGAAAGGATAAAACTCCAACACAAATCTCTAACAAGAGATGGTAGTCACAACTCACAACTAATGGTATGGATAAAGCATGTTCCCCAAGATAAACTCGCACCAAAATGATCGATAAATCTTTCAATTATTGCATCGGTGAAAGGCCGAGATTTCCCTAAATCAACGATTCCGGGGTCGAATACCTCGTCCTCGGTGGAGAAAGGAATAGACAACAAGGTGTCGTCCCCCCATGCTAATCCAAAGTCATATTAAGCACATGGTAATGGTGGTACAAAAGTCTCAACACTAGTGGTTTCAACTTGCATGACTTTGTTGACCTTTTCACTCTTTTGAATGTGAACAAAGGGGTCATGGTACTCAAAACGAGTCGCATGAAAAACCCGCACATTAAGATCAAAGCGAGTGGGAAGGATAATAGGAGCAAAAGTAATTTCTCCCTCCGGGTCAACATTGTCCTCATCATAAATCGGGTGGTCAAACCAAGAGTCTTCATCACCGTCATTAGACTCTTCCTCAAATTCCGAAGGAATGTCTATATAAAGAAACTCATCAACCTCCTTCATAAGAAGATCGTCATCACAAAGGTTGTGAGATGTAGGAGGTGTGATGCTCTCAAAATCCTCTTGAAACAACGGATTATTGTTCAATGAAACTTCAAAGAGAGGATTTGAGTAAGTCACAAAAGTGTCGTCATCCTTGTCATCACAAGAAATATCCGACAAAGTATCGAGTGTGTCACACTCGGATACAAGATCATCATTCTCATTTAAAGGCAATTCATCGGCGAATTCCTTGAGAATGGTAGGTAAAACACAAGAATCACGTTCGATCTCGAGATCGAAAACTTCTTCACTTCCCCGTGGAAGTGGATCAATGATAGCAAAAAGTTCATCGATGAACTTATCACATGAATAGTTACTAACCTCACTCGGTGTGAAGTTAGGAATCAAAGGCTCTTCAATAGAAGATTGTGCCTTAGGAACATCAACATGATCCTTAGAAGAGAGTGAAAATGAGTCCATTTTCAAAGATTGTTCAATTAAAGCAATATCACTCTCGGGATCAAAATTCTCACTAACAAACTCACTAGCATCGAATGGCTCACTCAAGTAATCATCAATTTGTTTTTCAATCTTAGCACTATCATCCTCGTGTGGAGTGAGTGTAGATGAGGAAAGGTTACAACATGTTTCAACAAAGCAAGCTTCTTCATTTGATTTTAACTTTCCTTTATCACAATTAGAAGTTTCAAAAATTGGAAAAACACCTTTATCGAAAAGAGCTTTTTTATCACTTTCAATTGTTTCAACAAGCTTAACACTTTAAACTTTCTTAGGAGCAAACCTTGGAATCTTTTCCGGTTTAAAAACAATGCTTTTATCTCCATAAAACAATTTAATTTCCTCTTTCCTCATATCAACTTGAATTTGAGCCGTGCACAAAAATGGTCTTCCTAGAATAAAGGCACACGAGGATTGGTCTCATAATCGACTATAGCAAAATCGACTAAGTACAAGAAGTTTCCCACTTTCATAATGACATTTTCCGCTATACCAACCGGTCGAGTGGTGGTTCCATTAGCAAGCTCAATGATCATACGAGTGGAACTAAGAGGTGCATAATCAATGGTCTTCCAAAGGGCTAAGGGCATGATGTTAATGCTAGCTCCTAGATCAGCTAGGCCTTTGCAAACATCAAGCTCATTGAAAACACAAGGTATCAAGAATTGACCCGGATCTTTATACTTCTCGGGAAAGTAATCAAAGAAAACCGAGGTACTAATCACATTCAAAGTAGCCCTAGTGACTTCTAGAAAAGTTTCCTTAGGTGGAGGCTTAAACTCAATCACTTCAACTTCGTCTAAATTATCACAATCATCATAAATGGTTATGGCCTTAAGCTCTCCCTTCAGGTTTGGAATGGTATTGCTAGGTAAGCAACCCGAAAAAGATGATGGTTTAGACATGAATCCCTCAAACATCGAAAGCAATTTATTTTGACCTTGTTCCAATTGTTGCATACGACTTTGGTTTTGCTCTAGCCTTTGTTGATTAAGCTCAATCTTGTTATTTTGCCCTTTAATCGTATTTTGAAAATCCAGTTTCAAAGTATTAATTTGCCCTTGGATGTTATTTTGTAAAGCCTTCATATTTGCCTCATTTGACTTGATGTAACTTGACAAATCATTTTGAGTATTCCCTTGAAAACCTTGATTGTTTTGATTAGCATTAAACCCATTTCCTTGATTAAAATTCCCTTGGTTACCACGGTTAAAATTATTCCCATTGTTTCCATTGTTGTACCTATTTTGAATCGGTGGAAAACCCGGTGGAGCAACATGATTTTGACGAGGAACTTGACCGTTGGAGCCATAAGTTCCCGTCGCGGCAAAAGCATTAGCTTGATCAAAACCCGTGTTTAAACAAGCATAATTAGGATGTGCTCCACCACATGATATACAAACATTCTCAATCATATTAATCGATCCATGAGGATTCTTCCTAATCTCATTCAAAAGTGTGTCAATCTTAGAGTCCAATCTAGCAATCTCGATATTAGATGAATTCACATTGGAAACAACCGGTGTGTTTCATGAATATTGTGCTCTAGACTTATCCTCAATTATTCTCCACGCGTCTCTCGGAGTTTTTCTTAAAAGATTACCACCCGCGGCGGCATTTAAAGAATCTTGTTCAATCATATTTAGCCCATTATAGAAAGTATTTATTTGATGTAATTCCGAGAAACCGTGGTGTGGACATTGTCTCAACAAATCCTTAAATCTTTCCCAAGCTACCCCAAACGATTCATGCACTTTTTGTTCAAATCTAGTGATCTCGTTCTTAAAGTGTGTTGTCTTAGATGGTGGAAAGAAATAATTCATAAACTTAGACACTAAATCATCCCATGTCAAGATCGAACCCGGTGGTTCTTTCTCATACCAAAGCTTAGCATTACCCTAGAGCGAGTACGGAAAAAGCATGAGCTTAATCACGTCATTCGGCACATCTCTAAACTTGAGAGTCGAGGTAATTCGATTAAAATTCCGAATGTGAGAATGCGGGCTATCGGTCTCATTGCCACGAAATTGGTCGGCACGAATGAGCGATAGAAGACCCGTCTTAATCTCAAAATGATCCGCCAAAATAGCCGGCACAACGATTGCTTCCCCATACCCTTCGGTGGGTGCACGGAGCAATTCCTCCATTGTTCGGTTATCGGCCATCTCTACAACAATAGGTGGAAGATCGGGTTCCACTATTCGTTGTTGACGATTTCTATTTCTACGAGGAATATTTTCAAGCCTATTAAAATCAATCAAAAGACGAGAAGAACGTAATTGCATACACTACAAAGACGAGAATTTAGAGGATTGAAGAAAAGAAATTAGACAAGAAGAAGATTAGTTTTGGTATTTATTTGGTATTGCTCAATCAAAAATGATTAATAAAAACAAGGAATAAGGATAACTACTATGGAAGTAAATTACCCTCGGTCGACTTTGAAACGATAGGTGAAAACCTAAACGTCTCGAGGTTCAATAAGTAAACAACAAAAAATAAGATTTATTACTACTTGAGTCGGCAAACCAATAATAGGTTGTCCCTCTCAATACACACACAAGCAAGCGGGGAAACGAGGTGGCACAAAGCACTTAAAAACCTTTTTCCTTAGACGGCCTTTTATAGCACGTCGCCTTATACCCACCTTATAGTTTGTATAAATCGAGTTCAAACTTCTTATTAGTATTTATCTATTTTGCCTTTTATTTTTGTTTTGGATTCGACTACAATAGCTAGGTGATGAAATCCCAACTAAGGCTTATTTGAAAAATATGTAAAATTATTGTTCTACGTAATACAATATATTATTCACAAAAAACGAGAAAAACGATACATACTATATTATAGAAAAATAACAAAACTTTCCGAGGACGGAAAGGGTCTTCAAATCCACGATCAACAAATCTCCACAAAAGCGAATCGTACACAAGATCCCCGGCAGCGGCGCCAAAATTTTTGATGTGTCTTGATGTGTATAGTGATAATTTGGATACGTTATAGGGTAAATTAGAAAATTACCTTTAGGAAAAAGTAATAGACTAATAATACCAATGACGAATTCAATTAAACACGTGAGTGAGTCGAGTTCGTTGTACACGAAGATCTTATGAATTTGAGACGTTTTGTTTTGATTTGGACAATCGATTTGAATTGTTTTTCGGTTTTTAAACTACAATTAAAATCTACAAATTTTAAACTAATTAAAATAAACCTAAAGTGCATGAATCGTAAACCCCGCTATTAAAAAAAAATCTACAAACACTTAATTATTTTTAAAAAAATAAAACTAATTAAAAATTAATCTATTTTAATTATCTATGACAATTTAAACTATTTAATTAACATAACTTCTGGACTATTTTAAAAATCTAATTAAACTTTTAATAACAAAATTACTTTATTAAAAGTTACTTTAAAAACTAATCTATTTTAAAATCTACTTTATTAAAATTTACTTTTATAAAAATTCTAATTAATAGAAAATAAACTAATTAAATAATCTAAATTTAACAAAAACATTTTTTTTATTTATTTATTATTTTTTTTTATATATTTTTAACTACTTATTTTCTTTAGAATTTACTTTAATTAAAAAAATTAAAAGTTATATAAACAAATTAAACGTGACTTAAATTAACAACTCAAACAAATACTGCCAGTAGAAAGACACTATATTAATGAAATTAAGAGAAATAAACTCAAAAGAGCCTTGAGCTCAACTGGGTAACACGCTGGACCTATAGAGTGGAGGTCTCGAGTTCGAAACCCCCAAGAGACATTATTTTTTAGATTTATCTTTTTTGACAGATAACAAACATGAATGTCTCAGGAGAGACTTATTGACAATCTTATTATGGTTAAGCTGAGAAGTAACAGCTTATTGAGCTATATCTGTTAAGCAGATAGTGGAATAATTATCAGAAAGCAGTAAAAACATAAGTAGTAAATTGCCAAAATTATAACAGTTAATTATTCAAATACCAGAACAAGCAAGTATGTAAAAACCAATAACAAAATCAGTAAACACCACGTCCTAATATATCTCAAATCAGATTAGTCAAAACCAGATAAGCAGATACACTACCCTCTAAATCTACTCGCAGATATTAAACCAATTCCAAATGCAGCAGACTTAATAGCTCAAAATACTCAACATAACATAAAACTTAGATCAAGTTTAATCTAAATGAATCAGATCAGTAGAAACCTCTAACCAGAACCCTATAAAACAGCTTAACTTATAAGCATTTTCAGAAAACCAAAAATCTCACCAGCTTAACAAATTATCAGATGCAAGGTTTAATATCTGGCAAATAAATCTTTAAAGCAATAACTAAATCAGTCTCGCCTAAACCTTAACTAAAAACTGAATAAACAAAACAAATGATATCAAGCTAATTTAAACAGTAAGTTACCCTAAGCAGATTAACTAAACATTTCAGAAAAGAAATCATTCTATCATCAAACAAATACCAACTCGGAATAATCAACATCACAGAAAGGTCAAATAAGCAGATTATAAAACAATAAAAAAACTGTAAATTCATAAAAAGTACAAAGGATTAGAACCTTTAGACGAAACCATTGGGTAGTAGACCTGCGTTGAGCAGTCTAGATGAACTGAACCACCATTCAACATCTCGAATCATCATCACAATCAAACCTATCTTAACTGTTTTGTGAATATTTTCCAGTGGGAAAATACTTTATCCAATTTTTACTTCCAAAATTAAGTCTAAACTATTAATTAGTTTAAACTTAACTTATCAAATATTATATTGTGAAACAGTTTATAGAGATTAATTCATACATTAATTTAGACAGGAAATAAAAAACGAGACACCAATATTATAAAATAAACTGAGCTTTTATTAATATTTAGAAATATTACAAAACTTTTAAAAGAAATACAAGAATAAATTCTACAACTATTTCTACAGCATAATATTAAAGTAAAGAAAAGGATGATGAAATACAAGATAAATGGGGGTTTTTATAGCCTCCCCATGGCTGTTGATGATGCGAATATCCGAATATCTTTGGAATATTCCTCTTTAATTTTTAGCCCTAGATCTTCTCTTCCTTTCTCTTTCTTTGATCGGATGGTGGTGATGATTCAATCTAGCACACGGATTGCCAACGTGGCATCCGTGTGCTAGTTGTGCTTCTTTCTTGGCCTCTGATTGGTGGGATTGGCTAGATGAGGTGTTGCTTCCAATTAAAAGATGCCACGTAGCCACTGCATACCTCTTATTCTCTTCCTATAACTATGGGGGTTTTAATCCTCTTTTCTTGAATTAATAGAATAAATAAAAAGCCCTATGAAATATGGACTTTTTACCATCTAGGGTTTGATAAACAGTAACTTAAAAGTTACTGGTTTTTCTTTGTTTGGGGAAGATGGAGTGGGGAAGAAAGTACATTGATGTTATCGAAACATTTATTTAATAAGTGAATGAACGGTTTGGGTGTGGGGATAAAACAAGAGAGTAAAAAAAATGTGTGAAAAATAATGAGTGGGTAAGGTAGGTCGGTTGTATTTATTCATTTGGTGTGGGAAATGTTTATTTATGAAAGGAAGTAACGAGTTTTTTTAACTGACATCAAACCCTAAAAGCCCATTTAAAACATTCGTTTCTTTCACTTCCTGTTTTGGGCTTGGGCCCAATGAAATCTTCTATCCAATTATAATTTCACTTTTGGGCCTTTTGGACTTTAAAAACTCCTCAAAATATTAACTTGTAATCTAAATGGGCCTTTTAGCCCATTTACCCCATTGTGGGACCCACTTGATCCGTTTTGTTGACAAATGATAAAATCCGCTAAAGTCGAGCTTGATTTTGGCTTCTTTGATCTTTTTCTTCAATCTTGTGTCGGTTTTGCCGATTTTCGTAAACTTGGTACCTATACACATTCAAACAAAAAACAAGCATATCCAAGGCATATTTGATACATTTTGTGCAATATTTCGTTGTTTTAAGCTACTAATGATATGAGTAATTACACTCATATCATGCATGCTACTTGTTTATGTGCTCGGTACCACGTTAAGCCAACCAAGAAGCACCTCAAGGAGGTTAAAAGGATATTTCGTTATCTCCGGGGAACCATTCACATGGGTCTCTGGTATACGAAGGATTCTGGTTTTAATCTAACCGGCTTTTTAGATGTCGACCATGCAGGGTGTCATGATACATATAAGAGCACCTGCATTGGAACACAATTCTTAGGTGAGAAGCTAGTGAGCTGGTCTTTAAAGAAACAAGATTGTACGACGTTATCCACCGCGAAAGTAGAATATGTGTCTCTATCCGTGTGTAGTGCTCAAGTACTTTGGATGAGAACATAGCTCACGGATTATTACTTTCACTTTAACAAAATTCCTATTTTTTGTGATTCACAATCAGCCATAGCCATATCTTGCAACCTAATCCAACACTCCAAGACGAAGCACATAGTTGTCTGATTCTATTTCATAAGGGAGCACGTGGAAAGAGGAATGATCGAACTGTATTTTGTCAAGACAGACTACCAATTGACCGACGTCTTCACCAAAGCACTTCATCAATACAAATTTGAATTCTTGGTTCGTCGACTTGGTATGCGTAGTTTCCCTCCCGATGAGCTTGAACGTCTTGCACATTTGAAGTAACCTTGTATATATCTATTAGAAATTCAAAATACAAAAATATAAAACCTATAAAACCAAAATAAAAAATGAGAAAATCTTTCAAAAATACCAAAAATATTCTCTTCGACATGTGTCTCAGAATTGATAATATGGATGTACTTAGAAATATCGCTCAATAACGACACGGATATGTATATAAAGTTCGAGTGAGAGTCGTTTGTTTTCAAAACATGTATTTTCTATTTTTCTCACAATGGCTTATAGTCAAATGTCAGATTATAACTCGACCCCCAGAGAAAGGAAAGTCTATGACTTATCCTCAACAACGGGAAATTAATTTTTCTCGTTAATGGGCTTATATCAAAACATTAAAAGTTTTAAGCTCATGAACACAAGGAAAATGTTCACTTATGTACATTATTCCTCAACAACGGGAAATTAAGCTTTCTCGATTTTTTAGCACAATTTCTGAAGTTATTGTCAAAAGATTTTTTTTCAAATTCTTTCAAATTTGTGTACTCATATACTCCCTCATTTCATTTATATAATCTTTTTTCGAGGGAGAGTATAAAAATCTCATAAAATATAGTTCTAAATGTTTAGAAACATTATTCTCTCCATGTTACATCACTAGTTTATCAAAATTTTCACAAACACGTGCAATTTTTTAGGGAGAGAATAGTGATTAAAATGTTTTATTTTGGGTAAGATCTTTCATATAAGTGCTTTCTCGTCCTAATATGTGCAAATACATTTTATTTTATGATGCACGTATGTAGGGGGAGTGTTTTTGGTGATATAGAAAACTATCAAGGTGTAAACATCGACTTCGTTAACACCTTCATTGCTTTTTCAATCAGTTTTTCTAGTTACGATATCTATACCATTCAACACATTTATTCATGACGCCATTGGTGTCAAAAGGCGGTTATGTATCCGTCCTATGATCCAACCAAAACCGGAGGGATCTTCCAAGGAACAATCCGTTAGAATTTAGAAGTCCTTAGGAAAGATGGAGTAGTTGAGTGTACGAGAATAATGTCGACTAAAGACTTAAGCTAGCACTGAAACAATCACAACAAGGTTCTAGTAATGACGTTTTGGTAAGCATTGAAGGGGTTGAAAATGAAAAAGAAATGTAAGGATAAAGGGTTTAAACAAAGCGGCCCTCCATGCAACTTAGGCAGGAATCGGGTCAACACATCTACTATCAAAATCACTTAGATGATTTCTGGTATTGAAGACAAGACAACATGGACCTTGTGATGCAATGCACAACCCATCCCAGCTAACTCAAGCTTCTCTCAAAAGAAGTTTGTTTTATTGTCACGGACTTCAACTCATTTCTATCGACTTTCTCACTTCGAGATAGTAGATATTGAAAAGGTGGCAGTGTGCTCCAGCCTCCGATCACCAAATAAACGTGCACTTATAAAGTCTAGAGCCAACGAGATTCGTCAAAAAATCTCATTAGGACACTAATTCCATATATCAATTATTGTTCATCATTAGAACACAAGCGATAATTTATAGTGTTCTACACTCTATCCTTTTGATATTGCCAGAACATTCAAAGTGATACTCTTTATTATTCATAATGGTGGATGGAAATCCTTCCAGTATTAACATCAAACAGCATTGCGGTAGGTCATACGCAAGATTCTCTTTGAATTAAACATATGTTAACTAGAAAGCAACAGAAGTTTGATTCTTAATTGATTCAAAATCGTTCTAGGTCTCGACGCAATATCTTCATGATCTTGCCAGAACATTCAGAGTAATACTCTTTAGTATTTACGGTGACGAATAGAAATCCTTCTAGTGTAATCATCAAATAGTACTATGGTATGTAACTTGTGAGATTCTATACGAATCAAACTTGTGTCAACTGGAAAGCAACAATGGTTTGATTCTTAATTGATTCAAACTTGTTCCAGGAAATGAATTGACGATAAAATCAGCAGAATGGAACTGCATGATTCACTCTTTACTATGAATTATCTTTCGAGGTGTTCAAGTATTGAGAACGGCTACCACAGCCGGAAATCATGTCAAGGAAGTTCGTTGAACTTTCCTAATCACAGGTACAGTATTCGTACTTTATAACGGGAAATCGAAGGAATGCTAACGGTGGTGTAACCTCAAGAGTCGCAATTCAAGACAACATACTCAAGGCATCTATCAAGTAAATGAAGAAAGCTCAAGAACAACTAAAGACAAAGACTTCCGCTACTCTGCTTATCAAGGGAGATTGTTAGCAAGCTTTCAACACAATGCAAAGAATGAGTATGTGGGGAAAGACACAAGATCATAAGATGGAAAAGTTTCAAGATCAAGTCAAGGCAAAGATCAAAGATCCAAGATCACAAGTCATGAAAGGAACTATGAAGGAACTCTCAAAACAATGAGCTTTAAAGTCTGCAACAACAAAGAAGTGAAGTCACATATTACATGACCACCCCTTAGCGGGAGATTGTTAGTCGTATTTAAAGTGATTGCCATATAATATACCGTTGTAAAGCTCATGGAAAATTCTATCTAATGGTGTCGAGAATTCCAAGCTAATATTGTTTATGTAACGGTAATTAATCCCGAACACACGAATGAGGAAGGCCTTCATACACAAGACCTTATATTATAAAAGGCCTACACCTCCTTATTTGTGTGTGATTTTTCATTAGTTATTTTAGAGAGAGAAAGTTTCTTTTTTTTTCTCTCACTAGGAAATTCACACATCTTTGTTTTCTTCTTTTTCTCTCCTTAATCTAATCCTTCTTTTTTTGTTTAATCCTTTGTTCTTTATCTTCTTTATCTTTAGTTTTGTATCGTCTTATTATCTACATAAAAAATAAGGCCTAGATCTTATATATATATATATATATATATATATATATATATATATATATATATATATATATATATATATATATATATATATATATATATATATATATATATATATATATATATATATATATATATATATATATATATATATATATATATATATATATATATTTCATGTGTATTGCTTAGTCTTACACTAAGTCACTAAATTTTCAGGTCAAATATCAAATATACCCATAAACCAAACTATGTCTGATTTTCAATTCATAAAACAACAACGAACCAATTAATCATTCACCAATAATAATTATCCTAAAAAACTTTAAATAAACCTCAATAAAACTAAGATCCTACGACTTCAAACTATAAAAGAACCAAAAAATTTCAAGCCGAAAACTAGTTAGAACCTTTCTTTTCTTCTTCTTCATGGTGGAATGATGTAGCTCTGATGTTACTTGTTGGTATTCATAGTACGAAACCAACAAACAAAATTCAAATAAATTAAATAGAAGCTTTATTCAAATACCAAACCAAATTACAAAATAAAATATACAAAGAAAACTAATGTCATTTATCTTTATTTATAAGAAACCAATTAGCTAAAACATACTAAAATTCAAACATACAAAAATAGCAAAACTTGTAAAACAAGCCAAAAAATTTAGCAAAAACAAATTTATGAAATAAACCCTTATATTTAAATCACTTTTCAACCGTGTGTTCGTACGATAATAATTTAATCTCTCTGGTTTGATTCCATGAATTGCTTAGACTATCCTAGTCGAAGATACCACATTATATCTTGTGTTCTTTACCTTCTCCAAGTTGTTGTTTGTGTTCTTTGCTAATACACTAGTGTGTGTAGAAGCTATACGTTCTACAGATGGTTGTAGTGTGCAAGTGTCATATATCCTTGCGTTTTATGAGTAAAAACATTTATTCTCACTACATTACTTATTTGTTGTGTTTTTAAAGTTTAAGCAATCGTATTTTCTCTTTATGAGTCGTATACATAGATGGAATTTATAAAGAGATAGATCTAAACTAAAGATTTAAGATCAATGTAAACCATTAATTTAGCATATAACTAATTAATTAATCATATTCATTTAACCTATTTTTTACAAAAATAAATGTCTCACAAACGTTAAATCGTCAAATGATAGAAAATACACCATTACAACAAGAATTAAATCATATATCTATAGAGGGACACATGTATAAACTTTCGACGAACTTCTTTTTTTTGTTTAAAAAAATCATATATGATTTCCCAAAATCATACTGTATATGAATTTAGAAAATCATATATAATTTCAAAAAAATCATATACGATTCGTGATACGAATCATATATGATTTTTTCGAAAAAAAAATACGTCGAAAGTTTATATTTGTGCCCCTCGATAGAAAAATGAGTTAACAATTTGTGAGATATTTATTTTATAGAAAAAATAATAAAATATGTAATTTTGTTAGATAAAAAATAAATAATTGAAATTCATTATTTGGGTTTATGTTAGAAAAAGATTATACATTGAACTTTTTTCTTAGAAAATGTGATGATTCGTGGTAAAAGAAAAGGATTCTCCTGCCATTTTAATTTGCCAATACAATTTGGAAATTAAGAATCTTAAAATGAAATTGTGAATTTTTGGAATTTAATAATCTTGAATAATTAAACTATGGGCTTTAGGAAACATAATTGTTTTACAAAGAACTCGTAGACTTTTTGTTAATGCAACTTTAGAATTAAGTGTAACTCACATTAATATTAGTTGAAAACTTGGGGTAATGCTTTACAAGAGTCGAAGAGTAAGAGCCACACCTATCATGATAGTGGGATTACTTATCTCCGCGCATTTACGAAAAAGCCATTAAAAGAACTTCCAAAGTTAAATCGTATGCAACATCTTTCTAGTTTTTTAATGCATGGTGGCAGTCTTTCATTTCCTCAACCTTCAAGTGTTTCATGACATAAGACAAGAAAAATAGTTAAATAAGGAGTAATAAAGGAAGAATTAGGAATCCAACTAGGTGGTTACATTACAACAACGACATGTTGAAAACTAGAAAACTTTTTCTTTGTTTATAGCTTTTTTATTAAAGATTCATAAAATGCATGTTATGCCTTATTACTAGAAGTAGACTAAAGAGTGAGACTAAAACATTTGCTGTGTTTAGATTAGACCATAGCTTATGAAATTAATTAGTTCAAGGTCTAATATAGATTCTAGTTAAAAAATATAATGAGACATGTTTACTGTCTAGTTGTGATATCCGCGCTAGATGTGATCCATATTTCTATATGTAGTGTTTATTTGAAAGAAAACAATACCATAAGTTTGAGATGAAAGATACAACTTGAACGATAATTATAAGCTGGAGCTTATTTTCGGAGCTTATTTTCGTAGTTTAAGATAGACGAAAGATACAACTTGAACGATAATTATAAGCTCGAGGTTTATCTTGAATTCTAAAGATATATACTGTAACAAGTTAGGTATGAGAAAGATATATGCACCTTCTACTTCTAGTTAAGCACTCAATAGTTACCACTCACCTCAATATTATTTCTTTTTCTTTTTGGCGAACCAATACCTATGAAACAATTGATAGTTTGGTTTAATATAAATTTATGTACATTTGGTTTAATGTATTTGTATACGATTTTAAAATTATAAGTTTTAAATTAAATAAATTTACTAAAACACTTCTATAAAGATATCAGCTTCAACTCTCAACCTATAATATAAGTCCAACTCACTGCGTCAAACATACCCCTATGCATCTTTAATTATTATAAGTTATTGCGAGAGATGCAATTCATTCTTAATTTGTAATATTGATTTGCCGGGGTTTAATGACAACCGCATAACCAATAAAACATGCACAACGAAAAATAAACACACAATGTCTTGCAAACCAAGACGTTTATTAGAAAGATCTCCAATATAGTGATATAACTCAATATGCCACGTATGAAGGATGTTTAGGATACTAGTTATTCATGTTGTACATAAGCTCCGTGGCTTTTAGCCACATGCACGAAACGATTTCTTCTCTTTTTGACGCTCCACGTAAACTTCTAGGGTTTTTGGAAATGATCACCACTTTGACTGTGTCAACTGTCAAGTATCCATCGATACTACAGATGTTGAACTAGGGTTACGAGCCTATCACAAGTTAGGCGAGTACGAAAACCTGGATAAAACCTTAATCGTCCACGGGGACTAATTAAGGCACGATTAAGGTTTGGGAAAACCCTAATCAGTTGTACACGTGTGATCGATTAAAGGGTTTATACGAATTGGTCTCGTCGACTAAGTCAACTTGTAGTCAACTTCGAGATGTCAACCAACGGCTTCGAACCCTTGATTTGGTCGGTCGAACGCACGAAGGGGAGAATTTAGGGTATGCGAGGAGCTTTATGAGAATGACTAAGGAATCCTTCGTATTTATAAGGTCCAATCATTCTAGAATACTTGTAGGGCAAGTGTAACACCCCTAATTTACCTTGACGCAGCGGAATAATATTTTTAAGGGTATTACTTCATGATATGAAAGTAAAGTAATACAAAACAGCTCATAAGAGTGCTTAAATAAACTTCATTTATTCTTAATAAATTTATTCTTCAAAATCAGAGATTTTCAATAAAACAACTATACATACATTGTACATAACAGGTTCCCGAGATCTAGAAAATAGGTTTGAATGACAAAATCTTCCAAGATTATATCTCTCCACGTCATTAGTATGATGCTTCATGCTATCAATTTCAACACCTGAAATATGCTTAAAGTCAACACGAATGTTGAGTGAATTCATAGGTTTAAAATCAGTTTGAATACAAGATCCTTTTTCCTGAACTACGTTGTTATTTGCTCGTAAGTTTGAATAATAAGATGATTCAATTGCACTAAGCTTATGATACCGCGACTAGACATAGGAACCAACACTTTGCCCTTATGAGGAAGTCTGTCAAACTATCCTGATTAGCAAAATAAAGTATGCCTGTTTGACCACTGAGGTGCTAGCAAGTGCGACTTGCCTAGACAGGAGATGTCAGTCTCCAATAGTACTATTTATGATATTAGCGCTCATTCTGAGAAATGATTAGCGGTTCACAATTAAAAAGGGACTTTCATAGGCAGCAGTAAACATAGTGTCAATGAATCATATCTGGAAAGCATACCAAAAATACTTGTATTCCAATTTAGCATATATATATCCCCCTCACGGGTTTTGAAATCATTTGAAAGTAGTATACTTTAGTGAGGCTATGAACTCACCTTATGTCCAGTAATCTTGTCGGGTTTATGTTACACATATCAACTTGAGCTAACAAACAAGAGTGTGGTCTTACACCAACCTGTTTTATCATAATTGGTATGGTATTAAGTTTTAATTTTTTTATCAGTCTCTTTAAGCATTTGGTTATATTTTCTCTAATTATTATTTGGTTTTAATTCTAACACCATTGTTCGAGCCATCATACTCAAAAGCATTCTATAAACATTTGAGGAGCGACGACACTTTAAATTGTAAACTCAACCACTCAGTCAGAACATAATATCGAGATGAAACATCTTTATACAAAGCTCCCTAATAACATGATACTTTCATTACTTTTTCATATTCATAATTAATCTTCTTTAGTTTCAAAGTTGGCAAAAATAGCCCTTATAGTTAGATTTTGGTATAATTACATTTTTAACCCCTAAAGTATATAGTTTTAGTATTTGCATTTTAAACCATTAGTATTTAACCTTAGGGCCTCAAACATTTCAACCTTTATCTTATATCTTTAACTTTTACAAAATGACACTTTTGGCCCAAAATGTTAAATAGTTTCAGAAATGACAGTTTTAGTCCCTAAACTTGTAAAAATCACATAACAAGCTCAAAAATGATCCAACTAATCTAGGATATGAAAACAAAGTTTATGAACCCATTTATAATCATAATAAAAATATTTATCCAGAATTATAGCTTTTGAAAAGGGTTTTTGCTTATTATTTTATGTAAATTACAAAACTAGGGTTTTAAGACATCTTTAACTTATAACTTTCATTTAAAATGATGAAATGACTTAGTTTTCTTTAGATTGTCTTTCTAAAATATTTTTTTCATTATAACAACTCTAACTAAGCATTATAACAAGATCAAATCATGGTTAACATAGA
The DNA here is from genome assembly GCA_025667525.1 of Glebionis coronaria. Lineage (NCBI taxonomy): Eukaryota > Viridiplantae > Streptophyta > Magnoliopsida > Asterales > Asteraceae > Glebionis > Glebionis coronaria. Next base: position 193,362,854 of record CM046881.1, on the reverse strand, counting down.
TTTTATCTAGGTAGCTCCAAAATGCCTCCTTATGGCTTCTTATGAATACAACTTGCTATCAAAGCTTCAAGAGCTTTAGCGGCAACCTTATTGATCTGGTTTCTGGTCTTGGGGGATGTCCTAAGACGTACATAGAGGTGGATGTGAATAATGGGTAGGAGATACAAAGGAAACGGGGTGCAAGTTTTAAATGAAGACTATACGCCCCTATTTATACCATTTTGGAAACTTAGCCTCCAATTTCTGGTCTAGGACATGTAAGTTAGTTAGGATAGTGACTAAAGGAATCTATGGAAGTCTATGCAAGTCTAGGGGCTGAGTGTAAAAGCTAGTTTGATCAAATCTTCCATTTGTGGCCAAAAATAGATCACGGCTAGGAATGGATGAGAACAATGATGTGTAGCAAGCAAGGAGCTTACCCACCTGCTTGTAGACATTATAAAATATCCTAGTATTCATAAATATCAGGTTTTAAAACTTTTAATAGAGGGAAATTGTTTGAAAATGAGTTTTGTAGGGAAAATACAAAACCGGGTTTTAAAACTAGGGCTTGTAACTTATGGATTGTGTTTTTGGTGATTAAGGACTTGGGAAATTGATTAGTGAATGATTAGGGCTTAATTAGGGTTTACACATTCTATTTAAGATATTTGGGTTCTTGGTTTGGAATTTAACAAAGGTTTGATGTGAAAATGGAAAGTATAATGTAGATTAGGGTTTCTTAATGATCTAGGGTTAAATCTTAGTAAAAGGTTTTATCCTTCAATTTTCTACTGATGTAAACTTAATTTAGGTCCTATACATTGGGTTTTAAGTGTCCAATGAGTTCTCACACTTGGTATAGTAGTTTTTTTAGGTAAACATGTCTAAAGAGTGAAAATACATATTTTGACCTAATTTACAAGCCCTGCATTGAAATCTTGTACCTTGTGCTTTAGGGTACTTTTACATTGTCTTAATATAATCTTATAACTCTAATGAAGTCCTATAAATATTTATAGACTTGCCCAAAAAAACTAGGTAGTGATTCTATATAGATTTCTTAATATAAGGGTTTTTAGGTCATTAATCCTAATGACTTTCTAACGTGGGTAATTAGAGTTTATATCCTTATGTATACTTATTCTAGGGCTTATATGATATGTTTATGACTTCTACGGTTTCTACATTCTTGGTTTAAGGGTTTGTGTAGGTTGCTCATATTCTAGGGTTAATTAAGCGAGCTGAAGATCCTATGCTTTGATAACTTGTACCTTATGCTTTATGAACTTGTAACTTAACTTGAAATGAATGTATAATCTTAATATGATATGTAGTTGAGTTTTATAAATTGTGGCAAAAGATTATACTCTAATTCAATGTATAATGGATTTTATATGCTAATCTTGGTTACTAGGTCTTAACTTGTAATTAGCCTTGGATTAGTGAATATTAGTAATTTTGGATCAATTAAATTTCCTTTATATGATATATTGTAATTAGTACATTGTTTTTTATAATAGTACATAGATTTTATGTAGTTACATTGCTTGAAATATTGTTTATCAAGGGTTTCTAGGTGGTGATCTAGACTATTATGTACAATTACTTGTACTTAGGTTTTGTATGGTTTGTCCTTGCCATTATTTGGTATTATTATGTCCTTAGAGTATACTTTTTAAATTTTTTACGTTCCATAATGATTTATTCATAAGTATTCTTCATTCATGGTTTACTATTCTTGAGTTTACAATTCATTTATAAGAATTCTAGGGTTTCTAAGGGAATTTAGGGTATCATGGTTACATTTGAGATGTTCTTATTGATATTGAACTTATTAGATCTCTTTTATAACTTAAACTTTTGTCTTTCATCATTATAGGAATATGTGGTTATAATAGTTTATGGTGTGAGAAGCAGTTCATTCTACCAAGTAATATACAAAAAGCAAAAATTTCTAATGGCTTTTCCACTCTTATCCAATCATAGCATAGATTACACTTGTAAATTTTATGGGTTGTCATAGCCTCTCCCCCTTAAAGAAATCTATTCCCAAGATTATAATCATAACATGGTGGATCATAAAGGCAGATGTAGTTCTTGTGTTCCGCTTAACATTCTATTCATATATCAATGAATAAAGTGTTCACTGTTGTTAATTCTTTTTACTCAATCTCTTTATTAAAGTTATCGCGAAGAATGATATATTGACCATTTAGGTTGTAATTAAATCTTATAAAGATTACAAGAATAAGTGTAAGTCGTACCAATTAATCAGATAAATCCTCTTTAGTTCTCTAAATAGGAAGAGAAATGTGATTATTTATGAGTTTCTTTGGGTAAAACTCAAGTTAATAAGTCACAACTTGCTTAAAAATCCTGAATGAATTATTGCATCTCTTAAAGTCAATAAGGAAAGCATCTCACCAATGTTAATACTGTTTTACATGGTGTAGCTTCTTATCCTTCTTGAGAAAATATTGGTCATTATTCTTGGTAAAGATTTTTCACAAATCACCATTTTAATTTAGTAAATAGCTAACAGTTACTTCCTATTGCACTACGAATGTTCTATTACTATAATACTTTCATAGGATAGGTGCATTTCCAGATAATATGATGCATACATGGAGTATGAAATTCTAATATCTGGATAGTTCTCTCACTTTAACCTATTGGTATAGAAGGAAATATTCTTTCTTAATGTATTCAATATTACAGATATCGGCACTTTATGTCAAAAGATTATTTTTGGGATAACCTATATCCTTTATGAAATACAATTGACAGTGATCTAGATGGTGTCATGTCGTATCTTAAGAAATTCTAAAATAAGTTTCTCATTACTTGTTCTTACCAATTTTTCATAAAGAAAATTTAGTTTAAACATTTTGTAATTTAGATTTTGAAATTCCGTCAAGATATAAGTTGAATATTTAGTCCAAAGATAATCAAATAATTCGAAGTACATATAACACAAATGAGTTATTCTGCCAGATAGTGAAGTAAAATAACACTTAAAAATGAAATCAAAAATTTCATAGATTTTTATTGATAATACTCACGTATGTTTAACACACATATTTACAAAGTACGGAAATCTAAAAATATGCCTTGCTCCAACAGTATCGTGTTTGATGACCCATTTTGAAGCAGTTCTGACACTTTGTTGTGCAATTCCTAGTGTGATGCAATAGACACTTCATACATTGGGGAATGTGTAGCATAGTCATCGTATCTTATTGGTTTGGAAGGGTTAACTAGGTTAGGATTTGGGTAATATAAGTAGGGAAAATAGGGATCATAGGTAAAGTTTAAGGAATTGGGTTTAGTTTCAGCAGATTCTTTTTTTTCTTTGATAAATTTACGTTTAAGGGTATTGGATTCTTGCACAGGATTGTGCTTGATTACATGATCCATTAATTTCTGAGAAATCTTAATGGCTTCTTCTAAACTATGGGGTTTAGAAATAGTAATCATCCTTCTGAATATTTGGGGAAATCCTTTGATAAAAGCCTTCATCATCCTTTGCGAATCAGTGATAGGATACAATTATGCTAACTCTTGAAATTTTCTCAAACAGGCTTTGAGATCAATTCCTTGTGTTGCTAGGTTGCAAAATTCCTTTTTCACTTTCTCGATTTCTTTTGAAGGATAATATCGTGTTATTAGGAGGCACTTAAAATCTAACCACTTCATCTTATAGGCTTCTTCTAAACCAACAAGTTGAGTATAGTAATTCCACCATGAAAATGCTTCATTAGTTAGGGTACTAATCGCAAGCTTTACTTGGCGATCCTCACGTAACTACTTTGCGAGAAAATCATTTTTGTCCTTTCAATCCAATGGGCAATACCAATAACGTCTTCATTTCCTTGAAATTTATATAACTGGCTAGTTATATAGTCTTTCGTTGGATTAACATTTCTTACTATTTTGAAGATCGGTATTTTCAAGGCTGCAGTTACTTTATTGTTAGTTATTCGCTGAAGTCTTTCGGGAGTTAGGAGAGAAGATATTGATGTCCTTAAATGTGTCATTCTGAATTAGAAGACAAAATTTTTGAAATTTAGATATACTTGTCTATTAAGCATTTGTCATATGCGTATACATACAATGCTTTACGAGCATAAATTTTCCAAAAATTTAGAAACATAAAAGTTTTTAGGGAATAGGTTTATAGGGCTCTAACAACTTTTCCTAGGTTTCTTAGGTTATTTATCCTTTATTTAGATTAATACTCTCTTTAACCAAATAGACGTGAGAAGTCCTTTTTAGTTTAAGATAATATCTTTCTTTTGCTATAATTCTTTTAAAGACTTATACTTTTCAAGTATTTCTCTTTTCTAGAATAATATGCAAATAAAGGAAAAATGAAAAAGAAACTTTTATTTATTAACAATCTGCTCTACTGATGGACAGATAAGCTTCTTTGTTACATAAAAGTAAAGACTGATAGCTAGAATATTTATATGGCTTTTTGGGAAGCTGAAATATTTAAAAGATGGTCTATTTCTTTTTCTTGGGATCCTTGATTTCTGCTAACAGAGCTTTGATGTTGTCTTGTTGTCGAACTTGAATATCCTCGATAAGTTTTTCCATTGCTGCCATTCTGGCTCTTGCTAAGGTGATTTCCTCTTCACTTATCCTTTTCCTATTACGTAACTCATAATTCTCATTGTTTACTCTTATAAAATTACTCTCTAATTTCTCTATTTCCTCTTGCGTCATTTCTTGTTCACACCTTCGCCTTTTGACTTCATATTCCAAATCCTCAATACAGTTGGGTGGCACTTCGTTGAAATATTTGATCATATTCTCCATTTGTTCCACAAATAGGTTTTGGTTTTTTGGGATATTATTGGAAGCTTGGGATGAAGGAGTTTGATACTACGGAATAGGTATATTTTCATTATTTGGTTGGGAATTATTTTCTGGTGATAAAGGGTTTGTTAGCATCAAAATATTCAGTCAAACAAGAATGCTCGGTCTTATGTTTATTATGTATCGTATTTTAGAACGTTGTAATAGGTAGTAGATTTAGTCGTGTTATACGGGCTTTACTTTAGGCTAAAGTTCATTCATAAGTAGCTAAAGCCCAAAAGGAAAGCCCGACCCATTAGAATATAGTCCATAACCAAGCCCGCATGTGGGTGGACTATATATGTTGATCCCAAAGTCAGATCTTAAACCTTAATAGCTTGTTTAAGGGTTGTGATAGAGAGAAAGAATTCAATCTAACACTAGAGAAACTTTGCAAAGCAAAGTAACTAAACAAGATGCGGAATGTAATGTTTAGCACAGGAACAAATGAGATTCAAACGTTGAACTTTAATATATCAAAGATATACGAATACCCAAAGTGGTATTAGGGTTTACAAAACCTTAAAGTAATAATAATGAAAAACGAAATGAGAAAAAGACACACTTTGCATGCTAACCTAGTGAGTCCTTTTATAGATGCAAGGACCCACGTACAAGATCACTACTAACAAACTATGGAAAGTATTAAGGAATAATAACTGAAACGCGCAAAGATCTATTCCATGTTTATCTTGACAGCAGGGCCTTTGACTCCAGCAGGGGAACGGATCCCCCTGCCTTTGTTATTTAGCAGGGGGAACTTACTCTAGCAGGGGTATGAATAATCAACTAGCAGGGGAAACAAGTAAGCATAGATTTATTCCCAACAATACTCCCCTAAACTTGTGCTTTCCCCGAAAAGACAAGTTTCTGAATAAATGCTAGTTGATGAGGATGCTTACAAACTCTCTGGCCAAATCTGACTATGAACCATTCTTACCAGATCATAAGCAACAGGCTTTTTGGCATCAACAATTAACTTAGCCTGTGCTAACTTCTTCAAGGTTTCCTGAGAGAAAGGATAATACCTATGATTGAGTAAATAAACACTCACCCCTTCCATTACTACCTCATAAACCCCAGAATTTGTAAATAGCTTCCAATACACCAAATCTCCTTTATTCACTGCATCAAATAGAGGATCAAATAATTCATGTTCATACATTCTATGCATGCACTCCCAGATTACCCAATCCTTCTCCACACCATCCATGGTAGGAGGTTTTGCAGCAAACGTTTTCTTCAAGATTTTCCACAGATCTTCTAAGTCTTCACTATCCAAAATCTGAAACATGACATCTAGGCTTAGAAATGTCTGTGCTGTATTGTCAGCCCTTGTAAGCTTCCACCAAGTTCTCCCTTTGTGTTCATAAACAGCATACTCTATAATAGCAAACTTCTTTCCAAGTTCACTAGGTGAGATTTCATCATTTTCCTGCAAAATCAGCTGTTTATCAATTTCATCATTTGATGGCCCTTGAGACTCTTTAGTGATTATGCCCACTTGCTCCATCCTCTTGAGTCTCTTTGCTGCTCTTTGTGAATTAAGTACAGACTTCTCAAGTGCTTCTGGAAAACTTTCACCTGCTTGGTGTGATTCACCTGCTTGGGATGATGCACCTGCTTGTGTAGTCTCTCCAGCTTTTCTTTTCTTTGTTGCTCCAGCTTTCTGTAGCACTTCACTTTGTCTCCTAAGATACTCAGCTTCCTCAGGAGTGTTGATAGTCATCCAATCCTCCACATCATACAGCTTTAGAACTGGTCTGACTGCTCTCTTTATGGCTTCAAAGCTCATATCTCTGAAGTCACCATCCTTCCACTTTCTATGCCTTTTAAGTAGAACTTTGTAGTGATCAAGTTGCCCTTTCTCTGATGTTCTATACTTCTCACTCTGAATTTGCATTGCCCTTCTTTCCAGATATTCAGTTTGAAATTTGTAAACAAGGCAAGTCAACTCATACTTGTCTTCCAAAGGAGCATTTTTCAACTCCTTCTCCCATTGATCAAGAAATTCTCCAACATGAGGTACCCTGTCATCTAGTTCCCTATGCATAATCTCAACCTGTTTTAGCATATCTTTGGGCCTCATCTTCTCCATCCTTTGATCCTGCATATCCATTTCCTCTTGTTGTAGCCTGAGAGCTACTTGTGCATCATGTGCTTCTTGGATCTTCTGCTGTTCAGGAGTCAGATGCTTGTATTTTCTCTTGGACTGTTGCACCATGATTCCTTTTCCTTTGTCTTTTGAATCCACTGCTGGTGCTGGTTTTGCTTTAGATGCAGGTTCTTTGATTGTTATCCCCTTCTGAGCTGGTTGCTTTCTGTTCTTCCTAACAAATGTTTGAGTAATGTTCTTAGCAGGGGATAAACTTACAGCAGTGGGATCAGCAATGGCAGGGGAAACTTTTGAAGCAGGGGCTTCTTCTTGATTGCCCATGGTGAGCAATGTTTGAGCAATATCTTTGGTTGCACTCCCCTTGTCACTTCCTTTATCAGCACTTTCTCTCTCCATTCCTTCCTTAGCACCTGTTATCTTTCCATGCTCCCTACCAGGATATGAATAATACTCAGTAGATCCTTCTTTGGTTGGAATTTCCTCCCCTTTGGAAGCATCCTCATCTGTGGAAAGAATCAGTCTGGGCTTTCTCCTCCCCTCAAGAGTAGCAAGTCTGGTTTCCAAATGAGAGATAACCAGACCTTGCTTTTTGACATCTTGTACAAGTTGTGCATTCTGCCTTTTCAGGCTCATGCACATTTTCGTCAATTCCAAGTTTGTCAAAGGTTTCATACTGCTCTCAATCCTAGAAGGGGATTGCTCCCCTTGTTGGATATCATGGAGTGGGGGAGAGGACTTATTGATGGTGTCACTATCCTGCTCACCCCTTGAGGATGAGACAGTAGTGGCAGCCAAACCCCCAGGTTGCTCCAAACTTTTGGAGACTCTCCTTTCTGCTGCTTGTGAAGATTCACCAGGCAAGGGAGACCTGGCAAACCTGGATTTTGAACGCCTTTCTTGTTGTGGATCAGCAGGTGGTAGGTTCCTGGCAGGGGATTCAGCAGGTTGATTTATGGCTGTTTGGTTTCTGACTTCTTCCCGTCTGATTTGGTCTAGCATAATTGAAGTAAATGGAATGTTTCTGCCAGAGAACAAAGGTGATGGTGCAAGTAATGTGGTGAAAAGTTTGGTTGTGTGTTTGGTTGCTGAAAAATAGTTTATGTGTGTAATGGGACCATGATCACTCATATTCAGCAAAACTTCTATGAACCTTGGATACATACAAAACTTTGAGGTGCTTGAAACATTTTTAATCATGCCTTTAAAAATCATTTGAGAAAAACAATACTTCCTTCCTGTTGCAAAGCAGATCAGGGCAGAAGCTATCTCACTACCAACCTCATTAAAAGCAGTGGTTTTGGGTGACAAACATTGCATAATAGTATGAATCAAAAATTTCCAATGAGGGGCAAACTGGCCTTTAGCAAACTTTAATTTTTGATTTTCAGAAAGTTTATACCCCCATTTTTCAAGACCTTCAAAAATTTCAGCCTCAGAAAAGTTGGTTATTCCATCCTCATCATCAAGGAGGAGATTCTCCCTGATGGAGGCAAGTGTGATTACCTTGGAATGACCATCAACTGTGCTTTGAATTATGACCTCTCCATTCACTGTTTTGGTCATGGCTTTAGACCAGAACTGTTGAATGTGTGAGGTATAAATGCGAGGATTGATGAGAAGGGCCACTTTGAAGTACGAAGACTTTAAAAAGGCCACAGCCTCAGCAAACTCGGCTGGTTCATCATGAAGCAAAGCAATTTGGTTATGATTAGGAGCAATTTTAAGGGTCATGATGAATTTGGAAAATAGTTTAGAGGTTTATAGAGATGAGAGGTAAGTGGGATTAGGTCGAGAGAGATTTGTGGACCTGCTGGTAAAGGGAATTAAGTTTATATAGACAAATTGAAGGGTTGTGATTGGACCAAAACTTTCAAATTGCAAAAATATCAAGAATAAATCTTGATAAAAAATTAATATATTTGAAATAGAAGGAAAAGATTACCAATCAACGAAGAAAGCGCCTTAAATATCTTTTAAAAAGAATAAAATATTCCCTAACCAAAATTTAAGCAAGCAGGCCCAACGGCTATGAACAGGGTAACGGTATTGTCGGTCAACGGTCAAACAGGGGAAAGTTGTGAAAGCAGGGGAATGAAAGATAAAAGCAGGGGAAACTTTCCTAGGGATATTGAACTAGTCATGAAGAGACTAATGCTAACTAGCTCTGCTCTAATGCACACACTTGTATACACAAGATAGATACATAGAAACTCAAGAGTCCTCTATTCAGCAATTGTCCCAATACAAAAAGTTAATACATAAGTCCCCCTACACCAGGTTATCCCAAGAAATCATGCATACCCCAGTCACCATCCCAACCTTGTCCCTTACCTATGGTCAGTTAGTCTTGGCAATGTGTGCCACACATCTGTATTTTGAACAGCAAGCTGCTTGAATAAAGAAATGTAAACCCACACTACAGTGCCTCAAGGTTTCAGAGTTTAGACAAGCTTTGCAGCAAGTCATCATTACCCTGAACCCCCACTCACCAATGGATATGATCTAGAATCATATATGAGTATCCTAAGAATACCCTGAATCCTAAAGGTTTGACCTAACCTCCCCTGAAACATAGAGTATATACCTGATCCACCAAGGAGAGTAGTATGCACCATATGAACCTCTGCATTGTTAGTCTAAAACCACATAAAACCACTTTTGTAAAAAGAACACACCCAGTTGAAGAGAAAAATTCTCTTGGCAGGGGAATGAACCCCAGGCAAGGGAATCAGTGTTAAAAAGCAGTGGAATGAAAGAAATGGTAAAATTGACTAACAATTATACAACAACAGCAGTGAAGTAACCCTGATTACACAGGACAAAATAGACATCAGATTTTAAGGAGTAACCATTCCAATACCTGCAACCAGATACTGAAACCTCCCTACCTCAAAAGCTTTTGTTAAAAGATCAGAAACATTAAGTTCTGTATCAATTTTCTCAGGGACAATCAGTCCTTTTTCAAAACAATCTCTGATAAAGTGATGTCTTATTTCAATGTGTTTGGTTTTGCTATGAAAAACAGGGTTCTTTATGATGCAAATAGTGCTGTTGTTGTCAATAAATATCTTGGTTTTAAGAAAGTTGTACCCATAATCAAGCAATTGATTTTGCACCCAAAGAACTTGACCACAGCATGCAGCAGCTGCTACATACTCAGCTTCAGTTGTGGATGTTGCCATGATAGTCTGCTTCTTACATTGCTAAGATATAAGCCTGCTCCCCAAAAATTGGCATCCCCCTGTTGTAGACTTCCTATCATTGTTGTCACCAGCATAATCACTATCTGAATAAGCTATCAGCTCAAATGGTGACTCCTTTGGATACCAGAGTCCTAAGGTAGGATGACATTTTAGATACCTAAAAATCCTTTTCATAGCAAATAAGTGACACTCTGTTGGTGACACCTGGTATCTTGCACATAAGCAGACTGCAAACATGATGTCAGGTCTTGAAGCAGTGAGATACATAAGAGACCCAATCATAGACCTGTAATTCCTGACATCAATAGGCTTTCCAGGACCATCCTTACCCCATGGATGATCCTTGTCCATGGGAGTGGACACCTTCTTCCCATCAGACATGCCAAACTTCTTTACAATCTCAGCTACATATTTGTCTTGTGAGATAAATATCCCATCTTTCCGCTGCTGAACTTGTAACCCCAAAAAGAAGTTTAGCTCTCCCATAGCACTCATTTGAAATTTATCCTGCATCAATTTGGCAAACTCTTTGCTAAGCATGGAGTTAGTTGATCCAAAAATGATGTCATCCACATAGACTTGTACTAGCAGAAGGTCACCCTTTTGTTTCTTAGTAAATAGGGTCTGATCAATCTTCCCCCTGCTGAACCCATTGTCTAGGAGATATTTGGAAAGAGTACCATACCAGGCTCTGGGAGCTTGGTGAAGGCCATACATGGCCTTTTTCACCTTGTATACTTTGTCAGGATGTTCTGGATCTTCAAACCCTGGTGGTTGCATGACATAGACTTCTTCATCAATGGTGCCATATAAGAAGGCACTTTTCACATCCATCTGAAAAACAGTGAAGTCCATGAATGAGGCATAAGCAAGAAATAATCTGATAGCTTCAATCCTTGCTACTGGAGCAAACACCTCTTCATAATCAATCCCTTCTTCCTGAGTATACCCTTGTGCTACCAACCTTGCTTTGTTCCTGACAACTATTCCCCTTTCATCCTTTTTGTTCCTGAGTACCCACTTGGTCCCAATAGGCCTTGCCTATTTGGGACAATCAACCAGAATCCAAACCTCTTGTATGTCAAATTGTAAGAGCTCCTCTTGCATAGCTTCAACCCAGCTTGGGTCATTTAAAGCCTGAAAAATCTTCTTTGGCTCTTCTTGTGACAAAAATGCAGTAAACAGACAACATTGCATGTTGTCATGATTGAACTTCATGGTGATGTTAGCAATGAAGCTGTGCTCCTTTGCTGTATACCTTGTATGTATAGGGGCTTCAGGATCACCAATGATCTGAGAGATAGGATGATCCTTATTGATTCTATAGGTAGGCTGCATGATGACTTCTGTTTCATCTTCTTCCAAATCAGAATTGATGGGGCTATTTTGATTAGGAAAGAAGTCCTCAAAGGAACTTCCAAATGAGACAGCATGACCTAAAGATGGGTGCTTGTGAGCAGAATGAAGCTCTGAATAACTAGGGCCACCACTCCTGATGATTCTGCTTCCACTGCTGGATATGATAGGACCATCATTTATGGGTGTAGATGATGAGATGAGTGGGGATTCTCTTTCTGCATCAGTAGTCTTATTAGCACCATGATCCTTTGTGAGAGAGGAATCAATTTCTCTAGCAGGGGAATCCAGGATTCCACTGCTTTCAGCCATTCCACTGCCTTCAGACATAGCAGGGGATGAGATTGGCTGTTCTTTTCCTGAAGCAGAATTATCTTCTTGTTTATCAGCTTCACTAGGAAACAATGAGGGTACATTCATGTACCTCAGAGGTGACTTCTCAGCATCAATTGTTTCTTGAGTACCTGAAATGTTAGTGTTCTGCAAGACAACAGGTACATAATTCATGGACTTGGAAAGTACATCTATATCAAAGAACCAGTCAGGACCTGTTTGAACATCTTCAGGTTTGTCTTCAAGAAAGTTCACATGAAGATTTTCTGTGATTTTGCTTGTCTTCTTGTTGAAGACCCTGTATCCCTTGCTGTTTAAGGAATAACCCACAAAGTATCCATCATCACCCTTTTCACTAAACTTACCAAGATTGTCAATGGTGTTCAGAATAATAACATGACACCCAAAAGGTCTGAAAAAGTCAATTAAGGGAGGTCTTCCATTAAACAGCTGATAAGGGGTCTTGTTGTGTGTCTTGACAACCAAGGCCCTGTTTTGCACATAGCAAGCAGTGGATACAGCTTCAGCCCAAAAGATAACTGGAAGTTTGGAATCAGACAGCATAGTTCTTGCAGCTTCAATGAGTGTCCTATTCCTTCTTTCTGCCACTCCATTCTGTTGAGGTGTTCTAGCAATGCTAAATTGCCTCTTGATGCCTTTGTTTATGCAGAAAGAATCCAGCTTATGATTTCTGAACTCACCACCATTGTCTGATCTTATGGTAACTACCCTCATGCTTTTTGACAGTTCAATTTGATTGATGAAACCAATGAGTACATCAGCAGTGTCACTCTTTTCAAATAAAAAGAATGTCCATGTAAATCTTGAAAAATCATCAGTAATCACTAAGCAGTACCATTTCTTCATTATACTTGCCACAGAAGTAGGACCAAAAAGATCCATATGTAGCAGTTCCAATGGCTTGGTGGTGGACATACTTGTTTTTGACTTGCAAGATGCTCTGTGTTGCTTCCCTTTCAGACATGCTGCACAAGTATGTTCAGTGGCAAAAGACTTGGAAGGAAGACCATGAACCATATTATGCTTTACTAGTTTGTTCATGTTCTTGAAATTAAGATGACCAAGTCTTCTATGCCATTTCTTACATTCATCTGCTGAAGCTTTGGCAATGAAACATGTTTCATTGTCTTGGAGAGAGATGTCCTTGAGATCAATTGTGTACATGTTCTTCTGTCTTGGTGTTCTGAGAACAATTGGAGTGTCTTTTGGTAAGACAAATTCCTTTCCTAATACCAAGCATTCAGTGTCAGTAAACAAGACAAAATTCTTGTTATCAGTCATCTGAGACACACTGAAGAGATTATACTTGAGTTCCTTCACCAAGTACACATTGTCAAAAGTCATCCCATTTGTGACAATAGTTCCTTTCCCTGTTATAGTTCCATGCCCATCTCCAAAAGAAACACCATCATTGTCATGCAGGGGTACAAAGTTAGACAAGTAAGCTTTGTGTCCAGTCATACTTCTTGAGCATCCACTATCCCAATATGCTCTATCATCCCTTGTCTTCTTTGTCACCTGCAAAAGGAAAACCAAATTAGTTTTTCTTGGGGACCCAAGCCATTACAGACTTGGATCTACCTCGTGTATCAATGTAGGATAGCTTATCAAAAACTAGAGATACACCATTAGATTGAGTACCCCTTTTGGGTTCCCAAACCCAACGAGCTGAGGCTTTCACAGCTTTTCCCCATCTTCCCATGTTCCTAGAAGGTACAACTTTTCTAGCAGGGGATACCCCAGTTTTAACAGGGGAATCCTTATGCTTATCAGAGGGAACCCACCTTTTGTTTTGGCCTCTGTTCATGTGTTGGTAAGGACTAGGGCCAGTTCTATATGCAGTATAAGGTGTTGGGGTGGTCACAGAAGTGTTGGGCTTTGGATGAACATCGTTTTCCTTCCTAAGGGCTGGAGCAACATATTTCTCAGCTACTCTATTTCTCAAGGCAGGGGCAACATACTTGGCAGGGGAAAAGGATTTTGCCCCTGCATTTAGAAGAATGGCTCTAGGTTGCATATCTTTTAAGGGATTTGCAGCCACCATCTCCATTGGTGCCTTACACTCCTGATAAGTGTGTTCAAAACTGCCACATGTGAAGCAGGGCTTGGTATTGATCACAAAGTCTTTTCCTAATTGATGAGACTTTTGATCATTCCAATTCCTTTGATTTCCTCTGACATTCCTGTACATACCAGCATATTTAATGGTAGGTTTAGGAGACTGTGGCCTAGCCTTAGTTTTGGAAGAGACGCTCTTAGAGTTTGGATTGCTGCTAGAAATTCCTTCTTTTGAAAATCTAACAGGGTTGTCAATTTGCTTTAATCCAACCTGTTCCTGTTCAACATCCCCAATAACACTAGTTTTAACTAGAGACTCTTCTGTATCAAGGTTATTAGGTATATAAGCACTCAAGTCAAACTCAATGTCATCCTGTTTTTCAAAACAAGGGAGACCAGTCCATGACAAGTCTTTTCTAGGGTAGGCAGCATGGATGTTAGCAGGGGGTGGAGGTATAGTAGCATTCATGTTCTTAATTCCAAACCCTGTTTTGTCCTTAGGAGATTGACCAATTTCAAATGCCTTGGTTAAATCTTTTGAAGCTTTTCCAAATTTTTCAACAGTTTCCTCATCTATCTTTTGGTTAGCTTTGAAAATTTCAAGTTCAGCAGTTAAAACATTTATAGATTGGTTATTCTCCTTGGCATCTCTTTCTAGAATCACAATGTGATCCCTATAATCACTTTCTCTTTGCCTATACTCTCTTATGGTGGACTCTAGTTGTTCTAAAGCACGTTTGTAATTATCAAGATCATTATCACAATTGATATAGTCAGCTTTTACCTTTCTGATTTGATCATTTAAAGATTCAGTATTTTTCTACAAGCTTTAGTACAGTATGAGTCATCATATACCTCATTGTCAAAGCTGGAACTTGACATGGCCATAAGTGCAAAGTCTTCTTCCGTTTCCTTAGCCATCAAAGCTTGATTTCTTTCCACACTTTCTGTCATAGCACTCCAGTCCCATCCATTTGCTCCATCTATCCCCTGCATAGCTACCATGGCTTTAGCACCAGAATCCTCATCCTTTCTATGGCTATTTCCAGACTTAGGTCCTCTGCACTCCCTGGCAAAATGACCCTTCTTGCCACAATTGTAGCATTCAACTTTTGCTTTATCAAACCCAGCCACATCAGATGGATTAATTGTGATCTTCTTCCCATACTTCTTGTGGAACCTGTTGGCTCTCATGCTTAGCAAAGCCATATTCCACTTGATATCCAATTCTTCTAATGCTTGCTTACTGATTTGATTCAGATCTTCATGTAACACTGTAGATCCTTGTGGCCCTTGAGATGCTATGAAGGCACATGCAGTATCAACGCTGAATGTAGCTGGTCTTTCTTCATCATAGGAAGGTCCAGACCTGGTAGCAGGGGAATAAGTAGCAGGGGCTACTTCTATTCCACTGTTCTTGGCGATTCCACTGCTTTGTGATATGAATGCCATGTTAGCAGGGGAATCAGCGACTCCACTTGAGTTGGTGGGAATTGTCCCTTTTGACTTCATTTCATTGACAATAGGTTCAAAAACTTTTAAGTTATTGTATATATCATCAATGTTCTTGTTGTCTAAGTCATCCTTATTCTGCCAGATTGCCTTATAGACAAACCATTCTTTCTGGAGGCTGTTAAGAAACCTGGTATTCACCTGCTCTCTTGACACCTCAATATCAAAGAATTCCAAGTGGGCCACCATGTCTTGAAGCCTATTGTAAATAGCTCCAATTGATTCATCACCAATTGCTTTGAAAGAAGCAAAATCATCCAGCATTTGGTTCTTCTTCTTCTTCTTTGTGGCTTCATTTACTCCAAAGGTTGTGCCTATGGCTTCCCATAGTTCCTTAGCTGTTTTGTATTTCCTGAATCTGAGTTGATGTCTATCAGGTAGGGCCAACAGCAGTGAGCTATGAGCCCTGACATCATGCCTTCTAGCTAGTATTTCCTTATCACATAAAGCAGCAGATTTCTTCTTGTCCTTACCTTTGGAACTTTCACCTTCATCCTTGCCTTCTTCAACTGCCACCATTTTGTTGAATTGATCACCAAACTCTATGATCTCCCAGAGAACATAGTGTTCCATTTTCAGGTATTGTTGGATTCTGAATTCCCATAATTCAAAGTTTTCAGGATCCAACATTGGTAACTTGAGGGCATTGTGGTTGTTGCTGTTTGTGGATGAATCTGAAGACATGTTTGCTATGAGGATTTTGTTCTTGATTTAGACAAAGTTTCTCAACAAGCTCTGATACCACTTGTTGATCCCAAAGTCAGATCTTAAACCTTAATAGCTTGTTTAAGGGTTGTGATAGAGAGAAAGAATTCAATCTAACACTAGAGAAACTTTGCAAAGCAAAGTAACTAAACAAGATGCGGAATGTAATGTTTAGCACAAGAACAAATGAGATTCAAACGTTGAACTTTAATATATCAAAGATATACGAATACCCAAAGTGGTATTAGGGTTTACAAAACCTTAAAGTAATAATAATGAAAAACGAAATGAGAAAAAGACACACTTTGCATGCTAACCTAGTGAGTCCTTTTATAGATGCAAGGACCCACGTACAAGATCACTACTAACAAACTATGGAAAGTATTAAGGAATAATAACTGAAACGCGCAAAGATCTATTCCATGTTTATCTTGACAGCAGGGCCTTTGACTCCAGCAGGGGAACGGATCCCCCTGCCTTTGTTATTTAGCAGGGGGAACTTACTCTAGCAGGGGTATGAATAATCAACTAACAGGGGAAACAAGTAAGCATAGATTTATTCCCAACAATATATACCCTTCCTAGCATGTTAGGAAGGGTGTTGGTCATTTTCATTTTCTCTCTCTAATCTAATCCTCCAAAAGTTCCAACCATTCTCTCTACTTTCTCTTACTACTTTCTCTCTCTAGAAATCTTCTATCTTTTATCTACCTTTCTTCTTTATTCTTGTAAAATCATCATAAATATAGGGACAACAATTGGTATCAATCGCCATGGGGTAGTTTTGGGATTGGTTGTTGTTATCTTTTTGGTTCCTATGCCTTAAACCTTACATAATCTCGGATTCAATCTTTTTTTTGTGTTTTTCGTTATCTAAATCTTGCTATATATCTTCTACACACTTGTGGTAAGGATTTGGTTGCTTTGGTTTGGCTAGAAACACGAATTCCCAGGTAAAAATCTCATCTTTCTTGTTGCCTAAAAGTCTCTAAATTTTTATTCGTTACGATCCGAATATTGAGATGGCATAAACCTAGGGTTTCTACTTGCGATTGAATATTACGATTACCTCATACGATCTGTGTTGGGATCTGACACTACGATCTGTGTTACGATCTAACACTTCGATCGGTGTTACGATCACGACTTGCGATCACGTGTTGCGATCGATAGTTGCAATCAAGGTTGTGATCAGGTGTTGCGATCGAGAGTTGCGATCAGGGTTGCGATCACATGTTACGATCGAGAGTTGCGATCAGGGTTGCGATCACGTGTTACGATCAAGAGTTACGATCAGGGTTGTGATCAGAGGTTACGATCTGGAGTTGCGACCAGACTTGCGATGGGTATTCCGATGGATGTTGCGATGGACATTTAAATTTTGTTAGAGTACTTTTCAGACTTAGCCACTATCTAGACTAGTCCCAGAACATAGTTTACACGAAAATTAGAAAAAAAAAAGAGTTAAAAAATTTTAGGTCAAGTAAAATCAATTTTTTTCCCTACTAGTTATTGGCTATTTCTAACTTGAATTCAAAATTTGGTAATTCAAAATTTTTTCGGTCTATCGTTTTGTCGGACTGAGGAATTTATTTTCGGACTGAGAAAAATAGCAATTTTTGGAATTCCAACAACAACTCAATCACATCATATCTACTTAAGATCCATATTCACTTCATGATTTCAGAGAATATTGAGATGGATTCTAATGCAGAATATCGTGTGACGAACAACAACATAATGGTGGTGGGTAACAAAGAGAGACCACCAATGCTTGTGGCCGGTCGATATGCTCAATGGCAATCACGTTTTCTTCGCTGTCTTGATACAAGACCGAATGGTGATGCATTGAGGCAATGTATTAATGGACCATATGTTTTCACCGATATCACTGTTCCTCATACACCAGCCACAGACACTACTCCAGAAATACCCGCAACCACAAGAAAAGAAACTTTGATCTTACACCAGAGAAGTGTGCTTGGTATGATGCAGAAAAAGAAGCGATCTATATGATTCTAAGTAGAATTGGAGATGATATTTATTCCACGGTTGATGCATGTCCTACGACACAAGAAATGTGGACGACTATTGAACGCTTGAAACAAGGAGAATCACTCAACAAGCAAGATGTTAAAACAAACTTGTTTTGGAATTTTGGAAAGTTTACTGCATTGATGGAGAATCAGTTGAGACTTATTATTCATGATTCTACAAGATGATGAAGGATATGACAAGAAACAACTTGGAGGTCTCCACCATGCAAGTCAATGTGCAATTTCTTTAGCAACTTCAACCAGAGTGGACACGTTTTGTTACTTTGGCGAAACAACAGAAACGATTAGACAAGGTAAACTATCACACTGTCTTTGATATCTTGAAACAATTTCAGCATGAGGCAAATGAAATTTGAGCTGAACGAGTTACAAAGACGGCTAATCCACTTGCTTTAGTGTCTACCACTCAATATCATCGATCTCGTACTCCAAAGTCATACTCCATTCAATCATCCTCACCACGAAATTCCACATCATCCAAGTCTTCATCCTCCACAAGATCACGCGACAAAGACCCAAGAGCACTATCACCACCATCTGAGTCATCATCTGAAGAGGATAGTGATGAAGATCAAGCTCAGAAGAATCGGGAAATGAAACAACAAATTGCTTTCATTATGAAGACCTACCAGAAAATCATCAAACCCACCAACAACAATCTTCGAACATCATCCAACACAAAAAACCAATATGTTGAGAATCCTCCAAGGTATGACACACGTCGACGTGGTGAAAGTCCTTCTAGGTATGATCGACGTAATCCAACACATGTTGAGGGTTCTGCAAGGTATGATCGACAAACTGCCAAGTATGATACTCAAAGGATTGCCGCTGCTACTGGGAATAGGGAAAGTGTTGGAACGCAAGTGGTTCAACAAAGTGGGATTCAGTGTTATAATTGTCAAGGTTATGGGCATATGGCAAAGGAATGCAGAAAGCCGAAACGGGTTAGGGACTCTAGCAATCATAAAGAGAAGATGTTGTTATGCAAGAAGATGGAAGCAGGGGTCAAATTGTCGGCTGAGGAAGGAGCAATGCTTGATGACACTGATGATGAAGCCTCCGACCAAGAATTAGAAGCACATTACTCATACATGGCAAAGGTTGAAGAAGTTCTCAACATCACTGAAGATGACAATGGCCCTATCTTTGACACTGAGCCATTCGATAAGGTACACACCACTGACGAATATAATGTGTTTGGTGATATTCATGAGCATAGTGAGCTACCTAATGTCATTAATGACACATGTATGATGGAAACGGTTGATAGTAATACCACACCTGATTCATCATACATGTGCAATAATGAGTCTGAGGACGATCAACATGCAAATGAATATGATGAAGAGTAACGTTTTGCGCTTGCAAATTAAATTGTCACTATACAAAAGGATATCAAAGAAACTAAAAAGATTCAAAAGCAATTAAAAAATGTAAATGCTACACTCACTCAAAATTTTGAAGAATGCAAAGCCGCACTAAATACATCTAGTGAGACCATTGAACGCTATATGTGGAAACCTTGGTTTCCTCGATCTTTTAGCTACTAGGAATGATCATTGTTCATATGATTAACAAAATCAAAGCGGAATTAGAACAACAACCATTAACAAGGTGTTTAGGGAACAAAGAACATGAATTAAAACAAATGGATTGTTCATTATATTAATAACAAACAATCACTAGACGTGTATACATTGAATCCCACGTCTAGTCGACACACGCTTTTAGGTTTACATTGTGAATATGAGTTATGAATAAACCTAATACCCTTGGTTCCTTTTATAGTGTAAGGATTAGGGTTTACAAGAGATAAGAATGAATACAAATATAAATCTTCTATTCAAATAAACTTATACAGAATATATCCTGCATGTTTATCTAAATAGAAGCTTCCAAAGGCTTCTTGTCTACGTTTCTGTCAATGCTTAGATTGCATGTGACAATGCTTATATTGCACATGACAACACTTGAGCCATCAACCTCCGATTTTCTCTTGTCAACGCTTGTTTTGCTCTTGACAACGCTTAGACAAATGTCTTCATGTTTTCTTCGTTTTTGAGTTTCTGCCACATCAACTTTTTGACCCAACAATCTTCCCCTAGTTGATGTCGGCAAAAATCTTTGTGTATCTCTTGTAAGTTATACATGATCTTCAAATTGCTTTCCCTCAAGTGTAGCATGTATGTCTTCCCCTTTTTGTCACATCAACAGGGAAGTAAACAATGTATGCAATCTTGAAGATTCTCCAAATGTAGCTCTATGTAATGATCTTGAAGAAAAATAAATAAAGTAATCTTGATGTAGAAGTAGAATAACCCAACCTTGTGTTTCATGTCTTGCACTATCCATGTGATGAAGAACTTATACTCATGTCACTAAGTATAAGTAGACCTCGATCCCTTGTCAATATTCTCATCCTTTGTGAGACACTGAGCACGATAATGTAACTCCTTCAAGTGTTATGACAAGTCTTCGTCACCAACCATGTAAAGCACGAACAAGTTATCTTTAAAGTCAGTGTATGGTTCCACGACTTTAAGATATGATAGAACACAAACTCGCAAAAATCTTCTTTAATCATCAAACTTACCATAAGAATTCTTCCCCTTAAGCCAACACCTCTTCATGACGAATTTAATGAAATAACATCTTCATACCATATGTAAAAGTACTAGATTGGATAACTCTTTCGCAAGGCTATCCCGATTACATACTCTAAAATATCCATCAAATTCTTCACAAATTGTTGCTAACTTACTTAAAAATCATTAATCCCTTTTAAAAATATCCGATCCATTAATATCAACTTGATATTCTAAATAAAAACGGAGATTCCATGTACCTTTGCTTGTAAATATCTCTTTTTGTGTGCTAAAATCGTATCAATTTTCCAAACAGCAGCTATTCCTTTTGTTGTCCAATATCCTTCACTGTCCAAGATATCAAGACTGTGTGTTGTCCAATATCGGACAACACTTGTCAGCGTTTGAAAATCTATATATCGGACAACAAGTGTCAGCGCTTCCCAACAGCGCTTAACTTATTCCTGTCAGCGCCAACTTTGTACATGTCAGTGCCTGGCCATCAGCGTCTCATCCATGCCTTGTCAGTGTCACACCAACATCTATCAGCGTCACACCAACATCCATCAGCGTCTAAATAACACATGTCAGCGGGTAATAGATCTAGGGTTTTATAAACCTTAAATCATGATTTTATGTGAAAACCATAAACTGCAGTGAACTTTGACATCGAATATCTTCTTCTTGAGATCTCAGATCGAAGATCCCTTCGGTGAGATCCTAGACACAAGTGTCAAGAACCTACAGATCGAATTTCACGACGATCCAATGGTTAACGAAGGAGAAATCGCGTTTTTACTATTACTGTTCATAGAAAACAGCATATGACCCCTGCTGAATTTGACGCTTAATAAACTTTTCTTGGGGATAGATCTCGACAATCCCTCTGGTGGATATCTAGATATATGTGTGTAGAACGTACACAAAACATTTTGTGGCGATCCAACGGTTTAATAAAAAGTTATGGTCTTCTGAATACTGCTGCGCACACAAAAACGTCCAGAAAAACCCTAGACGGATTTTTCTTTTCTTCACCATACACGAACACCTTGTTGGTCCTAGCATCACGAGCAACCAGGCTCTGATACCAATTGTGGAAACCTTGTTGATCCCAAACTTAGATCGATTAAGCTTGTGTATTCGAGATTAGATCAAGTTATACACGTAGAGAAACTTTGTTTATGTATAAAGTAATCTAAGTGTTATGCGGAATTAATACTTAAACAAGAACACACAAAGATGTAAATCAAACTTTCACTTGATTGATAATAACAAACTTGCTTACAATGAAAGTGTTTAACGTATGAAAAACTTATATTGAAACATAACCTAAAGGTCTTCTTTTATAGACATAAGAAGCCTTGTACAAGAGTCTACGTATCAACTATTCTAGGTAAAGATAATTATAGAAAATACAATGTTGAACTTATCTTTACTAGAAACAAACTAGAAACATAATACACGTAGACCATATCTTTCTATCAGTGCTTGTCTTCAACCTATCAACGCTTGACTTCTTCTTGTCAACGCTTGATCTGTCAGCGTTTGTTTTCTTCTTATCAACGCTTGTTTTCCTCTTGTCAGCGCTCAAGTGGACTGGCTACATTTTATTCCCAACAATCCTCCCCTAAACTTGATATCTACTCTAGTAATCAAGTTTCTGAATAAAAATTAAGAACTAGGAGGAATCTTACAAACTTTATCATATTGGTAATAAACATGTCTGATCAAATCTTTGGCCACATCACTTGAATAGTCAATCTCCAGCTGTGTTGTGTTCATCTTCTCCAAAACTTCTTTGGACATGGAATACTGACCATCTACAAGAAGATACTCAGCAGACTTTGTAGAGCTCAAATAATACACACCAGCAGCTGAATACAAACGCCATTGAAGACCACTGAGATCATCCTCAAGATCCTTCCAAACATCAGGATCTTCTTCTTTTGGTCCACACATTCTCTTGAATGTTGACCAAAGTTTTATTCCATTAACTGAAGTAGGAGCTTCAGTTTCATACTTGGCCTCCAACAACCTCCAAAGGTCTACCAAGTCTTCTCTATCCATACTTGCAAAGAGAGATATAAGTGTAGTAAAAGTGTGTACCTATTTCCCATACCTGCCAATCTTCCAAAACCCACTTTCATCTTCTTCATAGCTTATAATAGGGTTTCTGGCATCAAGAGGTAACACTTGTACCATATCTGAAGCTTCCAAGGGTGAGATCTTGATGCTCCTTCTTATAACAACTTCACTGGGCTTCAATCTATCCATATCTTTAGGAAACTCAAGAGGAACTCCCTTCTTCAAAGGTCTTGGAACAATCATTGCCTTCTTAAGCTCCATCTCTTCTGCAAGTTCTTCTTTCCTTTCATCTGAAAGAAGTCTGATAGTATTCATTTCCTGCACTTTTTCCCAAATGGGATAAGCCTTGTACTCCAACTCTTCAAAGGATAATCCTAATAATTTCTTATAGGTCCATCCTGTTCTATGACATCTGAGTAGCATGTAGTACAGCTCCCTTCTATCCCTCTTTAGCATTGAGAGAACATTGCTAGCTTTGTGTTTCATAATTACCTTGTAGTCTTTTTGGACTCTTAGAAGAATCTCCAAACCCCAAATCTGGTCTGAAATAGTCAAATCTGGATTCTCCATACACCTATCCTCCCAAGCATGGTACATCTGAACAACTTCTGGCATATCAAAATCTGTTGGAAATACGTTTTACGTATTTATGAAGGATCGGTCGCTCCAACGATAATTATGTAATGGGCTCGTGATCTATTTACTTATTGTATAGTCCATATAGCCCACATGTAGGGTGGGCTATATATAACCCCTCCTAGCATGTTAGGAGGGGGTTGTTGATTCGATTTTACACTTAATCATTTATTCATCTTACTTTCTCTCTCTACAATTCTCTCCCTTCTCTCCTTTCTCTCTCTAATCCCTCATCTAATTCCTCCATTTCTTCATTAATTATCAATCAATCAACCATCTTAATCCACCAAATCCATGATCTAGAATAGGCCATAAATTGCGTAGACCTTCAATTGGTATCAGAGCCTTGGTTAGTTTGGTTTATTCTTGTTTTATTTCTTTTTGATTTTGGTGGGTTTTGATTTAATCATGCTTAAATCATAAAAAGTTTGTATTAGTGTTCTTTAAGAAAAACCATCTTGATTCTTAGTGTTTTTGGTATTTTTGTGATTGGGATTAGTGGATAAGTATTAGTTGTTACTTATTTTAGTCGAAAGCACAAAACTTTTTGGGTTATTTGGTCAAAATCCGGGCTTAATCTTCATTGTTACTGTTCGACTGTTCATCGGAACAATCTTCTGTTCATTCAGCAAAAGTTCCGGATCAAGAAGTTCCGGATCAAGGAGTTCCGGATCAAGGAGTTCCGGATCAAGGAGTTCCGGATCAAGGAGTTCCGGATCAAGGAGTTCCGAGTCAAGAAGTTCCGAATCAAGAAACTTCCGAACCAAGAAGTTCCGGATCAAGCCAAACTTCCGAACCAAGAACTTCCGAGTCAAGAAGTTCCTGATCAAGCCAAAGTTCCGGATCAAGAACTTCCGAGTCAAGAAGTTCCGGATCAAGCCAAACTTCCGAACCAAGAACTTCCGAGTCAAGAAGTTCCGGATCAAGCCAAAGTTCCGAACCAAGAACTTCCGAGTCAAGAAGTTCCGGATCAAGCCAAAGTTCCGAATCAAGAACTTCCGAGTCAAGAAGTTCCGGATCAAGCAAAACTTCCGAACCAAGAACTTCCGAGTCAAGAAGTTCCGGATCAAGCCAAAGTTCCGAACCAAGAACTTCCGAGTCAAGAAGTTCCGGATCAAGCCAAAGTTCCGAATCAAGAACTTCCGAGTCAAGAAGTTCCGGATCAAGCAAAACTTCCGAACCAAGAACTTCCGAGTCAAGAAGTTCCGGATCAAGCCAAAGTTCCGAACCAAGAACTTCCGAACCAATAAGTTCCGGATCAATCCAAAAGTTCCGAATCAAGGTGATCTTCCGGATCAATCCAAAAGTTCCGAATCAAGGGAGTATTGGATTCCGATTTGTTTTATCAAACGGTTGAGTCGACAAAAATTTCTTGAGCTGACAATTGAGTTTTCCGTGATACGATTTTGAAACTCATGTCATCGGTCTCGTCTTCGATATATCAAAGATCACAACTTCAGCAAGTGTATGTTAATGGAGGGCAAGAATCAATGACGCAGATGCAAGAGGATAATGGTCATACGGTTGACAACTTGGAGCCTAACGATGGCACGAGCACAGAATCAGGAGGACAACATGATGCCAGTGGCACGTCAGGGAATGTTCACGAGATTTCTCTTGATGACACCTTACCCATTTATGACGCAGAGCCTGCAAACATGGTACAATGTAATGTGGTTTATGATGTATATGCTGATGACATGCCGCATATTGAGCATTCTGAACCTAATTATGACAAACATGGGATGGACAAGAGTGATAGAAATACCACTTATGATTCATCCGATGTGAGTCATAATGGGGGAGAAAGTGTTCAAAATGCTACAGTTCATCATGATAAATGCTTTATAACTGCCTCGTTAACTGATTCTGATTCTATGATTAAAGAGCTCGAAACGATCGTAGCTCGGCAATCTAAAGATCTTGAGGATGCCAAACTTGAATTTTCTAAGAAAACGGACAAATTTGAAACATACTTTGAAAAACTTGAAAAGTCAAACGTTGTTCTTGAAAGAAAATTGGATCAAACTGTTCTAGATTCTAAAGCTGAAAAGGATAATCTTTTGAAACAAATTCAACTGCTTGAATCTAAGCTGGCATCCCAAGATAACGTGCTCAAAGAAAATGAAACATTAAAGGCCCAATTACAGGAAAAGGTTTTTGCTATAGCTGCGTTGAAAAACGAGTTAAGGAAAAGTAAAGGACCTAGTGTGGACACTAAGCTTGAAAAACCATCAATCTTGGGGAAACCGCCTACAAATCAGTTCGTCAGACAACCGATTGTCAGACAACCTACTGCATTTAGATCCGAGCGACCACAATCCTCGAGACCGCGGTTTGCCTCCCAAGTTGATTTGGTTCATCTTATTAGACCAGTCACTCCAGCAACTAGGCCCAATGTGATCACTCCAGCTTTAGCAAGACCAAATCATATGATTGCCTCTAGTTTCCCTAAAGATACCAAGACCACGTCTAGAACTAGTTCAAATGACGTTTGCCATAAATCTGGTCTTGGGGAAGCTAAGCAAAAGACACATGCAAGAGATAACAATGTCCAACCTAGTCAGATGCCTTCTAGATTACCCAACACTGCTAACCGTAGCATGCCATCTTCTAGGAGCATCGATCAATCATCTAGGAATTATTCAGACATTAAATATGCTACTTGTAAAACATGTAGAAAATGTGTCTTTACGGCAAATCATGATGCTTGTGTCAAGAAATTACTTGATGAGGTAAACTCCCGTGCTAGAATTAAGTCCCAGTGGATAGCTAAAATCAAACCCTTTGGTAAAGTTTGGCGCCCCACTGGTAGAACTTTTACTCTTGTAGGAAACGAGTGCCCTTTAACTAGGATAGTCTCTGATTCTACGAAGACTACTAGGGAGGAAATTGCAAAGGATGATACATCACTTAAGCCCGAACTTAAGATTTTCTATAAAAGGAAACGTTTGCCAACTAAGACAAGTGAATCATCCCCTCAGGCCACCTCTGACACAAGTAAAGCCAACTGTGAACCCCCACGTGCTTCTATAATTGATATCTCTAACCCATGTCAAAGTATACAAACTCCTAATGA
Organism: Glebionis coronaria; assembly: GCA_025667525.1. Classification (NCBI taxonomy): domain Eukaryota; kingdom Viridiplantae; phylum Streptophyta; class Magnoliopsida; order Asterales; family Asteraceae; genus Glebionis; species Glebionis coronaria. Next base: position 193,336,263 of record CM046881.1, on the reverse strand, counting down.
GAATGCAGGTACCAAAGTTGATGTTCCAAAAGAACAAAGCGGTCCAATCATTGTGTATCATTCAACTAAGGACACTCTTAGAGTTTGGTTGCTGAAGAAGCAGATATCAGAGAAACAAATGTCTCAGGGGATTCATGGTTAAGCTGCAAACTAGGACTTACAGTCACATAACAGACTGTAACTCGATCTCAAAAGACAGGAAAGTTCATCCCGATGATGACTTATCCTAAAAACGAGAAATTCATTTTTCTCGGGCATGAGCTTATATCAAAAACATTCCAAGTTTTTAAGCTCATGCATTATGGCTCATCGTTAAATGTCAGACGATGACCCGTACTTCAAATAAAGGAAAGTTTATCATTAATGATAAACTTATCCTCATAACGAGAAATTCAATTTTCTCGGTCATGAGCTTGTCTTAAAACATTCGAAGTTTTAAGCTCAGAAAGGAAAGTGTATCTTTTAAATAAGAGAACTTTTCCTAATAACGAGAAATTAACCTTTCTCGGTCATGAGCTTTCCGTTAAAACAGTCAAAGTTTTCAAGCTCATGAACACGACTTCTAAGTAAATGTCAGCTTAGGACTCGTTCTTCAGATAAAAGGAAAGTTTATCGCCGATGATAAACTTATCCTTAACAACGGGAAGTTTACAACTTCTCGGACTTGAGCTCGCTTTGTAAGATATTCAACATCTTAAGCTCAAGTAATTGTTTTTTCAAAACTTTGAACACAATTTTTCGAGAATTTCTCAAAAGGTTTTTCTAAATCTTTCAAAATTGTGTGTTCAAAAACGTTTTGATAAAACGAGCATGTCTTCTGGAATCGATAATATTTACGAACCTAGAAATGTCATTCAATAATGACACGGGGTTGTAAATAAAGTTCGAGCAGAAGTTCAAACTTTTAAAACATGCTCTAAATGGTTTGCTATTATTTCAGATAGCAACCCGCTTTTCATAATCAAGTCAAGCATTTCACCGGAAAGCTTTGACTCAACAACGAGAATTAATTTTCTCGGGGACGTGACGAGGTGACCATCATTCGTGAACAAGAACCATGTGCTTCTTTCATATGCTGTTCTCCATTATTCAGGTCCAACCTCGTACATTGCTAATCTTGTGAATTCATTATAATATATTGATCTTTGCACGTGTTAAATACCTTACACTTGTGTTTAAAAGGTATTTAATTCACGTTTCAAGTACACCCTCATTAATTTGAGGGGGAGCTTGTTAAATTCATGAAGATAATTGGATTTGCATTTTTCTTCCCAAATTTTCTTAAAATGCTATTAAATCAATTGATATTAAAAACATCGATTGGGTTAATATTTTTAATATGGGGGAGAAAATGTGATTTAATATGGGAAATGATCAATCACAAATGGTTTGACTTAACGTGTTAGCTCATCCCGACATGTGCGAAATGTTTTCGAATATCGTAGCATATGTTAAGGGGGAGCAAAATGGATTTGCACTACAAAATGGATTTCATGGTGACATACACTTACCCAAAACATCTCTATTCACGACGGTGACGATTGTGGTGACATAAGGATGGTAGGATAGGTTAAAGTCCAATGATTTCTCTAGAACCGGAGGAATCTTCCCAAGGACATTCCATAGATAGAAATAGTAGTCCTTAGGAAAGATGGAGAAAGATTGTGAACGTAGCTGAATGCCGACCAAGTACTTAAGTTAGCACTGGAACAATCACAACAAGGTGCTAGTGATGACGTATTGGTAAGCATTGAAGGGGTTGAAGAATGAAAAAGAAATGTAAAGATAAAGGGTGTAAAGAAAGAAGCCCTCCTTACAACTTTAGGCAGAAACCGGGTCAATACATATGCTATTGAGATCATTTTTGTTAATGATTCTCGATATTGAAGAAAGACGTCATGGACCCAGTGATGCAATGCACAACCCTTCCCAGCTAACTCAACTATCTCTCAAAAGGTATTTGTTTTAATCACACGGAGATCAACACGTTATCTATTGATTTATTCACTCCGAATAAATTGGTATTGAAAAGGTGGCACTCCTCTCCAGCCTCCGATCACTAAAAATCCAAAATGCACGATCGAGTCTAGAGCCATTTGAGATCATCAAATATCTCATTAGGACACACTTTCATATTTCCTTGCTTCTTCACACACTGTGAAAAGTAAGAAAGTTCTTAAGAGTCCTACGCAAAATCTTCATGATCTTGCCTGAACATCCGAGTAATACGAAAGTATTTACAATGAAGATGGAAATCCTTCTTGAGCGAATATCAAAAAGCTCATGGTAGGTGACTTGTGCGATTCTTTATGAATCAAACTTGTGATAACTGGAAAGCAACAGTGGTTTAATTCTTAAATGAATTTAAACACGTTCCAGGCCTCTACGCAATATCTTAATGATCTTGCCAGAACATTCAGAGTAATACTATTAAGTAGTTACAGTGACGAATGGAAATCCTTCTAGTGTTAACATCAAACAGCACTTGGTAGGTAACTTGCAAGATTCTATATGAATCAAGCTAGTGACAACTGGAAAGCAACGATGGTGCGGTTCTTAATTGAACTTCACTTGTTCCAGGAACATGAATTGACGGCTTCAAATCATGCGGATAATATTATCCAAATGATTCACTCTTTACGTTCGCAGTCTGCTTTGGACGGTCGAGTAAAGAGAACGGGTTTACCCGCGAAATCTTGTCAAGGAGGTTCTTTATTGAAACTACCTGCCACAAGTACGATATTTAATATCGTCCAACGGTCTTCACCGACCGGAGGTAAAATGCTACCGAATTAGAATGAAATGTTCAAGGCCATTTCATCCGTGTATATTGTTTTGTTGCTAACTGTCTTATGCAGCGTAACAAGAAGGTGGCATTGCGGTGTACAATCCAGAAAAAGTCGTCACCACATGCTTATACTACATACCATTAGTACTTCAACAAATTCAAGAAAGCCTGAAGGTCAAGTCTTCCGCTGTATCAAACTCTGAAGCTTTCAAGAATTTAAAAGGATAAGTATGTGGAACATGAAGTCACAAAGAGGCAAATATCACAAGTGAAGAATGCACAAGGTCAAGGCAAGGAAACATGCTCAAGACTAAAGTCAAAGATCACATCAAGCATATTCACAAGAACAAGATCGAAGACTCAAGCATAGATGCTAGGTTTAAGATTTTGTAAAAAGATGTGACCTCCCTTAGGGGGAGATTGTTGGAAATACGTTTTTCCCAATAAAGTCTCGGTCACATCTTAGTTAGCATAGATCACGAGTTATAGACTGTTTAGAACTTTGTAACTTGGAGCGACCTCCCTTAGGGGGAGATTGTTGGAAATACGTTTTACGTATTTATGAAGGATCGGTCGCTCCAACGATAATTATGTAATGGGCTCGTGATCTATTTACTTATTGTATAGTCCATATAGCCCACATGTAGGGTGGGCTATATATAACCCCTCCTAGCATGTTAGGAGGGGGTTGTTGATTCGATTTTACACTTAATCATTTATTCATCTTACTTTCTCTCTCTACAATTCTCTCCCTTCTCTCCTTTCTCTCTCTAATCCCTCATCTAATTCCTCCATTTCTTCATTAATTATCAATCAATCAACCATCTTAATCCACCAAATCCATGATCTAGAATAGGCCATAAATTGCGTAGACCTTCAAAATCTACTTGCAACTTCAACTCATTCAGTTTCACTCTTGCCAAATCATCACCATACTCAAGTCTTTCTGGTTGTTCAATTATCATCACACTTGAATCTGAACTGGCTTCATCACTTCCTTCTTGTTCCTTTGAAGTGACAACAAATGGTGATTCACCAACCTTCTTACTTTCTTGTTCCACAAGTTGTGCAGCCAACCTTCTATCAAACTCTACCTGTGCTGCATCCTTTGGAACTACTACTTCTACCATGATTCCTTTACCCTTTTCTAATGGATCAATGATGGGTAAGGATGATGGTAATACCTGTGAAGATACTTCTTTGATGATAGATGATGACTGGAATACATCAACCTCATCTGCAGGTCTGTCAACGCTCAAATTTCTTGTATCAGCGCCCAATTTGCTCATGTCAGCGCTTGGTGTGTCAGCGTTCAAATTTTGCTTGTCAACGCCCAAATTACTTGTCTCAGCGCCTCTTGTAATTTGCTCCAACATAGCTGTAAAAGACAAGTCTAATTTTGTAGGAGTTACCAGAGATCTAACAAAACCTGGTTGCTTCTTCAATTCAGTTAGGGCTTCAGCAACACCCAAAGATTCACCATCATGTGAGCCCTTATCACTCACATTAATCTGCTCATCCTCCCCTTTGGAAGATTCCTCCATCCCACGCCTAGTGCTAGCATTTTCCAAAATGACAATCCTCTCCCTCAATTGCTTGAGTTCAAGGCCTTGTTGACTGACAATTTGTACCAAGTATGCATTTTGCTTTTGCAAGCTAATGCAGACAGCCGTCAATTCCATTATAGTGTATGGTTCCAATCTGCCCTCCTCTAAAATGGGTATTTGACCTCCCAAGTTAGATTCATGGGGCATGGATGAGGTCTTAAAGATGTTAGGACTGTCTTGGCCTGCATCTAAGCCAGAACCAATAGTCCCAGCCTCATCCATAGCACCAACCACACTTGTGGTGGTGGTTCTCTATACTACATGGCTAGGACCACTAGAGTAGAACACTCCAGTAGTCCTTTGGCGTTTTTGCAACCTATATTGTGGTGGGGTAGAAGATGATGTGGATTGGGTGGATGTGGGAAGGTTAAGGGGTGTTTGGGTCTGTGAAGGAAATGTGTCAACGTTTGGATTACTTGTATCAACGCCAACATTTAATGTGTCAGCGTCAAAGGGTTCTTGGTCAATTTCCATGTGTTGAGGTGAAGGCAAAGGTTCAGGTATTGGGTCAAGTTGTGGTTGTGGGTCTGGTTGGGGTTGTGTTGCTGCAATAACAGCAAGCATAGCTTGGGTGAGGGGTAATTCACGGTGAGGGGGTGAGTTCATCTTTGTAAAAATAGCTTTCTTTTGCACAAGGATCTCATAAAAATCATCATGATCCCTTGTGTAGTAATTTTGCACATCAAAAACCATTTGTAAAAATCTGGGATAAGCCAAAGTCATCTTATTCCCTTTGTTTTTACCCATGCCATCAAAAATCATTTTTGAATAATTAAACTTTTGCCCAGTTGCAATGCACACAATAGCACTAGCAATGGATCTATTAATCTCATTGTGTGCAGTACACTTGGGACTCAAACATTGCAAGATGACATGTATGAGGTACTTCCAGGCTGGGGGAAACTCCTGTTTATGATATTTGTTTAAAGTTCCCTCATCAGGGAAAGGATAACCCAAAGCCCGAAGCCCTTGTTCTATTTCATGAATGGGGAGGGTGGTTATACCATAAGCATTATCAAGATGCAAAGCCTGGCGAACCAAGGCTTCAGTAACCACCCATGTACGCCCATGAACAATAGATGATAATGTAGTCACATTATTAACTGTTGAGGAACTTACAATGTTCCAAAACTGTTTAATATGTGTGACAGAGATGAGAGGAGCATGAGAAAGAGCATACCTAATTGGGGATGCATTCAAATACGCCACCATCTGGGTGTATTGTGGAAACAGAGTATCATCAGTGTCCAAATATGAAATCATGTTGTGTTGACTCCTGAATCCCAATACCAAATCACTTGGTTTAAATATTGGTGCCATTGTAGAAGAAAGCTGTTTGTGAATGATTTAGAAAGATGAATTATAGAAGAAAATTGTTAGACAAGAATATGAGGTACCCTGTTTAAAAATAGGAGCCAAAGATATAGATGTATGTGATTGGTCAAAAATGAGGCAACTATTTTCAAAATATCATGATGAAAATATTGAAAAGAAAATAAGTTATCTCATGCATTAATTAAAATTTATTTGCTCCCAAAATTACGGCCCCAAAATTCATCAAAAATAACAACTGGGTAGGTCCCAATGGGTGTCAACGGTAAAAAATAACCCATCAACGCCCAACGGCTATATTCTTGTCAACGTTTGCCAAAGCCATGTCAGCGTCTAAATTGGTCATAACAATGCTTGGAAAAAATATTTGTTAGCGTCCAAAAATAAAAGTAATAAAAATGAAAAAGGACCTTAACAAAGTAATTTATCCTAGTGAAGATAACCTATAAGTTGATAATTATTATAGGGCGGCAAGCACTGTCCAGTTTTGCACACTTGCTTATGCAAGATAGACATAACAGTCCTCTAGTGTCCCTTGCTAACCAAAACTCTTAACAACTAAGTTATCTCATAAAATTCCTTGTAACTCCCAGGTAAACCCATGATAAAATCATTCCCAAGTCTCCCAACAGACCACAACCAATTCTAGGCCAAAAATGTCTTGGCAGCATGCATAGTATATCAACTTTGCATGCTACAGTGCCTCATGATTTAGTAAAACTAACTCATACTCACCTGTGGACACAATCTAGAATTGTGATAAGAGTATCATAAGGATACCCAAAAGTCCTAAAGGTTCCTAAAACCTCCCCTTAAACTGTGATACATATGTTGCCCAAAAATATGCATGAACATAAAATTTTATGTCAAGATAGGAATATATATATTCCAACCATCATCCATAAATAAAAACATGCTCAAATGATTCTCCAAGGATCCATAAGCAACTCTGTATCCAATGGTACAATGCTAACACCTCCTGCACACTTAGATTAAAAACCACAAAACTAACATTGTTGCTGACAATGCCACGATAACACTTGTCAGCGTTAAGATAACCTTTGTTAGCGTTAGAAAAATATAGTGGAAAATCTAACTTCAAAAGACCAATAACAATGAATTATCCTCTACATACTTTTACAATAAGACCCCAAAACACATATAATGTGAGATTGATCATTCCAATACTTGTTACCAAGTATTGAAACCTTCCAGCATCAAAAGGTTTAGTTAATAAATCAGACACATTTTCTTCTGTGTCAACCCTATCTGGTTGTATTAAACCCTTTTCAAAACAATCCCTTATAAAATGATGTCTAATTTCTATGTGTTTTGTTTTAGAATGATGTACATGATTTTTAATAATACATAAAGTGTTGTTATTGTCAACGAATATCTTGGTATGCATGAAATTATACCCATAATCCAACAGGTGGTTCTGAATCCATAAGACTTGTCCACAACAAGCAGCTGCAGCAACATACTCTGCTTCAGTTGTAGAATTGACCACAACTGTGTGTTTCTTGCATTGCCAAGATATCAACCTACTCCCAAGAAACTGACATTCACCAGTTGTGGATTTTCTATCAAACTTATCACCACCCTTAATGGGAGTGAAGTTAGTAAGATAATCTTCCTTCCCAGTCATGTGCCTAGAGCATCCACTATCCCAATAGCCATAATCATTTACCTGTTTCTGAATGCCCTGCACATAAAGAAAACAAGTTAGTTTTCTTTGGGAACCCAAGCCTGAGCAGACTTAGATTCATCTGGTTGTTCAACAAGAACAGACTTAGTTCTTATAACAACCCCTTGTTCATCCCTTTTTGGATGAAATACCCAGTTAACCCCAATTGGTTTTGTGATGACCTTTGATATATAATTAAATCTGTTGCAGGTCATTGTAATCCCATCAGAATTAGGGTTTTGATCTTTCTTAGGTCTCCATGTCAAGCTAGAAGAAGCTTTAGACCCCTTACCCTGTGGTTGTAAATATTTAGGTCTGGCAACGTTTCTGTCAGCGTTGGATTTGGTCTTGTCAACGCTGAAAATACCCTTGTCAGCGTTGAACCTAGGGTTTGCTACAGAAACCCATTGCCTATTAGACCAAGTATTGATCTTCTGAAAAGGTCTTTGTCCATGAGTGTTAGACCCTTTTGTAAAGAATGGGGCTGGTCTAACAACTTGTGGACTTTGCTCCACAAAAGTTTTGGGTCTGACAATGTTTGACCTTTTGACAGAATTGACCTTGGAAGCGTTGACACACTTATATGCTAAATGTGAGAAGCTACCACAAGTGTAACAGGCTTTTCTAGACACAACTCTAGGTCTAGAAGAGAAGAAGCCTGTTCCATTATCACTAACTTGGCTTTTAGGTGACCTAGTATTCTTATACATTTCTACATACTTAATGCTAGGTTTTCTAACAGTGTTTGAGCCAAGGTCAACAGTCTTTCCAGTGATTGGGTTTGTTACTTTAATAGGGGTTGACTCATTAGGACTATCACAAAGCATGCCACCCTTGACAAACAAGGTAGGGTTGGCTTTCTTCCATTCATTCAAGTCAGTCAACTTTTGCCTATACTCCTCAACTAGGGTAAGGACTCTTGGTGGAGGAATAAATTCCTCTTCTTGGAGTTCTGGTAAACCAGTCCAAGATAAGTCCTTTCTTTGGACACCATAGAATTCCCCACCTGGTGGTGGAACAAAAGTATAGTCTTTCATCCCTATTCCAGTCATGTCCTTATGATCCCTCTGTTTATTAACACATTCTCCTAGGGTTTGTGAGGCCTTATCAAATCTCTGAATTTTAAGGTCAACATTATCCTTATTCTTGATAGCCTCATCTAACTTAGCCTATAATTTAGCATTGACCCTTTCCATGATGTTTCTAACATCATTACTAGCATTTAACTCATGTTTTAAGATATTTATTTTATCTTTTAGGTCAAGCTCCATTTTCTTATACTCCTCAACTTTCTTTTCAGTTTGAGTAAGAGCAATTTGATAGTTAGACAACTTGCATCTCTCAGTACTCACATCACTTAACAATCTTAAAACCTCTTTGTTGAGTTTTTCAGTATTTAAACGACAGCCCTTACTACAAAAAGCATCATCGTATACCTCATTGTCTGATGAAGAGGAGGAGTGTGCCATGAAAGCATATTGAACATGCTCTTCTTCTTCTATTTCAGCAACCAAAGCTTTATTCTCTTCCTCATCCTTAGCCAAATAGCTCTAGTCCCATCCAATGCCATCAATTTCTTGCACTGCCACCATGGCCTTAGGATCCTGAGCCTTAACAACTTGGCTTGAGGGTTTTCCAGCATCAGATCTTCTTAGAGATCTGCATTCCCTTATAAAGTGCCCTATACGATGACAATTGTAGCACTCAACCTTGGATTTATCAAATCCAACAGTGTCCTTTGCATTAAAGGTCATCTTCTTCTTAAACCTTCTATTCCATCTGTTTGCTCTTATACTTGCAAGAGCCATATTCCACTTTATATCCATCTCCTCCAAGTGCTCATCACTTATTTGCTCAAGGTCCTCATATGTAATCACTGGACCATTGGGCAAAGAAGCAATGTATGCACACACAGTATCCAAATCCAAACCTGCAGGCTTAACTCTTGGTGAGTCAATTTTGTATGTGTCAGCGTCTGAATGTGAGGCGTTGACAGGATTTGATCCAGCGTTGACACATGTTGATCCAATAACTGGGTGCATGTATGAGTCCTTCTGATCAAATTGACCTTCACTATGTGAGAAGAAGGCCATGTTACTATTGGTAGACTTACTTCCATGCTCCAAAAGAGTTTCATTCTCCAACAGCCTCAGTTTGTTGTAGATATCATCAAAAGTAGAACTTTTGTGAGTGTTATTGGCAAGTATAGATCTTGCCTCAATCTTCCACGCATCATCAAGGCTTTTAAAAAAAGTGGCAATAATGTCAACATCACAAACTTGTGTCCCCATGAAGGACAGCTTCTTGTAATGTCAAGCAGCCTGCTTCTCACACTGCTAAGCTTCTCATTAGGTTGAGCCTTAAAAACAGCATACTCATGCATGAGTTGCTTCTTCTTCTCTTCCTTAGTATCAGCATTACCACCATAGGCAACTTCAAGGGCTGTCCAAAGGTCTTTTGCAGATTCATAACCTCTGTATTTGTGCTGATTTTCTTGTCCGAAGGAGAGTTTCAGAATGTTTAGGGTTTTCATATCAACCCTTTTCTTTGTTATGTCTTCAGCAGACACAGCTCTACCATCATCAGGTTTTTCTTTCTTATATTCTTCTGAACATCCTTGAACAACTGATCTTGTAGTAATGGCATTAGCAATCTTTTCAGCTTTATTGAATGTGTTTCCATATTCAATAATCTCCCAGAGAGTGTAGTCATAGATCCCCAGATATTGCTCAAAGTTGAACTTCCACAACTCAAAATTGTTAGCATCTAGCATGGGAATCTTGATGTTGTTGTTTGAGGAGGAGGAGGTTGCTTCTGGAGTGGACATGATGTTTTTAGGGTTTTGTGAAAATTAGGGTTTTGGTGATTTTAGGGTTCTTGTGTTCTTTAAGATCAAAAGTTTCTCAACAAGCTCTGATACCACTTGTTGATCCCAAACTTAGATCGATTAAGCTTGTGTATACGAGATTAGATCAAGTTATACACGTAGAGAAACTTTGTTTATGTATAAAGTAATCTAAGTGTTATGCGGAATTAACACTTAAACAAGAACACACAAAGATGTAAAACAAACTTTCACTTGATTGATAATAACAAACTTGCTTACAATGAAAGTGTTTAACGTATGAAAAACTTATATTGAAACATAACCTAAAGGTCTTCTTTTATAGACATAAGAAGCCTTGTACAAGAGTCTACGTATCAACTATTCTAGGTAAAGATAATTATAGAAAATACAATGTTGAACTTATCTTTACTAGAAACAAACTAGAAACATAATACGCATAGACCATATCTTTCTATCATTTCTTGTCTTCAACCTATCAACGCTTGACTTCTTCTTGTCAACGCTTGATCTGTCAGCGTTTGTTTTCTTCTTATCAACGCTTGTTTTCCTCTTGTCAGCGCTCAAGTGGACTGGCTACATTTTATTCCCAACACTATAAAGATGAGCTTCTTCAGAAAAACAAAGAGCTTGAGGGGTATAAGGTTAGTACATTAAAAATTCAAAAGGACGATTTTGAAAACAAATATAATACAACTCTTGAGCTATTAGCCAAAGAGAAGCGTCAATATAATGTTTTCTTAATGGATAAACTTCAAAAAACGTATCTTGCCACCACTAAAGTTAACGAACTTGAACAACGGCTTTCAATGAATAACACTGACTCTGCTAAAATTCTTGAGGTTAAGAAACCAGAGGTTGAAACGTTAAAACAAGATTTCAAAAGTCGATATGAAAAAGATACTGAAAAAGTAACGGAACTAGAGGCACAAGTCTAATTTTTGAAGAAGGTTGTTTATAAAACGCATGACTTTATTCAAACCGTTAGAATGCTAGCACCTCCGTCTATGTTTAAGGGTCAAGCTAGCTTTGCAAGTCCTGATTATCTTGCACCAAGCTCAAGCTGCGAACCCGCGCCTTTATATGGATGAGTCCGAATGGACCGATCCTGAATATCCTCTTGGTAATGATGAGACATCCCTTTGGGAAGAGGAGAGTAGATCACCATTTAATAAAGAGTTTGTGAAACCATATAATTATGCGTATGAAAACAGTCTTTATGGTCTTTTCTCTCCACAAAAACAAAAGTCTCGTGAGTAATTGTTTCTCGAAAGCAAACAAAGAAGAATTCAATGGAAGAAAGCTTTTGCCACTAAGAAAACAAACGTTTCTAATTTCAAAACTACTTTCCTCTTGATGCTTCTAAAAGCAAGAGTAGGCAGACATTTGGGTTTCTACAACATTACATTGATAATATTAAATCCATTTTTTACAATGAATGGAAACAACGAGAAAATGACGAGTGGAAAAAACCAGTTCCTCAAGATATAACTGTGTTTATCAAACAAATCTTAATACCGAACACAACCACATTAAAAGAAAATATTCTTGAATTTGAAAGATTAATTCGGTCTGAGTGTTTGATGATTTAAAATATGTTGAGTCTATTGAGAAATAAATTGACGATCTTCAAATGGACAAGTCCGTTTTTTCAGATGAATATGATTTACTCTTAGAAGAATGTCTCTCCAAAGATATTTTGTGTGTTACTCTTCAATGTTGTGTTGATATCGATGAATACTCTGATGGTGCATGCAAATATCTTGATAAGATCAAAGAGTGTGAGCGTCTTGAAATTGAGCTTTCGAAACGTAAAGAAAATGTTGATAAAAAGGCTTTTGAGTTACTTCAACACAAAACTGGCTTCCTTCAAAAACATTGTCATTCTCTTGAACTTGCTTTGCAAAAAGACATAGGAAGTTTTCCGCCTGATAATAAATTACAAGAAAAACTTTCCCAAATGTGTCGAGAAATGAATGAAAAGAGTTTGGAAATTAAAGGGTTGAAAGCTCAGTTACAAGATAGGGAAATAGCGATAGTAGAGTTGAAGAAACTCGTTGCTAAGATGGGTGGGAAAATTGTAGAACCTAGTGTTAAGAAACCTGTTGTAAGACAACCCATTGCGCACAAAGTGACTAGACCCTCTATCTTGGGAAAACCATTTGTTTTCTCTATTTCTGTATTTGCAAAACATGCATTTGCCCCCAAGACGGATAGGAAGGATAGGTTACCACAAAATACTCTCAGAACACATATTCGATACAAAGCATTAAGAACACAAATGTGATTAAACCAGGGATGTATAGATTAGCCACTAAACCCACACACAACAAAGAAAGTCAATCACCTCAGACTTCTAGAAACACTAATAGACGTGTGTCTTTTACTACAGGAGTAGTCCCCACTGCTAGTGTTAGCCAGCCTCAACTTAAGAGCACTCGCATGAATGAAAAGGTTTGGTAAAACAAAAGTCAAGGGAAGATGAAGAAAGTAGAAGACCACCCTAGGATTTTCAATGTTTCTAAGAATAAAACGTCTGTAATCACGTGTAATGACGATTTGAATGATTCGACTTTGAATGCTTTGAATGTTAAGTTTGTTTGTGTAAAATGTGGAAAGTGTGCTAATGCCAGTCATGTTATGTGTGTTTCGAATAATGTCAAAAACGTAACTACTAGAACTAAGAAGCAAACTACGATACCTATTAGTGCTAAAAAAACCCAAACGCAAAGTGAACCATCTTGGTGTAATCACCCCTGAGAAAAGTATTGCATCAGACTCCACCACTAAGACCACTAGAAGCAGAATTAGGGAATTATATGAGTCTGCTAGCAAGTCGTGGAAATGGTGGTTTGCTAATCAATGTCCTCCAGGATATAAATGGATGCCTAAAGTTAGAACAGAAAATGTGACAACGAGTGTTAGTATGTGTGACAACCGTGGATTTGAGGTTCGTCACTTAGTTTTGTTTTGTGCTAGTTACGTGTCTTTATGTGTTTATGTGCTAATTGGTGTGTATAGATTGTGGTTTGGATATCGTTTCCGGTACGGGGTACCTTGTGAGTGAAACGATTTGTGGTGATTTCATGTTCATGAGTCCACATGGTAGTTACTATGAAATGAGATGGTGTTATTTAGTGGTTTTACGTATACGTATATGTATTATAGAAAATCGTATTTTTACGATTTACGGTTTAGCATTTAGAGGTCTCGGATGAGGTAATTAGTCACGGGAGTATTTTTCGGGATGGTTTTAAGTCATTTAGGACTTAGTTATAAAGTTTATTTCAAAATTTAAGTTTTTTTTTAAACTGTATATTTTACGTCTTTTACGGTAAACGCGTAAATTTGACTAGTTTTACGGTTTTGAGGTTTTGGAAGTTTTAGGAGCTGAAAAAATTAAGGAAAATTAAGGTAATATTAATAAGATATTAATTAATAATAAAATTAAAAAAAAACGAAATAAGGGGGGTGTTGGTCGGTTTTGGACGTAAGAAAAGAAAGAAAAAAGGAAAAAAAGAGAAAAAGGAAAGGGGTTTTTGGGTTGGGCTTGGAATGGGTATTCACATCCTATATAATGTTTTATACTAAACAAAAAACATCATAAATCCCTGGAGATAATAATAGTCGACGGTTTGTAGAGGATTTTTAGGGTTTCATGGTTTTTTTCATCTTCCATTAATCTTAAGGTAAAACCTTAATAACCCTTTTCAATTAAATTGTTTTAATGTTTTCTTTAATCATCTTATGATGGATTTAGGTTAGGGTTTAAAATTAAAACAGTATATTAATGATATTATAATAATTAAATAAGTTAGGGCTTGTAATTAGTGGGATTATGGGTAATTAATTAGGTTAATTTAATTAAACCCGTTTTTAAAAACTGGACATAATTTAGGGTCAATTGTTTTGATCATATAGGGAGTTCTACAAACTATTATTTTGCGATCCAAGTATCCCTGAAAAGTTAATTGAAGTGGCTTTCCAATTCAAGAAACGAGAACTAAATTGGAGGTATGGAAGTGGGTCAAAAACAGGTTACAACAGTCGGAGGTCAAAACAGTTTTAAAGTCAACATGTTTTCTTTTAAAGTTTTGGGTTGTTTGGGGTACTTAGGGTTTCATTGGGACCTTGAAACGAACATGGGAGATGGTTTATATATTATAGGAAGTATCTGCATCAGGTCTAAGATTGTGGGTTAGGGTAAGACCCTCTGATCATAACAAACGTTTCATACGTTTAAAATCGGTAAAATCTGGATAGGCGAAAGTATATATATATATATCGGGGCCTTAACAATAGCTTTAAGGTTGGGGCAAACGGGATGTGTCAGCTAATATATGTAAGGGAATAGGGTTTCTTTTACAGAGGTCATGGGTACGGTTAGGTTGGCGTTTGGCTTATAGTTTAGAGACCAAAAAGTTGGGACTGTTTGATGTAAAACATGAACGGGTTAGGTATCAAACTTAACCAAGTTAAGGACTTGTTAGGGAAGGGTAATGGGGTGTTTAGAGCATATTAATGAGTATCATATATGGGAGAATGCTAGATGTCCATCATAAGTTGATGAGCCATTTTAGTGGTTGGTTCATGTGTTGATTTTGTGTTTTTGTTTGTTAGCTTTTTGCTAGTGCGCGGACTTTTGGAGAAGCTCAATCAGGTGAGTTTCATAGTCCCATATCTTTTAATGATTTTGACTTCCGGATGGGATGGAAGAGACACTTGTTATGGTTTTGTAAATTGTTGCTGTGAATGTTTTATGATTGGTGATGGACTTGTGTGTGCATACTTATGTGATTAACTACTAGTTGATTCTTGATTGTTTTATCTTTTGACTTGGTACCAAGGGGTTTGTTGACAAGGCGGGGCCTTGGGATTGGTTCATAGGTGTTTGGGTGCCTATGGGAGTATGGTGTTTGGTAAGGCTGGGAGCCTTGGATTTGGATTTGGTTTTGGTTTGGTTGGTTAATCTTAAATGTTAGTTGTTAATGCACATTTACAACACATTGTCCCTATATTTTTATTGTTGGTGGTTATTCACAGCTTATATTATAACTGATTTGGCATTGGAGTCTAAACCTATGACTCTCACCAACTTTATGCTGACGTGTTTAAGTGTCTCTTTCAGGTGATACTATGGTAAAGTTTGAGAACATAAGTGGCTAGGATTTTGGAGAGCGTAGGAATGCATTTAGAAGGAGATCCCGGTTCCTTCTTAGTTTCTTTGATTATTAAATAAGTGATACTGTTGCCACCTATATGTTTGTTTTGGTTATGTTATTTGTTTGTCTTGGGTAAGAGGTAGGACTGTTACCTACTTACCTAGACTCCTACATTTGTTGAGATATTGTCATGACATTTGTGTCACCATTTTATGACATTTCTTATTTCATTTAGATATCTCTATAGACACGCCATGTTGTGATGATATCCATACGCCGTGCTCCATATTCTGCCATAGTGGGGGTGTGACAGAATGGTATCAGAGACAATGGTTATACAGAATTAGGTAGCCTAGTCACGTAGCCTAGTCTATAGCTTAAGGGTCCCTACATATAGGCGTCATAGGGGTATGTGTGCATTCAATAATAATTGATGTGTTTGGATGTTATTTATTGTGATGTTTTGACTAGTATGAATTGAACCATAGTAAGTTCATACTTAGACACATGTTATTTTCTTTTCGGGTTGTGACTAGTGCGGGTTGAAGCATAATTGTCCATGCTAGTCATTGTTGTATTTGGCTTAAATTGTACATTATAGTACATAATTTGGTACATGGTAGTTTCTATCTTTTGTTGAGTTATTTTATGTACCTGAGGGATATTATTTTCCTTTTGATGTTTAAGTCATGTTCCCTAAGAATCTTGTGGTGGTTCGAGTTAGTAGGATTATGTGGATATGAAGGATTTTAAGCTGTTTCCACTCTTATGGGCGACATGACTTATAACTGATTATGTTTTCGTTTCAGATTTAGTCTATGTTGTTTTAGCTAGACTATGGATTTCTGTATTCCAAGAGTTTTACTATGTTATTTTAATAGATGGAGTTTTTGACCTTATGGTTTATGTGGTTATGTGCTTAGGTGAGTTGATGGATTTATGTGTTATGTGTTGTATTGATCCTTATAAGTGTCATCATAGGAGGGAGTGCATTGGGGAAAGGGTAATTGTATAAGTATGGTGGCCGACATAGTTATACAAGTACCACAACTTCAATGGGTTCCTAAGTATGATTGCATGAAAGAGGGTTAGTACATGCTTGTATATGATGGGATGTAGATTATTGGTATATTTATAATATATGGGTTTATGTAACGGCTGCCCACGATATGGTTATTTTTTTAGTGTGTTATATGTTTTGAGTTATAGTCGTGTTGTGTGATTATAGGGTCACACGATATGGGTTGGTTTTGGTGATGGGTTTTGTGCCTTGTTGTGGCATGGTGAGATGGTGAGATGGGGATTACTCGTATGGAAAAACGAGTGTACCGCGATTGATTGATCTGACATGTATGGTAACGAGTATGTTTTGGGTGATTTAATAGGTATATATGCGGATGTATATATACTAGTATGTGTTAAGTTATGATATATGGTCGTTCAGTAGTTATTAACTTATTATAACTTGAATGTACCTTCTGTTTGCTCGTGTTTTATGGTGCTGGAGTTTAATGGAGTTCCAACGATGTTTTGAGTCTTTTGATGTGTGTCTACATTCGGGTATGTATTTAACTAATGAGAACTACTAAATTTCTTGCAAATAAGTGTGGCTGATTATAGGAAAACGGTTTTGAAAATAATTTTGTAAGGGTATGGTATGACATCGTGACTTACATATTTTTTTTAAGTTTATGGTAGTAAGCTATAAAAAAATTTGTCTTGAAAATAATTGGATTAGTTTTCTATGTAACATGTGATAATACATTTTAAAGGGGTAAAGAAATTTTTCAAAATTTTCTTAAGTGTAGTTAAAATTTTAGAAGTATTTAACTAGACGGCAAGAGTAAAAAGGGAGATTTTATTATAGTAATGATAATAATAACACCACACCTTGTAAACGTGTAGTAGTTTAGTTATAACCAGCCTAAATGGATTTTATAAAATAATAATAATAAAAAAAACACTGTATTTTATAAACACATATTGGTTTCATAATAACAAGCGAAATAAGTTTAATATGGGTAAACAAGATAATGGTTAGAATAAGATTGTAGTATACTAACTAGTTGATATCTTGATAAAATGATGAAGATAAAGGATGAGTTTATGGTTAATAATGAGTATGATTGGTTTTAGTAGTATGGGAGTTTGGTTCTTATGGGAATTAACTAATTGGGATGAAAGTTTTAAATTTTCTAACGTATAAAAATTTGGTAATACTAATCGTGACGAGTCTAATTTTTTGCTGTTGGAACACTCCATTGATCTTTCGGATTATATTTTTTCGTTTTCAGTTGTTTACCCTATATTTTTTTTATTTTGGGACACGATTGGTTGGAATTCTTTTGGTACACGTCATGGTTGATTTAGTTATGCGGTTGTGGGCACGTTAGAATGAGGGGATAGAGTTGGCTAGTATTTCTTATGGTTAGATACTATAATGGATAGATGTGTTTTGGTTTAAAGGTTGTGTTGAAGGAATGATTAAGATTTGTGGAGTTTTGAAACTTAGATTAGTTACGGGAATAAGGGAGTAAGTAAAGTTAGTTGAGTGGTCATGGGAACGAGATGTCATGCTATGAGAATTTGGTTGAAGTACTTTTAGAAATATTGTGGTTGATGAGTTGAAGTTAGAAGCTACTACGTAGTGTGAAGTTCCTAGGTAACATCATGGAGACGAGAAGGAGTGCGTAAAGAGCTACATCGCGAAGCAAGGAGCTGAAAGGACTACGTGTCGGCTGCAAGAAGGATGCAAGAGTTTTCGAAGGAGTCATAAAAGTTGCAAGGACTGGAAAGGTGATAAGCAATATGATGGGAAATTTATGTATGGTTCGTGACGAAGAAGGACAGATCGAGTACCAGAGTGGAGCTACAAAGAGCTTAACCAGTGGATCGTGATGAAGTGAATACATGACATGGGGGATTAAGAACTCGTGGAAATAACAAGGGGAGTCGAGTGACTAAACGAATAGAATTTTTGTGGCAACCAATATCGAGGGATGAGTAGTGAAGCTGAGTTGAATAAGTTCGTGGAGAAGTGATTAGAGAGTCGGTTTTGTGAGTGTGTTATGAAAGATCTTTGGAAGAGACAGTTATGCGTTATCCAATGCGCTAGTGATTTCCATAGATGTGATGAATGAAGTATGAAATTTCTGTTGGACGGGATAGGGTAGGAATAAGGGAGAACCATGGAAGGAGAGAACCTAGTATTCCTAGAAGATGATGATTGAAAGTACCTCATGTTGGGTGCCAGATCAAAGTAGAAGTATGAGATTTGAATAAGAATTCAAAATATGGCTTAGTAGACAAACTGAAACTAATGTGGGTATAAGATGATAATGTGATCCGCATGGAATCACATGAAACTCTAGTCTGTCCCTATTAGGAGGGAGTAGGAGAACTGGTTGTGAGAAAAAAAACAAGTGAAGCTACTTGGAAAAAAAATTTGGCGTATAGATGACTAGATAGACTTAGTTAGTGAAGATTGTTATATCTGCCTAGAATGCTAGAGGCATTTGGGGTACGAGACGTAGAGAATGATCTATACAGATCATGAACGTCTCCAACACATATTTAATCATCTTGATTGAACATTTGGAAAAGGTGATGGGTGAAGTTAAGTGATAAAAGAAAATTGCAAGGCCAAGTACCATCTGGGAAAGGCAAGCATGGTTGATGATACATGGAATAAGAAGAATGAAGTGAAGCTGAGACGAACTTGAACTATATGGATGACGTATTAGGGTGGTTTGGATGAAGGATGTAGGTTGCACGAGTTGAGTTGTCTAAAGCAGAGAACGCGTCAACATGTATGATGCGTGGCTTGGACACTCATATGGAGAAAAGGGACGTAGACTATACTTCCTACATAGATAGGAGTAGCTTAGAAAGGGCGATGTAAGGACGAAGTTGGTGACAGGGATACATAATGGGGTGGAGGAATAAGTACGACGAGAGTTGGGTGATAGTCGATAGACTGACTAATTCATCTCATATTTCAAGAGGAATGAGAAGGCACGTAGTTGAGAAGTTGGAAGCATTGCGTACGGATGTGATGGAATAGAGGGTTTTGCGTAAAAGTTAGCCTAATATGTGTGGAATGCCTTATGAAGGATTATGGCAAGGGAAGAAACGATGGGAAGCATCACATCGTGATGTATGGTAGGAGTTGAGGAAGAAGAAGGAAGTGTGTATAGAAGCGAAGCATGAATGAAATAGATCGAGATAGGAACCGGAGGTAAAACTTTGGTAGAGCTTAATGAGTATAATAAAGCACAACGTAGGCTAATACTGTCATAGTGTGGAAAAGGAAATGGCACTGACCTATACTGATTGTTTAGGAGGCTTAGTATCGGTAATCGAATGGATGAGGAGTTATAGGTGTGATGTGCCATAGGGACGAAGGGCTTGGTCTAATTGAGACAAGATGGGGAGCAATATGACCCGGAAGGTAAGACATTGTGTAGGTATAAAGGAAGTGTTGAGTATAAAAAAAATCATGAAGAAAAGTGAGAAAGAAGTGTATGGGTGCTACTAATGAGCTATCCAAATTTAATGGAAGTAGTTGTAGCATGGGTTTGGATGGCAGTTGATAGACTAACTGAGATAACCGTCCTTTTGATGATGTGTATAGATCATAAGTTGATTTGGATTGGAAGAACTAATGGATATGTGAAGGACCGCCATAGGTCATTCTGTAAGGAAATTGTAATTTTTAAGTAGTTGGGGTACGGACTAAAGGGAGTTGATGAACATGATTGGATATGAGTATATCCAGCTAACTGGAAAAGGATGGGCAAGTGAGATATTTATACAACCTTAGGAGTTACACTGAGGGCATGAGTGATTGATTTAGAGGGAGTTAGGAAACTCATTAGCGATGGCTGAGTTTTCATATAATGATAGTTATCATACTAGAAGTCGATAAATGCCATTTGAGGCACTATATGAAAGGATAGGGTGAGTTGTCCCCATTGTGGACTAGAATTGGTAAAAGAGGCTACTAATGTGGTAATGGTGTTTGTGGAAAGGATGAGAGCAACAAGGGATGCTATGTAGAAAAGGAGGAAACCACTAGAGTTAGTGACAAAGTTATGTAGGAAGTTTCACCCATAGTAACGGGTGGTATGTTTTGGTAAAATGGAAGAGTTGATGTAGAGTTTTGGTAGGTTCATTTATGATCTTTGGAAAGATCGGACCAGTAGCTTATGAGCATAGAATTACCTGGGTGAAATGAGTGGTGTACATGTTATATTTCGTGTATTAAGATTGGTAAATGTTGTTTGAGAATGCATATTTGCATGTACGGTTATTCGGGATTTGTGTTAATAAGAGTTTGTTTTATCATGAGTCATTGGTGAGATTTATTGACTGTGAGGTCAAGATTTTGGCAATGAATTTAAATATTCTTGGTTAGTATATGTGGTAATTTGAGACTTGAACTAAAGTTCACGTGGAATGAGAGGAGTTCATTTGGAACAAGTATCCTCAGTTGTTTGCTAATGGTATGTTTGATCCTAAGGAGTAAATCTCGGGACGAGATTTCTATTAGGAGGGAGTGACCTGACAACCGTGGTTTTGAGGTTTGTCACTTAGTTTTGTTTTGTGATAGTTACGTATCTTTATGTGTTTATGTGCTAATTGGTGTGTATAGATTGTGGTTTGGATATCGTTTCCGGTACGGGGTACCTTGTGAGTGAAACGATGTGTGGTGATTTCATGTTCATGATCCCACATGGTAGTGACTATGAAATGAGATGGTGTTATTTAGTGGTTTTACGTATACGTATATGTATTATAGAAAATCGTATTTTTACGATTTACGGCTTAGCATTTAGAGGTCTCGGATGAGGTAATTAGTCACGAGAGTATTTTTCGGGATGGTTTTAAGTCATTTAGGACTTAGTTATAAAGTTTATTTCAAAATTTAAGTTTTTTTTTTGTAAAACTGTATATTTTACGTCTTTTACGGTAAACGCGTAAATTTGACTAGTTTTATGGTTTTGAGGTTTTGGAAGTTTTAGGAGTTGAAATAAATTAAGAAAAATTAAGGTAATATTAATAAGATATTAATTAATAATAAAATAAAAAAAAACGAAATAAGGGGGGTGTTGGTCGGTTTTGGACGCAAGAAAAGAAAGAAAAAAGGAAAAAAAGAGAAAAAGGAAAGGGGTTTTTGGGTTGGGCTAGGAATGGGTTATCACATCCTATATAATGTTTTATACTAAACAAAAAACATCATAAATCCATGGAGATAATAATATTCGACGGTTTGTAGAGGATTTTTAGGGTTTCATGGTTTTTTTCATCTTCCATTAATCTTAAGGTAAAATCTTCATTACCCTTTTCAATTAAATTATTTTAATGTTTTCTTTAATCATCTTATGATGGATTTAGGTTAGGGTTTAAAATTAAAAACAGTATATTAATGATCTATTAATGATATTATAATGATTAAATAAGTTAGGTCTTGTAATTAGTGGGATTATGGGTAATTAATTAGGTTACTTTAATTAAACCCGTTTTTAAAAACTGGGCAGAATTTAGGGTCAATTATTTTGATCATATAGGGAGTTCTACAAACTATTATTTTGCAATCCAAGTATCCCTGAAAAGGTCATAGAAGTGGATTTCTAATGCAAGAAACAAGAACTAAATTGGAGTTCGGGAAGTGGGTCAAAAACAGGTTACAACAGTCCGAGGTCAAAACAGTTTTGAAGTCAGCCTGTTTTCTTTTTAAGTTTTGGGTTGTTTCGGGTACTTAGGGTTGCATTGGGACCTTCAAACGAACATGGGAGATGGTTTATATATTATAGGAAGTATCTGCATTGGGGCTAAGATTGTGGGTTAGGGTAAGACCCTTTGATCATAACAAACTTTTCATACGTTTAAAATCGGTAAAATCTGGATAGGCAAAAGTATATATATATATATATATATATATATATATATATATATATATATATATATATATATATATATATATATATATATATATATATATATATATATATATATATATATATATATATATATATATATATATATATATATATATATATATATATATGTATATATCGGGGCCTTAACAGTAGCTTTAAGGTTGGGAAAAATAGGAGGTGTTAGCTAACATATGTAAGGGCATAGGGTTTCCTTTACAGAGGTCATGGGTATGGTTCGGTGGGCGTTTGGCTTATAGTTTGGAGACCTAAAAGTTGGGACTGTTTTGTGTAAAACATGAACGGATTAGGTATCAAACTTAACCAAGTTAAGGACTTATTAGGGAAGGGTAATGGGGTGTTTAGAGCATATTAATGAGTATCATATATGGGAGAAGGCTAGATGTCCATCATAGGTTGATGAGCCATTTTAGTGGTTGGTTCATGTGTTGATTTTGTGTTTTTGTTTGTTAGCTTTTTGCTAGTGCGCGGACTTTTGGAGAAGCTCATTCAGGTGAGTTTCATAGTCCCATATATTTTAATGATTTTGACTTTCGGATGGGCTGGAAGAGACACTTGTTATGGTTTTGTAAATTGTTGTTGTGAATGTTTTATGATTGGTGATAGACTTGTGTGTGCATACTTATGTGATTAACTGCTAGTTGATTCTTCATTGTTTTATGTTTTGACTTGGTACCAAGAAGATTGTTGACAAGGCGGGGCCTTGGGATTGGTTCATAGGTGTTTGGGTGCCTATGGGAGTATGGTGTTTGGTAAGGCTAGGAGCCTTGGATTTGGACTTTGTTTTGGTTTGGTTGGTTAATCTTGAATGTTAGTTGTTAATGCACATTTACAACACATTGTCCCTATATTTTTATTCTTGGTGGTTATTCACAGCTTATATTTTAACTGATTTGGCGTTGGAGTCTAAACCTATGACTCTCACCAACTTTATGTTGACGTGTTTTAGTGTCTCTTTCAGGTGATACTATGGTAAAGTGTGAGAACATAAGTGGCTAGGATTTTGGAGAGCGTAGGAATGCATTTAGAAGGAGATCCCCTTTCCTTCTTAGTTTCTTTTGATTATTAAATAAGTGATACTGTTGGCACCTATATGTTTGTTTTGGTTATGTTATTTGTTTGTCTTGGGTAAGAGGTAGGACTGTTACCTACTTACCTAGACTCCTGCATTTGTTGAGATATTGTCATGACATTTGTGTCACCATTTTATGACATTTCTTATTTCATTTAGTTATCTCTATAGACATGCCATGTTGTGATGATATCCATACGTCGCGCTCCATATTCCGCCATGGTGGGGTGTGACAGTATGCCTTTAAATGTTGCTAAGGACACTAATGATTCTGAAATCACAACTAATGTGGTATCCAATTTAGCAAATGATCCATCGTGTTCTAAATCTTCTGCAGGTGATACAAATAATTCTCTTCATACTGGACTCCAGATGCACGAAGCACATGACGGGGAATCTCAAGCTTCTTATTAACTTCGTGGAGAAGTTCCTGGGTACGGTCCGATTCGGAAATGATCAATTTGCACCGATCTTAGGATATGGAGATTTGGTTCAGGGGAATATCACGATAAAAAGGGTATACTACGTCGAAGGGCTTAATCACAATCTTTTCTCGGTTGGTCAATTATGTGATGCAGATTTGGAAGTTGCTTTCAGAAAGAAGACATGTTTTGTTCGTGATTATGATGGGAATGATTTACTCACCGGTTCACGGAGTACTGATCTTTACACAATTTCACTACAAGACACAACTTCATCAACTCTAAGTTGCTTCATGGCTAAAGCTTCAATGACTCAGGCATGGTTATGGCATCAATGTCTTTCTCATCTCAACTTTGATACCATCAACTTGCTTTCCAAGAAAGATATTGTGAGAGGCCTTCCAAGTTTGAAATTCATCAAAGATCATCTTTGTTCTTCTTGTGAGCTTTGTAAAGCTAAACGAAGTAGCTTTAAGACAAAACTACACCAAGCTCTAAAGGACGGTTAGATCTTCTTCATTTAGATTTGTGTGGTGCCATGCGTGTTCAAAGTATCAATGGGATGAAATATGTTATGGTAATTGTCAATGATTACTCAAGGTACACTTGGACTCACTTCTTGAGGTCCAAAGATGAAACACCTGAAGTTCTCATCACCTTCCTTAAACTGATACAATGTGGTCTTCAAGCTCAAGTAAAAGTGGTTCGTACTGACAGAGGCACATAATTTTTTAATTAAACTCTGAGTAACTATTTTGAATCCGAAGGAATTGAACATGAAACATCTATTGCTCGAACACCCTAACAAAACGGTGTTGTTGAAAGACGGAACCGTACGTTAGCTGAGGCTGCTCGAACACTATTATCCGCTTCAAAACTACCATTATACTTCGGGGCCGAAGCCGTGTCAACCGCATGCTACACACAAAACCAATCCTTAATTACTCCTAGACATGAAAAGACACCATATCACATAATTCATGATCGAAAACCTTCACTCAAACACCTTCACGTTTTTGGATGTACTTGTTACATTATTCGAGATGGTGAAAATCTGGACAAGATGAAAGAGAAAGGTGATGCATGCATTCTTGTGGGATATGCAACTTAGTCTAAGGGATATAGAGTTTACAACAAGAGAACAAAATTGATAGTCGAGACTATTCATATCCGATTTGATGAAATACAAGAAATGGCACTTGAACAAAGCAGTTTAAGTCCCGATCCACAACGACAAAAGACTTCTATGCATAACCGCACAGAACTCGGAACTCAAGACCACAACAATGAACCGTCAAGTTCAAAGTTGGTTCCTGAACATGTTCCTAGAGCAGATATGACAGTGGACACGACACTTGAAGAGTTGGAAATGTTATATGGACCAATGTTTGATGAATATTTCACGGGGGAGAAATATGTTGTATCAAAGTCTTCCGCTGTCACTCATGATAAGAATAATGGTACCGATTATCGTCAACAAAAGGATACAACCTCATCTACTTCAACACGGGTTGCTGCAGATTTACCTCCTCAGAATATCACTTCAACAACCGATCCTACAACATCCACAACTACTGTCATTGCTCCAGAGAACACAAATCAAGCAGACGATGCATTATCTGACGATGACGATTTTCACAACCCATTCAGTACACCGGTACACGAAACTAGAGAGTCTTCAACTCGTCATGTTGATTCGTCAAATATGCATACGTTTTACCAACGACATCCTTCAACGCATCATTGGACCCGAGAACATCCTTTGGTTCAAGTAATTGGAAACCCTTCACAGCTTGTTCGTACAAGACGACAACTAGCCACCGATGGAGATGTTTGTATGTTCGCACTCGCCGTGAGTACAGCTGAACCGAAAAACATCAAACAAGCCATGGCTGATCATGCTTGGATTGAATCGATGACGGAAGAACTTCAACAATTTTAAATACTTAAAGTCTGGGAACTTGTTGACAGAACATACGATGTGATTCCATTAAATCTTTGTTGGATCTGGAAAAACAAGATGGATGAAGAAAACACGATTATCAAGAACAAAGCTAGGCTAGTGGCTAAGGGGTATGGCCAGAAAGAGGGAATTGATTTTGACGAATCATTTGCACCAGTTGCTCGTATGGAAGCGGTCAGGATTTTCCTTGCTTATGCTGCACATAAGGGATTTATTGTTTATCAAATTGACGTGAATACATCATTTCTGAACGGTCCTTTGAAGGAAGAAGTCTATGTTACGCAGCTGGAAGGATTCGTTAATCCTCATTATCCTGACAAGGTGTATCGTCTCCACAAAGCACTTTATGGACTCAAGCAAGCTCCAAGGGTGTGGTACGATGAACTCTCGAAATTTCTGGTATCCAAAGGTTTCTCAAAAGGTTCTATTGATCTAACTCTGTTCACTTATAAATATGGGGATGACATTTTGCTCGTGCAGATTTATGTTGATGACATTATTTTCGGGTCCACAAACCCAAAACTTTCAAAATGGTTTGAAAAAGTCATGCACAGCAAATTTGAAATGTCAATAATGGGCGAACTAAAATTCTTTCTAGGAATTTAAGTTCACCAATCCCCAAGTGGTATATTTATAAACCAAGTTAAGTATTGTCAAGAGATAATCAAAAAGCATGGTATGACCTCATGTGACCCCGTTGGGACACCTTTATCAACCACATCCCTAGATGCTAATTTGGAGGGAGATGTCATAGATCAAACGAAATATCGTTCCATGATCGGCTCCCTCATGTACTTAACAGCAAGCAGACCAGATATATCACATGCTACGTGTTATTGTGTACGATATCAAGCACGACCCACTGAAAAGCGCCTCAAGGAGGTTAAACGGATCTTTCGGTACCTCAAGAATACCATTCATTTGGGACTCTAGTATCCGAGGGAAACCTGTTTCTTTCTAACGGCCTATTCAGATTCTGATCATGCAGGGTGTCTTGATACACGAAAAAGTACTTATGGTGGTGCGCTATTTCTAGGTCAAGATAAACTTGTGGGATGGTCTTCCAAAAAGCAGGATCGCACATCATTTTCATCAGCCGAAGCGGAGTATGTGTCTCTATCTGCGTGTTGTGCTCAAGTCCTATGGATGAGAACACAACTCATAGATTATTGATTACACTTTGATAAAGTACCTATGTACTGTGACTCAAAGTCTGCCATAGCCATCTCTTGCAATCCGGTACAACATTCCTGCACGAAGCACATTGATGTCAAATATCACTTCATTAAGGAACAAGTTGAAAGGGGTATTGTTGAACTATACTTTGTTGGAATTGATTACGAATTAGTTGACTTGTTTACAAAAGCTCTTTCGAAAGAGAGGTTTGCGTATCTAGTTAGGCAAATTGGTATGAGATGTTTGACTCCAGCAGAACTGGAGATTCTGGCAAAGAAGCCTGCTTGATTCATCTATCAAACATCTACATGTAAATATCTTTGAAAAAGAAAAATACAAAAATATAAAACACATAAAAGCAAAACACAATTAAAAATCTTTAAAAATCCATAAAGATTCTTATCGACATGTCTTTCAGTATCGATAATATGGAGTACCTAGAAATGTCGCTCAATAACGATACGGGTGTGTACATAAAGCTCGAATGAAAGTAGTAAATATTTTTCAAAACATGTCATTTCTACTTTTAATAAAGGAAAATGTCTATTTTGGACAATTTTTCCAACAACGGGTAGAGCAATCTATCTTGGGTTGAGCTTGTCACAAAACATTCAACGTTTTGAGCTCAACACAATGGCTTGTAATCACTTTCAGATTGCAACCCGGTTCTATATTCACGGGGAAGTGTACGCTTTAGTGCTCTTACCCTCAGCAAAAGAAGAGAAATCTTCTTACACTTGAGTGGATTTGTCAAGACATTCAAACTCTATGAACTCAAGTTTATGCTTTAGAAAAACCTCTTCGCCAAAAAAGAAATAGGATTTTTCAAAAAAGCGTTGAACACAATTTTTTTAAGAATTTTTTAATGATTTTTCAAAATCTTTCAAAAATTGTGTGTTCAACAACTCCCATCCTCAAAAAGCGAAATGTGGATCACATTCTCACAATGACAATTCAATTTGATCAATTTTTTAGGGGGAGCATTTCAACTGCATGCAAAGTTTGACACATCTTTCTCCCGGAGATTTTCAAGACTATTTTCCAAAATATATTTTAATCAAATTTGGTATCTCTAATATCAAAAAATTTATATATTAGAGATAGGGGAGAAAATGTGATTAAAATGTGATCTTATATAAGACTCAAGCACTTTAACTCTTACCTACATGTGCAAAACACTTTCGATGATCGATGCACATGTGAAGGGGGAGCATTTCTGAAACGACAAAGCTATCAAGGTGTTAAATGTTTTTCAAATACCTTGTTAGACATTTGAAGTAGTTTTTATGGTTACGATCAAATACCCACACCATATTTAATTCACAACGTTATTGGTGTCAAAAGGGTGGTTAGGTTTAAGTCCTATGATCCAATCAGAAACGGAGGGATCTTCCCAGGGACAATCCAATAGATTATTAGAAGTCCTTAGGAAAGATGGAGTAGAATGTGAATGTAGTTGAATGCCGACTAAGTACTAATGCTAGCACTGGAACAATCACAACAAGGTGCTAGTAATGATGTCTTGGTAAGCATTGAAGGGGTTGAAGAATGAAAAAGAAATGTAAGGATAAAGGGTGTAAAGAAAGAAGCCCTCCATACAACTTAGGCAGAAACTGGGTCAACACATCATGAAGACAACTCATCATGGACCCAGTGATGTATGCACAACCCTTTCCTAGCTACTCAGGCTTCTCTCAAAAGAAGTTTGCTTTATTGTCATGGAGAACAACATGAGTTCTATTAGCTTTCTCATTCTGAGATAGTTGATATTGAATAAGTGGCATCTGCTCCAGCCTCCTACCACTAAAAGTACACAAATCGAGTCTAGAGCCTAGAGATCAATCAAATCTCGTTCGGACACACGAATGACAAACAAGAGAGTCATACGCTATATCCTTGTGATATTGCTAGAACACTCAGAGTGATACTACTCAGTATTCACAATGATGAGTGAAAATCCTTCTAGTGTTAACATCAAACAGCACTGCGGTAGGTCATATGTAAGATTCTTTATGATTTAAACATGTGTAAAATTGAAAAGCAACAGTGGTTTGATCCTGAATTGATTCAAACTCATTTCAGGTTTCTACGCAATATCTTTATGGTCTTGCCAGAACATTCAGAGTGATATTCATTAATATTCACAGTGACGAATGGAAATCCTTCTAGCGTCAACCTCAAACAGCGCTACGGTAGGTGACTTGTGAGATTCTTATGAATAAAGCTTGTGTCAACTGGAAATAAACAATGGTAAGATTCTTTATGAATCACACTTGTTCCAGGAATTAAATTGACGACTTTAATCAAGCGGATATTTATCCAATTGATTCACTCTTTATGTTCGCAATCTTGCTTTGAGACGGTCGAGTAAAGAGAACGACTAGTACAGCCGCGAAACCCTGTCAAGGAGATTCTTAACTGAATCTACCTATCACAGGTACGGTATTTAATATCGTATAACGGTCTTCACCGAACGGAGGTAAAACGCTACCGATTTAGGACGAATGCCAAAGCCATTATGTCCATGTCCATGTTTTGTCTCGAGAAGGTGGGGTCACGGTGTACTCAGCAAAGTCAAAGATTCAAAACCACATACTCATGCCTAAAGACATATTCAACAATTAATAGCGTGAGCATATGGATGTAGACACAAGATCACAAGATGGCAAAGACAAGTCAGGGATGATTTGAAGATCTCAAGATTAAAGACAAACTCGAAAGACAACGACAAAGGCTCAAAGATCACAACCTGAAGAAACAAGACTACTAATACACGTTCGAGGCTTATTTATGGCGAGATTAGTAATTTCTACAAATCTCCAAATGACAAAGGGTGATGACCTCTCATAAAGGGTAATGACCTCTCATTGGGGGAGATTGTTAGCCTCAAAATATTGAGTCAAACAAGAATTCTCGGTCATATGTTTATTATGTATCGTATTTTAGAACGTTGTAATAGGTAGTAGATTAGTCGTGTTATACGGGTTTTACTTTAGGCTAAAGTTCATACATAAGTAACTAAAGCCCAAAAGGAAAGCCCGACCCATTAGAATATAGTCCATAACCAAGCCCGCATGTGGGTGGACTATATATACCCTTCCTAGCATGTTAGGAAGGATGTTGGACATTTTCATTTTCTCTCTCTAATCTAATCCTCGAGAAGTTCCAACCATTCTCTCTACTTTCTCTCACTACTTTCTCTCTCTAGAAATCTTCCATCTTTTATCTACCTTTCTTCTTTATTCTTGTAGAATCATCATAAATTTAGGGACAACAGGGTTAAGGTGATTATTATTATTAGCAGAAAGGGTTGGTACTAAAGGTTCAGGAAAATCCAAAAGGTAACGATTTTCTGGTTCCGAATCAGATATAACGATGGGATGAAAATAAGAAGACATATTCTGAAGACGTCAATAAAAAAAATAAAATTACTTCTATCAGTAGCTTAGCATTATATTACTTACACATACTATCATTTAAACATGTAATAACATTACTAGAAATCTTAAATGTTACTTACAACTTTTTGCAGCAGCACGATTTTTGATGCGAAGACTTCACTTGGAAATTTAATTAAGAAAACCAGTTATAGTTAAGATTTTAAATCTCTTATTTCTCTATAACTATAGCTTTGATGCCACTCTGTAACACCCCTATTTTACCTTGATGCAGCGGAATAATCTTTTTAGGGGTATTACTTCATGATATGAAAGCAAAGTAATAGAAAACAGCTCATAATAGTGTTTAAATAAACTTCATTTATTCTTTATAAATTTATCATTCAAAATCAGAGATTTTCAATAAAATAATTGTACATACATTGTACATAACAGGTTCCCGAGATCTAGAAAATAGGTTTGAATGACAAAATCTTCCAAGATTATATCTCTCCACGTAATTAGTATGCTGTTCCATGCTATCAATTTCAACACCTGAAATATATGCTTAAAGTCAACACGAATGTTGAGTGAATTCATAGGTTTAAAATCAGTTTGAATACAATATCCTTTTCCTGAGCTACGTTGTTATTTGCTCATAAGTTTGAATAATAAGATGATTCAATTTCACTAAGCTTATGATACCGCGACTAGACATAAGAACCAACACTTTTCCCTTAGGAGGAAGTCTGCCAAACTATCCTTATTAGCAAAATAAAGTATGCCTGTTTGACCACTGAGGTGCTAGCAAGTGAGACTTTCCCAGACAGGATATGTCAGTCTCCAATAGTACTATTTATGATATTAGCGCTCATTCCGAGAAATGATTAGTGGTTCACAATTAAAAAGGGACTTTCATAGGCAGCAGTAAACATAGTGTCAATGAATCATATCTGGAAAGCATACTAAAAATACTTGTATTCTAATTTAGCATATATCCCCTCACGGGTTTTGAAATCATTTGAAAGTAGTATACTTTAGTGAGACTATGAACTTACCTTATGTCTATTAATCTTGTCGGGTATATGTTACACAGATCAACTTGAGCTAACAAACAAGAACGTGGTCTCACACCAACTTGTTTTAACATAATTGGTATGGTATTAAGTTTTTTTTATCTTTTTATCAATCTCTTTAATATTTGGTTATATTTTCTCTAAATATTATTTGGTTGTATTTCTAGCACCATTTTTCGGGCCATCATACTCAGAAGCCATTCTATAAACGTTTGAGGAGCGAGGGCACTTTAAATCGTAAACCCAACCACTCAATCAGAACGTGATATCGAGATGGAACATCTTTGTAAAAATCTCCCTAATAGCATGATAATTTCATTACTTCCTCATATTCATAATTAATATTCTTTAGTTTCTAAGTTGGCAAAAATAGCCCTTATAGTTAGATTTTGGTATAGTTACACTTTTAACCCCTAAAGTATATAGTTTTAGTATTTGCATTTTAAACCATCAATATTTAACCTTAGGGTCTCAAACGTTCCAACATTTATTATTATATCTTTAACTTTCACAAAATAACACTTTTGGCCCAAAAAGTTAAATAGTTTAAGAAATAACAGCTTTAGTCCCTGAATTTGTAAAAATCACATAACAAGCTCAAAAATGATCCAAATGATCTAGGATTTGAAAACAAAGTTTATGAACACATTTATAATCATAATAACATTTTCCATAATTATAGCTTCTGAAAGGGTTTTTACTTATTATTTTATGTAAATTACAAAACTAGGATTTTAAGACATCTTTAACTTATAACTATCATTTAAAATGATGAAATGACTTAGTTTCTTTTAGATTATCTTTCTAACATAATTTTGGCATTATAAAAACTCTAAATAAGCATTATAACAATATCAAAGCTTATTTAACATAGATTTTACCTAGGTAGCTCCAAAATAGCTCCTTATGGCTTCTTATGAACATAACTTTCTATCAAATCTTCAAGAGCTTCAATGGCAACCTTCTTGACCTGATTTTTGGTATTGGGGGATGTACTAATACATATATAGGGGTGGATATGAAGAATGGGTAGGAGATACAAAGGAAATGGGGTGCAAGTTTGAAATGAAGACTATACGCCCTATTTATACCATTTTGGAAACTTAGCCTCCAAGTTCTGGTCTAGGAAGTGTAAGATAGTTAGGATAGTGACTAAGGGAAGATATGGAAGTATATTCAAGTCTAGGGGCTGAGTGTATAAGCTAGTTTGATCAAATCTTCCATTTGTGGCCAAAAATAGATCACGGCTAGGAATGGATGAGAACAATGATGTGTAGCAAGCAAGGAGCTCACCCACCTTCTTGTAGATCTTCTAAAATATCCTAGGATTCATAAATATTAGGTTTTAAAACTTTTAATGGAGGGAAATGGTTTGAAAATGAGTTTTGGAGGGAAAAATACAAAAACTGGTTTTAAAACTAGGGCTTGTAACTTATGAATTGTGTTTTTGGTGATTAAGGACTTGAGAAAGTGATTAGTGAATTATTAGGGCTTAATTAGGGTTTAGAAATTCTATTTTAGATATTTGGGTCCTTGGTTTGGAGTTTAACAAAGGTTTGATGTAATAATGAGAAGTATACTTATGTACATTAGGGTTTCCGAATGATCTAGGGTTAAATCTTATTAAAATGCTTTATCCTTCAATTGGCTACTGATGTAAACTTAATTTAGGTCATATACATTGGTTTTAAGTGTCCAATGAGTTCTCACACTTGGTTTAGTAGTTTAGTTTAGGTAAACATGTCTAAAGAGTGAAAATACCTATTTTGACCTGATTTACAAGCCATGCATTGAAATCTTGTACCTTGTGCTCTAGGGTACTTGTACATTGTCTTAATATAATCTTATAATCTTAATTAAGTCCTATAAATATTTATATACTTGCCCAAACAGAGTAGGTAGTGATTTTATGTAGATTTCTTAATATAAGGGTTTTTAGGTCATTAATCCTAATGACTTTCTAACTTGGGTAATTAGGATTTATATCCTTATGTATACTTATTCTAGGGCTTATATGATATGTTTATGACTTCTATGGTTTCTACGTTCTTGATTTAAGGGTTTGTGTAGGTTGCTCATATTCTAGGGTTAATTAAGGGAGCTTAAGATGTAATGCTTTGATAACTTGTACCTTATGCTTTATGAACTTGTAACTTAATTGAAATGAATGTATAATCTTAATATGATATGTAGTTGAGTTTTATAATTTGTGGCAAAATATTAGACTCTAATTCAATGTATAATGGATTTTATATGCTAATCTTGGTTACTATGTCTTAACTTGTAATTAGCCTTGGATTAGTGAATATTAGTAATTTGGGATCAATTAAATTTCCTTTATATGATAGATTGTAATTAGTACATTGTTTTTTTATAATAGTACATAGATTTTATGTAGTTACATTGCTTGAAATATTGTTTATCAAGGGTTTCTAGGTGGTGATCTAGACTATTATGTACAATTACTTGTACTTAGCTTAGTATGGTTTGTCCTTGCCATTCTTAGGTATTATTATGTCCTTAGAGTATACTTTATAACTTGTTTACGTTCCATAATGACTTATTAATAAGTATTCTCCATTCATGGTTTACCATTCTTGAGTTTACAATTCATTTATAGGAATTTTAGGGTTTCTAAGAGAATTTAAGGTATCATGGTTACATTTGAGATGTTCTTATTGATACTGAACTTATTAGATCTCTTTTATAACTTAGACTTGTGTCTTTCATCATTATAGTAATATGTGGTTATAATAGTTTATGGTGTGAGAAACAGTTCATTCTACCATGTAATATACAAAAAGAAAAAACTTCTAGTGGATTTTCCACTCTTATCCAATCATAACATATATTACACTTGTAAATTTTATTGGTTGTCATAGAAAGCATTCAAGTTTGACAAGAAGTCAAACAACCCCTCATATGGGGGTTTTGGTTGATCGACCAAAACAACCCTTATAGGTTTGTTGTTAGTCTTTCGTCATTTATTACCTTTTAATATTTATCTCGAATAAATATTATACTTCGGTAATTATAACCCCTTAACAAAATTAACGTAGTAGTTTCATTCATTGGTTACTCTCATTCATTGTGTAACTCGTTTCTCATTTTCGCATGCATTGTTCTTTTTATTTTGCATCGGTGTGACATTTTGATATTTATGTGAATGTCTGTTGTAAAAGCCATTGTTTGGTTGCACATAATCCTTTCATGATTCACAAACATATAACATTTAGTAAATTATGGTTAGATCTATTATCAGGTTCGAAGCTAGAAAGTTATCTTCAAAGAGGTAAACTCTGATGATATTTATAAATTACACTACAAATTAGTTTTTAAAGAGGCAAGTTACAAAACTATAAAATATTAACAAAAATTGGACTACAATTTGTTTACTAAGAAGCAGATCCACCGCCCCCTATGTATGCCATTATCTATTACAGTTAACCTAACTAGATTAAATGTCATAGACTATAATATTTAAGTTTTAATGAAGGTTATAAAATAGTTATGCGTAGTCAATTAATAACTTCACAAATAAGTGATACTATATGTTGGTTGAGAGGCTTAAAATGACCTATAAATAGATATTCTTCCTTATGTCGTGGTAGAAGGTTATAAACAATATATATATATATATATATATATATATATATATACTAGCGTCGTAACCCGCCCAACGGGCGGAGTCGCTTTTTTTCTTTTTCTAGATGGTTTATTGTTGTACGTTTTTAGTTTCTTGAATTTGTAATTTAACATTTAGTATATTTTAGTTATAGTTTACACTTAAGCAACGTTTATTTGTGGTCAACGGGAGGGGGGGGGGGGGGATATTATTTTTTTTCTATTTATGAACGAACCATTGACGATGAACCCGTGGCCCGATGACTCGATAAACCTTAAAAGGAATACCAAATTTTGAAGAATGATCGATTATACAAATAAGATCGTGAGGGTGAACGAATTGTTGGATGATTCGATCGACCGATTTCGTCGACTCGGTTGCCGCAATGGACGGATCGAGTTTGACCTCGGTCGCGACCAACTGATTCGACTACCGTTGTGCCTAGCGTTATTTGTGTGACATCAACCTATATAGAAGATAATAGTTCTTTAATGTATAAACAATACATATAGTAAGCGATTAAAATGCAAAACTTATATTATAGTACTAATGTGGTTTAACAACCTACTGGTCAGTACTATAATATAATATGAGTTACACAAAACTATAAATAAATTTTTTAATTCTTATTTAAATGCCTTCATTTATGCATACTTTGTATATCAATGTATTCAAAAAGCATAGTGGTGTTTTTTTATCAAAGCAGATGCGTTAATAGTCATAGTCAAAACAAGTTCTTTATGCGTCCTCATCCACACCATGCATCCTCCATCTTCGACTGCATCCAATAACAGGTAGGTTGAACCACCTTTACACTTCATCTATAAACCTCTCTAAAGTAGTGTGTATAATGAAGATTGTTTGAAGTTACATACCGACACTCTTAACACATGTATCATTCTTCCAGAACATCATATTAACATATTAAACAGAACAGCAACGCATCATGTATAAAAAGTCAATTGGGTATTTACTTTGTCTAGACTACTTGACCACCGGAGCATATAGACCATCTTTATCCAGTCATTTTAAGAACCAGTCCAGAGTATGTTTTTAGTTTAACCATTGGTTTACATCATTGCAATTCAAAGTATGTATTCAACTTATAGAGCATTCCAGCAACCAGTTCGATGACCAGCGATATGAAGGACTGCAGTAACAATATGAATGATGAAGGGTTTTGTATTATGCAATAGATCAACATGTTAAAATTTTCATTTGGAGTAAATTCTATGAAACAAAGATGCAAAGGACAAGTAACGTATACCTGAATTCAAAAACTTTCATATTTTATCTCTACCCATTTCAACAACTGCTAGACTACTTATTAAAGCCCTGCAAATAAGTGTATCAGATAATCATCACTTGGAAAAACACGTTTGAACTTCTCAGAATGGCATGTCTCCCTATAATTTCCATCTCCTTGTTGTATGCTTGAAAAATGATTATACTAATTATAAGTGCCAAAATAATCTGATTAACTAAACAACAACTGGCCTCGACAAAGCTAGATATCCATAAGGCGTTTATGATTGTTTCTTGATTTGCTTACTTGCTTATTGATATTTGAAAAGATAACCTGTTGAAAATAATCTACATGACATACAAATAATCAAATAAATACGTAGTTTGCATCAGTAATCCCAAACATCTTCAAAACTGGCCATTTCCTATCAATGTGCACGGAAGTTACTAAACTTTGCGTTGTTGTTAATTTGGGTTACTAAACTATAATTTTATTGGCATAATCTGAACTTATCAACAGAACCGAAGCTTACCATCTATTAGATTATAATGATATAGTGCAAGGTGACATAAAAACTGGTCTTGTTTTTTACTAACATTTGCAAGTAGTAAAACGCGAAAATTATGTAGATTATGTGATAATTTTAAAAACAAAAGGCCCCTCTAGACCATCCTGCCACTACAAAAACATATTAATATTAGTAAATATTAAAAGTATAAGTTAAGTTTGGCAAAGTTTTATATCTTCAAGGGTAAGAAAGGTAAATATATTTCTTTTATATTTCCTATTTTGCAATGTTTGGTTTTTATTTGACAGCTTGTGAGAACATGGAGGGCTTAATGTTGCAAGTTGACCAAAGTATAGTCAACCCTAGTCAAGGATGCTTATATACTCCTTTACTTAGTTTGTTCCGTCATTCAGTTTTAGTTTTATCTCTCTCACATTGTTGCTATCGCCATTGTTGGTTCACGTTTCATTGATATGTTCATACTGGTTTTGGTGTTCATTGATCTTGGTTGTAAGATCTTTGTAACGCATCTGGTTGTATTCTTTCTTTATTCTTGTATTGTAAGTTTTGATCAAAAAGCTAGGAATCACATTTGAAGTGATTGCCTAACGCAGTTAATAAAATAATAAGGGGAGGTTGGTTGAATCATCTTGATTCTTGTTTTTTGTTAAAGTCGAATATGGTATCAGAGCCTCTGGTTCTTGATATCTGAGTTTTAAACAGTTTTCTTTAACAATCTTGATTAATCTTGTGGTTAATCGTATTCTTGTTGTGGTTAATTGCAAGTTTTTATCATTTAAAATTTTTAGGGTTTTTAAAATTTGGGGGTTTTCTGATTCTTGGTGATCTGTGGTGTTTAATTGGGTTCTTTTGTGCTTAATCAAGCTCAATTGTGTTTCTGGTAAGTTTAATTGAAGAAACCCTAAAATCCAGAAATTAGGGTTTCATTCAATTTTTGGGTGTTTGTTATTATATGTTAGTTATTTGTTATAACTAACACTTTCAGGTTGTTCTTCCGCTGTGCTTGTTGGTTATAATAAGATCTACTTGATCTTATTGGTTCTTGGGTTTCTTTGCTTGTTGCTGCGCGTGTAGTAACACCTCTCTCACTCTCTCTTCTTTATTTGATGTTTTAGAATGGGTTTTAGGTGTCGAAGGATTAGTTAGGTTTCTGGTTGTTGGTTGTTGAGGAGATACAAGGGGTTTGTTGTGCTTTGTTTGATCTTTGTGTGTTTTCATTATGTCTGTTTCTAAGAAAGGTGACCAGGAAGATGATCCTGTTAGTGATACTGAAACTGAAAGTGAAACAGTCATTCATACTAATGACCCTTTGTTTTTACACCCTACTTACACAAATGGGCAGCCCATTGTGAGTGTTAAAGTCACTGGTCCTGAAAATTATAAAGTATGGGCTGCTGCATTTAAACTTGCATTGCATACTAAGAATAAGTTGGGTTTTATTGATGGTACATGTGAAAAGAATAATGATGATAATGTTTTGGCTGATCAATGGGATAGATGTAATGCTGTGGTCTTATCTTGGCTCCTTGGATGTATCTCTTTTGAGTTATATCAAGGACAAATTTTCTCTAAAAATGCTAAAGATGTGTGGGATGAGTTTAAAGAAACATATGATAAAATAGATGGATCTGTTATCTATAATTTGCACTTTAAAATTTTCTCTCTCACTCAGTCTGGGTCTTCTTTGCCTGAGTATTATCATAATTACAATAGTTTATGGAGGCAGTTTGACTCCCTTGTCAATCTTCCTTCTTGTAGTTGTGCTGGTGCTCCTCAAATGAAGAGTCATAATGCTCTTATGAGACTTATGCAGTTTCTTATGGGTCTTGATGACACTTTCAGTGTTGTTAGGAGTCAATTGTTAACTGCAGACCCTTTGCCTGATGTTAAATCTGCTTTTGCTACTTTGTCAAGGGTTGAGTCTCATAAGAATAGTAATGTGCATAATGGTAATGATAAGAATACTGCTACTGCTTTTGTTGTTAAACCAAATAATTGGTCTAACAATAGAAATAATCAAAGCATAAGTTCTAATAGAAACAATAATAAATTTGTGTGCACTCATTGCAATATGAATGGACATACTGTTGACAGATGTTTTGAGCTTAATGGATATCCTCCAGGTTTCAAGAAAAGAAATCCTGGAGGATCTAATGTTTCTAATAATGTTTCTAGTTCTGGTAATAAGGTTGATCAGGGATCTGGGAACTCTCTTCCCTTTACTGCTGATCCAATTAATAGGCTTATGGCTTTAATTAGCTCTAAAAGTGATACTGGTGATGTGCAGTCTTGTGCTGCAGGTATGGTTTATGGGTCTAATCACATAATAAGTTTTGTTACTTGTAGATTTTTTAACTACAATTCTAATATAAGTACTTATAGTACTTATATTGGATGGATCTTTGATTCTGGAGCATCTCAACACATGACCTTTTCAACAGCTCACTTATATGATGTAATTGATGTTTCTAAGCTAAACATATCTGTTTCTCATCCAAATGGAACTGTTGAACAAGTTAAACATATTAGAAATTATAAGATGTCTGATAAAATTGTGTTGAAAAATGTGTTGGTTGTTCCAGGTTACAAAGTTAGTCTTATATCTGTTCATAAATTGGCTAAAGATGATAAATTTGTTGTGTCATTTACTGAAGAAAAATGCTTTGTTCAGAATTCTCTTCAAAAATCCCTTCTGGGGACTGGTAGTGAATGCAATGGTCTATATGTGTTTGATTCAGGTAGGAAGTTTGTTAATAGTTCTATAACTACTTGTTGTTTGTCTAAATGTATTTGGCATAATAGACTTGGTCATCCTTCTGACCAAGTTTTGTCAATTTTAAAAGATAAACTTCAACTTCAATCTACTAATGATGTTCAGCCTTGTGATGTTTGCCATAAGGCTAAACAGACTAGGGATCCTTTTCCTTTAAGTGAACATAAAACCAAGTCCTTGGGTGATATTGTTCACTTAGATGTTTGGGGTCCTTATAAGATTAAAAGTAGAGATGGTTATAGATATTTTCTTACTGTGGTTAATGACTATACTAGGACTGTGTGGTTATACATGCTTAAAGGGAAAAATGAAGTGTTTAGTAAAATTGTTGAGTTTTATAATCTTATGAAAACTCAGTTTGATATATCTATTAAGATTTTCAGAAGTGATAATGGATCTGAATTTATAAATAATAATTTTGAAACTTTTGTTAAAAGTAAAGGTATAATACATCAAACTACTTGTGTGTATACTCCACATCAGAATGGTATAGCAGAAAGGAAACATAGGCACTTGCTTAATGTTGCAAGAGCTCTTATGTTCCAGGGGGGATTACCTTTAAATATGTGGCCTGAATGTGTTCTTACTGCTGTTTATCTTATTAACAGGATTCCTAGCTCAGTTCTTTCTGGAAAAAGTCCTTATGAAATGATTTATAACATTGAGCCTAATATCTCTCATTTTAAAACTTTTGGATGTTTGTGTTTTAGTACTATACTTAATAATATGGATAAGTTTGCTGCTAGGAGTGAAAAGTGTGTTTTTATTGGTTATTCTTTTACAAAAAAAGGTTACAAACTTTTTAGTCTTGAGTCTAAGACTGTTTTGTTTTCTAGGGATGTAAAGTTTTATGAAACTGTGTTCCATTTCAAAAATGATGGTTGTAAAGATGGTTTAATTTTTGAAGAGCAAGGTATAAGTAGCTTAAATATTTTTGATCTAGTAGCAGACAAGTCTGATGATCCCTATGATGAAGTGAGAGATGTAAACCTAGGAAATAGAGGTAGCATTTTAACTAGATCTGACTTAGCTGATAAAGTGTCTACTGACACTAATCCCATTATTACCAGTCACTCTCAGGAGTCAGACTCTATGAGAGATAAGAATCATAGTGTTGGAAGCCAGAGTGATCTAGGCAGTAGTGAGGCTAGTCCTATAGATCAAAATGTTGCCCTAAGTGATGATGATTATGAATCTGAGGGTGAGGAATTTATTGAATTTAATCAACTTTTTCAAAACAGTCTAGAAAGATCTGAGTTAAGAAGGTCAACTAGACCACACAAAGTTCTTGCTAAATTTGATAACTATGTTCTAGATAAAAGAATTAAGTATGATATTAATACTGTTGTGAGTTATACTAATCT
This sequence comes from Glebionis coronaria, assembly GCA_025667525.1. Classification (NCBI taxonomy): domain Eukaryota; kingdom Viridiplantae; phylum Streptophyta; class Magnoliopsida; order Asterales; family Asteraceae; genus Glebionis; species Glebionis coronaria. Next base: position 193,295,260 of record CM046881.1, on the reverse strand, counting down.
GTCTATGCACAACTTTATGTTTTCTAATAATCTGAATAAAATTCATGAGCCTAAATCTTATGATGAGGCTGCCAAAGACCCTAGATGGGTTGAGGAATGAAGAAATGGAAGCCCTTAACAGAAATAATACATGGGTTATTGTTGATTTACCTCATGGTAGAAAACATGTAGCTTGTAAATGGTTGTGAAAGGTTAAATACAAGTCTAGTGGAGATGTTGAAAGGTTTAAGGCCAGAGTTGTGGCTAAAGGATTTAGTCAGAAAGAAGGCATAGATTATGAAGAGACATTCTCTCCTGTTGTTAAAATTGTGACTGTTAGATGTCTTCTTTCTGTGGCTGTGCATAATAATTGGCCAGTATATTAATTAGATGTTAATAATGCATTTCTTTATGGAGATTTAGATGAAGAAATCTATATGAACCTTCCTGAAGGATATGGTTCAGATACTAATAAGGTGTGTAAGCTGACTAAATCTTTATATGGGTTAAAACAGGCACCTAGAAAATGGAATGAGAAGCTCACTAGTGTTTTAACTGATAATGGATTTAGTCAAAATAAAAGTGATGTTTCATTATTTACTAAGACTGAGAATGATGCTTTTGTAGCTTTGTTAGTCTATGTGGATGATATCATTATTACTGGAAATAATGATAAAATGATTAATGACTTTAAAAAGTATTTGAGTTCTAAATTCAAAATAAAAGATCTTGGAAAACTCAAATATTTTTTAGGCATTGAAGTTCTTGATACTGACTCTGGTTTATGCCTTAATCAAAGGAAATATTGTCTTGAATTACTTTCTGAATATGGTATGTTAGCTTGCAAGCCAGCTAAATCTCCTATTCCTGATCCTTCTAAGAAAAAGAAAGTTGTTGTTGATAGTGAAAAGGATGTAATGCTTGATAATAAAACTTGTTATCAGAAAATTGTTGGCAAGTTGATTTATCTTACTTTAACTAGACCTGATATTGCTTATGCAGTACATTGTCTAAGTTAGTTTATGCATGCTCCTTAAATCACATCTCAAACTTGCTTTTCATGTGCTTAGGTATCTTAAAAATTCACCTGAAACAGGTATATCTTTTAAGAAGCATAACTGTCTGAATCTTAATGCTTTTGTTGATTCAGATTGGGCTAAGTGTAAGATTACAAGAAAATCTGTTACTGGATATACTGTTTACCTAGGTGAAAATCTTGTTTCATGGAAAAGCAAGAAACAATCTGTGATAGCTAAATCTTCAGCTGAGGCTGAATATAGAGCTATGAACAGTGTTACTTGTGAAATTATGTGGATCCTTAAGATTATGAAAGATCTTAAGGTTGATATTACTCTACCTGTGCCTATCAGCTGTGATAGTAGTTCTGCAATTCAAATTGCAGCTAATCCTGTGTTCCATGAGAGAACAAAACACTTTGAAATAGATTTATACTTCCTTAGAGAAAAAGTTTCAGCAGGATTGGTTAAAACTTGTAAAATCAAGTCTGAAGACAATATTGCTGACTTATTCACTAAGGGATTATCAATCAAAGATCATAAGTGGTTTTGTGAGAAACTGAAGCTTATTGACTTATACCAAAACTCAACTTAAGAGGGGGTATTAAAAGTATAAGTTAAGTTTGGAAAAGTTTTATATCTTCAAGGGTAAGAAAGGTAAATATATTTCTTTTATATTTCCTATTTTGCAATGTTTGGTTTTTATTTGACAGGTTGTGAGAACATGGAGGGCTTAATGTTGCAAGTTGACCAAAGTATAGTCAACCCTAGTCAAGGATGCTTATATACTCCTTTACTTAGTTTGTTCCGTCATTCAGTTTTAGTTTTATCTCTCTCACATTGTTGCTATCGCCATTGTTGGTTCACGTTTCATTGATCTGTTCATACTGGTTTTGGTGTTCATTGATCTTGGTTGTAAGATCTTTGTAACGCATCTAGTTGTATTCTTTCTTTATTCTTGTATTGTATGTTTTGATCAAAAAGCTAGGAATCACATTTGAAGTGATTGCCTAACGCAGTTAATAAAATAATAAGGGGAGGTTGGTTGAATCATCTTGATTCTTGTTTTTTGTTAAAGTCGAATAGTAAATAGTAGAGAATAAAAATGAATTTATTGACTAATCCCTCTATGAACGTTTTTTCAGAGGGACTTTATAGCAGCCACTTGTTACACTCTCTAATGGAGAAAACACACCTTCTTTTGAATTTCCATCTATCCTTCCTCATATGATAGAGATTTCAGTGCCTTTTCAACGTTTTCCAAATCTTTTTGTCTGACTTTGAGCTCATTTTCTATGGCAACAACTCACTCTACTTTGGTGTTAGCTTAGATTTATTATATTCTAACTATTTTTCACTGTGGTTTATCTATGTTTTCAATTGCTTCAACTATGTTTCTTCCTTATGAGCCGACACTTTAGCATAAGTGCTTTTAGGGTTCATATTTTTTTATCAAACCACAAGGAGGATATTTGAATATTACTCTTACTCAATTAAAACTTGTGTGTAACATACATGGATCGACACATCAAATATGTGCTTCCCATCGGTATGCATTTTTACAAAAAGTGAAAGCGTATACATTATTTCCCCAAAATAATGACTCAGTGATGAGTGCAAATTTATACAGGTTGAGTGGAACCGTTACCTACAGATAAAGACAGTGATATTATGATGATATCTAACAACCACTGATGCCAATATAATAAAATAATGTAAATATTCAAAGTGAGATTTGATACCTCATTAGTAAACTCAGGGAGAGATGGTGGTCCTTCCATTGGTGGCTAAAATACAAACTCCACAAAATCACGAAATCTAACTGTAAAAAATGGAGACAAATGGTGAGCAGTGTTATTGTCAACTTGTGAGGTTCCATTATATCTTGAAACCTTTTGGAGATACTCCTTGTGCGTTTCTACTTTGAGATGGTCCAAAAGAATTACAATCCGTCTAGTGACTGAAGCTTTTCAAATCAATGCAAGACAAAAGTGAACAATGGTCATAATCATGCTTGGTGGCTAAAAACGGATTTCCATTGAGGACAACTCACTGTTTCTTATTATAGCCATTAAGATTTCAAACCTTGAGGTATACGGAAGATCGGAAAGAACTTGAGATTTACCATGTATAAAGCAAGAGTGAAACCAACATGACGTTATCAAATAAGCATATTACATGTCAAGTTATTGTATGTTTATAGAGTAATAAAGGAGTAAAGTTAGGGATTACCACCCTACCAGTACTAAAAATACACATGTTTCAACCCGATCCCATTTTGACGTGGTTATCCGGCCCACCCTTCTTGACCCTTCTACATATAACATATTGTTAAAGAAAGTACATACCTGATGTAGACGTTACTTTACCATAGGAAACTAATAGTTCATTGGTTGATGCGAGTAAACCAACTGAAGTAGTGTCCAGATTACTCTTCGGTTACTTCCACTCATGGAAGTGTTTATCATCATTTGAAAGAAATTTGTGACATATCAGTCTGCAATTATGTAATTGGCTTAAGGTTAATTCAGTTCTGTTTTTAGGTTCTATCACTTGTCTTCTCAAGTGTGATGCAACTGACATTCATGCATGCTCTTACTGTTTCGTATTTATCATAGATCTAGAATACATTTATCATTTTGCAATACTTGTGTTGCAACTAAGTGATAGAATTCTAATAAATCAATAACTTTACCAGGAAAAAAACACAAATGCAAAAGATACAAAATTTTCTCAGATGCATAAACCTGCAGATGCACCAAAAAAGAGAACTGAAGTGATATCTTTTATCAATCTCGCTTATAAGAAATAAAATATTTAATTATAATTCCAATACCAATTATTTATAATCTTTAGATTGTTGATGATAATCGGAAAAATAGGCGTCAGTTTCGATCGAAAGATAAAACCATGATGATGTTAATTTGCTTTATCTAGTATGTAACTGATAAATCAGCGACCAACACACCTACAAAGGAACTCAGCAGAAAGCTCAAGGAAAACTATGAAAATATAGAAGAAAAAAATGTGAACTAATTGAAGATTTGAAGATGAAATATGTTGAATCTAGAACAATAGAAAGAGGATGATATTGAAATATTGAATTACACAAATATAAGTGATGCCTGTAATATGTGTTCTGGTATGGATTTGATGGACGATGAGAGCAATCGGATATAATATCAGTTTATTACATTTCTTTTTTTAAACCCCTGACATCGAAAAAGCTCCCGAATCTATAGTTCTTTACTACCAAACTCCATGACTGTCGAGCTAGTGGATATACCGCTCTTGACCTGCAAGTTCATATTCCTCGTAATATTGATTGAAAATGCCCTTCATCATATAGTTTTCAGTTTAATGTATATCAGTAGTGTAAGTACATTCCTTTTTTAGTGCATTCTTAATTGATGCATTCCCAAAATAGCATGCTCCTAACAGGTTATTATATGTAAAGAACAGATATGGGCCAGGAAGATCAAAATACAAATCTCAAATACCTAAAATTATATCAGCAAGAATATATAATTGAAGGAAGTATGTATTATCTGAACAACAAACACTCTCGATTGGTTACTTAACACTCGGATTCCCCTCTGCATATCGCAATTGCAGATCAAACAACAAACATATTCATAGAAAAAGACTATAGAATATAAGTTTTTTTATCTTACTCGGGAGCTTGAAGAGGCGCAATAGGTTCCATTTCGACAATAGAATTCACTTTTGAAATATCTAACTGATATGAAATCTCTTTGCTTTTAGTAGTGTGGTCAAACATATGTAATCCATGTAGAATAGATCGTAGATCACCGGCTGGAACTCCTATATCTTTGCCTTCCTTGTCTGTGGCGTCATCGCCTATGACATCATGGCTTAGTTGCAACTTCCTTTCAGCTCTGTACAGTCCTTCACAATATTCATTGCCTTTACATATTACATGATATCTGAATATAAATCCACATACACATAATCTTTATTGCAATTATAATATACAAAACTGAAGTAAACTTACAGTCTGCAACAAAGATGCAGTGACAACCTATTCTTTTTTCCCCAATCGGCACACCAAGCATGTCATGAATGCTTTCTATATTATTTTACCTCCTTGAAGAGCACATTCATTCCCACTAAAGTTGATGCCTAGAAATACTTAGAATACACCAGATGACATGTAACTGGTGTTAAGACTTTATTTTGTTAATGTCATCAAGGCTCTCCTCGTTTCAGATTTCACTACTAAACGCTTAGCTATGGAATATGGATAAGCAATCCTAAACACACAACTAATATTAATTGTAGGAAGCAAGAACATTGTAAATTTCAATATTCATTGTTTTCATCTTTTTTTCTAGTAGAGAAGCTTAACTTTATTGACAGAAAATGTGTCCTCTAGTTTTTATAAACTCAGGTGACTTTATCTTTGAACTACTCACACATTTAAATAGTGGGATTTTGTTATTTAGTCCAAGTAACAATTCAGAAAAGGAGATAAAGAACCCGTAATAACAATTCAAAGGTACCCGAACTTCATAAATGGTGCTCCCCTTTCGAAATATGAAAGAGGAAATTACATTCAGCTTTTCCAAATGAAGGTAATTATCGAGTAACAATTTTGAGACCATGATATTCTTGATGAACACATCAGAATTCCATTCCTCTATATTATAATGTTTTCCACCTACATAAACATGAAATTTCAAGTATAACCATTTTTTGTTGACAACTGTATTGATAGTAAAGTTAAAAAGATACCTATAAAATATCAATCCGACCAGACCTCCCCAAAAGATGGAAAACCCCGTCAACTCCATTTTTTCCCTTACCAATTGATCCAAAACTACCTCTTTCTGTTAGAGTCAATATAAATAAATAAGACATGAGATAAGATGTAAGGTTGTTTGTCCAGCATGTACAAAAATGTTAATCTGAAACACATATAATATTGAACTTTAATAATTCGAATTACACGTTTCTTTATCAAAGTTTGAGAGATGAACCTGGTACAAAGAAACAAAAACAATAATCATCATCCATAAAAAATAAAAAACGAATTAGAGTTTGAGGAACAGATAAAATAATAATGATAAAGAAACGTATTAAGGATATTAGGGTGTTATATGTGATAAACCTGTATACTATAATTAAGGAATAGATATGCATGTTATATGTGATAAACATGTATCAAACGATATTAGGGTTTTATTAATACGCAGGATTTCTTTTCAAACATAATAATATATCCAAAATTAATAATAAGAAATTAATCACAATTTATATATTTTGATACTTATCATATTAATTATAAAACTGGATAATAAATATAGGGATTTAATATACAAAAACAAAAATAATACAATAGCTCAATTAGAAAATATCAAAACAAATAACACCAGGGTCGTGAGTTCGAATCTTACAAACGTGTTTTTATTAAATAACATTTTTAAAACAAAAAAACACGCAAGTTTACAAACTGTGTTTTAAAAAAGCAGTTTTGAGTCGTCAAAACGCAAATTTAAAAACTGCGATTTGCAACCACTAAAAACGTGGAAAATTGAGATTTTCTAGGAATTTCTCAAATCCTATTGGTTTAAAGATGTGACTAGGATATGACTGGATTAAAAAGCGTGGTTTCAAATCATAATTATACCTGTATAATATATATATATATATATATATATATATATATATATATATATATATATATATATATATATATATATATATATATATATATATATATATATATATATATATATATATATATATATATAGTGTAACTTTTTTTCAGAACTATTTTTAGTGAGAGAACTATCAGAACCATTATTTTTACAATAGATAGTGGATGGTATACATGTTTTAATGCATAATGGCATTAGTGTAAATAAGTAAAAATGGTTTATGGCTAGATTTTAATAAGTAAGGGTAAACTGGGAATTTTATTTTTTGATATTACTCGTACTTTCTTTTTTCCTCCATTTACTCCCCCGCTCACAATATTTTATTCAAAATATAAATAAACCTAACCACTTTTCATCCATTCTTTGCAGCCGCCGGAAAAATCACATGTATTTCATCTATCTCGATTCTCGATCCATTCATTGGGAGAAAAATTAATGTTTTGATATATTTCCCTTTCACAGATCTAGATCTTCGTTTTTATTATTTATACGACGCAAGGGTTAAACCAATGGCCCCATGGCCTCACGGAGGTTTGGAGGACACCCAAGATCAGTAGAAGAAAAAGATAAGGTTTAATCAAGGTTTCTTCTAAGATTGTTGTTGGATATATATTTTTTGTAATTGTTTTTCTATATTGTCTAGGTTGTTGATCTCCATCTAATAAAATATGTCTTTTACGCTTAGGTAGCAGATACTTGTTTTGTTTAACATAAAGGTTATGATTGATATATTTAAAATAAGCTTTAAATGATTCTTTAATGAATTAATTAGTAAGAGTCTCATATACGTAACCAACATCATAAGATTATGGGTAATTATATCTATGAAATTGTTTAATTGCTTGTTAAATGAATTATTTAATATACTCGTTCTTTTTTTCTTTGTTGTGAAGTTTATGATTTAAGTGTTTCTATGGTCTGCACTGGTGTTGTTTGGCTACTAAGATGATGACCAAGTTGTAATTATCATGAAGCCACTCGTATGAAGCCACTGGTAATGAACTTTGATCTAAAATATTACTTTATTTTTTGTTTAATTTTTATTATATTGTTAATATGGATCTTTTATGATCGTCATTGTCGATGTATAAATCGTAGAATAGGAATATTTAAATGGTGGAGTGTTAACCAACGAGCAGAAGAGTGTTGTATTACAAGTATGTTTTTTGAAAAGCGTGCACATATGTTCTAAAAGGTGTGCGTACATGTTCTTGCACGCTTTTCGAAAAACATGTTCTCGGGGATGAACAGTCCTACGACTACAGGTATGTTTTCTTTTACGAACATGTATGTTTTCTACGAACATTTATGTTTTCTTTTACAAACATGTATGTTTTCTTTTTACAAACATGTATGTTTTCTTTTACAAACATGTATGTCGTTTTGTTACAAACATGTATTTTTTGTTCCAAACATCTATTAATAATACATACATGTTTTTTTAATAAAACATACATGTTTTTTTTAATAAAACATACATGTTTTTTTTGTAATAATACATGCATTTACTATTATTTAGAAAATAATTAGTACATTAAGTTGTTTGTAATATATTTTTAAGTTGTTGTAGTATATTGTTAAGTTGCAATAATTGTGTTATTGTTTCATGTACACAGATAGACATCTTTTGTTGTAGCAATGCGTACATTTATGTTGTTACAAGGCGTGCGTGTATCTTCGGAAGATTATGATGAAAAAGAGAAGTACATATATGTTCTTGGAAGGCTTCGAACGATTAGATTCATTTATTTTTAGATTTTTAGAAATTTGTATTTTAGTTGATTTCAATTGATATAAAATTCTGTATATTTTGAATTTTAAAGAATTTGCTACATAATAGACATGATCATCATCTTAAGGAAAACACAATAAGATTCACTATACATCTTTTATCTCAAAACATACATGTTTGATCGAAAAACATACATGTTTTATCGAAAAACATACATGTTTTATCGAAAAACATACATGTTTTTATCGAAAAACATACATGTTTTTATCAAAAAACATACACGTTTTATCGAAAAACATACATATACTTATTTATCCAAAAAAATACACGTTTTTTTTATGAAAAAGTAAAAAAATACCAAAAAATAATACCGTCTGAAAAACATAAATGTTTATGTTTTATAGGATAACTTATTTTTTAAAAACACAAAATAAACCTGAGAAAAAAACATAAGACCGATTTTTTAAAAACACAAAATTATCTCTTATATAAATGATCTGCTATTAATTTGGGATGTAAAAGTTTCTATAAATTGTAAACAACCTAATTTTACATACTTGCCCTTATGCATTTTTGTCTATTAAATTAAATCAAATTAATTATCTAAATTGTGATTGGTCTATTATGGTTCTGATAGTTCTCACACTTATTATGGTTCTGACAAGAAAGCCCCCTATATATATATATATATATATATATATATATATATATATATATATATATATATATATATATATATATATATATATATATATATATATATATATATATATATATATATATATATATATATATATATATATATATATATATATATATATATATATATATATATATATATATACATATATATATATATATATATATATATATATATATATATATATATATATATATATATATATATATATATATATATATATATATATATATATATATATATATATATATATATATATATATATATATATATATATATATATATATATATATATATATATATATATATATATATATATATATATATATATATATATATATATATATATATATATATATATATATATATATATATATATGTGTGTGTGTGTGTGTGTGTGTGTGTGTGTGTCTGTGTGTGTGTGTTGTTTTTAGCGACTGTTGCTAAACATGCATTACATATGAGCCACTCACTAGGGAACTGGTTAAACAATGCATGGGCATATAATGTTATTAAGTTAGTAGAATGACTAGGTGAATACACTTTCTCTCTTATGATTTCCACTGATGTGTTGGAGTCGCTAACTTACGTTTTATGACCTTTTAAGTAGTGTACCTAATCGTTGTAGTGTAGTATAGGCAAGGACTCGGGATGTCAAATCGTTATCTAGCGAAATAGTGAGGGAGGTCTATGTCGAACGTACATAGGTTTAAAGGTGGGAAAGAAGGTTATTTTTGTATTTTATATTTTTTTATGAAAGCAACTAGAATCTCAGGTATAAGAGAGGATTTTTAACTAATTACTAGTTTATCTTATTTAATTGGTGAGAATTCGTATGGTTGAAGCAAATGTGTTAATCTAATCTTGCATTACTCCTCATAACATTTTTTTTACTGTTTATTGCTTGTCACTACTTGAAATTAAATGTGTAAGTGTTCTCCTAGATTGCTAACTCCCCGATATAGTGGTATGGAGACGTTTACCAAAAAAGCTATTCATGTGAAAAAGTATTAACCTAGCGTAGTGGTAAATAGTACTTGCCCCAGATTAACCTCGTACACACGCATAAACGAACACTTAAATTTATCAACCTTATTGACGGACATATATTCTTTCCCTACAACGCTAGAGCGTCGTCTTTTTAAACACCCACGTTTCCTTAGACATATCAACAAATATCTAGTCTGGTTTTCTAGAGCCTAGTGTGCACACAATTATACAAAAAGAAATAAATAAGTAAGAATCACATCATGAGTTTCATGAATTCATATACAAAAAAATAACAATTTAGCTGAATATAGCAAAAGAAGAACAAGTGCAAGATAAAATAACGTAATAAGACATATTAACCAATAGATATATTAAACCTTGATATTTAATTAATAATGAAGTTATAATGGTGTTGTTAGAGGTTTTAGAACCCTAAAAACGGAATAAGATACTTGCACCAAATTATCCCTATAATTCTACACGGTTGGTGAGTTACAAGAGTTTTTATATATATACGATTTGGGCCCATACGACATCAGGTTCGACCTCTGGCTGTCGAATGTTCCTTGGGTTTTTCAACCATCATAAGTCAGATGGTGTCACGTACAATCTTTAGACGGCTTCGTGGATGAGTCTAGACGACGTGTAGTGCAAATCGAGACAAGATCTATAGCTCCTGTTTATAGTTCTTGAGAAATGTTGTGAACTTCGTATAATACTGACTCGGGTTCTTCCTAACTTCATTCAAATGATAGGAAATTCTCCCAAAACACTTCGAGATCATTTCAATGCTTCAAGTGCTTCCAATTTGTTAAAATCACAAAAAGAAATTATTTAAGATGTTTTAAGGCACATTTAGGCAAATATGAGGAGTAAATAACCCCAAAAATACGTATAAAATGACACCTTATCAAATACTCCTACACTTTCAATTTGATTGTCCCCAAGAAAATAAGATTTTCTACCTAATAAACAGTTATCGTGGACATTTAACTAAATAAATAAAATTAATTTACAATACAACAAAATATACCTTCGTTAGTAAAACACGGAAGTATATGCTATCACCTCTCACAAGTGTTTAATTCGCACATCGCTCGAGTGTATGTTTAAGTAATACAAGGGGAAATGGAAACAAAAAATAAACACTCATTACTTGTAGTAGCATAATATTACCATAGGATTGACAAAGGATCACACCCTCACCTCTATGGCGTAAGCACCTAGAATTTACTGTTAAAGAGGTCTTCTAAAGAGTTGTAGTGTTAGATTTAAGGGTATGAAAAGCACGGCTTAGGATAATACATGACGGATTTGGGTGACAAGTTAATTGTTTTACACGAAATCCATAACATTTCTCAAGAAATGACCCAACCAACCTGATTACAATTGTAAAAGCCATTGTTTGGTTACACATAATCCTTTCATGATTCACAAACATATAGAAAATGTTAAATTGTTGCTAGATGTATTAACAGGGTCCAAGCCAGAAGTTATCGTCGATAGGGTAAACTCTGATATTATTTTATGAACTACAATACAAATTGATTTGTTAAGGAGGCAAGTTTAGAAAATAAAGAGATATATTAAAAAATACACTACAATTTTTCGCTATAGGGCACATGCCCATCTCCCCGTCTACGCATCCTATTGTATCTCCCACGCTATCTATTACATTTATTAATGTAACTAGATTAAAATTCATAGACTATAAGGTCTAAGTTCTAATGAAGGTAAATTAGGATTTACAAAGTATTGTATATGTTAGTTTTCAAACTTCTAAAATGACATATATATAGATATTCTCTACTACATCGAGGTAGAAGGTCATATGACATATGTGTTGGTTTAGCGATCATAGCTAGACACGCATTTGTTAGCCTTAAAATGTGAGCGTCATTTACGGAATTACATTAGATTCGGATAGGCAAAACGTGGAGGGGCTACTATTGACAAGTTGTCAAAGTTACTCCTTATTTAGCCTATATATACCCCTCCATACTTTCATGGAGGGGTGAGGATTCTCATTTTGTGTATTTCACTTTCTCTCTCTAAATACACACACTCCTTTCACCTTGTAATCTTTCTCTCTCTAAAATGTCTAAACACTTGTTTTATCCTCCCCGACCTCCGGATCACCCCTAAATAGCTTTGAATCTTATGATTAACAATTGGTATCAGAGCTAACCGGGGGTGTTTTGTGTTTTAGTTTGATCATTTTTTGTATCTGTGTGTGTTTGTATGCCTGTTTTGCCAAATCTTTGTGTCGGCTATAGAGTGAATTCATAAATTTTTCTTTTTCTTTTATTCAACTGTTTTAAAACAGTTGACGATCCATAATTGTGTTTGTCTTTTATGACAGTTTCAGTTTCAGATCTATTCTTATCAGTTTTTTTTTGGTTTCACATCATCAATCTTTATGTCCATCTTTTTGTGTACCCGTTTATCGTTTTTGTCCCGTTATACATCAACAAATCTAATTTCTTTGAGGAAAAGGACAAAAAAATGGACCTGATTCATTTTTTTCGGTGTTAACATAGTTGGTCAAAACCCTATTCCGATGGCTATCTTCCGATGGGTCTCATTCTGAACGTGTATTGCAATCGCAAAAACCTTAGCGTTTTGATTGTAGTGTTTTACTACTGTTTAGGAAAAGAGCGTAAATAGGGAAAGTATCGAGTGATGATTTAGGAAAATCAACCACTAATGACCCTAATGAATTCAAAGTTCGTTTCCCAAGGAGGTATATGTGTGTGAAAAACTTGTTAAATGTTTGTGATTAATGATTGGTATAGAAAGGGATGAGAAAAGAAAATGACGGAGACGTAAAAATAAAAATTATTACTACTGGAAAGTTAAAACGTAAAGCCTTAAAAACCACAAAAATAAAAATTAATTCTAAAAATTACCAAAATTTCACCAAAAATCAAAATAAATAAACTAAGAGTTTACCAATGATCAAAACTTTTTCAAACCTTTCAAATAATTAAATATTCAATTTTTAAATGCTAATTAAAGCCCTAAAAATCAAATAAATTCTCAAAAAGCCCAAATAAAGATTTTTCAATTGGTAAACCTCAAAAATGACCTAAAAAGATTAAAAACTATTTTTAGAAATTTTTAAACTAATAAAAACTATTTAAAATGATTTAAAAATTATTAAAAATTAAAATATTTATAAAAATTAATCTAAAAGTGATAAAATTATTCTAAAAGTTGCTAAATTCCTATTTTAATGTATTCAAGCTAAGAAAAATGTAAAAAGTTGGAAAATGTGAAATTTGAAAAATAATAATAAAATAATATTAAAATAATATTAAAAATCCAAAAATTCTAAAAAATTCTAAAAACATGCAAACTAGTTTAATTTAACCTAAATAATCAGAAAATCAAAGTGAAATTACCGGAATACCCCTATTGGGCCCTCAAATGGGCCAAAACCAAAAACAGTCAACACAATTGGGCTTTTGGGCCCAAAAAGTCAAACTTGGCCCAATTGACTTGGAAAAGCCCTATCTGACTCAAAATTCAATTCTAAGAACAAAACTCTAAAGGCCCAAAAGCCGAATATGAGCTTATCACAGCTTATTAAACACACAGCTTATTCTTATTGGGCTTTTCAGCCCATTAAGCAATAAGCCAATGCCATAAGCTCTAATTTGACACACAACCTTCTTTTGGGATGTATATGAGATCTATAAAAAGAAATTTTGAATAAGCACACTCAATAAGCCAGAAATAAGCAAAGTATTATTTCACTAAAAGACAAAATAGTCGGGTTTGAGAAATAAGGCACCTCATGACTTGATTCAACTTGCAAAAGATCACAAATGGACTCAATAAGCCAAATCAATCAACAAAAATCCAATAAGCACAACCAATAAGCCAGAATAAGCACAAATGAACTTATGAAAAAGTCAATGAAGTTGGTTTTCTAGTCAAACCCTAAAGTCAACCCACCAAATGATCCAGTATGAACAAATGGGTCAAATAATGAGCACCTATTACAAAATCCAAGTTGTTGCTGGTTAGAATAAGCTATTATAGCTTATTGATAAGCTGACACCAGTTTTACACTAGCAGTGGCAACCAGCAGGGGAAAGGAGTTCCCACTGCTTTGACTATTTGACCAAGCTTATTTGAGAGTTCTGGTTGGATTCGATTGGAAACAAAGGCACCCTTGTGATCAGTGAATCACAAGGAGTCAATAGCAACAAGAAAATCACAATTTGGTTCACACAATAAGCCACAATCAATCAAACAGTCACTAGATACCACACAGACATGGAAATAAGCAGTTAAGCACTTAATAAGCAGATTTAGCAAGAATAAGCCAACCAAACTTAACAGGATGCATACACAAGCTATATAAACTAAGAATAAACACAAAGCAACAAGAATCAAACACTGAATCAAAGCAAACAACAAGATCTAGGCACAAACAGTTACTGATGAACAATGAACATATGCAGAAACAAGTTTGCTGATCTATTTGACACTTGATCCAATTTCAGGCCTCAAATCCTTCTTCCCTGGTGTGATTAACTAAGGTTTAGCACTTGTTAGCCCTAGCCTAAGCTTAGATCTAGGTGTCCTCAAAATCCTAGCCAATTTTACCAAGTATTCAAGATTTTATACCCTATTTTATGAATCTATGTGTTCAAACCCTCAAAACCTGCAAACAGATGAACAATAGCACCTAAATATCAGATACCAACACTTGCAAGCACAATACCACAACTTAGCAAACCACATATCCAAATCATGCAGTAGATCCAAACACCCTTTAATCCACTACTTAACAAAGAAACTTGTGATTTTAACTAATAACCTACTGATTTTAATGATCAAAAACACTTACTAGGTAGCAACTAACACAATCAAACTCAAAAATTACCAACACAAACACAAGAACTCAAAATCCAAGTACCAAATCCAAAACAGACATAAACATGAAATATTTAGGGGAATCTTAATCAAGAGATTATACCTGCCCTCCACAACATCCTAGGAGGGCCAACTATGCTCCTTGGACCTTGTTCAACAACTAGAACAAGACCAAGGTACTTCAATGAAGAAGATCAAAGCCTGCTGATGTTCAAAGTAGAACAAGGCTTTGATTATGATATGTCTTCAACACAAGCAGCAAACAAACTCAACCAAAGGCTTAGAACTCTTCCCAGGCTTGGTGTCAACAAGCTTGAAGGAGCTCAAGGCTTATGGCTAAGGGTTAGTACACAAATAAAACCAAAATCAGAAACAAGAACTTCAAGGTCTTTGAACCTTAAAAACCTTATGAACCAAGACGTGCCTTAACCACAAGATTAAGGTAGGTCTTAACAATCAAATGGAACTCAGATTTTGGCTATTCTAACACCAACTTTTAATCAAATCAAAAAGAGAATTCAAAATTTTCAGAAATTCAAATTTTATTAAACTTAAAAAGGAATTACAAAGATTGATAGCCTAAAACTGGAACAAAGCTCTCTCACAGGTTGAGGAGTCTTTATATAGGCAAATGCCAAGGCTAGCACTATTCACAAACCCTAGAAGTGAAATTCCCTAAATGTCCTTGAGTCTTCTAGACGAATCCTTGGTGTGAGCTGTCCAAAGTGATCAAGGGCGTTCATTTTAGCTTTAGGATGAAGCTAAGGATCTTGGCTGTTGATTTTGCCACATAGGATGACTTGGAGGTTAAGTTGTCACATGATTGGTGGACGGGTATTTGGGGGTGGGGTCCATAGTGAGTGGGATTAAGGGTTTTAAGGTTGGGATGGGTTTCTGCACATGTGAATCAAGTGTGTGCAAAGGTAATTGATTTTTACCCTAAGTTTAAGTGGTGTAAAATCTGGGGGTGAAGAAGGGTACACAGTAGTACATTTGATCCGATTTTGGGGGAAGTTGTGTGTTTGGCGCGTGTTATGGGTTTGAATGTTTCAATTTGGCCATTTCAGTCCTTGTTCTTTGGGAAAATAGGTGAAACGTGTTTATCAGCCAACAAACTTCTTTTCCTTTGTAAATAACTTCCACAACTTGACAATTTTGGCACAAGACTTTTCCAAAAAGGTTATAAGGGTTGTTTTTGGAACTTTTGCATAATTCAAGGGCTGATCTTGGACATTGTTGATCTTCAAAGGTCTTTAATGCAACTTTAACTCCATAAGGGACCATAATTGGCAATTTAGAATTGTTGAGGGACTAATCTTGCCATTTCTTCAAAGTTTAAGGACCTTTTGTGTAATTTTGACAACTTAAGGGACCAAACTTGTAATTATTAATATGCAAGGGTTTTAAGTGTCATTTCTTCAATAAATGAGGATCAATCTTGCATGTCTTCAAGTCTTGAAGGGTATTTGTTGAGTATTCCATGATTAGGGCCCGGTTCTTTGTACGGCTTCGTTTCTCGTGTCCGTTTTTCCTTGTATCTTGTGATCTTTTGTCTTTTTCACGATATCCATACCTAAAATACACAAGTAAACAAACACAAGCATATATATGGTATATTATGACATTTTTATGCATTAAAAGCCCGAAAAGAACGATGAGATCATGTATAAATGCCATCTCATCACTCCCCCATACTAAGCCATTGTCGTGCCCTCACGCAATGCTAGAATAAAGTATCTAAGCATCACCAAAGTTCAATTTTATTAACCTTTATTGAAGAGTAAAAGACTTGCAACATACTACGAAGATGTGTAAAGACATAATGTATGATTTTCATCACAAAAAGTGACTTTTAGGGTCAAAGAATAGAAACAAGTAAATGTCCCTTAGAGTAAACTTCGTCATCCTTGATTGTCATACATTCCATGCTAAGTGCAAAAACGAGATCATTGTTGGTACAAGTCACAATGCTAACACTACTCATACGTCCGAATTGTGTAATACTTTTTCTCCCCGCAATCCTAGTTATTATAAAAGAAAATGGGTTACTAGCATTTTTTATCTATTTGTCATGGATCACAAGTGATTCATATTGACTTATTTGAGTAGTTATTAGTCCGAAAGCAAAGTAGCACGATTTGATCAATAGTTAGCCGAAGGACAAAATCTTTTAAAACGGCTTCTCGTGTATCTCCTTAAGTTCATATCTTGGCATAACTCGTTTCACGATTTGAGACCTTTCTCGGACCGATATTTGGCATGTACTTCATACTTCAAATCTTGGGAAGACGTTCTCGAAATTATGGTCTTCTCTTCATATATTTGGAATTTCTTCACTTGACGTTTTTGAGAGATTCTTCATATTAGACCACGACTTCATCATTTTTCTTCAATCTTTACTTTGGATTTTGATATACAACGATCTGCCTCCTTTTCGGACTTGGATATATTTATCCTCATACCTTGTTAGGGTCTTTTTGGATAGACTTTCTCCATGATCTTTAGGGGAGTAATTGCTTTTCGTCGTGTGTCTCGATCCTTCATATTGATTTAGGAATAATGATACTTCACATCATCTTTGGATCTTTAGCAAAAATAGAGCTCCTCATGCCTTGTTAGGGCCTTTTTGGATGATCGCCAATCTTCGCGTCCCGCTTCAATAAGTTATGCCTTGGCTATGAACTCTATTCAACCCCGAGCAACATTTAAATGATCTTGCGCTAGAGGCTAAGTAACCTTTCAAATCGTACGACCTTACTTATTGCAATTATGATTTATTCCTAATGCATTGATCTTATGGGAAGAAAAAGCCACAATTAAAAACATATGAGTTTTGAAAAGAACACTTTCATGTTCTACGTTTAGCATGATCACTTGTCTAACTCTATCATCTCTCGTTCTTCACTATATAAAGACCTCTAATTAAAGAGACTCGTGAATACTTAGCCATGCAAGTCAAAATTAAGCCAAATTTGGGTTAGCTTTCATTAAGACTATATCAAATCAAAGTTTTGGGTTTTCAAGCCACCTATAGGATCTTGCACTTTCTTGGACTTTTTCAAGTTTAGAGAATGCATTTTAAAGTTCCCTTGATAAGTGACTTTCTAGGATCAATTATAGGAACTTGCGAAAAGTTCTTGTTCTTAACCCGAAAGAGTTAAGACTTTCGCGTTTTAAAGCTCCCTATATAAAAGTCTAGCAAAACTTGAATTGAGCGGGTTAAGGAATGTAAATGGCTCCAAATGCCCATCAAGTCAAAAATTAACTCTTATTCTACCCATCGGAAAATATACATTCGTGTCTTAAAAACACTTATTAAAACTAAGAAAAATTTTAAAATTTGGCCATATTTAGCCTTATTAGCAAAACAAAACATTGAAAATTGGAAAGCGTGAGGGCGTAGCAAAGCAAGTACCTATTCACCCCCCCATACTAAAAGTAAACATTGTCCTCAATGTTTCGAGTCTAAAGGTGGAGCACCCCCATACTAGAGACGAAGAGTCGAATGCTTAGGATCTAACATGGAAAGGGTGATCAACAATATATCTAAAGCCGTTTATTAAGTATGCTAAAAGATAATTGTTAGAACAATAAAGGATATGTCATGGATTCGTGAAAAACTTCTTCAAACAAACAATGGAGTCTCACGTAAACGAACACGAGAGTCTTCAGTCGTAGATGATGATGATGATCTAGATAACACAATCACAAACAACCACGAGACAACGAGTTGAAAGGGTACAAGTCCCCTTATTAGTGAATAGTAAGCATAAAGGATAAGCATGGGATCTCCCCTACGAGGCACCTCGTTTTTGATTACCGAGTCATGAGCTCGACTCGATCCCCTCAATGCTAATTATCATTGGGGAAGGTGACTTGGTCGAGGGCAACCATTGAAGGAATTTCCCCACCAAAGTAGTGCTTAAGCCTATGTCCATTCACCTTGAAATTAGGACCATCATCTTGAGCTAGCTCAATGGTCCCATACGGAAACACTTGTGTAATGGTGAACGGACCCGACCAATGAGATTTCAATTTCTCGGAAAATATCTTAAGACGAGAGTTAAAAAGCAACACTTGATCACCAATATTAAAAACCCGGTTTTTAATCTTTGAATCATGAAAATTTTTAGTCTTTTCTTTAAAAATTAATGACTTTTCATAAGCATTATCTCTTAATTCATCCAATTCATTCAATTGTATTTTCCGGTGATCTCCCGCGGTCTTCAAGTCAAAGTTTGCATGCTTAAGGGCCCAATATGCCTTGTGCTCCAACTCAATGGGCAAATGACAATTCTTCCCATAGACTAACTTATAAGGAGTGCAACCGGTAGGTGTCTTATAAGCGGTCCTAAAGGCCCATAAAGCGTCATCAAGTTTGTCGGACCATGAAGCACGGTTTTCTCCAATTGACCTCTCTAAAATCCTCTTCAAAGCTCGGTTCGAAACCTCGACTTGCTCACTCGTTTGCGGGTGATAAGCCGTAGAAAGACGATGAGTAACTCCATATTTTTTTAGAACCTTTTCGAATTGGTCATTACAAAAATGGGTTCCACGATCGCTTATAATAGCACGAGGGGTTCCGAACCGAGAGAATAGTTGCTTCAAAAACTTCACTACCACACGAGCATCATTAGTAGGCAAAGCCTTAGCTTTCACCCACTTAGAAAGGTAGTCCACCGCGACGAGGATATATTTGTTGCCATGAGACGATGGGAACGGCCCCATAAAGTCTATTCCGCATATGTCGAAAATCTCACACACTTGAATTATGTTTTGCGGCATTTCATCACATTGAGACAATTTTCCTTGACGTTGGCACGAATCACACGACTTTACAAGTGCGTGTGCATCACGATAGATAGAAGGCCAAAAGAAGCCGGCATCGAACACTTTCTTGGCCGTGAGATTAGCACCGTGGTGACCACCCGTGGGTCCCTCGTGACAAGCTCTAAGGATATTAGAAGCTTCGGCACCAAAAACACAACGTCGAACGAGTTGATCCGTACAAACCCGAAAGAGATAAGGGTCGTCCCAAAAATAGAACTTGACGTCACGAAAGAATTTTCGTTTTTGTTGTGTCGTCATACCCTTGATTATGAAATTGCCCGCATGGTAATTTGCAATGTCGGCAAACCATGGGGTGGTGTCTTTAGAATTCACTACACCGAGAGTCTCAAGAGGAAATGTTTCGGTGATTTCCTTGTTCTCGAAAACATCTTTGTGAGGATCTTCTAGACGAGAGAGATGATCGGCTGCTAGATTCTCGGCTCCTTTTTTGTCAAGCACGGTGACATCAAATTCTTGGAGGAGGAGCATCCAACGAAGCAATCTCGGCTTAGCATCTTGCTTAGCTAAGAGATACTTGATAGCCGAATGGTCGGTATACACAATGCTTTTAGTCAAGACGAGATAAGGTCGGAACTTCTCAAAAGCATAGACCACGGCAAGGAATTCCTTTTCCGTTGTGGTGTACTTTAATTGAGCCTCGGTCATCGTCTTACTAGCATAATGGATAGGACGGAAATGTTTGTCATAACGTTGCCCTAAGACGGCCCCTATAGCATAATCACTTGCATCGCACATGATTTCAAAGGGTAATTCCCAATTAGGAGCAACAAGAATGGGAGCTTCGGTAAGTTTCCTTTTGAGAGTTTCGAAAGCCTTAACACAATCCTCATTGAAGTTAAAAGGAGCATCCTTCTCGAGAAGGTGTGTCATAGGTCGATAGATTTTGAAAAGTCCTTGATGAAACGACGATAAAAGCCCGCGTGGCCTAGGAAACTCCTAACTCCCTTAACGGTTTTGGGATGAGGTAACTTGGCGATGACGTCTACCTTAGCTTTATCGACCTCAATCCCCGCTTTCGACACCTTATGTCCTAAGACGATTCCTTGTTTACACATAAAATGACATTTTTCCCAATTAAGCACAAGATTGGTTTCTTCAAAACGTTTTAACATTTGCTCGAGATTAGATAAACATGACGTGAATGAATTGCCAAACACCAAGAAGTCATCCATAAACACTTCCATCGACTTCTCGATCATATCGTGAAAAATTGCCATCATACACCGTTGAAACGTACTCGGTGCATTACAAAGTCCGAAAGGCATCCTACGATAAGCGAACGTTCCATAAGGACACGTAAAAGTAGTCTTCTCTTGATCACGAGGGTCGATAGGGATTTGAAAGTAACCGGAAAAACCATCTAAAAAGCAATAGAATTCATTTCCCGCAAGTCGCTCCAACATTTGATCCATGAAGGGCAAAGGAAAGTGGTCTTTACGAGTGGCGTCATTTAACTTTCGGTAGTCAATACACACCCTCCAACCGGTCATAACACGAGTGGGAATTAACTCGTTATTTTCATTAGGCACAACGGTCATTCCTCCCTTTTTAGGGACACAATGGATTGGGTTCACCCATGGGCTATCGGATATAGGATAAATCATTCCCGCGTCAAGGAGTTTAAGGACCTCCTTTTTAATGACATCGTGAATTTTGGGATTCACCCTTCTTTGACTTTGAATTGCGGGTTTGTAGTCCTCCTCCATTAAAATCTTGTGAGTACAAAATTTTGGGTCAATACCCTTAATGTCGGATATTTTCCACGCAATTGCCCCTTTATGAGACTTAAGAACTTTCAAGAGCTCGGTTTTTTCATCATTAGCAAGACCTCTTGCAATAATAACCGGAAACTTGTCATCACCTTCCAAGAATGCGTATTCAAGGTGAGAAGGAAGATCTTTCAATTCAAGGATAGGTGGTTCCTCGATTGAAGATTTTGGTTCAACACTCATAACTTCCATCGGCGGAAGAAATGGTGGAATAGAAGTATCATCACTAATCAACACCTCATCTTCATTGTTGATTTCATTTGAAGTGAGATCGCCTCCTTGGAATGGAGTGAGATTTGGTGTGGAATTAGCAAGAATCGGATCCAAAATAGTGGGATTGCCACTTGACGAGCTATCGGAAAAACCTAACACTTCTTGTGAAAACTCATCGCAAACCACATCAACGATGTCAATGTGATTGATGGTAGCGATTGCATAAACATGAGAAGGTTTCGAGTTTTGGGTAGCGTTTATAACAAGTTCCTCTCCGTTGAATCTCAAAGTGATAGTTCTTGCATGAACATCGATAAGCGATCTCGAAGTGTCTAAAAATGAACGACCTAAAATTAGATGAACTTGAGGATCCGCGGGGATGTCAACTACTATAAAATCAACGGGATAGTAGAACTTCCCCACTTTCACGAAAACATCTTCGGCTACTCCACATGCCATAATCGTAGAATGATCGGCCATCTCGATAGACATGTTCGAAGGAATGAGATCCGGAAGCGAAAGCGATTTCCAAATGGAAAATGGCATCAAATTAATGCTCGCACCAAGATCGGCCAAGGCGAGGCATTCTTTCATATCTTGTATGTCACAAGGAATGAGAAACTTTCCGGGGTCACCAACTTTTTCCGGTATGCGGTTAAGATAAACCGAAGAACAATTAGCAAGCTTTGAAAGCTTTTCCTTATCGCTCATCATACTTTTAAAAGTGGAAGCGAAACGAGGCATATATAACAACGCGTCGGCTAAACTCACATCAAAATGCACTTGTTGAAACATTTTTATAAAAAGCTCGATTTGTTGTTTGTTACGTTCTTGCAATTTCTCTTTGTTTCGTCTCGAAGGGTAGGGTAAAGGTGGTGTGGGTTGGTCATTAGGCAACGGCCTTGGAAACTCGGGTTCCACAATTGGTATTGGTTCAACCGTAGGTGTGGTATGAGCGGTACTTTGTGGGATTGTAATGTGCTGCTTTTCGACCATCACCTCGGGTTCTTTCTCGATTTCCTTCTCCGTAGAAGTACTTGGACGAGAGATTGGTTCCTTGAAAGTTTTACCACTTCGTGTAGTAATATCCTTCATTTCTCCCTTCGGGTTTGCAATGGTATCACTAGGAAGACCACCCGAGGAAGAGGGTTTACACATGATTGCTTCAAACATCTTAGCCATTCGGTCCTCAAATTTTGATTGCCTAGCATCCGCTTTTAATAACTCTTGCTTAATCTCATGTTGTCCTAATTCCATCTTTTGTTGATTTTGTTGAAGACGTTGGACATTTCCTTCCATTTTGTTTGCATGAGTTTTAAGTTCATTAGCAAGTTCATTTTAAGCTCGTTTTTCAACTCGGATCTTAAGCTAATCATCTCACGTTGCATGTTATCAAATTTAGCATCATTTGCTTTAGCATAATCCAAAAATTCTCCTTGCAAATTTTTAGTGTGAGCATTTTGAAAACCTTGTGTAGTGTTTTGAAAATCACGGTTTTGGTTTTGATTAGAAATTTGTCCATTCCCATTTTGATAATTACCCTTGTTGTAATTACGTTGATTGCCTTGATAATTACCACCTTGGTTGTTGTTTCGATAATTATTAACATTTTGATTTGGTGGAGCTTGATTTAGGCGGGAACCTTGACCGTTTTGGTTGTAAGTTCCCGTTGCTACATAAGCACTCGAAGTGTTACCATCCGCGGTAATGCACTCGGAAAGATCATGAGCTCCCCCACACGACAAACAACTCTTAGCAACCGCTTTAACCGAAGCGGAATTTGAAGCTTCTTGAGCTTTCCAATGGGACATAAGATTAGCAAATCTATCAAAAAACCGATTTTCCTCATTAGCTTCATCATGTAAGGCATTAATGCTACGAGACGATTGTGACGATGATGACGAACCCAAATTGGCAACACTCGGTGTGTTACGAGGGCTATAAACCTTAGATCTATTCTCGATGATTTGTAAAGCCTCATTTGTCGTCTTGCACAAAAAATTACCACCCGCGGCGACATTCAAATAATCTCGTTCATGATCATTAAGCCCATTATAAAAAGTATCAACTTGATGTAATTCCGTAAAATCATGGTGTGGACATTCATGTAACATTTCTTTAAATCGTTCCCATGCCATTGAAAAACTTTCATTATTTCTTTGCACAAATCGTGAAATCTCATTTTTCAAATGTGTTGTTTTAGATGGTGGAAAAAACTTGTTCACAAACTTAGAAACGAGATCGGCCCATGTCAAAATCGAATTTGGCGGTTCTTTCTCGAGCCAAATTTTTGCGGGTCCATCTAACGAGTATGGAAACAACATCATCTTAATGGCGTCATGTGGAACATCCTTAAACTTGCTAGTGGCGGTGAGACGGTTAAAATTCCTAATGTGGTAATGCGGGTTGTCTTTCTCGTGACCTCTAAACTTATTTGCTTGCAACATCGACATTAAACCCGTCTTAATCTCGAAATTCTCCGCAAGGATGGCGGGAATCACAATAGCCTCTCCAAAACCCTCGGTGGGTGCTTGTAGCAACTCCATCATAGTACGATTAGCCATGACGACTTCTTGTTCTACAATAGGTTCAACAATTGGAGGTTGTTCAACAATCAACGTCTCTTGATTGGCTTGCTTTTGAAGACGTTTACGAGCTCGTTTTGCTTGATTACGAGTGATCATAAACTTCAAAAAGAATGGGAGGTGAGCAAAGAAGATTCTTTTTGGGTGTTTTGTGAATTTTCAATTTTTTTGTGTTTTTGATGATATTTAATTTTTTTGGTTTTTGGTGTATCTTCATAGACAACAATCTACAAAATCTCTCCTCGAATCAAACTCTTGATTAAAGAAGCCTCAAAGGAATGAAAACGATCACGTGGAGTGAACGCCTTCGAATGACTTTAGAACTTTGGTGAAAACCAAATTGTTCAAGAGGTTTTAATCACAAAGAAACCAAGCAAATATATTATACGTAATAATACTTTGGGCGGCAAAACCCTCGATTAGCCTTCAATCTCAAAATACTCACAAGCAAGCGGGGAAACGAGGCGGCGCGAAGCACTTAAGAGCCTTTTTCCTTAGGGTATATTTTATAATACCCTCCTTATACCCACCTTATAGTTTGTATTTTTCAAAATCGAGCTTCACGAAAGTATTTATCTATTTTTGCCTTTTTCTTTTTGTTTGAGATTCAAATACAATAATTGAGTGATGAAATCCCAATTAAGGTTGTGCTTTCACACTTTTGGAGATATTGTTTATTTGTTGTGATACTTAATACAATATAATAATAATATTTTCACAAGAAAAACCAAGAAAACCGATAATACGTATTAGTAGATTTCTACTAATACAAATACTATTTATGGTTAATATTAAAAACAACAATACAAATTAATCACGACACACCTCCCCGGCAGCGGCGTCAAAATGATTGTAGTGTTTTACTACTCTTTAGGAAAAGAGCGTTAATAGGGAAAGTATCGAGTGATGATTTAGGAAAATCAACCACTAATGACCCTTATGAATTCAAAGTTCGTTTCCCAAGGAGGTATATGTGTGTGAAAAACTTGTTAAATATTTGTGATTAATGATTGGTTTAGAAGGGGATGAGAAAAGAAAATGACGGAGACGTAAAAATAAAAATTATTACTACTAGAAAGTTAAAACGTAAAACCTTAAAAACCACAAAAATAAAAATTAATTCTAAAAATTACCAAAAATTCAGCAAAAATCAAAATAAATAAACTAAGAGTTTACCAATGATCAAAACTTTTTCAAACCTTTTAAATAATTAAATATCCAATTTTTAAATGCTAGTTAAAGCCCTAAAAATCAAATAAATTATCAAAAAGCCCAAATAAAGATTTTTCAATTGGTAAACCTCTAAAATGACCTAAAAAGATTAAAAACTATTTTTAGAAATTTTTAAACTAAAAAAAACTATTTAAAATGATTTAAAAACTATTAAAACTTAAAATAATTATAAGAATTAATCTAAAAGAGATAAAATTATTCTAAAAGTTGCTAAATTCCTATTTTAATGTATTAAACCTAAGAAAAATATAAAAAGTTGGAAAATGTGAAATTTTAAAAATAATAATAAAATAATATTAAAATCCAAAAATTTTAAAAAATTTTAAAAACTTGCAAACTAGTTTAATTTAACCTAAATAATCAGAAAATCAGAGTGAAATGACCAGAATACCCCTATTGGGCCCTCAAATGGGCCAAAACCAAAAACAGTCAACACAATTGGGCTTTTGGGCCCAATAAGTCAAACTTGGCCCAATTGACTTCGAAAAACCCTATCTGACTCAAATTTCAATTCTAAGAACAAAACTCTAAAGCCCCAAAAGCTGAATGTGAGCTTATCACAGCTTATTAAACACACAATTTATTCTTATTGGGCTTTTCAGCCCATTAAGCAATAAGCCAATGCCATAAGCTCTAATTTGACACACAACCTTATTTTGGGATGCTTATGAGATCTGTAAAAAGAAATTTTGAAAAAGCACACTCAATAAGCCAGAAATAAGCAAAGTATTATTTCACTAAAAGACAAAATAGTCGGGTTTGAGAAATAAGGCACCTCAGGACTTGATTCAACTTGCAAAAGATCACAAATGGACTCAATAAGCCAAATCAATCAACAAAAATCCAATAAGCACAACCAATAAGCCAGAATAAGCACAAATGAACTTATGAAAAAGTCAATGAAGTTGGTTTTCTAGTCAAACCCTAAAGTCAACCCACCAAATGCTCCAGTATGAACAAATGGGTCAAATAATGAGCACCTATTACAAAATCCAAGTTGTTGCTGGCTAGAATAAGCTATTATAGCTTATTGATAAGCTCACACCAGTTTTACACTAGCAGTGGCAACCAGCAAGGGAAAGGAGTTCCCACTGCTTTGACTATTTGACCAAGCTTATTTGAGAGTTCTGGTTGGATTCAATTGGAAACAAAGGCACCCTTGTGAACAGTGAATCACAAGGAGTCAATAGCAACAAGAAAATCACAATTTGGTTCACACAATAAGCCACAATCAATCAAACAGTCACCAGATACCACACAGACATGGAAATAAGCAGTTAAGCACTTAATAAGCAGATTTAGCAAGAATAAGCCAACCAAACTTAACAGGATGCATACACAAGCTATATAAACTAAGAATAAACACAAAGCAACAAGAATCAAACACTGAATCAAAGCAAACAACAAGATCTAGGCACAAACAGTTACTGATGAACAATGAACATATGCAGAAACAAGTTTGCTAATCTATTTGACACTTGATCCAATTTCAGGCCTCAAATCCTTCTTCCCTAGTGTGATTAACTAAGGTTTAGCACTTGTTAGCCCTAGCCTAAGCTTAGATCTAGGTGTCCTCAAAATCCTAACCAATTTTACCAAGTATTCAAGATTTTATACCCTATTTTATGAATCTATGTGTTCAAACCCTCAAAACCTGCAAACAGATGAACAATAGCACCTAAATATCAGATACCAACACTTGCAAGCACAATACCACAACTTAGCAAACCACAAATCCAAATCATGCAGTAGATCCAAACACCCTTTAATCCACTACTTAACAAAGAAACTTGTGATTTTAACTAATAACCTACTGATTTTAATGATAAAAAACACTTACTAGGTAGCAACTAACACAATCAAACTCAAAAATTACCAACACAAACACAAGAACTCAAAATCCAAGTACCAAATCCAAAACAGGCATAAACATGAAATATTTAGGGGAATCTTAATC
Source organism: Glebionis coronaria (assembly GCA_025667525.1). Taxonomy (NCBI): domain Eukaryota; kingdom Viridiplantae; phylum Streptophyta; class Magnoliopsida; order Asterales; family Asteraceae; genus Glebionis; species Glebionis coronaria. The sequence continues at coordinate 193,267,667 of CM046881.1, read as the reverse complement.
AAGAGATTATACCTGCCCTCCACAACATCCTAGGAGGGCCAGCTATGCTCCTTGGACCTTGTTCAACAACTAGAACAAGACCAAGGTACTTCAATGAAGAAGATCAAAGCTTGCTGATGTTCAAAGTAGAACAAGGCTTTGATTATGATATGTCTTCAACACAAGCAGCAAACAAACTCAAACAAAGGCTTAGAACTCCTCCCAGGCTTGGTGTCAACAAGCTTGAAGGAGCTCAAGGCTTATGGCTAAGGGTTAGTACACAAATAAAACCAAAATCAGAAACAAGAACTTCAAGGTCTTTGAACCTTAAAAACCTTATGAACCAAGACGTGCCTTAACCACAAGATTAAGGTAGGTCTTAACAATCAAATGTAACTCAGATTTAGGCTATTCTAATACCAACTTTTAATCAAATCAAAAATAGAATTCAAAATTTTCAGAAATTCAAATTTTATTAAACATAAAAAGGAATTACAAAGATTGATATCCTAAAACTGGAACAAAGCTCTCTCACAGGTTGAGGAGTCTTTATATAGGAAAATGCCAAGGCTAGCACTATTCATAAACCCTAGAAGTGAAATTCCCTAAATGTCCTTGAGTCTTCTAGACGAATCCTTGGTGTGAGCTGTACAAAGTGATCAAGGGCGTTCATTTTAGCTTTAGGATGAAGCTAAGGATCTTGGCTGTTGATTTTGCCACATAGGATGACTTGGAGGTTAAGTTGTCACATGATTGGTGGACGGGTATTTGGGGGTGGGGTCCATAATGAGTGGGATTAAGGGTTTTAAGGTTGGGATGGGTTTCTGCACATGTGAATCAAGTGTGTGCAAAGGTAATTGATTTTTACCCTAAGTTTAAGTGGTGTAAAATCTGGGGGTGAAGAAGGGTAAACAGTAGTACATTTGATCCGATTTTGGGGGAAGTTGTGTGTTTGGCGCGTGTTATGGGTTTGAATGTTTCAATTTGGCCATTTCAGTCCTTGTTCTTTGGGAAAATAGGTAAAACGTGTTTATCAGCCAACAAACTTCTTTTCCTTTGTAAATAACTTCCACAACTTGACAATTTTGGCACAAGACTTTTCCAAAAAGGTTATAAGGGTTGTTTTTGGAACTTTTGCATAATTCAAGGGCTGATCTTGGACATTTTTTATCTTCAAAGGTCTTCAATGCAACTTTAACTCCATGAGGGACCATATTTGGCAATTTAGAATTGTTGAGGGACTAATCTTGCCATTTTTTCAAAGTTGAAGGACCTTTTGTGTAATTTTGACAACTTAAGGGACCAAACTTGTAATTATTAATATACAAGGGTTTTAAGTGTCATTTCTTCAATAAATAAGGATCAATCTTGCATGTCTTCAAGTCTTCAAGGGTATTTGTTGAGTATTCCATGATTAGGGCCCGGTTCTTTGTACGGCTTCGTTTCTCGTGTCCGTTTTTCCTTGTATCTTGTGATCTTTTGTCTTTTTCACGATATCCATACCTAAAGTACACAAGTAAACAAACACAAGCATATATATGGTATATTATGACATTTTTATGCATTAAAATCCCGAAAAGAACGATGAGATCATGTATAAATGCCATCTCATCAGGTTTCTACTTGAGATCGAATATTACGATAGTATTCCGATGGGTCACATTGCGATGAGAACCATTGCGATGGGGTGTTGGGTATGATTGCTATGGGATTGCGATGGAAGTTTTTCAGCTTGTTATTGCGATGGGACTGCGATGGATAGTATTGAAAAATATTACGATAGGTGTGGTTTCTACATTGTGATGACCCATTTTTTTAGAAAACATTGCTAAGATCTTGACCAAACTAGAAAATACTGGAACCCATGACTTATCTGTACCCGACCCTTATCACAACCCATCGTCACAAACATCAACCAATAACCCACAAATCTGTCTCGATATAATCCTATTTCACATTCAGATTCATAACTCCATCAACCACATCAGAACTCGAAAAAAAAACATGCAATATTATAACATCTCAAATTCGAGTTTCATCTTATTATCAAAATCTTTATACAAATTTAAGCTCGAGTTCATCATAGATCCATGTAATGGTTTGCACCATTATTTGATATACGAAATCAAAAAGGGAAAATCATGAACAAAAATATCCAGATTCTTCCTTGTTTTGATTGATGACACACAAAACCATCACTGATCTTAATTAGCAATACGACAAACATGAATCACAAATCACCTACCTGAGACCTCAATGAGATCTTGAAGACATGTTCTTCGTAGAGTTGAGCACTCAATTAAATTCGATTGGAGTTCTGGTTCGATATTGGATGATGTGATTGGGGAGACTGAGTTTCAATTTGTGAGTTTGATTGATGAGATTTGAGTTTACTATATTCGTCAGTTGGAGAGATGAAAGGTTGGGGGCGGAGAAAAAGATGTATGAAGTGATTAGGTTTCCTAATTACTAGGGTTGGGGTCTAATATATCTGGTCATTGGATTGGGTATTTAGTTAGATTTGGGTTGGGCCCTTTAAACTGACCAGGTATGTGATGGGTTGAACAGTTTTGTCCATGGCATGTTTTTACTTAAGGTCGTATCTTTCTAAAGATGTTGGGCACCTTGATGAATAATCCTATAGCTTCGTAATATTTTAAGTGGTTGGATATCCGGGGTGATAACAAAATGGGCAGAAAAGTTACATGATTATTATTACTATTGCCTAATTTATAGCGGCGATAATGGGTATCAGTATTTGGAATATGATGATTTTTTTCCGATGTTGGGTATTCGTTATGTTTCGATCGAAAGTGCTTAATTGTCAAAGAAAATTATTGGTCGATCCGCGCATCAATTGGACATATGACTGACGTTGGGCTTTAACGACAAGTTATCTAGACAAATTATCCTTTAATGATATTTTAATTTTTTCTGGATAACGACATTCTCAAACACAACACCAAAGCAAACAAAACACTTAACGCTAAAACGATCCGATATAAGATTCACTTTAACGACAACGGCTAGTTTTGATTCTACAAAGACAAGTGATCACGAAGTGGATTTGGTATTCATTTATTTGAAGTTAAAGTGGGATTTTGATGAAGGCGTCTACTTATTTCATCATCGAGCCTTCCTTCTATTTTTCTACCTTTTTTCTTTAAACCCAGTCTATCGATTGATGACTTGCTTGGGCGATAAAATTTATGATTGAGACTTGAATTATCTAGTTTCCACTGTCAAGGGGTGGATGGTCGACGAAATGGATTACTATCATTTTTGGGAGCTTTGTTGCAGTTCTCAGTGTCACACGCAGTTGCTCGTGTGGATAACTTCAAGAGGTATAAGAGACTTGTTTCTGCACCGTTCTTCAATCGACATAAGTGCAAGCTTAAGTAACAAATTTGGGGGATTGTACTTCAGTTTCAAGTTTAGAATATCAGGTTTACTTCACATGTGGTCACAACAAATAGCCGATTGAATTCGAGGTTGGTAAGTTAGACAGATAGAGATGGACTCAGCAATCAATTCTCACGGGATATTTATGAGCTACACAACGACAATGGTACTTCATAGTCTAAGCAAAAATTTTCAAAGTTTCTCAATGACTTTCAAAAATTTTGAAGACATTTGCTTAAGACTAAGAGCTTCTCGAGTATATGGACGTCCACGATAATGATGCTTCCGAGAGTTCGAAATCATCATGGGGGAAGATCGTGTACTTTGAAGTAATCGGATCAACTTGCAGGGGGAAGTTGTGTACATGGAATGGTATCTACTTCACTTTGTATGATTTTTATGAAGTATGTTGCAGGCGTGAGAAGAAATGTTGCTGATTTCCTGCATGCTACCTCAAACGGATTATCACCAAAACCTAAACGACATGTAACAGTATAGAAGCTGTGTTATTTGGTGTGGTTCTTCTACAAATTTCCGCTGTGCACTTAAACCGATGAGCTAGAAGATTGTTCAAACTACATCAAAGTGTCAGAATCTGCTTAAGATACAGATTTTGGTTTGGGGGAAGCTGATTCAGAAACTTCGTCAAAAATAAGTCTATGAAGAAAGTTTTTTAATACATGCTGCATGAATTAGGGGGAAGTTAATCCAAATCATGCATATTACAATTGTTCCACAACAAGCAAAGACAAATAGGATTCAAGCTGAGGTACAAGTTATGAAGACAAGAAGAATTAAAAGACATCCTCAGCATTGGAAGCGCCTTGGAAGACTTTATTTTGTTGTATTTTTACTTGTTAGGAACATTGTAAGTAATTTCGTATGTCTCCACATTGGGGGAAGATTGTTAGCCTTAAAATGTGAGCGCCATTTACGGAATTACATTAGATTCAGAAAGGCAAAACGTGGAGGGACTACAATTGACAAGTTGTAAAAGTTACTCCTTGTTTAGCCTATATATATCTCACCATACTTCCATAGAGGGGTGAGGATTCTCATTTTGTGTATTTCACTTTCTCTCTCTAAATACACACACTCCTTTCACCTTGTAATCTTTCTCTCTCTAAAATGTCTAAACACTTGTTTTATCCTCCGCGACCTCCGAATCACCCCTAAATAGCTTTGAATCTTATGTTTAACAACATTACATATGAACTAGTGATTAGGGAATGGGTTACACAATGCACGTGTATATCATGTTGTTAAGTTATTAGGAGAATGACCAAGCGAATACACTTTTTCTTTTATTGATTTTCATCCAATTCAATTCACTCGTTATTTTTTGTTTTGTTTAATTCTTTTTATCCGAATATAAATCATTTCAATCTAAAACAACCCTTTAATCTCGGTTTAATGCTTTTACTATTTACCTTAACCAAATTATCTCTCGCTTCTGCAAAAGATCTAGTCTTACCAGTTATACACTATATGTGATTGGATACATTATTCGAGAGTGTTAGTATTTTTTGTAAACATAAAAAAATAATTTAAGACTAAAATCACACATTGCTTATGAAGGGTTGTAATGCCTAATTAACACATAATCATCTACAAGCTATTAAAATAAAGAAAGGCTAAGGCTGCGTTTAGTCGTAGAAAAGTTTTCTTTCTCTAGTTTCTTTGAAAATAGAGTAGCTCTCTTTCTCCAGGAAAATTTTAGAAAGCTAAAGAATTCTAGACCCAAGTTCTCTAAATCTTAGTTATAACATGAGAAAACAGCTTTTCTGTTTTTGGTAGAATAATTCAAGAAAATACTCTTTTTGATCAAATTTTTTGTTTTCTTATAAAACTTTTCTTTTTTCTACAAATAAACACACCCTAAACTTATACAAATTTTTCAAAAACAAATTCATACAATGATATGTTCTATTAACTATTGGTAATATTTTTTTACCTTTTATTTTTTTCTCATATTTGCATCTACACATTAACAAACACATTATTATATAAATGTTCTTTTATAAACTTTATGTAAATCTAACGTTACTTATTAAAATATCATTAAACATACATAACATTGTTTAATCATTTATCTAACTATTACCTATTAATACATCAGGCATACCCTATTTGGTCATTTTGGACGGTTAAAAAATATATCTTAAATCCTTTTGTATACTATGTTAAAATTATAAAATTACTTAATTTTTTTAGTCATAATGTATTTTCAGGTTACAAATTTTATTATATTTAATAGTAGAGCCACAATTACCCTACAGTTCATTCACAAAAAATACATAAGAAACTACTTAGAGACTTACAAAATGACTCACTCATAACCTACAAAAATAACTTAAGGACCCACACTTTTAACACAAATGATAACCAATTGGCTACAATAAGAATTGTTGCTAATATATCCCCATTTAACAATTCTTTTATAAAATCATACTGATAAAAGCTTTTTAAGTTATGAACAAAATAAGTCTAATATTGCAATATTTTTACACACATATAAAATTGGGAAAATCACTTAAAAATGTAATAAACTAACCACTTTTTATGATTGTGTGTACTAAACTATTTTTTTTCTCATTGTGTGTATTAAACTTTTTAATTTCGATCATTGTGCGTATTTTGAGACGATTTTGTCTTGTAAAATGACCATTTTACCCTTCAAAATTTGAAAAACGTAGGGGTAAAAGGGTCACAAAATACACACAATGATATGAATTTGAATGTTTAATACACACAATGTGAAAAAAAATAGTTTACTACACACAACCATAAAAAGTGATAAGTTTATTACATTTTTAAGTGATTTTCCCTATAAAATTATAATAAAAGGTTGAAGTTCATATATGTTTTTTCACAAATAAAATCCAAACACACTTTTAAACTATCTAATAAACTATAACAATTGCCCTAAACTTCATTTCCTTATATTTAAAAATAACATATAAAAATAAATAAAAGAATTTCAAAACACAACTTAAACTATAACAAGTTATCAACACTACATTAATCTTCTAGTCATTTAGAATTTTTTATGTAACAATTTCATTTAATAAATATTTGTCAGCTTTATTATAACAACACATTAATAAAAAAATTAAAAATTGAATAATGTTTTTAACTTATATATGATTTTATAAAAAAATAATAATTAAATTTAAAAGCTTAACTATATTCTTAATAAAAGGGGGAAATCACGTTCCCCAATGAACAGTTCCCCCCTCAGACACACTTTGCATATTTTATTCGCTCTCACAAATCACCCCTCACACACCTTAGACAAAATAAAAAAAAAATCACATTGTGTGTGTCAATAATCCTGTAGCACTTCGTTCTTCTCGTCCGTTGATCTTGACCCAATTCCTGTAGCAGTCCTTCATTTGGTGCCGTTTGATTGCCTTCTCCATTCATATCTTATTCAGGTTTCGTATGTTTATAGCTCTTTTATTATAGATACAATAATAAAAAACACACACATCTCACCTATTTCTCTCATCTATCTCTCACCTAACACAGATCTGATTTGAAGTAGATCTTTCTTGAGTGGATCAAATAATCAGTTTGATCTAAACCTTTGATAGTTTCATATATCTTTCTTGATCGGATGCGTTTGATCTAGAAGTTTGATTAAAAAAAGGGGAATCGCGAAAACCAATGTGCCCTTTGATGAAAGCTTTAGCAGTTTTGGTGCGTTGCCCCTACCTCTTTGTTGCCGCCATCGACGCTGTGCGACATTGATGGTAGGTTGGTGACTTTAGCAGATTTTGCTAGGAACACCATTCCATAGGAACAACTCATCGTTTGCACCGCTAACGTTGGTAGCTTTGGTAGGTGGTCTCTTTTATGACCGGTTTCGATTTGTTGTTTTTTTATGGCCATCTTATGATGGGCATGTGGCTTGGCTAAACAAGGTAATCTTTATAAAGTTTCTGGTATTTGGTATTTCATACCTTTATGGGCTCTTTTAGCATATGAGCTTATTATATATTGGATGCGGGTCGAATAGGCTGTTAGCTGGTAAATCAACATCTTTTTAAAGTAATCGGTGTTTGTTTCCTATTACATAGTCGCCTTACGGTTTATTAGCTTACAAATAACCCGTAGAAAGTAACCTTCTGAAACGTAATTGATGCTGTTATTTGTGGTTGGAAATTATACTCATCAGTTGAGCTTCATAGTGCATCGATAAACGGCCATGACCAACTTTGATACAAAGAGATATGTGTGAGGAGGGGAGAGATAAATAGGCGATGATGAGCTTTAAAAAGCCGATATTCAGGTTTCATGTGGTATATGTAGGCATGGCATCGGGAATTGCTAGCAGCCACATTCATGAACCCGTATATTAGCCGCTTCTTGCTTACTTTAGCCTATGTCTTATGTCTCCCTGTAAATTGTTACGATGGACTTTTTGGATTATGTAAGGTCATTTTCTTATGGTGGCTTGCATCGACTAATTCCACTGTGTGAATAATTGAATACTACTTATTGTTAGCAACTAGCATTGTAGGGAAGATTGGTACATTTGCAGTTGTTCGCTGTGTTTATACCATGATCTGTTATGGTACCTTTTTTCCTAGACGACACCTTATTTCAGCCTAAGCCGGTGATGAAAACGTTCTGCGTTTGTGTTTTATGAGCCGCAGTTTATGGGCTACCATGTTTTGACCGACCAGTGATGAAAACGTTCCCAACCGTGTGCGGTAATGTATCTGTTGAAATCTCCTAGAAGGCGATGATGATAATATTCGAGCGTCCCTAAGCGGACTACCACAGGATCAGGATTGTGTACCTCTTGGCGGGGCAACCTTTTTATGTTTGCAGCCAGAGCGCGCATATTCTGATATCCGATGCTCACTTATCTGAGCCTAAACATAACACCAAAAAAATACCTTCCCTTTTCTGTTTGACCAGCATTGTCTCATTGGGTTTGTGGATGGATTCGTGACCGCCTTTACATGGTTTGTGATATTCCCGCATCATCGGCATTAAGCACAGAACGTGTATTGAAAAATATTGCATGGTAAGTGTGAAGCAAATAACATATCACAAGATCAGCTACTTATATAATAACATAGCAAATCGAAGCCATGAAAACTCAACGACCGGGCAATGATGATGTTCTTATGTTTGGTAATGATACATAAACCCACAGGCAATGATGATGTTCTTATGTTTGGTATGCGTGGTTTATCGACACCTACATCTAGGTTGGGCAGTCACACCGAATGTGTGATTGCAGCCATGTCAGGTTTTGTTCCCACGCCTATACTAGGAATTCTGAGCCTCATGTGTTGTCATATTATCCACTGATTGCAAACATACAAATTATGGGTTTTCATTTGCGGTCAACACGATCAGATCATCAAGCGGCATGGACCATTTCAGTTAACGGGTATTAATAGATGAGACACGTCTGTCCTCTTAATTGCATTGAACAGAATGTACAGTGAGCTTATATCATCTGGCATTGCTGAAGGGGGACCATATGCTTCTAGGACTTCCTATGTGAAGCTTCTTAGGTAAAATAAATTTTTTATACTGCTGTTGAAATTAATATGAATTGGTTTAACTGCGTTTTTGTTGCCAGATCTGTGAAGAGGGAAACACTTAAGCTCATTCAGACTTTTCTAGATAAGGCTGAAGATCAACCACGAATTGGAAAGCAATGTGTGCCCCTATGATGGATCCTGTGCTTGGTGACTATGCTCGCAATGTGCTTGATGCTAGAGAATCAAAAGTTCTCTCTCTTTTTGCCACAATTATAAACAAGTAAGTTCTATGTCCGCAACAATCATATATTTAATAAAATCAGTTAGTAGCTAGCTCCGAGCTAAATATGACAACCCAAGCTGGGTAACCGAACAACTAGATTGTCTTGAGTTGACTTGAAACACTTAGCCTAAAAATTTACTCCGTAATACTTCTATAGAGATGATAAATAGACCACCTAAGTTATTTTTTTAATTACTTCAATCCAAAAAAAATGATTTAAAAGACTTTTGCATTTAGGATCGGTGCTGGGCAAAGTTTGGTCTTACGCGTAACAGACTATTATGCTTTGTTGACCCGAACCTGCTTTAATACTTATATTCATAATGAAAACAGTTATGAGACATTCCGTGAGTTATACTAATATGGCTCTAATATTTATGGTTGTCGTAGGAGCTAAGTAGTCAGCAGGAGTATTTGAGACTCAAGGCGCGTTATGAAGCATTACAACGGTCTCAAAGGTGATCATTGTTTGTAAAAGAATGAGGACTCAATATTCGTTCTTTACCGCTATTTTTGGTGACTTGATATTACGGGTCTGATAGGTTGATAAACTGGTTCGAAAAGGGTTAATTTTGTAGTGCTCCAAATTTCCATGATTATCAAATTTTTTATAACTGATTAGTATAACAATCATGATTATCAAAGCATTTTAAATTTTGAATCAAACATTTTATTCAATGGTAATATTAGGTATTTGAACTGCTAAAGATCAAATGCAAAATTACATTAACCCGTTACTAGAAAAAAGGCTTGTCCAAATTGCACCGCTGTACTAGCCGAACTAATATGTGACTCGGGTGTTATCAAATCTAGGAATCTCTTGGGCGACGATCTTGGCCCTCTGAGCTGCAAGGAGCTTGAGTCCCTAGAAAAGCAGCTTGATACATCTCTCAAGCATATCAGATCAGCTCGGGTATTTAACATCCTCATTTATTTATTCTTGATCAAGTTAATGCTAATGCATCTATAAATTAATGACTTTTATATGATCTACAGACGCAACTCATGTTGGACACACTTTCAGATCTTCAAAAGAAAGTAAGCGAATAACATCATAGTTTTATAGATAGAAATCACAGTTTATATCCTTCTTCTAAGTAGTTCTTTTTTGTGCAGGAGCATTCACTAAATGAAGCAAACATGACCTTGAAGCAAATGGTATGTAAAATATGTTATATACTTCTCATTTGCATTTTAATGAGCGTTTCAAATATCAAAAGCGGTTCAATTGGTATAATTTGTAGCTGATTGAAGGACATCAAATAGGCTCACTTCAATGGTATCCACAAGCCCAACAAGAAGTAGTATGCTATGACAGACAACATGCACCTCAACATCAAAGTAATGAAGCCTTCTTTCACCCCTTAGATTGTGGACCCACTTTACAAATGGGGTAAGCCCAACAAGATTCTAAATCCATGAATACTTTAGTTTAAAAAAATGGGTCAAAAAGGAAAGAGGTGGTAAGACGGGTGAACGTCGCAAAATTTAACCATTTTGACCCGTTAACCACCACCTCTTATTAGCATAGCGATTAAGTTTGTTGTACCTCAACTCCGTTAGTAGTATGCTAATAAGATTAAGTGTCCACGTTCTTCACGTCCCTCGGACACGAGTGTTGTTGGTAAGTAGTTTGTTTTGAATTTGTAAGTTTCTTAGTCCATTTTCAGTTTTAATGCATGAGTGAACTGAATTTCGATTTACAAGACTAGAGGTACACACATGTGCATAACCCAATTCTTTATCTTCTTACTGTTATAATATTATTCAGTATACTTCCTACGTCTTTTCAGGTACACACATGTGCCACAGGTTGTGACAATCTTGAAAGCAAAACACTCGAGATAGCCCAATGGCAATTTCTTTGTAATGCAACAGTATGAATTGGACAGTTTCTGGAAACATTCTCGACCTACGGTTTGATGACAACACAGGTATATGTGAAACCTTATTTTTATTGTTAAAGAGTGGTTGGAATTACTTATTAAAGGTTGGATTTTTATTAATGGATAATTACTTTGCATTTTAGTGATAACACTGTCGCGGTTCTACATCTTTGCAGCTATACATATCAACGTATGCCTGGTAGAGTAAACCAGGTACCAACCATTAGTTCAATACTTTTTTTCTAAATCCTACATTTCAAGCATTCATCTAGAAGCAGCACACATTTTTTTGCCTGCCTCAACTAGCTTAGCTGTAAACACTCATTTTCACAAACCTTATTAAATCAACAGGCATTTTCCGTTCACCAAGTTCGAAAGCAACATCAGTCGGTCTTGACAAGTTACAACTTTGGACGAACTGCTGCTATAACGACAGACTACTGGAAATAAGGGTGTGTGTGAGCAGACTTTGCCATGAACACTACCAGTTTTGAGTCAGCTTCTTATGGAAATAAGGGTAAGTAGTATTTTTTTCCCTCTTTATTTTGTGGCCTAATTTTAAATTTACGTGCTTTTAGTCTTATGAGTGTATTCTTGCTGTTTCATGTATTCTGTGTATGTAGGAACTATCCAACACTCGCTTGAACACCGACAGTTAAGCTAATGAGTTAAGGAATCATGTCATGGCAAGCACTTCACACACCACGTCTGCAAAAAAAAAACACCCGTGTCCAACAGCTGATCATGGGTCTGAGGGACACGCATAAGACACTTCTGTTTCAGGGGAGCAGCGCCTAAGCAGCTGGCGTTCTCGACTTCACTTGGCATCTCATTAGGAGTGTTTCCGATTGTTGGTACATTTTTCTTATCGAATCGTTTTTAATGATCGACATAGGAAACTATAATTTTACTTATTTGGTCACATAGATCAACTATATGGATCTTTTTACGTGTACGTCATCGGTTAACAAACTTTCATTCTGTTTTGTGAATGAACACTTTCTTTCTTTCATAGTGTGAAGACACAATAAAACTCTTGCCAAAAACGCCCGCCCTTCGCGCCGCAGCGAAGCGCGGGCAAAAACCCTAGTATGTTAAATGGGTAGGAATATTTGAATGATATAAACGGTGGACTCATTACAATAGAAAATTTTATTTGCATTCTTGTTTTTCTCATAAGCTAAAGGAAAAATTATCATTACTTATTTTGGTTTTATCTAATAGTGTAATTAACCTAAGATTTTAAAAATACACAGAAGGATATTTTTATCAAAATATCCAAAAGTTTCAAAAAATCTGACGGAGGGACCTAAATTGTAAATTTTCCGAACTAATTTTTTTATCACTATTGATAAAACAATGAAATATTACTAGTGATAAAGCAATGAATATCATTGGTGATATTACGTTGTGACTATGTTTATTAAATATCACTAGCGATATTTTAATGTGTTATCACTAGTGATATTTCATTATTTTTATCACTAGTGAAATATCATCGTTGATAAATATTTTTCGTCAAATTTATAACTTTAGTCTATCCGTTATTTCTTACAAATTTTAGACATTTTGGTAAAAATAATTCTTCCCCGTTCTTTTATAAGATTTAGTTTTATGTAATAAATAGTTAAGATTAGTCTTTTAGTTTGTAAGTAAAAAGAATGATGCAAAGTAATTCGACCCATTAATATTACTGTAGTTAAAAGAGTTTTTATACATGTTTTACTTTTTTTCAATGAAAAAGTTAATCAAGATGATTTTACATAAAACTTAAAGGGGAAATGATCCCTGCTATGAACAGCAGGGGGTTTATCTGCAGTGTGGGTTTTTTTTCAACTTTTTACTCGTGGCCCAAAACCACAATTGAGTTAACTCTTTTCTCTTACTTTTTTCTTTTCTTTCTTGATAAAAAAGAGCGGGATCGTCATTACTTGGCGCCAAAACAATTCTTAACAATGAAATAAAACTAAGATCCTCAATTATACATATGCAATTATTTCTATAATGGTTGCAATTATTTCTATGATGGTTGATTCAAATGTAACATATATTCAAGATGATGATGACATGTTGATCAACGAGATTGACAATGGCAATCTCATACATGGTGATGAAGAAATTGAGCTTCAATCAGGCCAGTCATCATATATTTACTTAATTAAGCTATATCAATATCCATTTGCACCTTTTTTAGAAGTTAAGTAATTTATTTATTTTTAATGCAATAATAAGGTAAGTGGATACCGGGTGTTTGTTTCCATGGTTTATATCATTAACAGTGTGTTTGGTCCTGTCATGATGCATGGTGTTTAGTTATTTAATTCTAATATGTTAGATTCTGGCATAAAAGGTGTGTTTGGTATTGCTCTATGGATGTTCCAGGTTTAGAAGAGATATGTTTTGGATGCAAAAATCTTTTCACTTATGGTGCAACAAGGAAGAGATAGTAAACATGATTATAGGAAGTGGGCAAAAGAATTCTCAATTTTGGGAGCAATGCCTTGTAAAACTGCAGAAGAAAGGCAAATTAGAGATATAAATTTTTTTTTGCTACACATCCTATTTATCGATGTATCAGTGCTAAAGGCATAGCTGCAGACAAGAGAGCAACTGTCCATGTTAGTATTATACTCTGTACTAGCTATAAATATCTTGATATAATATCTCAAAAGTTTATGGTTTACCACGACCTGATTTAATGAATATTTAGCAACATTTTTATTGTGCAAGATACATCAACTTTAGGCGTAATGGTTTTTAGACACTGTGGTTATACCGATGTTGTGAAAGTTGCAGCCGAGGTAAACTGGGATGGGAAAGCTATCCCATAAGACATTGATATCAAAGACCAACGGGGATGGGAAATCTATCCCATAAGACATTGATATCAAAGACCAACCTGAACGGGGGTGCCAAAGCTTTGAATATCAATAGGTGTGTACAATAGATGTTAAACAATAAATAATGGAATGATAGTGTGACATAGGGAAGAGTTTAATCTGGTATAGGAATTTTGGTTGTGCCAGCCAAACAACATGTTGATTTGCCGACTGGTTCAGTTTTTGGTATAATCCATCAATTTGGTGGTTGCTGCTCCTTTCAGTTTGGTCAATGTATGTGTCGTAGTAGATTGATATGTACTTGTCTTTGTTTGGTATTACTTTATGGATGTCCAGGTTCATAAGAGATATGTTTTGGATGCAAAAATCCTTCTCACTTATGGTGCAGCAAGGTGGTTCTGAAATTTGTTTGGATGCAAAAAGTAGGGCTGAGCAGGCCCAACCAAAATCAAAATGTCCCGACCGAAACCAAAAAACCGATTGAACAGAAACTGAAACCGAGGTATTAGGTTCGGTTTTCGGTTAGTAGAATGTGCAGTTTTCGGTTTCGGGCCGGTTCGGTCCAAAAACCGAAAAAAAACCAAATGGCCCGACTTAACCCGAGATATTCAATAGGTCAATAATAACAGCCGCTTTTGTATTCTTCATTATCTTCTTTTTCTTATTCTTTGATAAAGTCTTCTCTCTCTCTCTCAAAATTTGTATCCCATGAACAACCTGATGGTGCAACAACAAATCCTTATAAACATCTTCTTCGTCATCATCATCTACAATTGATTTTCTTCATCGTATTCGTCATCATCTTCTTTTTCTTCTTCTTTGATAATTTCTTCCAATTCAAATTTTCTATACTTTCATCTTCTTCTTTTTTGAATAAAACAGGCAATTCCAACAATGGCGATCTGAGACTCCCCTTACTCGATTCGAAGATCAATTGTAGATGATGATTACACCCACTGTGGAACTTGTAATGTGGCTAGACTACACCCATTGTTTTTTTCTTTCTGCCAAATGGGTGTTTGGATTTAGTTTTCCATATTTTTTTCTTGTTGATAAGGGGGTGTTTGGGGTAAGATCTCGGTTTCGATATAACCCGAGTGAAACCCGAGTTAGCCCGATATTAAATCGAACCGAATCAAACAGAACCTTTTCGGTTTCGTTTTAGATTTTGGTATTTTCTCGGTTTCGGTGTTTGTCGGGACGGGTCGAGTCGGTTCGGTTTCGACCCGAAGCTCAGCCCTAGCAAAAAGCTTTTTCACTTATAGTGGAACAAAGTGTTAAAAGCTCATAGCTTTGCTTAGTTTATTAGCCTTTTTAATGTAACTTTTATTTAGTCAACCATGTAATATATCTGTATTTAGTCATTGTACTAATGTTAACTAGGATTTGGTGTCCACGCTCCGTTGCGCGGGAGCGCGGGCGTTTTATGGTTACTTTTATAGGTTAAGGCGTAAAGTGGCAAGAACAAATTTCTAAGCATTTTTGTTATCAGGTTGGGCAGTATTACAACAGGTTGCTAAAAAAGACTTCCCATGGGCGTGAATGGCACTAATCCATGGCACAGTCATGGAAGTTGCTCACGGAATAACAATGTAATACGAAAATGGTTTATTTGGAATGTGTAGCAGTTGTCACATATCCATAACTATATACTTGGGTGTTTTTTGCCACGGTTGTGTAGCATTTCCATCAGTGGGCTACATATTACACAAATTACAATACTTTGTATAATAAGCGTTTTCCCAAAAGAACACTTTGCATAATAAGTTTTTTCTCCAAAAGAATGCGGGCTAGCGCTGTTTGCTGGTGTAAGGTTTGTTTTCTTTCTTCGATGGTTGTTCAAATTCAGCGAAGAGCGCTCTTTTAGAGGAGCTGGTTTTTTGCAAATGTTATGTCGGCTTGAAGCTCTCTAAAATTGTTTCTGCAAGTTTGTCAATAATATTTGTTGCTGGGGTACCTGCTGTGGAAAACACAATAATAATGAGTTAGATCAAAGTATTGAGTGTTAATGTATTACGTATATGGACTGTATTGTTATGTATAGCAAGGTTATTATGAATACATAGCATAGCTGGTGTTGGCAGTCATCATTTGTGGTTCCAATTTAGTCAAAGATCAATCAAGTTGTATTACTATAGATGCACATGCACAATGGTTTACTAGGAATGTCTAGCAGCTGTGACATATCAATGCAGCATTCTGCTATGAAAGGGGTGACAGATTTTGTTTGGATATAGTTTAAAATAATTTAAGGTATCCAATGTTATGTGGTAACAGTGGGGTTGTGCACCTCTATATAAGTGTGATAGGGTAGAGAACTGCAACACATGTTAGTGAATTCAACAACCAATAGGTATTGGGAAAAGATGGCTTAGCGGTAAATTCTGCATGCTTTGCAAAGGCAATGTGGGTCAGGTGAGTTTGGAAACTGTTTTTGGTAGATTTTGCGCGACCGTGTGGATGATGAAAGGGTTTGGAGGGGGAATCTAGAATCTTTATATGGGTAGAAGAGGGTCGTTATTGCTAAGAGGGACGCGTTTATAAGTGAGCTGTCAAGTACTAGCCCAACAACCCTTGTGAACCGAATGGTGTGTTTGTTATTGGACATGCAAGACCGCGATGAAGTGGAGCTTCGTCACCTGCAAGGATTGATGGACGTGTGTGATGCTCGTGTGAATGACATTGAGTTCTTCATGCGAAGCATGTGATTGGTGAGAGGTGTTGTAGGGCATGGGTAGTGGAGTCCTCTGTGTGTTGTAATTTCTAATAATCTGTTGTTAGGAGAGTGCGTATGGCAGCGCCTCTTGTTTTTGGTGCTTGTGAACAATCGTATTGTTTGTTTGTTGTTGGTATGTGTATTTGTCGTCTTTTGTTTACTGTTGTGTCTATTTAGGGTAGCTTAGGATTTGTGAATGAACTTGGCTTTGTAATATGAAATTTTAAGCCCCAGTTGGTTTCATTATAATTGGATCCATGCTTTAAGTTTAATGCACCATGTCTTTGCCGATACACGTTGTGAAATCAGCCTCATGTAGTTAATATTAGTTTATTTGAAACCTGACCAATTTAGAGGTTGGAAAGCCGAAAGTTTGTGGGAACAGTTTTACCCTGTGAATATTGGTTTTGTGTGATGCATATTAACCGCTGTGGGTTTTTAATGCTATATTTATGTAATATAATATCATACCCATTTTTGGAAGAGAAAAAACAGAAGGCATAATAATGGGGTGCGTGAACAGTTAGTGAGTGGTGTTCCTGTGGTTTTTTTATCTACTTTCGAAAAGATCTGCATATACCTATCAAACTTGTGATGGACCTATTTTTGGGTAACAAAAGGCAGAATGATGGAGTATGGGAACAGTCTCTGCCTGGTGGTAGTGTGTTTTTTTATCTAGTTTTGGAAAGGTGCTCACAGAACCATGAAATTTGGGATGTGTCTACTATTTCTATTGATAGGGGTGGTTTTAGTGTATTACACCAGGGAATGAAATTTAGGATGGCATGGTATATAAAGAGGTGCTAACAACCTTGTTTTCACACACTCTCGCATATATTTGGAGGTGATTTAGTAAAAAAAAGTTGAAAGATGGCATACCAACCCAGATGTGCTGCTATGGAGGCAGAAGCCCAACCAGACGATTGGGCGGAGATGTTTGTTTCCCACTTGTGGAATGAAATGCAAGGAGAAATGGCTTGGAAACAGAAGTTGGAACAAATGTGGCGGCAGTTGAATAGCTGTGTTGTTGACAGAACACACCTTGTCCAGGAGTTACGTACCGTTGTACGGGAACCCGTGGTCAACCAGATGGTGGCTTTCTTACAGTCGTTGCAAGATGCGGACTATGCTTTCCGCGACCAGCTCGCGGCTAAAGCAGTCGCGGCCAGCAACAGTATCCAACGGATGAAAAGGTTCATCCAAAGGTTGCAAGGCGACGGGTCTGAGTGAAATGTGGTGGTGAATGTGCCAAAATGTGTCCGATAATAAACGTTTTGTGTCAGTCTGAGTCGAGCGTGTTGAACTTACCAGTTCTTTCTAATCTTTCTAGTGTCATTGTGTTTGTGCCATTTCTGTACTGACAGTCATGTCGTTGGACTGTCAGGGCTGTGTATCATTTGGTTTCAATAATATATTGGCACGTGTGGTTTCTATGTGGTAGGTGTTTCTAGTATCTCGTTTTATGTTCTCGTATGTTTCCTTTGTTCAAATGTTTTGTTTTTTTTCGTAATCTGTTTACATTAATACAAAGGATGTAGAGGACACATGAAAGAAAGTGAAGTGGTGAGTTCTAACAAACTTGTAGGAGAGACAAATACCTGGTTCATGCTTCTGTATTCCATGTGCGTGGCTACTGGGGTGAGTTCAAAGAAACTTTTAGGAGAGACAAAGAGACACCACAAAACTCTTATGTCTGTTTGCGATCTTTGCTTCTATCAAGCCAAAAAATGGAACATTAACCTACAACAAATACGTTTGCAAGCTATTAAAACCGGCTGCTTGAATAACTGAACACTACTAGAAAAACGAACAACTTACACACACGAAAAATGAGATAGGGTACGTTTCGCTGCAAGACATTAAATACATTCAAACTATTTGACCTAGATAAAGAATTAACGTATGTTGTAAAAGGCCGTCTTGATACTTTTTACACTAGCTAAACAATCCCTTCTGCAGCAGGTTAGGTATTTGGCAATTGTTTTAACAACAACCAAACACCCCTTCTGCGGTAGTTAGTGTGTTTGCCAACTTGTTAAGGGTTATATTTGTATGTAGTTGTAGGTTGAAAGGAAGACATGATACCTATTTTTCAACAGTTCTTTCCGAGCATTCATCAACAGCATGTCTCCTTGCGTTATGGACAGAAGGTGGAAACTACAGACCCGATATCCTCGTAAGGGTATATTCCTTAAAAACTAAAATGTCAAATAGATTGGTTCAGATTTGCAATTTCGAATAAGTGATTCCAATAACAGCCACAATCCAAAGTTTACGCGAACCTTCTCACGAAGGTTCAAACAGCCATAATGACACCCTCTTTATAGAAGTCTTGGTTATCGCTTTCAAAAGGGTCAGCAGCCCCCATCAACGAACAAACAAATACCACATCCAAAGTATATGAGCAGGCGTATACATTTTTTAGCGACATGTAACATAGCAGGCTCAGACAGGGCGCCTTACAGGTAAAACCAGACACACACAACATGGCTGCATCCTCAAAAGGTTGCCCCGCCAAGGTCTGTGGAGTCTCGGGTTTAACTTGGGTTGTTCAAAGTCATCACAACCTAGAGAAATCGCAACCAACAATCAAAAGTGTCATCATACCCTGTAAATATACTACATTAACCCGACATTCAGGAGAAATCGGATCCAGACGCAACCAAGGAGAAAGGGAAAAGGGATTTTGTGCCACCACCACAAACAGACAATTAACATTAATCAAAAGGCAAGTCAAGGCTAAATTAACCAAATCATGAAGGGGCCAAGGGGAAACCATTAATTAACAGCAAAGACTGAAAAGTGTGTGTGAAATTTGTCAGGGAGAGGCTTGTTTGTAAAAGGCAAAAAGAAGGTTACTTTATTAAGGCTGCGAAGGGAATCAAACAAATACGACACCCAAAACATATTAATGGGCATGTAAATGTTTTAGAAACATGAAACATAGTAAGCTCAGACAAGACACCCTTCAAGCAAAATCGGACACACACAGCATGGCTGCATCCTCAAAAGGTTGCCCTGCCAAGGTCTGTGGAGTCTCGAGTTTAACCTGGGTTGTTCAAGGTCATCATAGCCTAGAGAATCTTTCACAATAAAAAGTTTCATCATACCTTGTAAATATTAAACTTTTACATTTACCGCATCACAACAACAATTCTCTGAATTATTTGAAAGAGAAGACGCACGTCAGTACAGCTGAGATGGATTCTCTGTAGCCACTACAGAACCAAACAAATTATTAGTATAAAATTTATAAAATGAATAAGGGGCAAATGTATTCTGTAGGACCACCAGAAACACACAATTAACATCAAGCTAAAGGAAAATTAATGCTAAATCAAACAAATCATGCAGATGTGAAGGGGCAACCGTTAATTAATAGCGAAGGCTGAAGGGGAAAGCTTAATAAACAGCCAGGCCACAGTTAAATCACCATTAATGACAACGGATGAACGGAGGCATGATAACATAGCTAAAATCATACACCGAAGCAGTAATAAGATATCTAATATTCGACTGACCCATTTACTCATCCACTTACAGACCTTTGATACATAAAAACGCGAATGGCAGGTGAGTGAGTGTTGGCTCAGAGTATAAGGCGTCTTGCCGACGATTCAAGCGATCCACCTGCTATGGCTGCAAACATGATGTCGTTATGCCATGCCAAAAATCAGGTCGACTACATCTATCATGATCGCGCAACTAAGAATAGTCACAAACCGGAAAACAGACGCTCAAAACAATTTCTTCATCATTGTCAGTTCAGATTTAAGGGTATCCGACCCGACATGGCTGCACAAAGTACTCTGTGATGCCTCGCCAAGATACGTGTTGATTCGACCCTTTATAACATCGGAGAAAAAGGTATTCATCAACACACAAATTACTGGCACAACATAGTTCCATTAAGTGCATATAGCCAATACCCTATCTAATCAGGAATCCAATTTTTTTTTACGTAAACACGGTGTATGTGGCCATGAAAGAAACATCAACCACATGTATAAAAGTGACATCCGCCCGCCATGGCTACAAACATATTTTCGTGTTGCCCACCCATGCAAACACGATATCATGCTGCCCCGCCAAGATATGGTCCGACTTCTACATTAATGATCCAAGAAACGATTGTACTTGTGCAATCAAACAATGAGGACCAACACGTCATAATTCAAGAATCTGTTGATCACGACCATGATCATTAAACTGTCCGAAAAAAATTACAAATCCAAGTGGCATTCAATGCTCACGGCATCACACTATAAGAATAATCAAAGGACATCATAAGGAATAGCAATGCATAATGCAAAAGCATGTTATTTAACTTATATAACAAAAGGTAAACATCAATTAAGCAATGAGCATACATTTATACGCAAACAAATACCCATACACTTTAAATATCTTAATTGAGTAGCTTATGAGGTTATCCAACTCAACTTATTTTAGGATCAAGGCTAGAGGGTGTTCCACATGGGGGTGTTGTTGCATTCAATACAACGATTGAGCATGAAAAGACAACAGTCTAGGGAAAAAAGTATACATGCAATAAAAACATGAGTTACACGGCATGAAGTAGTGAGAGTTAAGGGTTGGAACCACAGTAGATGCTGGTCCCAAGATATCAGCCCATGGGTGTGACAAACATGGGGTTCATACAGAAACTGATCATCTATTGGTATTCTTTAACATATAGAAAAATGTCTCACGCAACATAAATACAGCAATAAACATAAGGATTACCAAATGGTTCACGACAGCCTAGGAAGCAAATATAAAAGTAACATACAAAAGCGCAAGCCTATTTATGACTACTAATTTACAACCAAAAGAACCAACATATGTAGTGGGTACAAACAAAACAAACGCCTAAATAAAGGGGATCCAATGGGTAACCAGAGCTTAAGCATCCAACATAACAACTCCACACGCAAACCCTAAACAAAGGGATATTTTGTAGCACAATAACAGAAACAAATGAGAGGGGATCAAATACCTAACCACATGCCACCCATCCAAGATACCACAAACGCATGAGAACATTGGAATGCACCAATTCTTTTAGGCGGATGAGTAGAAAAGCGGCAGAGATGAGAAACCACTATAAAAAAGTAAGAAACACACAAATAATGCAACCCCAGTACGTTTGGCTGGTGGTGGTGCTTTATATATGGCTGCCATGGCCAAATAACGAACAGGAAGCATCGTTACACCAGTATGTAATCAACGGCTGAGATGGATTCTCTGTAGCCACTACAGAACCAAACAAACGCAATTAAGGAAAGGGAAAATTACTCTATTAATAAGGAAAGGCAAACCAAGGGCAAATGGATGTTGTGCCACCACCACAAACAGAGAATTAACATTGGCGTCGTCGGTATAAGAGACTCACGACCTTTCATAAAATTGTGCTAAATTCTTACCGGCCACCTATCAGATATGATTTCAACTTTTCAGAAGAAATAATGTTGTTTCATTCCATATTTTTTAGGCTAAGACCTAACATTGTCGGCCCACACAAAGCACCCGCCATGGCTGCAACCACAGCCTTAGCGCATCTACAAAGCGAACATATTCTGTAATTTTTTGCCCCACATAAATGAGCAATAGGATATGAGGTTATCCCGTTATGGCTGCAAGACTTACTAAGCATGCCCCTCCAAGAGGCAGAACACCCGAATAATAACTCGGCTCAAAAAGTATCATCATCGCCTTTTTTAACGGTATTATCATAGCATTTGTAGACCATTATCGTTGCGATGTAAAAACCGTTTCGAAACGACTTAAGCGTCTTGCAATTGGTAACTTTTAACCATGAACAAAACCTGCAGCAATCAATATGCAAACCTATTCTTAATAGAGGGGAAAGGCGGTTTCTCAGGAACAATGATTCCCCTCACATACCCAATAAACTATTGTTTCCCCCCCCCCTCACAAACACACATCTCCCTCTCAGATTTTACACCCGCGTGTACTATGGATGCAAAGCTATTAGCTTGTCCTGCCAACCTAATCTTCTTGGCCATGTACGAATCATATGTATGCTGACAACCTTAAAAGGTCGCCCGGTGTCACACCCCACCATGGCGGAATATGGGGCGCGACGTATGGATATCATCACAACAATAGCGTGTCTATAGAGATAACTAAATGATATCGAAATATCAAAAGTTGTGACACAATGTCATGAAGATATCTCAAACAATGCTTGCTCTAGGTAAGTATGTAACATGTCTACCTCTTACCAAAGACATACAATTAACAAATAACAAACATATAGGTGTCTACAAAGTATCACTTATTCAAACATAAATAAAGACTAAGAGGAAAGGGGGTTCCTCCAAATGCAATCCTAAGCCTTCCAGCTAGCCACTCCTATTCTCACGATGAACCACATTCTCACTTGAAAGAGACACTAAAACACGTCAACATAAAGTTGGTGAGAGTCATAGGTTTAGACTCCAACGCCAAATCAGTTATAAGTTGTGAATAACAACCATTAATAAAAGAAGATATGGACAATGTGCTAAAATTATGTATTAACAACTAGCATTCAAGATTAACCAATCACCACAAATCCAAGGCTCCAAGCCTTACTAATAACCATAATTCCAAGGCTCCAAGCCTTACCAATAACCATGGTTCATAGGCGCCCATACACCTATGAACCAATCCCTAGGCCTCGCCTTGTCAACATCCCCTTGGTACCAAGTCAAACCACAATAACTGAGACGGTACGTGTCCCCCGATCTAAATCATAAACACAATCAAGAATCACATAGCAGTTAATCACATAAGTGTACACACAAGTCCATCACAAACCATAAAAACATTCACAACATTCTTTATAAAACCATACAGTGTCTCTTCCATCCCATCTGGAAATCAAATCATAAAAAGACATGGGACTATGAAACTCACCCGAACAAGCTTCTCCAAGTACCCCGCGCTCTAGCACAAATCTAAATACACAAGCGTATACAATCAAGACATGAACCACATACTAAATTGGCTCATCAATCTATGATGGATATCTAACCTTCTCCTACAACTTAACCCCATTTATATGCCATATGAATCTCATTACACCCCTATATAAAGCCCTTAACTTAGTTTAGTTCATAACTCGTCTCGTTAACATTTAACCCGAAATAGTCCCGTTTTTCATAATTCAAACTATTGGTCGAACACCCCTTAACCAAAATAACATGCCCTGTAAAAGAAACCCTATGCCCTTACATGTGTTATCTAACTCTCCTCTTTGGCCGCAACCTTAAAGCTACTCTTAAGGCCTCCATATATATATATATATATATATATATATATATATATATATATATATATATATATATATATATATATATATATATATATATATATATATATATATATATATATATATATATATATATATATATATATATTTACCTATCTAGTATTTACTGATTTTGAACATATGAAAAGTTTGTTATGATCAGAGGGTCTTACCCTAACCTATTTGTTTATCCCTCCTCTAGATATTTTATTTAATATATAATCTAAGTCTCATGTTAGTTTGAAGGTCCAATTATACTCCTAAGTACCCTAACCATCTTAAAACATTAATTTAAACCCGATTGATTTCAAAACTGTTTTGACCTCTGACTGTTGTAACCTATTTTTGACCCACTTTCAGACCTCCAATTTAGTTCTCGTTTCTTGAATTTGAAAGCCAACTCAATTATCTTTCCAGGGGTATTTTGATCGCAACTCAAAAGTGTGTAGAACTCTAGATATGATTAAAACAAATGACCTAAAATTTTGTCCAGATTTTATAAACGGTTTTCTCGTAATTAATCTAATTAATCATACATAAACCCTAATTAAAAAATAAAAACGATTTCAAATGATAAAAACCCATTAATTACATCATTAATTACAGATTATTAACAAAACCTAATAAAAGTTATGAATATCAAACCCTAATCCATCATATTAAGTTACATACATAAATTAAACGTTAATTAAGCATAGTTTTAGTGCATAACTTAGGCCATAATTGAATAATTAGGTTTTCTTGATCCACCATTGTTAATCACGACTGATATTAAGTTTGGGAGAAGGAAAAATCGTTTTTGGGGCTAAAGGGATTAGTATGGGTAACTAAAACTAACCAGGAGGCCTAATAGTACTCAAACTGGGCCCTCTTCCATTCCTTAAGCAAAATTCGGCCCAAAACCAAGTCCAATACCCTATGGCCGACTTTTTCAATTATATTACTGTAAATTAACTATTAATTATTAAATTCCATTAATTTATTTCAGCTCCTAAAGCCTCCGAAACCTCAAAACCGCAAAACTAGTCAAATTTACGCGTATACCGTAAAAGACGTAAAAATATACAGTTTTATAAAAACTCTTAGAATATAATATAAACTATATAACTAAGTCCTAAATAATTTAAAACCATCCCGTAAATTATTCCCGTAACTAAATACCTCTTCTGAGACCCCTGAATGCAAAACCCTTAACCGTAAAAATACGATTTTTTATAATACATATACGTATACGTAAAACCACTAAACAACACCATCTCATTTCATAGTCACTACATTGTGAGCTCATGAACATGAAATCATCACACATCGTTTCACTCACAAGGTACCCCCGTACCCGAAACGATATCCAAACCACAGCCTATACACTCCAATTAGCACATAAACACGTAAAGACACGTAACTTGCACAAA
Source organism: Glebionis coronaria (assembly GCA_025667525.1). Taxonomy (NCBI): domain Eukaryota; kingdom Viridiplantae; phylum Streptophyta; class Magnoliopsida; order Asterales; family Asteraceae; genus Glebionis; species Glebionis coronaria. The sequence continues at coordinate 193,242,324 of CM046881.1, read as the reverse complement.
ATAAAACTAAGTGGCGGACCTCAAAACCGCGGTTGTCACATCACTACCTCCTAATATAAATCTCGTCCCGAGATTTACTCCTCAGGATCAAACACACAAACAACAAATCACATGAGGATACTTGTTCAAAATGAACTCTTCTCATTTCCATGTGTACCTTAGTTCATGACTCAATATACCACATATACTAACCAACAATATTTAAATTCATTCCCAAACTCTTGACCTCACAGCCAATAAATCTCACAAATGACTCTTTGATAGAACGAAGACTCTTATTAACACAAATCCCGAATAACCTTACATGCAAATACGCATTCTCAAACAACATTTACCAATCTTAATACATGAAACATATCATGTATACCATTCAATTCCCTAGGTAATTCTATACCCATAAGATACTGGTCCAATCTTTCCAAATATCATAAATGGACCTACAAAACTCGTCATCAACTTTTCCCTTTTACCAAAACATGCCACCCATTACTATAGGTGAAACTTCCTACATAACTTTGTCACTAAACTCCAGTGATTTCCTCTTTTTCAACATATCATCTCTTGTTACTCTCATCCTTTCCACAAACACCATTTCCACATTAGTAGTCTCTTTCACGAATTTTAGTCCACCATAAGGACAACTCACTCTATCCTTCCATATAGTGCCTCAAATGGCATTCATCGACTTCTAGTATGATAACTATCATTATATGAAAACTCAGACATCGCTAACGAGTTTCCCACATCCCTCTAAATCAGTCACCCAAGCTCTCAACACGACTCCTAAACTTGTATCATATTCCCACTTCGTACATCATTTTCCAATTAGCTGGATATACTCATATCCAATCATGTTCATCAACTCCCTTAGTCCACACCGCAAACTACTTAAAAATTCCAATTTCCTTACACAAGTGACCTGTGACGATATTTCATATATTGATTAGTTTATCACACCGAGGCTCTTCCAATCCAAATCAACTTATGATCTATACACATCACCAAAAGGACGGTTATCTCAGTTAGTCTATCAACTGCCATCCAAACCCATGCTACAACTACTTCCATAAAATTTGGATAGATCATTAGTAGCACCTATACACTTCTTTCTCACTTTTCTCCATGAAAGATTTTTTTCCCTGATACTCAACACTTCCTTTATACCTACACAATTTCTTACCTTCAAGGTCATAGTGCTCCTCATCTTGTATCAGTTAGACCAAGCCCTTTGTCTCTCATGACACATCACATCTATAACTCCTCAACCATTCGATTATCAATACTAAGCCTTCCAATCAAACAGTATAGGTCAGTACCATTTCCTTTCCACACTACAACAATATTAGCATGCTTACTGCCTTAGTCTACTCATTAGGCTATACCAAAGTTTTACCTTCGGTTCCTATCTCGACCTATTTCAATCATGATTCGCATCTATCCACACTTCCTTCTTCTTCCTTAGCTCATGACATACATCACAATGTTATGCTTCCCGTCTTTTAAGTCGTCTATACCTAAAAAAAAATTCAAAGTAGCTTCACTTGTTTTTCCTCACGATCAGTTCTCCTACTCCCTCATAATATGGACAGACTAGAGTTTTATGTGATCCCATGCGGATCACACTCTCATCTTATACCCATATTAGTTTCCATTTGTCTAAACTAAGCCATATTTTAAATTCTTATTCAAATCTCATACTTCTATTTTGATCTTGCACCCAACATGAGGTACTTTCAATCATCATCTTCTAGGAATACTTGGTTCTCTCCTTCCATGGTTCTCCCTAATTCCTACACTATCCCGTCCAACGGAAATTCCATACTTCATTCATCAAATCTATGGAAATCGCTAGTGCATTGGATAATGCATAACTGTCTCTTCCAAAGATCTTTCATAACACCTTCACAAAACCGACTCTCTAATCACTTCTCCATGAACTTATTCAGCTCAGCTTCACTGCTCATCCCTCGATATTGATTGCCACAAAAATTCTATCCGCGTAGTCACTCGACTCCCCTTGTTACCTCCACGAGTTCTTAATCTCCCGTGTTATGTATTCAATTCATCACCATCCACTAGTTCAGCTCTTTGTAACTCCACTCCGGTACTAGATCTGTCCTTCTTCCTTACGAACTATACGGAGATTCCCATCATAGTGCTTGTCACCTTTCCAGTCCTTGCAACTTTTGTGACTCCTTCGAAATCTCTTGCTTCCTTCTAGCAGCCGGCACGTAGTCCTTTCAGCTCCTTGATTCACGATGTAGCTCTTCACGCACTCCTTCTCGTCTCTACGATGTTACCTAGGAACTTCACACTACCTAGTAGCCTCTAACTTCAACTCATCTACCACAATATTTCTAAAGGTACTTCAACCCCTCAATGGCTCACTCTTCCTTACTTGTTGTAATCACCATTAATCAGCCTCCTGTCAATCATTCTTTCACATACATGTTTTCCTTCATGTGTCTACTACTACCTCGCCTCCATAACTATACCAATTCCCTTGCGTGTTATTTTCCCAATCTTTCCATTAGTAGAAAATTTCTACTCTACCCTCACATCCGCTGGTACTTTCATCAATCTCCTAATGGTACTTCAACCAACTTCTCATAGCATGACATCTCGTTCCCACGACCAGTCAACTAACTTTACTTACTCCCTTATTCCCGTAACCAATCTAAGTTTCAAAACTCTATAAATCTTAATCATTCCTTCAACACAACCTTTAAACAAAAACCCATCTCTCCATTCTAATATCTAACCATAAGTAATACTACCCAACTCTATCCTCTCATCCTAACGTTTCCACAATCGCATAACTAAATCAACCATGTCGTGTACCAAAAGAATTCCAAACGATCGCGTCCCATAATAAATATAGGGTAAACCGAAAGATCAACCATAATGAACCCTAGCCAAACAAACTGAAAACGAAACAATGTAATCCAAAAGATTCAATGGAGTGTGCCAACAACGAAAAATTAGACTCGTCACGGTTAGTATTGCCAAATTTTGTTACCTCGGAAAATTTTAAACTTTCGCCCCATTTAGTTACTCCTCATAAGAACCAAACTTCAATATTACTAAAATCAATCATACTCATTTTGAACAATAAACTCATCTTTTATCTTCATTATTTTATCAAAGATATCAACTAATTAGTATACTACAATCTTATTCTAACCATTATCTTGTTTACACATATTAAACTTATTTCACTTGTTATTATGAAACCAATACATGTTTATGAAATACAGTGTTTTTTTCATTTTATTCTATATTATTATTATTATTATTTTATAAAATCCATTTCGGCTGGTTATAACTAAAGTACTACACGTTTACAAGGTGTGGTGTTAGTATTATCATTACTATAATAAAATCTCCCTTTTTACTCTTTCCGTCTAGTTAAATACTTCTAAAATTTTAACTCCACTTAAGAAAGTTTTTGTAAAAAAATTTTACCCCTTTAAAATGTATTATCACATGTTACATAGAAAACTAATCCAATTATTTTCAAGACAAATTTTTTTTATAGCTTACAACCACAAACTTAAAAAAAATATGTAAGTCACGATATCATACCATACACTTACAAATTATTTTCAAAACCGTTTTCCTATAATTATCCACACTTATTTGTAAGAAAATTTAGTAGTTCTCATTAATTAAAATACATACCCGAATGTAGACACACATCAAAAGACTCAAAACGTCGTTGGAACTCCTTCAAACTCCAGCACCATAAAACACGAGCAAACACAAGGTACGTTCAAGTTATAATAACTACTGAACGACCATATATCATAACTTAACACATACTAGTATATATACATCCGCATATATACCTATTAAATCACCTAAAACATACTCGTTACCATACATGTCAGATTAATCAATCGCGTCATACACTCGTTTTTTCATACGAGTAATCACCATCTTACCACAAGGCATAAAACCAATCATTAAAACCAGTCCATATCGTGTGACCCCATAATCACACAACATGAGTATAACCCAAAACATATGACACACTCAAAAATAGCCATATGGTAGACAGCCATTACATAAACCCATATATTATACATATACCCAAAAATCCACATCTCATCATATACAAGCATGTACTAACCCTCTTTTATGCAATCATACTTGAGAACCCATTGAAGTTGTGGTACTTGTATAACTATGTTGGCCACCATACTTATACAATTACCCTTTCCTCAATGCACTCACTCCTATGATGACACTTATAAGAATCAATACAACGTATAACACATAAATCCATCTACTCACATAAGCTCATAACCACATAAATAATAAGGTCCAAAACTCCATCTATTAAAATAATATAGTCAAACTCTTTGAATACATAAATCCATAGTCTAGCTAAAACAGCATAGACAAACTGCAACACAACATCATAATCAGTTATAAGTCATGTCGCCCATAAGAGTGGAAACAACTTAAAATCCTTCCTATCCACCTACTCCTAGTAACTCGAATCACCACATTATTCTTAGGGAACATGACTTATACATCAAAAGAAAAATACTATACATTAGGTACACCAAATAACTTACTATGGTGAAAGTAATTTATATCTCAAAAGCAAAACAAAAATTAACAGGGACTAAGTATGGGCAACTACAGTTCAACGCATACTAGTCAAAATTCACAAATTTTTTTTTAGGAAAATACAATCAAGACCACACGTAATCCTATGACGCCTATATGCAGACATCCTTAAGCTATAGCCTAGGCTAGCCAACCTAATTCTCTATAACTATTGTCTTTGATACCATTCTGTCACACCTCACCATGGCGGAATATAGGGCGCGAGGTATGGATATCATCACAACAATAGCGTGTCTATAGAGATAACTAAATGAAATGGAAATATCATAAATGGTGACACAATGTCATGAAGATATCTCAAACAATGTAGGCGTCTAGGTAAGTAGGTAACAGGTCTACCTCTTACCAAAGACATACAATTAACAAATAACAAACATATAGGTGTCTACAAAGTATCACTTATTCAAACATAAATAAATACTAAGAGGAAAGGGGGTTCATCCAAATGCAATCCTAAGCCTTCCAGCTAGCCACTCCTATTCTCACGCTTAACCACATTCTCACCTGAAAGAGACACTAAAACACGTCAACATAAAGTTGGTGAGAGTCATAGGTTTAGACTCCAACGCCAAATCAGTTATAAGCTGTGAATAACAACCATTAACAAAAGAACATATGGACAATGTGCTATAATTATGTATTAACAACTAGCATTCAAGATTAACCAATCAACACAAATCCAAGGCTCCAAGCCTTACCAATAACCACAATTCCAAGGCTCCAAGCTTTACCAATAACCATGGTCCCATAGGCGCCCATACACCTATGAACCAATCCCAAGGCCCCGCCTTGTCAACATCCCCTTGGTACCAAGTCAAACCACAATAACTGAGACGGTACATGTCCCCCGATCAAAATCATAAACACAATCAAGAATTACATAGCAGTTAATCACATAAGTGTACACACAAGTCCATCACAAACCATAAAAACATTCACAACATTCTTTATAATACCATACAGTTTCTCTTTCATCCCATCTGGAAATAAAATCATAAAAAGACATGGGACTATGAAACTCACCTAAACAAGCTTTTCCAAGTACCCGCGCTCTAGCACAAATCTAAACACACAAACGTATACAATCAAGACATGAACCACATACCAAAATGGCTCATCAATCTATGTTGGATATCTAACCTTATCCTACAACTTAACCCCATTTATATGTCATATGAATCTCATTACACCCCTATATAAAGCCCTTAACTTAGTTTAGTTCATAACTCGTCTCGTTAACATTTAACCCAAAACATTCCCGTTTTTCATACTTCAAACTATTGGTCGAACACCCCCTTAACCAAACTAACATGTCCTGTAAAAGAAACCCTATGCCCTTACATGTGTTAGCTAACTCTCCTCTTTGGTCACAACCTTAAAGCTACTGTTAAGGCCTCCATATATATATATATATATATATATATATATATATATATATATATATATATATATATATATATATATATATATATATATATATATATATATATATATATATATATATATATATATATATATATATATATATATATATATATATATATATATATATATATATATATATATATATATATATATATATATATATATATATATATATATATATATATATATATATATATATATATATATATATATATATATATATATATATATATATATATATATATATATATATATATATATATATATATATATATATATATATATATATATATATATATATATATATATATATATATATATATATATATATATATATATATATATATATATATATATATATATATATATATATATATATATATATATATATATATATATATATATATATATATATATATATATATATATATATATATATATATATATATATATATATATATATATATATATATATATATATATATATATATATATATATATATATATATATATACTTTTACCTATCTAGAATTTACTGATTTTGAATATATGAAAAGTATGTTATGATCAGAGGGTCTTACCCTAACCCATTTGTTTAGCCCTCTTCTAGATATTTTATTTAATATATAACCTAAGTCTCATGTTAGTTTGAAGGTCCAATTATACTCCTAAGTAACCTAACCATCTTAAAACATTAATTTAAACCCGACTAATTTCAAAACTATTTTGACCTCCGACTGTTGTAACCTGTTTTTGACCCACTTTCAGACCTTAAATTTAGTTCTCATTTCTTGCATTTGAAAGCCAACTCAATTACCTTTCCAGGGGTATTTTTATCGTAACTCAAAAGTGTGTAGAACTCTAGATATGATTAAAATAAATGACCTAAAATTTTGCCCAGTTTTTAAAAACGATTTTCTCATAATTAATCTAATTAATCATACATAAACCCTAATTAAAACCTAAAAACGATTTCCAATGATAAAAACCCTTAATTACATCATTAATTATAGATTATTAACAAAACCTAATAAAATTTATGAATGTCAAACCCCTAATCCATCATATTAGGTTACATACGTAAATTAAACGTTAATTAAGCATAGTTTTAGTGCATACCTTAAAGCATAATTGAATAATTGGGTTTTCTTGATCCACCATTGTTAATCACGACTGATATTAAGTTTGGAAGAAGGAAAAATCGTTTTTGAGGCTAAAGGGATTAGTATGGGTAACTAAAACTAACCAGGAGGCCTAATAGTACTCAAACTAGGGCCCCTTCCATTCCTTAAGCAAAATTCGGCCCAAAACTAAGTCCAATACCCTATGGCCGACTTTTTCAATTATATTACTGTAAATTAACTATTAATTATTATTACCTTAAATTCCATTAATTTATTTCAGCTCCTAAAGCCTCCGAAACCTCAAAACCGCAAAACTAATCAAATTTACGCATATACCGTAAAAGACGTAAAAATATACAGTTTTATAAAAACTCTTAGAATATAATATAAACTATATAACTAAGTCCTAAATGATTTAAAACCATCCCATAAATTATTCCCTTGACTAAATACCTCTTCCGAGACCCCTAAATGCAAAACCCTAAACCGTAAAAATACGATTTTCTATAATACATATACGTATACGTAAAACCATTAAACATCACCATCTCATTTCATAGTCACTACATTGTGAGCTCATGAACATGAAATCATCACACATCGTTTCACTCACAAGGTACCCCGTTCACGAAACGATATCCAAACCACAACCTATACACACCAATTAGCACATAAACACGTAAAGACACGTAACTTGCACAAAATAAAACTAAGTGATGAACCTCAAAACTGCGGTTGTCACACCCGGACACCCATTTTAAGGTGGAAACACTAACCCAATAAATGAAGCAGCCAGTAAAAGGAAACAGCAACCTAACCTAACCAAGGCTACCTACCGACAATCAACATCGCCCACCATGAATGGCGACAACGAAGAAGACGGCGGCAACGAAGGAGAAAAAAAAGCATCACAAGTTAAGCCATGGGTGCTTGATAACAACAAATTTAACACAAATATTTAACTAGATGCTCGATAAGAACAAATTAACAAAAATCCTTAACTACATAATCAAAGTGAGTGAGAATGAAGACAACAAATACCGCCGCCTAATATGATAATCGAACCATGGTGTCACCGGATAATCGTGATCGTGAGAATCAAACCAACCCATATCCGATCAAAAGGAAACAGATCAAATTCATAGGGAAAAACAATGGAAGCCGATCTAAAGGTCAACAATGGGAGCCAATAATAAATAGTTGAATATATACATGTACCGTGAGCAAAGGGTTTTTGTGCCACCACCACAAACAAACAACACCCATTAATCAAAGGACAAAGGGAAAATTAAAAAAATCAGGAAAGGGCAGTGGTTTATTAATGGCAACGGGTGAAGGGACAAACACAATGAACAACCAAAACGAACATTAATGAGAACGAAGAAACGGAGTGGTTGGAAAATGGCACGGAACCCCAACGGTATGTGAGATGTGTGTGTAAAATCTGTAAAGGAGAGGTGTGTTTGTGAGGGGGGAGGGAACCAGTAGTTTATTAGGTTTATGAGGGGAATCACTGTTCTTAAGAAAACGTGATTCCCCTCTATTAATAATAGAGTAATATATTGTTATGGATATTTGAACCTGGTAATTGTCATCCAAGTTAACTAATAGCGTGATTTTTAGTGGTGATAGGTCAATGTTGTCATGGTTAGCATCTTTGAGGTTACAATTTTAATAGCATGATTTCACTTAATCATTTGTGGGTCATGTTTATTTCAATTGTTTTCTTTTGAAATGTTACATTAGAATTGGCTACTATGCATGGAACTTTGATTCTCCTTCGTGTCTTAATGCTTGTTGTATTGTGAGTCAACACTTTTTTTTAATACTAACGCATATGTAAGAGTGACGGGAGAAATGAGGATATAAGGGGTTGTTTGATAACCATTGAAGTAGTTCAGCGCTGACTTCCTAATCGGTCAGAAGAGCTTTTGTTTGGTAATAAAAATATGGCACTTGTACGATTCATTATGACGCTGAATGGCCCATGTAGTACATGTAAGGTCAGTCATTTAGAAGCCACTTATTACTCTATAAAAACATTGCACCTTCAAATAATATTATACTATATTACTTTTGTTGCTATTCCCCACCTTTATTTCATTCGTGACTTCAACTAATATTTTACTATACCATTATTAGTAATGTTTTTCAGTTATGCAACATAATATTTTTTATTTACCCTTTATCTATACCATATCCCAATTTAAAGTTGATGCAACTTCATATATCTAAAGTGATTGTAAATTTTAAAATGAAAAGAAAAAAACGTAAGATTGATATTTATACATTCATTAATTTATAAACATATTTTATTTTGATATTATTATGTTTAGTTTTGCACATTTTTCTAAATATATAAACTGTACAATTAATTTTTCATTACATTTTTATTCTAGTTAATAAAGTTTTTATGGCATCATATATATATTTTTAAATTAGACACACAATTTAATTGCTAATTTTAATCAATTTAGGTTTTTCATTCAGAACAATTATCAAACAATCATTTTCACTTAGAATCAAGTCAATTCAGTATTTTGGAATCATTCAGCAGCTTTGATTCGTTCAGCGCTAAATCATATTTTTTATCAAACAACCCCTAAATTTTTATGAATGAAGTTGGCATTTTTTACTCGTATACGTTATTTGTTAAATGGGTCGAGTAATTATATTAAGTCAAATGGGCCGAGTAATTATACGAAAGAGTACAAAATAGAAAAAGAAACCCAAACTACAGATAACCTCCCCTGTTCACAGCAGGGATCATTTTTATACTAACAGAAAACCTACAACTGAAATACATACTATTAAGTATTAGTTAATATATCTGTAAATTGTATACGTATAGTAGTATAAGAAGCTTATTGTAATATATCAAAGTGTACATGTCTATTTATGTTATGATCAATACAGAATATCTCATTGATTGAGATTTACATAATTATGATCGTTGACATGGTATCAAGCGGTCCTCCTAGGGTTTCTCATCGTTGTGAAGAAAAACAACGATCCTTCCTTTTCCGGCCACCACAACGCTTACGCCTAATCGATCATCCTCCAGGACACCATTGCTATTGTCTAACACGTGTGGATTTCCCGCACCTCGTTTCATCAGTACCACTACCCGCGGTGAGCACTCCTATTTAATTTCTATTGTTTTCTTTTTGTTATTTCTTTTCTATTATTGTCATCATGTCTTCTTCCGCTACATCTGATGTTACAAGCTCAGCCACAACTTCACCTACTTTACCCGCTAGTACCCTCACACACTCAGTCACAAATGTTTACCATTCATTTAATTTTAAATTAAGTGTAGATGGCGCTCAATATAAAATGTGGTGTCACATATTCAAAACTGCGTGTCATGGTGCCAAAGTACTAAATCGTATAACTTGTGATTCAAAACCGTCTGGTGATAACGATGAAGAATGGCATTCAATTGATGCCAAAATCCAAGCTTATATTTATAGTACTTGTGATCATCATTTGTTGCAAATTGTTATAAGTGAGAACTTTACCGCCAAAGACCTGTGGGATAGCATTGAAAAGTTTTTTCTTGACAATAAAATGGCTCGTGCACTACAACTTCAAGAGATTTTTCGTAATACCAAAAAAGGTGACATGAACATCACTGATTATTGTCATCAACTTAAATATTATGATGATGCTCTTAAAGAGGTCGATGCACCTATTTCAGAAACCGAGCTCGTTATGCAAATAATACGTCAATTACCACCATCATATTCGAGTATTGTCGATGTCATCACTAATACCAACCCTTTCCTAACGTTTTACAAAGCCAAAAATATGTTACTAGTTCATGAAAGTAGGGAAAACCGAATTTAATTTATCTCCGAATCATCGCTCAATTCATCCACATCCCTTTACACCAATGTTCCTTATAATGACAATAATATAAAGAAATACAGGAACAATAATAGAAACAAAAATGGACGTGGTGCTCCTAAGGGGGCTGGTAACTCTGAGCTTGGTGCAGGAAATAATCAATTTGCAGGTACAAATAGTGGTGGCACATCAAGCAATCAACCTAGGATGCAACAACCTCAACAATTCAGTCATGCTCAAGGATTCACAAACCGACCGCAAGTTTTTTTATGCTGGGTAATTTTCGGCTCCATCAACTCAGCAGCCATCATTTCAGCATATGAATCACCAACTCCCAACCGCACATCAAGTCACTCAATGGCAAGGCTCTGCTCCCACAAAATTTGCGCCACTTCAACAACCCACTGCTGGACAAGTCCCAACAGCCGTTGGCCCTTATGCTACTACTGGATCAACCCACTTTGGGCAAACTCCTGGATCACCTATGTATCAACAATCACCATATGGATCAGCTCCTTTTGGACAGCCGCAATATGGACAGAACACCTCACATTTTGTAGGTTTTTTAGCGCAACAACAGCCCACAGGCTTGGCCTCGGTGTTTTCTTCGATGTCTCTCCAACCACCTCCTGCTGATCCAACTCACTATATGGACACTGGAGCATCTTCGCACGTAACTAACAACCGAGGTAATCTTTTTTCTCTTAAACATTGTGATAATTCTAGATACATAATGGTTGGTAATGGTGTTGTACTTCCGGTTACTCAGATTGGTCACTCATATTTTCCAAACACCAATTTTGTATCCACTCATTTGTATCCACTCATTCAGCTTTTGCTACTGTTACTTCCAGCACGTGGCACAGAAGGAGTGGTCACCCTGGCATTTCTGTTTTTGATTTTTTAGTTAACAGACGCTTTATTCCTTGTTCAAATAAAACGTTACCCCTTTGCCATGCTTGCCAACTGGGTAAACATTGTCGCATGTCTTTTTCTAGTTCTTTGACTAAATCGACTAGTTTGTTTGAGATTGTTCACTCGGATCTTTGGACCTCGCCTGTTGTGAGCTTAAGTGGTTTTAAATATTATATTTTGTTCTTAGATGATTTTTCTCATTTTTTGTGGGTTTTTCCTTTACGTAACAAATCTGATGCGTTTAAAACTTTTTGCAATTTTCGTATGTATGTAAAAAATCAATTTCAACTGATATTAAGAGTTTTCAATGTGATAATGGTCGTGAATATGATAATAACTCTTTCCATCAACATTGTGATTCTAATGGCATTAAGATGCGGTTTTCCTGCCCTTACACATCCCAACAAAATGGAAAGGCCGAACGAACAATCCGCACGATCAACAACATCATCTGCACACTACTTGTTCAAGCATCTCTACCTCCAAAGTTCTGGGTAGAGGCACTTAACATGGCGGTTCATGTTATCAACATACTTCCTACAACTACACTCTCTTATCAGGCACCGTTTGAAATGTTGTTTGGTTTTTTCCCACATACACTCATCTTCGTGTGTTTGGATGCTTATGTTATCCCAATGTATCTGCTATAGCTCCACACAAACTCTCTCCCCGCTCTACTTCATGTGTGTATCTTGGTCCCTCCAATGATCACAAAGGTCACCGGTGCCTCGATCTCGTAACTCATCAAGTAGTTATTTCTCTACATGTTCGTTTTGACGAGGATCATTTTCCTTATCCTTCGTTTAATGTCACCTATCCTTTAGTAGATTATGATGTTTTCTCTACTGATGACGAGCCTTCGTCTCTTGTTCGTCCCATCATTTCACCTACTCCTGTGACAACCACGTCATGTAAACCGAACTCTTTGCCTCGAAACGTAACGTCAACTTTGTCTGTTAGTGATCTCGAGCATGTTGGTAGTTCATCTCCCATTAACGAGACATCTACTAGCGCTTCAACATCTACTTCAAATAGAGATGCACCTACTGCTAGTACATTACCACCACCTGTTCACACGCATCCGATGACTACTCGTTCGTAAACAGGGTCACTCAAATCTCGTAATATTTTCACTCTATCTGCAACCACAAACATTTCTCCTATTCCTCGTTCACCTGCGCAAGCTCTTCGTGATCCTCATAGGAAAGCTGCAATGGATGCCGAAATGTCTGCCCTTCTATCAAATCAAACATGGGATCTTGTTCCTTGTCCTCTACATGCCAACATTGTTGGGTGTCGATGGTTGTTTCGCCACAAGCTCGACAGTAATGGTAATCTTCAACGATACAAAGGTAGATTAGTTGCTCAAGGCTTCTCACAGCAACCAGGTTTAGATTTTGATGATACTTTTAGTCCTGTTATCAAACCTTCCACCATTCGTATCATTCTTAGTATTGCCATCTCATGAGCATGGCCTATTCACCAACTCGACGTTAAGAACACTTTCTTGAATGACGATCTTTCTGAGGTTGTTTATATGAAACAAACACCTGGTTACATCCACCCTCATTTCCCTAATCATGTGTATCGCCTCCGTAAGGCTTTGTACGGTCTTAAGCAAGCGCCAAGAGCGTGGTACCACCGATTTGCTATCTTCTTATCAATCCTTGGATTTGTAAGCAGCAAATCTAATACTTCATTATTTATGTATCAACATGGTTCAGATACTATCTATCTTCTCTTATATGTTGATGATATCATCCTCACGGCGTCTTCACCTAATCTTGTCTGTCGCGTCATATCTCGCTTGTCTTTTGAGTTTGCTATGACCGATCTTGGTCCACTGTCACACCCCACCATGGCGGAATATGGGGCGCGACGTATGGATATCATCACAACAATAGCGTGTCTATAGAGTTAGCTAAGTGAAATAGAAATGTCATAAAAAGGTGACACAATGTCATGACAATATCTCAAATAATGAAGGCGTCTAGGTAAGTAGGTAAAAGTCCTACCTCTTACCAAAGACAAACAAATAAACAAACATCAAACATATAGGTGTCTAAAATGTACCACTTATTCAAACATTAAATAAATACAAAGAGGAAAGCGATTCCTCCTAATACAATCCTAGAAGCCTCTAGACTCTAGCCACTTCTAACATCATCCTTCTCAACTATCCCACCTGAAAATGACACTAAAATCTGTCAACATAAAGTTGGTGAGAACATAGGTTTAATTTATTAAAATATCTTAAGAACCCTTGTCAACCGCTGTAAATAAGTTGAAGAGAACAAGTTAAAGCATTGGACCATAATGTGATAATCATGTTACATACAACTACAAACAAAGCACAATTATATCAATCAAGAACACCCAATAAGAACAATGCACCACAATATTAACAATCAAGAAGTATCCCGTCACACACACAAGAACACACCACACTATCCGGATCTTTCCCACACCACCTGTGGAAGATGAACTATATCCCCGTCGAGATATCTTGCCTCCGAAGAGACGATGCACAAGTACTCAGGACGAATCATGCCCCACGAACCAAGAACTCAGAACCAAGAACTCAGGGCGGATCGTGCCCCACGCTCCACACACATCACAACTGGTCCCATAGACGCCCATACATCTATGTACTAATCCCAATCATAACACAATCAAGATTCACATATCAGAACACATATCAAAGCACATATGAGAACACATAAGCACGCAAGTCACATAATAACACATTTATGTCCACACATTTTAAAACATCGTACTAAATCATGGTAAAGAACATTTCAAGTGTCATCTCCATCCCATACTGGAAAAACATTTAAAAACGTAGCAAAATGGGACTATGAACTCACCTGAATGCTTCTTCACAAGTCCTCGCACTAGCAACAAGCTAACAAACCAAAAACACGCAATCAATACATGAACCAATCACTAAGATAGCTCATCAACCTATGATGGACATATAGCCTATTCCCATATAAATACCTCCTTGATAAACTCTAATCACCCCATTACCCTTCCTTAACAAGTCCTTAATTTGGTTAAGTTTAATAACTATCCCGTTCATATTTTACACAAAACAGTCCCAGTTTTTAGGTCTCAAAACTTTAAGTCAAACGTCCACTTAAACATACCCATGGTTTCTGTAAAAGGAATATTCATACCCTTACATATGTTGACTAACCCCTCCCACTTGCCCTAACCTTAAAGCTACTGTTAAGGCCCCGATATATATATATATACTTTTGTCATTCAAGATTTTCTGATTTTAAACATACTAAAAGTTTGTTACAATTAAGGGGTCTTAACCTAAACCACAACCTTAGCCCAAGTTCACATACTTACTAAAATATATAAACCATCTCTCATGTTCGTGAGAAGATCCCAATGCAACCCTAAGTACCCCAAACAACCCAAAACTTAAAAAGAAAACAGGCTGATTACAAAACTGTTTTGACCTCCGACTGTTGTAACCTATTTTTGACCCACTTACCGACCTCCAATTTAGTTCTCGTTTCTTGCATTAGAAAGCCACTTCAATCACGTTTTCAGGGATACTTGGATCGTAAAATAAGAGTTTGTAGAACTACCAGTATGATCAAAACAATTGACTCAAAATTCTGCCCAGTTTTTAAAAACGGGTTTAACAAAATCAACCACATTAATTAACCCTAATTCATCTAATTACAAGCCCTAATTCATGTAATCATCCTAATATGATTAATATAACATTAATTTACTATTTTTATATTAAACCCTAACCCTAATCCATCATAAGATGATTAAAGAAAACATAAAAACAATTTAATTAAAAAGGGATTGTGAAGGTTTTACCTTTAATTCAATGGAAGATAAAAAAAATACTGAAAACCCTAAAACTTCTCTTCTAGCCGTCGCCTATGAAGTTCCAGGAAGAATAAAATGGTTTTTATTTTTAGTTAACACATTATATAGGGTATGGGTGAACCCAAGTCCAACTCATAGCCCATTTACACTTTCCTTTTTCTTTTTCCTTACTTTTAGGCGGCCAAAACCGACCCTACACCCCCTTATTTCAATTTTTTTATTTTTTTTCTTTTTATTTTTAATTAATATCTTATTAATATTACCTTAATTTTCCTTAAATTATTTCAGCTCCTAAAACTCCCAAAACCTCAAAACCGTAAAACTAGTCAAATTTACGCGTTTTACCGTAAAAGACGTAAAATATACATTTTTAAAAAAAATCTCAAATTTTGAAATAAACTTTATAACTAAGTCCTAAATGACTTAAAACCATCCCGAAAAATAATCATATGACTAATTACCTCATTCGAGACCTCAATATGCTAAACCCTAAATCGTAAACATTACGATTTACTATAATACATATACGTACACATAATATCTTAAAATAACACCATATCCTATCATAGTCACATCCATGTGAACTCATGAACACCATCTATTCCCATCGTAACATCATATAACGTACCACGCACTACATAATCGATGTCTAACATCCAACCTAAGGCTCAAATATAAACAGAATGCACGTAAACGCACACTAAGCACATAATCAAATTCAAATAGTCAAAAGTGACAAATCCAAAATCTAGGGTTGTCACATCACTCCCTCCTAATAGAAATCTCGTCCCGAGATTTACTCCCAAACTCAAACTTATTCTCAGCAAACAAACGAGGTTACATATCCCTGATAAAACCTTCACGTTCAAACGTGAACTCGGTTAATACTAAAATAATCTCAACCAACAACACATGAACCTTAACCATGAGACTCCAAAAGATACTCAACATAAAACATGTATCGACCCCCAACGAACCATGGAAACGGACCAATGACACAAGAAGCACCCAGCGACAACCGAAACGTATTACGGCCGTTGACATACTATTAAAACCTTGTGTAAAACCAAATTTTACCCCATAATGGATTTTGTACTGTAATGTATATTAGTTTTCTAAAACCATGGTATCACATTAGTAATTTATGTAATCATTTGACAAAAAAAAATCTATAGTCTCTTCACAAACGATCAATTGTCTAATGCACACAACACAATATCACGCGTCAACATTGACTCCGGAACCCACATTCTTCATTAATGTAACAATCTCTATGATGGATATATCTGAAATCCTATCCCAAAGCAGCCCTATGTTAGCCTTCTAAGTGTCCACTATCCCAAAATACCCAAAACACGAGTTTAAACCATGTTGTCCGAAAATTAATCTTGAACTCGACAGTTGTACAATTAATTCGACCAAGCTACTGACCTCCAATTACTAAACTTTCTAAATATTTGAAAAATACGTTCCGAGTACATAATTTTAGGCTTTTGAATCACTCAAAAAGCTTTAAAAACGAATAAGTTATGACCAAAACGATTTTAAACCAAAAAAAAACCCGTTATTAATTACAAAATTCAAGGTCTAATTTATTTTAATTCTAGAAAATTTAAACTCTCACTCATCATATGATTAATACATGATTTTAACATATTTAAGTTAATAAGAACAAGAATTCTAACTAAAGAACAATAACTTTAGGTGATCAAAACCAAAATATTTTAAAATAAAAAGCCATGCTTATATATTAAAAACATTTATATTCCACCTTATTTCAAACACGTTTTCTACACTTTACCCTCATTTTATCGACTACCAACAACTATATTTATTTTACTATTTGCAAGTTTTATTTTTTTACCATGTAAGACTCAAACAAAAGATATCGTTATTCCAAAAAGAAATCTCCACCCTCTCAATAGCCTCTACACCAAAAATACCGTACAAACAAACACGTGAAATGAGGACTCGATAAATGCGCTACTACAAAAGTTGAACATTCCAAAGAGAAAAGAACTAGCAAACCATCCTAAGAATACAACCGATAAGTAGAAGGGATATATACATATATAGGCATAGGCATACATACACTCAAATCCATCCAGCATATACTATAAACAAGCATGTATTAACCCTCTTTCATGCAACCATATTTAGGAATCTGTTGATGTCTTGGTACTTGTATAACTATGTTAGCCACCATACTTATACAAGTCCCCTTTCACCAATGCACTCCCTCCTATGATGACACTTATAAGAATTAATACTACACATAACACATCGGTCTACCAACTCAAATAAGCACATAGATCCTACAACTCATATAAGCACATAACCATAACATAAAATAAGGTCCAAAATCCATGTATTAAAATAACATAGCCAATGCATGAAACATATAAACTCGTAGTCCAGTTGAACCAGCGTAGACAAAATTCAAAATGTATAAAGAACATGAAAACATAATTAAGCGAAATCCAGCAATGACTAGCGTATACGACCATGGTTCAACCCGCACTAGTCAAAACTCGTAAAGAAAATAACATGTAGTTAAGTATGAACCATACTAGTTCATAACTTAACAAATATCGCAAAAATAACATCCAAACACATCAACTATTATAAAATGCACACATACCCCTATGACGCCTATATGCAGGGACCCTTAAGCTATAGACTAGGCTACGCGACTAGGCAACCTAATTCTCTATAACCATTGTCTCTGATACCATTCTGTCACACCCTACCATGGCGGAATATGGGGCGAGACGTATAGATATCATCACAACAATAGCGTGTCTATAGAGTTAACTAAGTGAAATAGAAATGTCATAAAAAGGTGACACAATGTCATGACAATGTCTCGAATAATGAAGGCGTCTAGGTAAGTAGGTAAAAGTCCTACCTCTTACCAAAGACAAACGAGTAAACAAACATCAAACATATAGGTGTCTAAAATGTACCACTTATTCAAACATTAAATAAATACTAAGAGGAAAGGGATTCCGCCTAATGCAATCCTAGAAGCCTCTAGACTCTAGCCACTTCTAACATCATCCTTCTCAACTATCCCACCTGAAAATGACACTAAAATCTGTCAACATAAAGTTGGTGAGAACATAGGTTTAAGTTATCAAAATATCTTAAGAAACCTTGTCAACCGCTGTAAATAAGTTGAAGAGAACAAGTTAAAGCATTCGACCATAATGTGATAATAATGTTACATACAACTACAAACAAAGCACAATTATATCAATCAAGAACACCCAATAAGAACAATGCACCACACTATTAACAATCAAGAAGTATCCCGTCACACACACAAGAACACACCACACTATCCGGATCTTTCCCACACCACCTGTGGAAGATGAACTTTATCCCCGTCGAGATATCTTGCCTCCGAAGAGACGATGCACAAGTACTCAGGACGGATCGTGCCCCACGAACCAAGAACTCAGAACCAAGAACTCAGGACGGATCGTGCCCCACGCTCCACACACATCACAACTGGTCCCATAGACGCCCATACATCTATGTACCAATCCCAATCATAACACAATCAAGATTCACATATCAGAACACATATCAAAGCACATATGAGAACACATAAGCACGCAAGTCACACAATAACACATTTATGTCCACACATTTTAAAACATAGTGTAAATCATGGTAAAGAACATTTCAAGTGTCATCTCCATCCCATACTGGAAAAACATTTAAAAACATAGCAAAATGGGACTATGAACTCACCTGAATGCTTCTTTACAAGTCCTCGCACTAGCAACAAGCTAACAAACCAAAAACACGTCAATACATGAACCAATCACTAAGATAGCTCATCAACCTATGATGGACATCTAGCCTATTCCCATATAAATACCTCATTTATAAGCTCTAATCACCCCATTACCCTGTTGGGTCAAAAGTTGATGAGTCAAACACTATGGAAACAAGAAGGACCAAATATGGCATTAGGAGAAACTTCAAGCTGGTGGACAAAATACAAGAGAGTTCCCCCTGCTAGTGAAACATCCCACTGCTTGAAGATTCCCCTGCTGGAGTTTCCACTGCTGGAGTTCCCCCTGCCATATATGATAAGAATGAAAGATTTGGTCAAATATAGGATAGGAATGAATATTTCTGTTTTGATTTAGTCATGAATATCTTATTTAGTTTCCATGTATCATTGTTTCCTTATGTTATAAAAGGAACCATACGTAGGTTATGTTCATCACTTCCACATTCACAAATGTAACCTACAGTAAACTTTGATCTCTAGGTGTGGGATTCAATGTACACGCACCTAGAGTAGTTTGTGTTAATTAAATAATACAAACTCTCTTTGGGAATCTTTCATCTTTGTTAAACATCTTGTTCTTGATTAATTGTGCAATTCCGCTATGTTAATTCATATGTACAATTGATCATCCTAGATAAAACGGTTTCGACTGTTTGAGTCTAACGATCTTGGATTTAACATGTGGTATCAGAGCGGGTGGCTCGATATCTAGGTGAATCAAGGTGTTTAATTTTGTTGCTGTGAAAAATATTTAGGGTTAATTCCTCAAAGCCCTAAAAATATTGGTGATAATGTTTAAAGCTGCTGGTGATTATACGACGGGGGCCATGAACAAGCAAGTTTAAATATTGAAACTTTGAAAACATTGATTCGTGATGCACTTTGTTTCAATATGGAAATGCGTTTCATTCTTAATTCGGTGGGACCATGTGATTCGTTAGTCAAAAGAAACAATAAGGTGAGATGCGACTTAAAAGTAAGCAGAATGAATCACGTGTGAAGGTATGATTTGGAGCTTGTGATTCGTCTTTATATTTGTTTTATATTGGCTGAATGGGAACATAAATTCGTGTGGCCAAGGATTAAAGCAGCGTACAATGTTTCTGAACCACTGTTATCACATGGATACACAACTTGTGGTCACACGGTCCAATAAAGGGATACGCAAATAATTTGTTGCGTGCTATGTGTTTGTGTGATTGGTCCCACGACCAATCAGGTTACAAGATTGATAAACAAATGCATTAATTGGCCCTTCACATGGTTACGAATGATAAGTGGTAAAACAAGATGAAAGCTTCACGTGGGGTTATCATTATTTAAACCTTGGATGTACACTGACAACATAAATGAGACGTGGGGTATCCCCCTGTTTTAATATTGTTTATGATACAGCTATTTGGGGCAAGGTTTGGACGCATATGGATACAGGGCAGATAGTGGGCATAGCAGCTTATATGGACTGGTTTGCACAAAACGATGGTACGATTTCAAAGTAGGGTAATAGTTTTTAGTTGCTCTGTTTTTGTTATTAATCCGCCTGTTATAAATTCATTCCCATTGAGTGTGGGTTTGGCACAAATAATAACAAAAACAGTGGCATTAATAGTTCCCCTGCTTTTGAAAATGTTCCCCCTGCTATCATTAAAAGTTCCCCCTGCTATGACCCCCCTGCCTTCAATAGTTCCCCCTGCTTTCATTAATAGATTCCCACTGTTTTTGAAAGTTCCCCCTGCTGTCAGATATGAGTTTTGGGACAGCAAGGTTTTGGAGTTTGGCATATTCACAGCAACTAGTTTAAAGGTATAAAGGCTTCATTTTAATTTTATTGATTACGAAGAAAAGTGTTTATCATTTATTTGAAGATGAAGGAGATTTTCGCGGGTATGGGTTTTATGCTTACACGCTTAGTGACAAAGTGATACAAGATCTAGGAATATGTGATTTTTCTTATGGTACTCTATGCACATATTTTCTATCACTTGAAGGAGTTACATTATCGTGCTCAGTGTCTCATTTTCATGAGGATTTTGTATATGGAAAGCATTTTGTCACGTGGTTAGTGCAAGTTATAGAATGCAGGTTCGGGTTATTCTTCTCCATCATCAAGTAAGTTATAATTCATATTCTTCATATGTAATCATTACATAAAGCCTACAGAATTTGAAGATTCAAGATGCTTGACAAAAGTCGTTCTTATTTGTTCTATTCAACCATAATGAAGTTGTTCTTCAAAGTTACTACTGGTTGGGTACATATACTATTAGTCATTAAAATATGGCACTACATGCTAATTTCTGGTGCTGCTCTCATCATGGATGGTACTACATAGTATTTGTTTCTACAAGTGGTTAGTTCTTTGTTTGCTTCTTATGGTTGATACATCTACTTTTGGTCAAAAGAAATGGTTAGCACACTTTAAGGGGAAGCTCATTTGTTCAAGTGTTAATCATTTACATATGACATTGAAGTGAAGGTTTTCGCTACTGCTCATTGGTATTACTACAACTAATGTGGGTATCTACTGCTCAAAATCATTTTTTATTAGGATCTATGCCCTATGTGCTTCATGGAGGGTATTTTGAAAAGTAGAATACTTGGGTTTGATGTATGATATTGGTTAGTAGTAGTTGAAAATCAAGGTTGTTCACATAGAAGACCCCTACTTGATCATGTCAAAAAGGGGAAGTTGTCTACAAGAATGTTCAGCCTGTTGATCTTTGATGTTGTATGATTAAGGGGAAGTGTTTTGACATCATCAACTAGGGGAAGATTGTTGGGTCAAAAGTTGATGAGTCAAACACTATGGAAACAAGAAGGACCAAATATGGCATTAGGAGAAACTTCAAGCTGGTGGACAAAATACAAGAGAGTTCCCCCTGCTAGTGAAACATCCCACTGCTTGAAGATTCCCCTGCTGGAGTTTCCACTGCTGGAGTTCCCCCTGCCATATATGATAAGAATGAAAGATTTGGTCAAATATAGGATAGGAATGAATATTTCTGTTTTGATTTAGTCATGAATATCTTATTTAGTTTCCATGTATCATGGTTTCCTTATGTTATAAAAGGAACCATACGTAGGTTATATTCATCACTTCCACATTCACAAATGTAACCTACAGTAAACTTTGATCTCTAGGTGTGGGATTCAATGTACACACACCTAGAGTAGTTTGTGTTAATTAAATAATACAAACTCTCTTTGGGAATCTTTCATCTTTGTTAAACATCTTGTTCTTGATTAATTGTGCAATTCCGCTATGTTAATTCATATGTACAATTGATCATCCTAGATAAAACGGTTTCGACTGTTTGAGTCTAACGATCTTGGATTTAACATACCCTTCCTTAACAAGTCCTTAACTTGGTTAATTTTAATAACTATCCCGTTCATATTTTACACAAAACAGTCCCAGTTTTTAGGTCTCAAAACTTTATGTCAAACATCCACTTAAACATACCCATGGTTTCTGTAAAAGGAATATGCATACCCTTACATATTTTGGCTAACACCTCCCACTTGCCCTAACCTTAAAGATACTGTTAAGGCCCCGATATATATATATATACTTTTATCATTCTAGATTTCCTGATTTTAAACATACTAAAATTTTGTTACAATTAAGGGCTCTTACCCTAAACCACAACCTTATCCCAAGTGCAGATACTTAATACAATATATAAACCATCTCACATGTTCGTGAGAAGATCCCAATGCAACCCTAAGTACCCCAAACAACCCAAAACGTAAAAAGAAAACAGGCTGATTACAAAGCTGTTTGACCTTCGACTGTTGTAACTTGTTTTTGGCCCACTTCCCTACCTCCAATTTAGTTCTCGTTTCTTGCATTAGAAAGCCACTTCAATTACCTTTTCAGAGATACTTGAATCGTAAAATAAGAGTTTGTAGAACTCCTAATATGATCAAAACAATTGACTTAAAAGTCTGCCCAGTTTTTAAAAACGGGTTTAACAAAATCAACCACATTAATTAACCCTAATTCCTCTAATTACAAGCCCTAATTCATGTAATCATCCTAATATGATTAATATAACATTAATTTACTATTTTTATATTAAACCCTAACCCTAATCCATCATAAGATGATTAAAGAAAACATAAAAACAATTTAATTAAAAAGAGATTGTGAAGGTTTTACCTTTAATTCAATGGAAGATAAAAAAAATACTGAAAACCCTAAAACTTCTCTTCTAGCCGTCGCCTATGAAGTTCCAGGAAGAATAAAATGGTTTTTGTTTTTAGTTAACACATTATATAGGGTATGGGTGAACCCAAGTCCAACCCATAGCCCATTTACACTTTCCTTTTTCTTTTTCCTTACTTTTAGGCGGCCAAAACCGACCCTACACCCCCTTATTTCGTTTTTTTTTTTATTTTTTTTTTCTTTTTATTGTTAATTAATATCTTATTAATATTACCTTAATTTTCCTTAATTTATTTCAGCTCCTAAAACTCCCAAAACCTCAAAACCGTAAAACTAGTCAAATTTACGCGTTTTACCGTAAAAGACGTAAAATATACACTTTTAAAAAAAATCTCAAATTTTGAAATAAACTTTATAACTAAGTCCTAAATGACTTAAAACCATCCCGAAAAATAATCATATGACTAATTACCTCATTCGAGACCTCTAAATGCTAAACCCTAAATCGTAAAAATTACGATTTACTATAATACATATACGTACACATAATATCTTAAAAATAACACCATATCCTATCATAGTCACATCCATGTGAACTCATGAACACCATCTATTCCCATCGTAACATCTTATAACGTACCACGCACTACATAACCGATGTCTAACATCCAATCTAAGGCTCAAATATAAACAGAATGCACGTAAACGCACACTAAGCACATAATCAAAGTCAAATAGTCAAAAGTGACAAATCCAAAATCTAGGGTTGTCCCATCACTCCCTCCTAATAGAAATCTCGTCCCGAGATTTACTCCCAAACTCAAACTTATTCTCAGCAAACAAACGAGGTTACATATCCCTGATAAAACCTTCACGTTCAAACGTGAACTCGGTTTATACTAAAATAATCTCAACCAACAACACATGAACCTTAACCATGAGACTCCAAAAGATACTCAACATAAAACATGTATCGACCCCCAACGAACCATGGAAACGGACCAATGACACAAGAAGCACCCAGCGATAACCGAAACGTATTACGGCCGGTGACATACTATTAAAACCTTGTGTAAATCCAAATTTGACCCCAGAATGGATTTTGTACTGTAGTGTATATTAGTTGTTCTAAAACCATGGTATCACATTAGTAATTTTTGTAATCATTTGACAAAAAAAAATCTATAGTCTCTTCACAAACGATCAATTGTCTAAAGCACACAACACAATATCACGCGTCAACATTGACTCCTGAACCCACATTCTTCATTAATGTAACAATCTCTATGATGGATACATCTGAAATCCTATCCCAAAGCAGCCCTATGTTAGCCTTCTAAGTGTCCACTATCCCAAAATACCCAAAACACGAGTTTAAACCATGTTTTCCGAAAATTAATCTTGAACTCCATAGTTGTACAATTAATTCGACCAAGCTACTGACCTCCAATTACTAAACTTTCTAAATATTTGAAAATTACGTTCCGAGTACATAATTTTAGGCTTTTGAATCACTCAAAAAGCTTTAAAACGAATAAGTTATGACCAAAACGATTTTAAACAAAAAAAAAACCCCTTATTAATTACAAAATTCAAGGTCTAATTTATTTTAATTCTAGAAAATTTAAAGTCTCACCCATCATATGATTAATACATGATTTTAACATATTTAAGTTAATAAGAACAAGAATTCTAACTAAAGAACAATAACTTTAGGTGATCAAAACCAAAATATTTTAAAATAAAAATCCATGCTTATATGTTAAAAAAAAAATTATATTCCACCTTATTTCAAACACGTTTTCGACACATTACCCTCATTTTATCGACTACCAACAACTATTTTTATTTTACTATTTGCAAGTTTTATTTTTTTTACCATGTAAGACTCAAACAAAAGATATCGTTATTCCAAAAAGAAATCTCCACCCTCTCAATAGCCTCTACACCAAAAATACCGTACAAACAAACACGTGAAATGAGGACTCGATAAATGCGCTACTACAGAAGTTGAACATTCCAAAGAGAAAAGAACTAGCAAACCATCCTAAGAATACAACCGATAAGTATAAGGGATATATACATATATAGGCATAGGCATACATACACTCAAATCCATCCAGCATATACTATAAACAAGCATGTATTAACCCTCTTTCATGCAACCATATTTAGGAATCTATTGATGTCTTGGTACTTGTATAACTATGTTGGCCACCATACTTATACAAGTCCTCTTTCACCAATGCACTCCCTCCTATGATGACACTTATAAGAATTAATACTACACATAACACATCGGTCTACCAACTCAAATAAGCACATAGATCCTACAACTCATATAAGCACATAACCACAACATAAAATAAGGTCCAAAATCCATGTATTAAAATAACATAGCCAATGCATGAAACATATAAACTCGTAGTCCAGTTGAACCAGCGTAGACAAAATTCAAAGTGTATAAAGAACATGAAAACATAATTAAGCGAAATCCAACAATGACTAGCGTATACGACCATGGTTCAACCCGCACTAGTCAAAACTCGTAAAGAAAATAACATGTAGTTAAGTATGAACCATACTAGTTCATAACATAACAAATATCACAAAAATAACATCCAAACACATCAACTATTATAAAATGCACACATACCCCTATGACGCCTATATGCAGGGACCCTTAAGCTATAGACTAGGCTACGCGACTAGGCAACCTAATTCTCTATAACCATTGTCTCTGGTACCATTCTGTCACACCCCACCATGGCGGAATATGGGGCGCGACGTATAGATATCATCACAACAATAACGTGTCTATAGAGTTAACTAAGTGAAATAGAAATGTCATAAAAAGGTGACACAATGTCATGACAATATCTCAAATAATGAAGGCGTCTAGGTAAGTAGGTAAAAGTCCCACCTCTTACCAAAGACAAACAAATAAACAAACATCAAACATATAGGTGTCTAAAATGTACCACTTATTCAAACATTAAATAAATACTAAGAGGAAAGGGATTCCTCCTAATGCAATCCTAGAAGCCTCTAGACTCTAGCCACTTCTAACATCATCCTTCTCAACTATCCCACCTGAAAATGACACTAAAATCTGTCAACATAAAGTTGGTGAGAGCATAGGTTTAAGTTATCAATATATCTTAAGAAACCTTGTCAACCGCTGTAAATAAGTTGAAGAGAACAAGTTAAAGCATTGGACCATAATGTGATAATCATGTTACATACAACTACAAACAAAGCACAATTATATCAATCAAGAACACCCAATAAGAACAATGCACCACACTATTAACAATCAAGAAGTATCCCGTCACACACACAAGAACACACCACACTATCCGGATCTTTCCCACACCACCTGTGGAAGATGAACTATATCCCTTTCGAGATATCTTGCCTCCGAAGAGACGATGCACAAGTACTCATGACGGATCGTGCCCCATGAACCAAGAACTCAGGACGGATCGTGCCCCACGCTCCATACACATCACAACTGGTCCTATAGACGCCCATACATCTATGTACCAATCCCAATCATAACACAATCAAGATTCACATATCAGAACACATAGCAAAGCACATATGAGAACACATAAGCACGTAAGTCACACAATAACACATTTATGTCCATACATTTTAAAACATAGTACTAAATCATGATAAAGAACATTTCAAGTGTCATCTCCATCCCATACTGGAAAAACATTTAAAAATGTAGCAAAATGGGACTATGAACTCACCTGAATGCTTCTTCACAAGTCCTCGCACTAGCAACAAGCTAACAAACCAAAAACACGCAATCAATACATGAACCAATCACTAAGATGGCTCATCAACCTATGATGGACATCTAGCCTATTCCCATATAAATACCTCATTGATAAGCTCTAATCACCCCATTACCCTTTCTTAACAAGTCCTTAACTTGGTTAAGTTTAATAACTATCCCGTTCATATTTTACACAAAACAGTCCCAGTTTTCAGGTCTCAAAACTTTATGTCAAACGTCCACTTAAACATACCCATGGTTTCTGTAAAAGAAATATTCATACCCTTACATATGTTGGCTAACACCTCCCACTTGCCCTAACCTTAAAGCTACTGTTAAGGCCCCGATATATATATATATATATATATATATATATATATATATATATATATATATATATATATATATATATATATATATATATATATATATATATATATATATATATATATATATATATATATATATATATATATATATATATATATATATATATATATATATATATATATATATATATATATATATATATATATATATATATATATATATATATATATATATATATATATATATATATATATATATATATATATATATATATATATATATATATATATATATATATATATATATATACTTTTGTCATTCCAGATTTCCTGATTTTAAACATACTAAAAGTTTGTTACAATTAAGGGGTCTTACCCTAAACCAAAACCTTAGCCCAAGTGCAGATACTTACTACAATATATAAACCATCTCTCATGTTCCCAATGCAACCCTAAGTACCCCAAACAGCCCAAAACTTAAAAAGAAAACAGGCTGATTACAAAACTGTTTTGACCTCCGACTGTTGTAACCTGTTTTTGACCCACCTCCCCACCTCCAATTTAGTTCTCGTTTCTTGCATTGGAAAGCCACTTCAATTACCTTTTCAGGGATACTTGGATCGTAAAATAAGAGTTTGTAGAACTCCTAATATGATCAAAACAATTGACTCAAAATTCTGCCCAGTTTTTAAAAACGGGTTTAACAAAATCAACCACATTACGTAACCCTAATTCCTCTAATTACAAGCCCTAATTCATGTAATCATCCTAATATGATTAATATAACATTAATTTACTGTTTTTATATTAAACCCTAACCCTAATCCATCATAAGATGATTAAAGAAAATATAAAAACAATTTAATTAAAAAGGGATTGTGAAGGTTTTACCTTTAATTTAATGGAAGATAAAAAAAATACTGAAAACCCTAAAACTTCTCTTCTAGCCGTCGCCTATGAAGTTCCAGGAAGAATAAAATGGTTTTTGTTTTTAGTTAACACATTATATAGGATATGGGTGAACCCAAGTCCAACCCATAGCCCATTTACACTTTCCTTTTTCTTTTTCCTTACTTTTAGGCGGCCAAAACCGACCCTACACCCCCTTATTTCATTTTTTTTTATTTTTTTCTTTTTATTGTTAGTTAATATCTTATTAATAATACCTTAATTTTTCTTAATTTATTTCAGCTCCTAAAACTCCCAAAACCTCAAAACCGTAAAACTAGTCAAATTTACGCGTTTTACCTTAAAAGACGTAAAATATACACTTTTAAAAAAAATCTCAAATTTTGAAATAAACTTTATAACTAAGTCCTAAATGACTTAAAACCATCCCGAAAAATAATCATATGACTAATTACCTCATTCGAGACCTCTAAATGCTAAACCCTAAATCGTAAAAATTACGATTTACTATAATACATATACGTACACATAATATCTTAAAATAACACCATATCCTATCATAGTCACATCCATGAGAACTCATGAACACCATCTATTCCCATCGTAACATCGTATAACGTACCACGCACTACATAACCGATATCTAACATCCAATCCAAGGCTCAAATATAAACAGAATGCACGTAAACGCACACTAAGCACATAATCAAAGTCAAATAGTCAAAAGTGACAAATCCAAAATCTAGGGTTGTCACATCACTCCCTCCTAATAGAAATCTCGTCCCGAGATTTACTCCCAAACTCAAACTTATTCTCAGCAAACAAACGAGGTTACATATCCCTGATAAAACCTTCACGTTCAAACGTGAACTCGGTTTATACTAAAATAATCTCAACCAACAACACATGAACCTTAACCATGAGACTCAAAAAGATACTCAACATAAAACATGTATCGACCCCCAACGAACCATGGAAACGGACCAATGACACAAGAAGCACCCAGCGACAACCGAAGCGTATTACGACCGGTGACATACTATTAAAACCTTGTGCAAAACCAAATTTTACCCCAGAATGGATTTGTACTGTAATGTATATTAGTTGTTCTAAAACCATGGTATCACATTAGTAGTTTATGTAATCATTTGACAAAAAATAAATCTATAGTCTCTTCACAAGCGATCAGTTGTCTAAAGCACACAACATAATATCACGCGTCAACATTGACTCCGGAACCCACATTCTTCATTAATGTAACAATCTCTATGATGGATACATCTGAAATCCTATCGCAAAGCAGCCCTATGTTAGCCTTCTAAGTGTCCACTATCCCAAAATACCCAAAACATGAGTTTAAACCATGTTGTCCGAAAATTAATCTTGAACTCGACAGTTGTACAATTAATTCGACCAAGCTACTGACCTCC
Organism: Glebionis coronaria; assembly: GCA_025667525.1. Classification (NCBI taxonomy): domain Eukaryota; kingdom Viridiplantae; phylum Streptophyta; class Magnoliopsida; order Asterales; family Asteraceae; genus Glebionis; species Glebionis coronaria. The sequence continues at coordinate 193,212,078 of CM046881.1, read as the reverse complement.
AATTACTAAACTTTCTAAATATTTGAAAATTACGTTCCGAGTACATAATTTTAGGCTTTTGAATCACTCAAAAAGCTTTAAAAACGAATAAGTTATGACCAAAACGATTTTAAACCCAAAAAAAAACCCGTTATTAATCACAAAATTCAAGGTCTAATTTATTTTAATTCTAGAAAATTTAAACTCTCACCCATCATATGATTAATACATGATTTTAACATATTTAAGTTAATAAGAACAAGAAATCTAACTAAAGAACAATAACTTTAGGTGATCAAAACCAAAATATTTTAAAATAAAAAGCCATGCTTATATGTTAAAAAAAATTATATTCCACCCTATTTCAAACACGTTTTCGACACTTTACCCTCATTTTATCGACTACCAACAACTATTTTTATTTTACTATTTGCAAGTTTTATTTTTTTTACCATGTAAGACTCAAACAAAAGATATCGTTATTCCAAAAAGAAATCTCCACCCTCTCAATAGCCTCTACACCAAAAATACCGTACAAACAAACACGTGAAATGAGGACTCGATAAATGCGCTACTATAGAAGTTGAACATTCCAAAGAGAAAAGAACTAGCAAACCATCCTAAGAATACAACCGATAAGTAGAAGGGATATATACATATATAGGCATAGGCATACATACACTCAAATCCATCCAGCATATACTATAAACAAGCATGTATTAACCCTCTTTCATGCAACCATATTTAGGAATCTATTGATATCTTGGTACTTGTATAACTATGTTGGCCACCATACTTATACAAGTCCCCTTTCACCAATGCACTCCCTCCTATGATGACACTTATAAGAATTAATACTACACATAACACATCGGTCTACCAACTCAAATAAGCACATAGATCCTACAACTCATATAAGCATATAACCACAACATAAAATAAGGTCCAAAATCCATGTATTAAAATAACATAGCCAATGCATGAGACATATAAACTCGTAGTCCAGTTGAACCAGCGTAGACAAAATTCAAAATGTATAAAGAACATGAAAACATAATTAAGCGAAATCCAACAATGACTAGCGTATACGACCATGGTTCAACCCGCACTAGTCAAAACTCGTAAAGAAAATAACATGTAGTTAAATATGAACCATACTAGTTCATAACTTAACAAATATCGCAAAAATAACATCCAAACACATCAACTAATATAAAATGCACACATACCCCTATGACGCCTATATGCAGGGACCCTTAAGCTATAGACTAGGCTACGCGACTAGCCAACCTAATTCTCTATAACCATTGTCTCTGATACCATTCTGTCACACCCCACCATGGCGGAATATGAGGCGCGACGTATGGATATCATCACAACAATAGCGTGTGTATAGAGTTAACTAAGTGAAATAGAAATGTCATAAAAAAGTGACACAATGTCATGACAATATCTCAAATAATGAAGGCGTCTAGGTAAGTAGGTAAAAGTCCTACCTCTTACCAAAGACAAACAAATAAACAAACATTAAACATATAGGTGTCTAAAATGTACCACTTATTCAAACATTAAATAAATACTAAGAGGAAAGGGATTCCTCCTAATGCAATCCTAGAAGCCTCTAGACTCTAGCCACTTCTAACATCATCCTTCTCAACTATCCCACCTGAAAATGACACTAAAATCTGTCAACATAAAGTTGGTGAGAACATAGGTTTAAGTTATCAAAATATCTTAAGAAACCTTGTCAACCGCTGTAAATAAGTTGAAGAGAACAAGTTAAATCATTGGACCATAATGTGATAATCATGTTACATACAACTACAAACAAAGCACAATTATATCAATCAAGAACACCCAATAAGAACAATGCACCACACTATTAACAATCAAGAAGTATCCCGTCACACACACAAGAACACACCAGACTATCCGGATCTTTCCCACACCACCTATGGAAGATGAACTATATCCCCGTCGAGATATCTTGCCTCCGAAGAGACGATGCACAAGTACTCAGGACGGATCGTGCCCCACGAACCAAGAACTCAAAACCAAGAACTCAGGACGGATCGTTCCCCACGCTCCACACAGATCACAACTGGTCCCATAGACGCCCATACATCTATGTACCAATCCTAATCATAACACAATCAAGATTCACATATCAGAACACATATCAAAGCACATATGAGAACACATAAGCACGCAAGTCACACAATAACACATTTATGTCCACACATTTTAAAACATAGTACCAAATCATGGTAAAGAACATTTCAAGTGTCATCTCCATCCCATACTGGAAAAACATTTAAAAACGTAGCAAAATGGGATTATGAACTCACCTGAATGCTTCTTCACAAGTCCTCGCACTAGCAACAAGCTAACAAACCAAAAACACGCAATCAATACATGAACCAATCACTAAGATGGCTCATCAACCTATGATGGACATCTAGCCTATTCCCATATAAATACCTCATTGATAAGCTCTAATCACCCCATTACCCTTCCTTAACAAGTCCTTAACTTGGTTAAGTTTAATAACTATCCCGTTCATATTTTACACAAAACAGTCCCAGTTTTTAGGTCTCAAAACTTTATGTCAAACGTCCACTTAAACATACCCATGGTTTCTGTAAAAGGAATATTCATACTATTACATATGTTGGCTAACACCTCCCACTTGCCCTAACCTTAAAGCTACTGTTAAGGCCCCGATATATATATATATATATACTTTTGTCATTCCAGATTTCCTGATTTTAAACATACTAAAAGTTTGTTACAATTAAGGGGTCTTACCCTAAACCACAACCTTAGCCCAAGTGCAGATACTTACTACAATATATAAACCATCTCTAATGTTCGTGATAAGATCCCAATGCAACCCTAAGTACCCCAAACAACCCAAAACTTAAAAAGAAAACAGGCTGATTAGAAAACTGTTTTGACCTCCGACTGTTGTAACCTGTTTTTGACCCACATCCCTCCTAATCCATCATAAGACGATTAAAGAAAACATAAAAACAATTTAATTAAAAAGGGATTGTGAAGGTTTTACCTTTAATTCAATGGAAGATAAAAAAAAAATACTGAAAACCGTAAAACTTCTCTTCTAGCCGTCGCCTATGAAGTTCCAGGAAGAATAAAATGGTTTTTGTTTTTAGTTAACACATTATATAGGGTGGAAAAAGTTCTACATAGACCATTTCTTTAGCATAGATTCAATCAACCAATCACAACCACTCATTTTTTTCATCTAACAACAAAATTAGATTTTTTAAAAATTCAATATCTCACAAACCGTTAACCGTTAAGCAAAACGAAACATACCATCGTGACGAGAATTAAATCATCTTTCAAACGAGGGGCACATGTATATACTTTCGACAAACTTTTTTTCGACTTTTTTTCTTAAGTCACGTCTGAGAGAATCATATATGATTCGTCACGAAACATATATGATTCGTCACGAAACATATATGATTCGTCACGAAACATATATGATTTTCAGAAAATCATATATGATTCATATCAAGAATCATATATGATTCGAGACGAATCATATATGATTCGTGACGAATCATATATGATTCGTGACAAATCATATATGTTTCGTGACGAATCATATATGATTCGTGACGAATCATATATGTTTCGTGACGAATCATATATGATTCTCTCAGACGTGACTTAAGAAAAAAAGTCAAAAAAAAAAGTTCGTCAAAAGTATATACATGTGCCCCTCGATAGAAAGATGATTTAATTTTCGTTGTAATGGTGTATTTTTTGTCACTTGACGATTTACCGTTTGTGAGTTATTTAATTTTTAAGAAAAAGGTGGAAAGTTAATTTGAATGAATGTGATTGGTTGATATGGTCTATGCTAAAAAGAAGGTCTATGTTGATCTCAACTCTATATAGGGTATGGGTGAGCCCAAGTCCAATCCATAGCCCATTTACACTTTCCTTTTTCTTTTTCCTTACTTTTAGGCGGCCAAAACCGACCCTACACCCCCTTATTTCGTTTTTTTTTTATTTTTTTTTCTTTTTATTGTTAATTGATATCTTATTAATATTACCTTAATTTTCCTTAATTTATTTCAGCTCCTAAAACTCCCAAAACCTCAAAACCGTGAAACTAGTCAAATTTACGCGTTTTACCGTAAAAGACGTAAAATATACACTTTTAAAAAAAATCTCAAATTTTGAAATAAACTTTATAACTAAGTCATAAATGACTTAAAACCATCCCGAAAAATAATCATATGACTAATTACCTCATTCGAGACCTCTAAATGCTAAACCCTAAATCATAAAAATTACGATTTACTATAATACATATACGTACACATAATATCTTAAAATAACACCATATCCTATCATAGTCACATCCATGTGAACTCATGAACACCATATATTCCCATCGTAACATCGTATAACGTACCACGCACTACATAACCGATGTCTAACATCCAATCCAAGGCTCAAATATAAACAGAATGCACGTAAACGCACACTAAGCACATAATCAAAGTCAAATAGTAAAAAGTGACAAATCCAAAATCTAGGGTTGTCACATCCACTATCCTACTTTCTTGGAATTACGGCATCCCGGTAATAATTCGGTTTATTTCTCTCACAGTCGGCATTTGCTCGTGATATTCTTGCTCTGGCAGATATGTTGAGTTGCAACCCATGCAACACTCCTGCTGACACACAGTCTAAATTGTCGTCCGCTGGGATTCCCATCGATGACCCTACGCTTTATCGTAGTCTTGCGGGTGCTTTGCAGTATCTAACATTCACTCGTCCTGACAAAGCTTATGCGGTTCAACAAGTGTGTCTCCACATGCACGACCCTCGTGAAACGCATTTACATGCTCTCAAGCGCATTTTAAGATACTTACAAGGCACCCTCACCCATGGTCTTCATCTTCGTCCATCTTCAGTTGATTACCTCATCTCTTATACAGATGCTGATTGGGCGAATGTCCTGATACTCGGCGTTCTACTTCTGGGTAGTGTGTATTCCTTGGAGATAACCTTATCTCTTGGTCTTCAAAACGTCAACATGTTGTCTCTCGTTATAGTGCTGAAGCTGAGTATCATGGTGTTGCTAATGTTGTTGTTGAAGCCGCTTGGCTACGCAATCTCCTTCTAGAATTGCATTGTCCCCTTAAGCGTGCCACTGTTGTATTTTGTGATAATGTGAGTGCAGTTTATCTTGCGTCTAACCCAGTACAGCACCAACGTACCAAACATGTTGAGATAGATTTACACTTTGTTGGAGAACGTGTTGCCTTTGGTCATGTTCGTGTGTTACATGTTCCTTCAGCTCACCAGTTTGCCGATATATTCACCAAAGGTTTACCCTCGCAGTTATTTCTAGAGTTTAGGTCCAGTCTGAGCATTAGTGGTCCTCCCGCTCAGACTGCGGGAGGTATGTTAAGTATTAGTTAATATATCTGTAAATTGTATACGTATAATAGTATAAGGAGCTTATTATAATATATCAAAGTGTACATGTCTATTTATGTTATGATCAATGCAGAATATCTCATTGATTCGTTGACACATACAAATACACCAAAACATCTCAAACTCTTGTCAGCACATATCTCATATCGCTGACAAAGAGATAAAAACAGAGATCGTTTTCTTATGTCTGTCCCAAACACACCGAAACCCAAAGCGTATCTGTATCAAAGTAATATATAAACAACAAAATAAACAATACACGATTTTAATTATATGAGAACTCACAATTAAACAGATATAAGCAATATTATATGAGAACGAAGAATGGTACTTGAACATGATTAAGCAACACGCCGCTGCAACACGTGAATACTTTGTTATCTCATTATTATTACAGTTTAGTTACATCATTTAACATCTACTGATGATTGATGAGACACGGGAAGAGCAACTGTAGGGCCTGAAGGCGCATTCTTTGTATCACCAGATTCCACAGCAATTGGCAGCCCATTCTTTACCCATGCAAGATATCCACCTCCCATATTGTACACATGCTTGAATCCCTACAAAAGAAAATTTTAATTGAGACCTCATGCAATTTTTATTCGGTTTAAGTACTTGATTAAAGACAAGTTAAATCAACTATTACTCAAACAATTAGACTATCTGTGCTTTTTTTAACATTGAAAAGGTGAGATTTTGGAAGAGATAACAAACTTACTGCGTCGAGAAGATCAGTTGTTGCATCTACCGAACGAACTCCGGATTGACATCCCTTCAAACATTAAAACAAAGTGGAATTATTTGGAGGGATAAATACTTAAATAGCCCGAATGCACATGAGCTCTTGATAAAAGGGAATACGAGTTAGAAATCTAAATACATCAGTTCAGCAAGAAAAATGTTTTGTGGCTGTTATGGCATGTCTTTCTTTATGTCTAATAAAGCAACGGTGGAAACACCTTGTCTCAGTTGGCTTATTTAGTCAAAAATAAGGTTTAAACCCATGCTAATAGTCAAATAGCCTCATTGATTGGTCAATTTAAGGTCTGCTGTAGAAAAATGGCATCGACCAACATGGTCAAGACAATGTTGATTACGTAGTATGTAGGATGAAAATTTCGACCCGAATATCAAAATTAACTTGAAATCCGTACTGATTTTTGATATACGAATCTTGTTCGGTATAGTATTGAGACAACGAAATAAGATGAAAAAACCGAGACCACTAATTCGGTATGAGATTGGTACCAAATCGAGAAATTCTCGAATAAAACATATAAAACCTGATTTCCTGGTATCGGTACCAATATCCGAATACCGTTCAGTACGATAACGTTACTACTAGTTTATGCTCGAAAAAAATCAGTACCACTAATTCGATACGAAATCAGTACGAGACTAGTACCGTGCTCATCCTGGTAGTATTTTTTTTTTTTTTATTTTACATGTGTGTTTATATAATTTCGTTTTAAAATTATTGTAATTAACAAAAAAACACAGGATTTAAGAAAAATACATCTATTATTTTAGATACAATACTCTACCTTTTTGAAAATTAATAATTTCATTTACTTGTGTAAATGTAAATACTAATAATATTAAACTTATACAATAATATTAAACTTATACAATTTTAACTTTCACTATCAAACAATCGTTCTGAGACAACTTAAAAAAAAAGTTAGAATTCCGCTTAAATGTCATTGTACGACTCGACCCACTAACTACTAACATTTGCCGTTCTAAAAAAATTACAATTAATCTCTAAAATTTGCGGAATTGACGCTACGTCAAATTAATTTTTTAATTTTGTTAAATGCTTCTGTGTTTTGGAGTCATCAAATAGAACGAGTCATATGACAAAATCACAAAATGATAGGCAGAATTGAACGAGAGAAGAAAATGACTTCGATATTAGTGGATAAGTATGGCCCGGCCCGGTTTGTGGGTCTAGGTTCCATTAGGGTTTCATGTAATCACTATTATAAATGGTTGATCAATAAACCATAAGATGCATGGGGGTTTACACATTCTAACATGGTATCAGAGCATACCCCATCTAATACCCTAAACATTCTTCCGCTGTTTCACACAAACCCTGGTCCCTTACCTCTCTAAAAACACTTCTGTTGCAAACTATAACCCTATTAAAAATAAATAAATTTGCCGATCATATATTTTCTTGTAATCCCTCCCGGACACCCGTTGATACAGAGTCTAAACTAGGTCCGGAAGGCGTGCCTGTTCAGGATCCTACTTTATATCGCAGTCTAGCAGGTGGTCTTCAGTATCTCACCTTTACCCGTCCAGATTTGTCTTATGCAGTTCAGCAGGTTTGTTTATATATGCACGATCCTCGTGAGCCTCACTTTGCGGCTCTCAAACGGATTTTGCGCTATGTTCAAGGGACATTGGACTACGGTCTCCACTTATATGCTTCCGCTACTACTTCCCTAGTTGGTTATACCGATGCAGACTGGTCAGGCTGCCCGTCGACTCGCCGATCCACTTCTGGTTATTGTGTATTTTTGGGTGATAATCTATTATCTTGGTCATCTAAACGACAGCACACTCTTTCTCGATCTAGTGCTGAAGCTGAATATCGGGGTGTAGCTAATGTTGTTGCCGAGACAGCCTGGATTCGTAATTTACTTCGAGAGCTCCACTGCCCCTTATCTTCTGCTACATTAGTATATTGTGACAACGTGAGTGCTATCTATATGTCTGCTAACCCGGTACAACATGAGCATACCAAGCACATTGAGATCGACATCCATTTCGTTCGTGACATGGTTACTGCTGGCACAGTGCGCGTTCTTCATGTTCCATCTCGTTATCAGTATGCGGATATTTTTACCAAGGGTCTTCCCTCCGTCTTGTTTGAAGATTTTCGGTCCAGTCTGAGCGTTCGGCCTCCTCCCGCTCGAACTGCGGGGGCGTATTAGAAGACATTTTATCATATTATATTTTGGCCCATATTGTTTAGGCCCATGTTCTAGAATTATTTGTTTGTATCTTTATATTTGGCTGAAAGATTGAATGAAAATCAGGGAATCAAAATAAACTTCCAATATTTGACACATGTCATGCGTTTTATGGATTGGATTTTCATATTTAGCCTACGGACAAGGCCTATATATCGATTAGTAAAGTTTTTTTAATTTCAAAAAGAAAGTATATTTTTTAATAAAATGATTCATAATTTAATCTTTTCTATATTTATGTTTTTTTTATTTAGTACAAGTTTTTAAAAAAACTGATGACAAAAAAGGTATAGAATTATAATTGTCAAATTTATGAAAAAAAAATAGGTAATAAATAAAACTCTAGTAGTTAAATTTTAAATAAATTAAAAAGTGTTAAGTGAAAATTATAATTTTTTATATTTTTTTCAATAATTTTAAAAAATTAACAAATTCTCCTTACAATTTAAACCTAATAATATCACAATTACAAAACATTAACATGAAGACTTTTATGTATTAAACGGGTTTTGTTAACAGCAGCCCTATGGGTTTTTATAACATACCGTAATTAAAAATTAACATTTAATTAATTAACAAAACATTTTCCATGTTTAAATAACATAATTGGAAATTCAACATTTAATTATGATAAATCATTCAGTGTTTAACTACACTTTCTATGTTTAACATGTATAAATATAGAAATAATAAGTTCATTGAATGCTATTTTATACAAATGGTATGTCTAAAAACCCATATGACTACTATTAGCAAAACCCTAAACAAAAATATAAAATTAAATTTGATTTATTTGATAAACTCGTGCTTATGAGACTCGTAACTAGTTTTATTAGATAGAAATCAAATCCAAAAACATAATTATTTTGGCAAGTCATTTATTATATAATACGTTAGAAATTATCAAGGTTTTTAAGATCGTAATACTATTTTGGATTCGTTTTTATAAGATTGAGATTGTAAAGTTGAATCGCAAACTTAAAATCCTACTATGGTTTTATTTTCTCAATATTGTATAATTATACGAATCTACAAATTACTTTATATCATCGATACATAGTTGTATTAGTCTTTAATGCGAATGCTATCTTAAAGACTTAAATTATGATCTTGAAATTTTTAAAAGAATTAACATTTTGTAGTTTCAATTCTATAAACCATAATTCATAATTTAGGAGCTTTTAGTTTGTGTTTCATGATAAGTAAGATTAGATCGGATTATATCTTAAGATCCTAATATTATGATCACGATCTTATATAATCTTAAACTTGCAACATCCTATTTAGAATTGAGATCATTTTTATTTCCTACTGTAATATTGTAGGATTAGGATCGAAATTTTAACAAAATAAAATTATCTCCGTATTAAAACTTGAATTAAGAGCAATTGTTTGTGTATTTAATATTGTATTTAACTTACCACAATAAGATGATCATCCTTCGCATATAGTGGTAGTACTTGTTCCAAGAAGTTGGGATTCTTCACTCTACCTAAAACCACACGATTAGTTAATTAATCCCCACAAACAACATAAACTCAAAAGTTTTAAGCCAAACGATAGATTACAAATTACCTTCTGGGGTATTAAACATGTTTGGAATATTGATAACATCTTTAACATCAACATGACCTTTTTTGAATTCTTCCTCAGTCCTATCACAAATAATTTACTCCACAAAGTTAAATAAAAGCCTATCAAAACTAAAAAATTATCAAACTAGTTATACAAACATAAGTACCTACAGTCTAGGTAACGGTAATCACCGTTACCTAGAAGATCATTAGCTTTTAGAACATCGATGGTGATGACCTCATGCGATTCCGAGCTGCATGACGAAATCACATGAAACAAAAGAAGTAGAAATAGCTTAATCATGTCGTGAAACAGTGAAATTAAACTTATGTGTTTAGTTATACCTGGATTTGGTGTTCATGATGAGAAACAATGAAAAATGTTCCACGAGTTTAATGAGCAAAGATAAAGTTCACGATTAGGTAGCAAAATGACTCCCATATAATATGAGGCCCGTCATCATGAATAAGATAGATTGTGATTGGTTTGGCTCCACAAAGTTGTGTGCACATTTTAACGTCTTATGAATATCACATATTAGTTTTCTTTTGGAGTGGAACCGATGTTTTAAAATCCGGTTTTTTAACTGATCTGATCGAGTCATTTGGTTACGGTTCAACCGGTTCAATTAGCGGTTTAACTGGGTTTTTCAATATAACCAGTGTCCGATCATTCGAATGGGTCACGGTTCAGCCGGTTCAACCGGCCGGATTCGTTCTTTGACGATTTTTATTAGCTAATTGAACCGACTGTGACTCCGATTTTCTGTTTCCAGTCGAACCTCATCAGAATATATACGATCTTGTAGATATATACTCCTATTATTTTAATTGTTGTACAATATTAATATATAATAGTATTTCTAAATAATGTGGTGTATTAATGATTTTTTAAATATGTATTAATTAGTTTTAATATGAGTATTAATTTATGTATTAATTAGTTTAAATATTATGTATTATTTTGTTTTAATAGTGAGTATTAAGTTATATATTAATTAGTTTTGATAATGAGTATTAAATTATGTATGAATCAGTTTCTAATTTTATTTATATATTTATATATTATGCATATATTATTTTAAATTGATTTTATAACATTTTTAAAAATAGAATGTGTTTTCTTTTAATATATAGTATTAAATGTAATGTGTTATATTAAATAAAATCAATTGCCTATTGCATTGTTATTATTTCTATTTTTTATTTTGAAGGTATGTTGATTTGTACTGAAGCATTATAAAGAGTAAGTTAATTTTCTAACATTTCTAGAAATAGAAGTGATTTTATTTTAATATATAGTACAAATAACATATTGCATTTCCTCTTTTCAAAATTTTAAGTATTACAACTTACAAGGTTTTGGTACAAACCTTTACAACACAAAAAATTCATAAATTTATTTCTATATTAATTAATGGGCAATACAAATTAAATGACAAAATTAATACAAATTAATATGCAACATTTACAAATGATTATTGTTATAAATTCAAATTTTTTAGATACAATTATTTAAATTGTTTGCTAATGTAAGTTTAATATCAAACTTCGGTGTTTGATTTTGAATCATTTTTTTATAAATTTGCATTTTCGAAGACATATATCGTCTATGTATGTATTTAGTACAAATTTAGTGAAATACTTATCATTTTCTTAATTAATTCGATTAAATCATACACATCAAAGTAGGATGATTTTAAAGTCATTATGATGTATGAAAACATGTAAACATATAAATCAAGAAGATTTTATATATTTATATGTTATATAATGTTGCGATGTTATATAAATTTGCAAATATCTTTCACCATCAATCATCACAATAATATGAAATGGTTTAATATTGCTCAAAGTTATTTAAACTTAAAGCTATCACCATTATCTATAAATATAACTATAAAACATTGCGCTTGCAGGATTTTAGTTTTAGGGTACCCGCAACAGCAACACGCGGATACCCTGCTGTATTTATAAATAAAATTTTGCACTATAAGAGGTATAATATTCATGTAGTAAAGGGCATATATTTTTATTAAAATAAATAGAATTGAAATGATTTAATTAAGAGAATAACAAATAGTTGAAATAAATAAAAGTAGTAAAGATAAAGTGATGAGGCTCGTGTTTAATACGATTCACTTAAAATAAATTCTTCATTTGTTCCCATGGTACAACGTTGCCTGAATGATCACAGAAGACTTCTCTGTTTCTGATCAAAAAGACTGATGAAATATTGAGGTAGTGGAGCTACGTTTTTAATTTCTTTTTCTATAATTGAATGAGGAGAGTTAATTTTGTTGTTAATTCATGCTTGGTCAATACGACAAAATATTTGCTTCTAAAATAAACTGACATGCACATCAGTTAAAAGAAATACACGATTTGCATATATATTATATACACAATATATTATGTTATGACTTATTCAAAAAGTCTAAATCTATTCCTTAAATAGATTTACATAGTATTTTGGAAACCAAACTCGAATTCGGCAGCAAACGATAACGCACAGACGAACTTTCGGAGCTGCATTCGTGTTCGCAAGTCGTGTGGGCTCAAACAAGTTCAAAAGCATCGAACTCATTTTGGCCCAGAAATCCCGAGACATGATATCTCATTCATATTAACTCCATATTTGACATACTTTAGCTTGCTGCGAAGATCTTTCCGAGGAGAACGCAAACATACTAACTACTACAAATATATATATAACATATGCATATATTAAATTATGTAAAAAAATATGCAAAAAACTATTTCGCAATTCCAACTATCCCCCACATGGATGGAGATCGGTCGAAAACACACAAAAGTTTCGGCAAAATTTCCGCGGTTAAGTCCTGCAAATGATAAGTAGGTGTGACCCTTTGAACCTTCCCCTATAAAATTCACTTAGTCTCCTTGATCCGAGTAGACGCGATATATTTGAACTCAACCTCTGTTTACGTAGAGGACAATACATACTCACACAAGACTCTTCCGGACCTTGTCAAGTCCTCATAGTCGTGCTCGTTATGGTCATGAACACTAGCCTAGTTCTTCAAGAGCTTTTAGAAATTGTGCACCCCAATTTCCTTTGAAGCGGCCACACTTCTCTCTCACATAGGTGATTCCATCTTGAATCATTATGCTTTATGATTTCATCTTGAATAATTAAGCCATATGTTTAACCTCTCAACAAGTCACATTATTATAGGAATGGACAAGGAAATTTACTAAAGTAAGTAAGTCCCCTACATTGACCCGACTTCCTGACTTCCCCCACATTTCTATGATTAGGTTTTCCTATTGAATCCAGATCTTGGGATCTCCAATCAACTGGGTTGGGTTTTCCTTCATAGAAACTCAATCCATTAAGGGCTTTAGTTTCATTCCTTTAGACGACTTACTAACTAACTCTCTGCTTAAGCCTTTCGTAAGCGGATCACCAGTGTTATCCTTTGACTTCACATAGTCAATTGAGATAACTCTTGTTGATAGTAGTTGTCGTACCAAATTACGTCGACGACGAATATGTCTAGACTTTCCATTATACATTTTTTATGAGCTCTGCCAATTGCCGACTGACTATCTCATTATATACTAATGACCGTTACCGGTTTAGGCTACCTGGGTATGTCCTTTACGAATTGACGTAGCCATTCCGCCTCTTCTCCGCTTTTATCTGACGCGATAAATTCTGATTCCACTGTGGACTTAGCTATTACAGTTTGCATGGAAGACTTCCAAGATATAGCGACCCCTACTAGTGGAAACACATATCCACTAGTTGTCTAGAATCCTTTATGTTAGATATCCAATTCGCATCACTGTATCCTTCGAAAACATTTGGATATCTAGCATAGTTCAGTCTATAATCACGACTGTATCTCAAATAATGAAGTACCCTAGTCATAGCTTTCCAATGTACATCACTTGGTGTTGAATCAACATTTACTGTCCCTAAAGCAACTCTAGGATTTGAACATAAAATCCCCTAAGTGTTAAGTGTTAAGCAAAAATGTGGTTCTGCTTAAAGAAGCCCAGAGGAATGAAGATTCCTACTGAAGAAATTCTAGCTTAATACAACTCAGCTATGACTCTTCTAGAGTACTTTGAAGATAAGAAGTCTTCACTTCAGTAAGTAGGTGGTCCAGTTGCTGAAGACAAGTCCATAAGAAGAGTTTCAGTTCATTATGGTTTGACAATGCTATTATGAACGATTTCAATCTACTATTAGATGCTAAAGATACTTCCGTCATCCTGAAGGTTTACAAATGTGGGAAAATATCTGCTTTAAGTCAAACGATAAAGCAGATCTCAATGAGAATAAGGTTGCTTGTAAAATTACATATAAGTACAAGCTTTGTTCTCTGTCCTACTTTATAGATACAACTAAGTACTGTTTATCACGTGGTACATTCAACCACCCATTGGATAAACAATACGTATAAAGTAGTTCCATTTGTAAACCCACATATGTTGCGTATAAAAGGAACATATTTGGAAGTGAATAACTCATCTCTTGTAATAGAAAGTTTGAACACTTCCAAGAGCTCCTTCACTCCCAACATCAACCTAACCATCTTGCTGATGAACGTTAGGGTTGAGACTTAAACTCATAACCTTGGTTTGTAGTTTAAGTAGAGGAGATCACCTACATATTGTCATTCAACCACTTTGCTATTTCGCAAGCAAAGTGTGTCGTAGATTATTTATTAAGTTTTTAATAAATATCTATACGCTAAAAAGTATTTTGGTATTGTTGTTTTTACTTATTTGTATTGTTATTACTTTGTTAAAACAACTCAATTGAATCCATGATACGAGATAATACTTAAGGTTGATAAGTATTATCAAGTTAAAAGGGACCAACAAGTGGTATTAGAGACAGTTTGATTTATAAAACCTTTTGTTAATGCAATGATGCCTAAAAACGTTACTTGCGTTTTTCGGTCTCGCTTTGTTTTGATTACGACAATATGTAAAAACAAGCATTTACGAAAACAACGAAAAACGAATTCTTGAGTTCAAGTATTTTTCATTTCAATCATTATCACTTAAGGTATGTACAAACAAGTACTCATCCTAATTAAGTGATCAAGGATTTAATCTTTTCTTAAAACTCACTTTTTATTAAGTGTGACAAGTTTTTATTAAACTTTATTTTTAAGAAAATGTTTTATTAAATTAAATATTTGAAAATTTGAAAATGGCATATTCTATCTTGGTTTGGAATATCCTTTCAGGATATTTTAATCACCATATTCAAACCATACCACTAAAAGACAAAAAGGAGCGGAGTCTACTTGGGCGATTCCTTAAGTGGCTATGCGGTTCCTTATCGATAAGGAACCGCGGGCTGCTATAAAGAACTGCGGGCTGCTATAAAGAACCGCGGGCAGATATAGCCGTTGGAGCCTTGTCTTATAAATAGTGGACCATTCTTAGATTTTCTCTTCACCTCTTTTGCACATATAATTCCTGATTCTTTTATACTTCTAAAATCACTCAAATCCTTGGTCATTTGGTTGATTACTACTTGTTTAGAAGTAAATCTTTCTTCTCCCATCTCTTCCTCTCCAAGTGAAAAGAGAAGAACACTCTCATTCTTAAAGTGTTGTGTCTACCTTAAAGATCCATTGAAGATCAAATCTTATTTATTCATTGTTGTGTCATGGTTGTGTAGATCCAAGTAGTTGTGTCTATTTGGAAGTTGTGTATGTATTAAGGTTAATATTTGGTCCTTAAAGTATATTGGTGTAGATTGGTCCTAGCTAAGATTAGGGCGAGACTTTTAGCTTAGAGTCGGAAATTGGATAAGCAACGTGGTGTACGGTTTCTCCACCTTAAGGAGCTTGTTGATTAGTGAACTCTCGAGTAAGGAGTACTCAAGGATTGGAGTAGGGATGGGGAGTGAGCTTCGTTGCCGAACCACTATAAATCCTTGGTGTTTGGTTTGATCTTTCTTTCCCTTATCTCTTTACATTCATGATTCTTTATACTTGTGATTATTAGTTTAGTTGCACTATACCTTGTTAATATTGTGTATAAGAAGGTTTCACATAATCACTCAAGTCTAAGTTTTTGAAAAGGATTTTTGAAAACCGTCTTTTGACAAGTAAATTTTAAGAAACTATTTACCCCCCCCCCCCCCCTTCTAGTTTCTACAATTGGTACCAGAGCGTGATTGCTCAAGCCTTTTTAAATATATTGTATTTTAAAACTTTAATCGATCTGTAGATTCCAACAAGTACCTAGAAGGGCAATCTATACAAAGACCACCTCTTTTTGAATCTAATAGTTTTATTTATTGGAAAAATAGATTTGAGACTTATGTGAAATCAAAAGATTTAGATCTTTGGCAGGTTATTACCCATGGTGATTTTTTGCCTTATCAATATAATGAAGCTTCTAAAAGCAAAGAGATAGTCACTTTTGACAAAGCTAATGATGACACTAAAAGGAAACTTGCTCAAAATAATGAGGCTAAAATGATGATTTATAATGCTTTACCAAAGAAAGAGTACGAAAGGATTTTTATGTGTGAAACCGCTAAAGATATTTGGAACACTCTTTTAGTAACCCACCAAGGTAATATCCAAGTCATGAAAGTAAAATCGATCTTGTTTTTCAACAATATGAACATTTTGTCATTTTAGAAGATGAAACTATTGGTAGTGCATTTGCTAGATTTAACACTATTATTACTAGTCTAAAAGCACTTGATGAAGGTTTTTCTAGCAAGAACAATGTTAGGAAGTTTCTTAGGGCGTTGCATCCAAAATGGAGAGCCAAAGTCACGATGATTGAAGAATCAAAGGATCTCACCACATTATCACTCGATGAACTCATTGGCAACTTGAAAGTTCATGAGATGATAATTTTGAAGGACTCGGAAATGGTGAAAACTAAGAGTGAAAGAAAGTCTCTAGCACTTAAAGCCAAGAAGGCGCAAAGTGACCATTAAAGCTCCTCGGATAGTGATGATGAGGAATATACCATGACGGTTAGAGACTTCAAGAAGTTCTTCAAGAGACGAGGTCAACACGTGAGGCAACCAAGCAACGACATGAAATCATTCTCAAAAAACCGATTTACCAAGGATGATAAAGGTGATAGGAAATGCTTTAGATGTGGTGATCCGAATCATTTCATCGGTGATTGTCCTAAGCCTTCATGCAACAAGAACCACACGACATTCGTTGGAGGTTCATGGAGCGATAGCAGTGAAGATGTTGATGACAAACCCAAATATTAGAAATGTCTTATGGCTCACACTTCTAAAGAGGTAGATTCCGAAACCGATTATTATAGCAATAATAGTTCTTCTCAAGATGATATTGAATTAGAAGGCTCATATAATAACTTATACAAACTTAGCCTTAAATTCATTAAAAAGAACAAAGTGCTAAAATCAACTAGAACTAAGCTTGAAAATGAGATTAGTGAGCTAAGAGAGAAATTAGCTAAGCTTGAGAAAAACAAAGAAATTGATTTAGGTTGTCTAAAATGTGAAAACCTTAGACAAGAGAATGAAGATCTCAAGAGTACCTCCATTAAATTGGAAAAATTCATGAAAGGCACTAGTGCTCTTGATGATATGTTAAACAAACAAATTCATTATAAAGAAAGACTTGGCTTGGGATATAAATCTAATAAAGAATCTACTAGTGAACCTAAACAAGTTAGGTTTTCAGAAAAACGAACCTATGTACGTGGTACGCCAGTATATGGCGCGGTTCCCTACTGCTATGGAACCGCGGGTACTGATAACGAACCACGAACAGAAGATGGTTTTTATAAAAATCCTGAACTTTCTGAAAAGTCTATTTTAGGTAAAGGGCCAAAACATATTCTTATTAACAAGGTCAAAGTACCTATTCTTGAAAAGCATAATTTAGATAAATTCTATAAGCCTTTGAGTAAACCTCTAATGGGAACTAGAAACTTATCTAGACAAACATCTACTCCTCCAAGAGTACGAAATGTCTAACACCTCACTTGGATAAGTGGACCTTTACGTGTATTTATGGCGTGTCATCAAAGCATAAGGTAAATGTACTAAAACATTAACTGACCATAACGGAAATACCGGAATCAAACATCAGTAATCCAACATAAGCTCAAAACATGAAAAGTAAAATACTGAAAGAATGGACTGAACAATGTCCAACATGCAATATAAACATGAAGTGCATAAAGTAAAGAAGTCTGGATTGCTTCCATCCAATGCACATGCTCTCAAAATCTTAAGAGTGTCCTGGTGTACCTTCCATTAGAACATGAAAGAACTACAGCTGAGCATAACGCTCAGTGAACGGATATAATGCCTGATAAGAATATACTGAACTTGAAATAATTAATAATTACTGAAGCTGAAAGACTGATATGCGGAGTGTCATGAAAACTGTAGAAAATATGATAAGTCTGATTTATAAATAATAAAACTGAACTGTTATCTGTTAAATCTGAAAACATGCATTTACTGTATTTTAATTGCCAAGAGCTTATATAGGTCGAGTGCTGTAACAACTGTTGCATGAATAACTGGAGGGGTGACCTCGTGATGCTGTAGATGGGTGACCTCTAATTACTGTGTTGGGTAGAGGGATCAGCTCCAATATGAAGGATGTAGAGCACACACCACATTCACCTGATAACTGTAAACTGATAAGCCTAGGATGCATCCATACGCCCCACTAATAATACTAATAAAATGGCCAAGCTGAACTGAGTGGAACGCTGCAGGATATCACTCTTCCGCAGGTGAGTCATGACACCGGTGCCTCAAGTTTCATGGTTACGGTACCTCCGTAACTAGTACTACTAACTGGTCATGCTTGTATATAAGGCTCAGACAATTTAACTTAATTATAAAACTGATTTCTGATAATTCTTATAACATATAATTGGGGAAAACAATTGGCTGCTGACGGGAAATCCTAATCATGCATAGAAAGGAAGTCCTTACTGAAAGGACGGAAAATCCATACCGCTTGTCCAGTAACTGACTGAAGGAGACTGAACGAACGCTACTCGGGCTTCACGGAAGCTACAATAATAATTGACGCGAATAAGTTATCTGATCTTTATTTAATTTACTGATCTAATCAACTTCTCATTTATTTATTTATTTCTGAACTTCTTTACGTATATTAACTGATAAATCTGATCTTTCTTATAACTCTTTTTAATGTATTATCGATGTACTATTAATCATGGTACAAACGTATTCTGACGTGATATTAATACTATAATCTGTAACCCTGCTAAAAATAGAAATTTCCCTAAATTAGAAAGTTTTCAAAATCGTTTATAATTTCTATAATAAAATTATACCCTTTTAAATATTATAAAACTATTTTAATTTAACTCATTTAAATATACAATTAAAACATTTATAAAAGTAAGTAATAAAAGGTATAATTTAAAATCTTCATTTTTAATGTTTAAACTATATCCCGAGCCTACCGAGATACCCCTTCTCGGTCGCACTAAAACAATTAAACAATATATATATAATCTGCCTATATGAATTAACGACAGAAAAACTGTCACTAAAAACTGTAATTCAAAAGCTGAGTATCTAAAAACTGTCATTAAATGAATCTGTGACAGAAATTAGCGTCGCTAATCTGTCGCTAATTTCAGAACTAAAACCCTTTTATTTTCTGTTTAAAAAGTTCTCACTGCTCTTTATATTCTTCCCACTGTTTCCATATGATTTCCCACTGTTCGTCACAGTCCCAAACACCCCTTTATCAGCCTTACAGCCGAGTGGTTTTTTTGAAGCTTTTGGGTCGAAAACACAGCCCTAGCCGCCCCTGTGTGGGTCACGGCTGGGCAGGGCTGGGGTCATCGAGACCTTAGGGTCTCGGTTCATATAAACCAAATACACCCCTATCTCACAGTCTAAACAAACACACCCCTTTGGGTCTTTCTGCCCTCGGTCGACCACAACCAACACCACCGAGACTCTTTGAGTCTCGGCTAGGCAAAATCCCCACGCCATCTTGATTAATATATAACCTTTCCTACTGATTTGTTCATAAACACGAAGATGAAGATGAAACGTGATAAAACTAAAAATAGAAACGAAAAGTGATTACCGTTACGATGTTTAATAAAGATGGGTGATTACACACGGATTGATAAGGAATAATCGGACCCGAACTCCCTTGTTTTCTTCCTATTGCCGGCGGCTCCTAGAACCCTAAACACTTCTCTCTCTTTTTTTGTCTGAATATAACCAAAAGGGGTGAACTCCGTGTTTTATTCTTTCTTTCTCCAAAACCGGGCCTAAAGCCCATTTAAACTTTCCTTTCTTTTTTCTTTACAAATCGCCCCTTCTCTAAACTTTATGCAATTTTTTTTATATTCTCATTTGATTTCTGCGTTTTATTTCCGTATGCTAAATAATACAATTATAGTTTATTTAAAATCTAAAACTGCGTATTTAATATTATCATTTTAAATACGGGTTTTACAATTCTTCCCCTCTAAAAAGAATAATTCGTCCCCGAATTAAAGATACGACCGTACTGGGTTTTACAATTCTCCCTCTCTAAAAAAATAATTCGTCCTCGAATTTAGGGTACTTTTAAACTAAGGAATTTTATCTAAACTGAGCGGCATATGGACTGAAAGAACAAGAAAGCTGAAAACATATCAGCTGAGAGACGTATAACTGAAAGACAATTAAGCTGAAGGATAATTCGTCTTCCATTAAGACATAATGTTGTTGATAGGTATAAACATGACATGACTGAAGTGATCATGTAACGTGACATGGATGAAGAGAACATGGAACGTGACATGACTGAAAGGACTTAACGAGATTTATTAAAGAAAAAGGGATGAGAGGTCCGGATGGTCTCCTCCGTTTCGAGTGGCTTCCCGCTCAAAACGATTCCTTAGAAGGTCTAAGCATAATAACAATCTTGGTCCTGATGACCATGTCCTGATGATGCTGAATAGTTTCTGGTTCCATACTAAAGATGGATTTTCTGAATCTGATAGAATGAACAAGCTATAGCATGTTGTATACATGAAACGGTACGTACAATTATCCTGAAAAGATAACATATATATTTCGGGGCAAACTGTTAAAAGCATATAAGGACGAACTACGTGAACAATTGTGAATATGGTACGTGAGCAATTGTGAACGTGGTTCGCGATCATCTGATGAATGTTGGTATGGAATATATCGTGAACGTGATATGTGAAACATACTGTGAACGTGATACTAGACATATCATGGACGTATGCTGATTGAGAAAGGAATGCCAAATGGTACAGACTGAGACGTAAAACGTCTGCCTGGATATGGAAAAGCTGTTCTAATTCTTGAGTCTGTTTTCTCAAGCTTTCTGTAACCGTATTCGGTAATAAATTGTGAAACGCGTATCGCGAGATGGAACATGAACCTAGACGTGAACAACGTTATGAATGCCAACGTGAGCTTAAATCATGAGGTAGCACAAAACATGAACTGAAACACCATCTTACTGTGAATGAGACATAAACGTGAAAGTGAAAATAAACGTGGACGTGAACATGAGCGTGAGCGAAATTCGCGAATGTGAAAGTTCTATCTAACATGATTGTTGATGGGATACCGTGAAATCGTACGATTTATTGCTGAAATTCCTGTAGATTTGCTACTGCGTACTCATTTCGGATGAAAGAAAACGTGTAGGCTGAGTGAACTGGTCGACAATGACTTAGATAGTACCATACTTCTTCTGAGTCTGTGGAAATTTGATAACAATTATATGGGAAACTTATCTCATTCCTGTTCAGAGATTTCTAATGGTTGTAATAACTCTCTAGCATGACGGCGTTCTATCTTGAACCTGTGGTATGTCAGGCATCTAGATATGAACATAGATGTATCCGTGTTTTATATTGCTTCTATCAAAATTCTGTCCGAGATTATGGTACATTCTGGTGGAATCTGGGTGAATAGTCATGAAAGAACTACGAGTCTCGGTAAATTAGATCTATCTTCACGTAGGATCTTATGGAATACAAAATTTTAGTGTAGGTCCTTTCCTTTATACGTAAGCTTAGTCATGAAAAGCTAATCGTGGGAACTGTCAGCACTTCTGCGGTAGTAGTCAGCTGAGTTCTAGAAAATTTGTACTTTAATTATGGGCGTCGGTCTTGACCATCTGGTGATGGCCTTCACCTTCGCAGGATTGTCTAAAATTTCTTTCTGCTGAAATAACGTGGCTCAGAAATGCCACCTTGTTCAACTAGAAATCACATCCGGAAAGCTGCGTATATAATTTTCTCCTATCGGAGAATTTGCATGATCGTGAGAAGACGATTCTCGTGTTCTTCTCTAGAGTTTCGCATTTCAGGATGTTATAAATGAGTATACTGACGATTTTGTCTGAGAACTCATGGAAATTTTTTATTCCTAAACCTCATATAGTTGGAGTATTTGGGAGCTCAGATTTATAAATCAGAATTTTGAGTGATCACATCGTGTGCAAAAGCAGTCTTGTGAACATCATGTTCTTACTCTCACCACTGATGGTTGCCTGATCGTGAATTGTTCTGAAAAATGTTTAAGACATCGTAGTAGATCAATGAAATTTCTATACGTGGAATGAATGTCGACAAAATGGTGATCCGGTAAGTTTTCTGGTGGTCGATATATGATCTTATGTTACCAGTCTTCTGTCTGATAGATAGGAACGGTACACTCCTGGTGGTGCGCTAGGGCGAATAAAACCTTGTTTCGATAACTCTTGCAGCAAATGCTGCAGCTCTTTTAACTCAGCTGAAATCCTGCGATAAAGAGTTTTGAAAATAGGTTCTGTTCTTGAGACAAGCTCGATGTTAAATTATGTCCCGTGGTTAGGAAGGAATTTCTGTAAAATCTTCTGTAATGACAGCTGAAAACTTTAGGATATTCTGTTGATCATGAATTTAAGGAATTTCAGAAGTGAATTTATACGGGTAGGTAAAAAGTCTTCGTAGCTATGGACTGATAAGCCACGTGTTTATAAGGCAGAAATAATTTGTACTGATTTTTCTGGCAGAAAGTATAATAATATATTTGGAATTTAGTAAGACGGATCTCGTCGTTAACTGAAAGGAAAACCTTAATAAGTATGGGTGATACTGTGGATTCCTTTCGGCTGGGAGGTAGGTAAAGACCTGATTACATAAAGTTGACATAGGAACATGTGAAGTAAACCTTGCGACTTTTCACTGAATGTGTTCGTCTGTAACCTCACAGAATGAATACTGCGTGTTTAATCTGAATAATACTCTAGTGGTGGTGACTGAATTTTAATGATTTCATTCATGCGTGGTATAATAGAACGGGTATAACCCTTTCTGAAGGGTACCCTGAATTACTGAAGGCATGGTTTAGAACATACTGAAGTTATGAGTTTCTGACTCGTATTTGAGAAAAGATTCGTATGACGTGTATCGTAACTGGTGTCCCGAAAGGTGTCTTCTGAAAGGATACTCGAGACCTATGTCTTGACTGATGTCTTGACAGGTGTTTTAGTAAGTGAATCTGAACAAGGCCGAAATTTTTTGGTAACTTCCAGGATTGGCAGACCGGTTAGACTACTGACCTCTGTATTTCTGGTCACGTCCGTTCCGGAGTTTCGATGGTTACTGATTGATTAATTATAAGCACGATGGTTTTCATTACCGCTTTTTTTGTCAGTTTCAAGACGGTCATTTTTACGACCGTGATTCCTGTAGCTATTCTGCTGAGTGGCCGGCTGGGTTCCGGTTCGCACTCTTCTGAATGAAAGGTTAGTTGAGTGAAGTGTGACATCTAGCTAAGAAAGTGAAAGCATGGAATGGAATGGTATTGTCTGATGGTTGAACTTTAATCTTGTTAGGAATTTCAATTTATAGTTTTCGTCCTTTTTCTAAAGAGTCTTCATAGTATAAACATCATCAACAACTTGAGGAATTTCCAAAGTATTAGCCGCATCAGCAGTCGTGAGGTCTTCAAAGTGTTAGCAGCATCAGTATCTAGTAAAATCTTCAACTCACGAGCAACATTAGCATCTGGTAGAATATCGACAAGTGGAAATTCCTGAGATGATTGAGGATCGATTAGCAATATCCATGTAGTAGGGTACATGGAGTACACCTGAAATACTGTATGCGAAGTGCATGATGAATATTGTTCATCTAGTACCGCTGAAGGTTTGCTGATATGATCGATACTGGTGTCAACCGTCTGACATGGTCAACGGGAGATAATTTGATTTTAAATGGTAGTAAACTGAACTGAAATGAGTAACATGATAGCCTGGTAATTCCTGCGTGGACTTAAAGCTGGTTGTGTAGACTTTCGAGAATATGAATAAACAGAATTTCAACAATGGCCAGCATGAAGAAATGGCTGATGAAGATCAAACATGATTATTATGAAAACAAGATTTTTACTGTAACCCCTTCTGTATCTTAGCTTGAAAACATCATCACCTTGATGAAAACATAATCCTCATAAGGAGACATGAACTTAGTCAGCATGAAAACGACATTCACGTAAGAGTATAAACTTGACTTATACAAATAACATAGAAGAATAATCAACTGAGGTTTAACATCAACTGATGTGGATAGTTATGGTTTAATCCACAGTATTCATAGTAGGAAGCATGTGACTAAGTATGGGCGATTTTGTTTCGATCCATACTTGTCAAAATTTTCTAAGAACTATCATGTATAGAAATGTGCAATCTGAGACTAAATGTGGTTGGTTGTAGCCCAATTCATATTTGTCAAGATTTTATGAAACGTCATGATATGACAAAGGTGAACAACTATGGATCAGTTCACAAAACAACATTCGACTGAAAAGCATGAAATTTGATCTGAACATTGGTGAACGTATATGGGCTGGTTCACCAAGTGATACTCGACTGAAAACATGAATCTGACATGAGTAAGGATGAACGCATATGTTCAGTTCATCTATACAAAAATCTGAACGGAAAGGGTGAACGCCTATATGGTCAGTTCACCAAAACGAGAATTCGCTAAAAAGCGCATGCGACAAAATATGGCCAGTCCTGTACCAACCTTTTACTTAGTCAAAACTTTAAGAAAACTGACTGGTAACTGAAGGAAACTGACTGATAAATGCATGGGAAACAATGAAAGATAACAACACCAAAATCTAGGAAGTTTCCCGGTGACTACTCACTAGTCACATGTCAAGTTTTAGAGCCTACAGGTCGAACCTTGCGCTCTGATACCATAATTGTAACACCCCACTTGGATAAGTGGACCGTTACGTGTATTTATGGCATGTCATCAAAGCATAAGGTAAATGTCCTAAAACATTAACTGACCATAAAGGAAATACCGGATTCAAACATTGGTAATCCAACATAAGCTCAAAACATGAAAAGTAAAATACTGAAAGAATGGACTGAACAATGTCCAACAGGCAATATAAACATGAAGTGCATAAAGTAAAGAAGTCTGGATTGCTTCCATTCAATGCACATGCTCTCAGAATCTTAAGAGTGTCCTAGTGTACCTGCCGTTAGAACATGAAAGAACTACGGCTGAGCATAACGCTCAGTGAACGGATATAATGCATGATAAGAATATATTGAACTTGAAATAATTAATAATTACTGAAGCTGAAAGACTGATATGCGGAGTGTGATGAAAACTTTAAAAAATCTGATAAGTCTGATTTATAAATAATAAAACTGAACTGTTATCTGTTAAATCTAAAAACATGCATTTACTGTATTTTAGTTGCCAAGAGCTTATATAGGTCATGTGCTGTAACAACTGTTGCATGAATAATTGGAGGGGTGACCTCGTCATGCTGTAGAGGGGTGACCTCTAATTACTGTGCTAGGTGGAGGGATCAACTCCAATGTGAAGGATGTAGAGCACACACCACATTCACCTGATAACTATAAACTGATAAGCCTAGGATACATCCATACGCCCCACTAATAATATTGATAAAATGGCCAAGCTGAACTGAGTGGAACGTTGCGGGATATCACCCTCCCGCAGGTGAGTCATGACACCGGTGCCTCAAGTGTCATGGTTACGGTACCTCCGTAACTAGTACTAATGACTGGTCATGCTTGTATATAAGGCTCAGGCAATTTAACTTACTTATAAAACTGATTTCTGATAATTCTTATAACATATAATTGGGAAAAAGAATTGGCTGCAGACGGGGAAATCCTAATCATGCATAGAAAGGAAGTCCTTACTGAAAGAACGGAAAATCCGTACCGCTTGTCCAGTAACTGACTGAAGGAAGACTGAACGAACACTACTCGGGCTTCAAGGAAGCTACAATAATAATAGACGCGAATGAGTTATCTGATCTTTATTTAATTTACTGATCTTATCGGCTTCTCATTTATTTATTTATTTCTGAACTTCTTTACATATATTAACTGATAAATCTGATCTTTCTTATAATTCTTTTTAATGTATTATCGATCTACTATTAATTATGGTACAAACGTATTCTGACGTGATATTAATACTATAATCGGTAACCCTGCTAAAAATAGAAAGTTTCCTAATTAGAAAGTTTTCAAAATCATTTATAATTTCTATAATAAAATTATACCCTTTTAAATATTATAAAACTATTTTAATTTAACTCATTTAAATATACAATTAAAACATTTATAAAAGTAAATAATAAAAGGTATAATTTAAAATCTTCATTGTTAATGTTTAAACTATATCCCGAGCCTACCTAGATACCCCTTCTCGGTCGCACTAAAACAATTAAACAATATATATAAAATCTACCTATATGAATTAACGACAAAAAAACTGTCACTAAAAACTGTAACCAAAAGCTGAGTATCTAAAAACTGTCATTAAATGAATCTGCGACAGAAATTAACGTCGTTAATTTCAGAACTAAAACCTTTTTATTTACTATTTAAAAAGTTCTCACTTCTCTTTATATTCTTCCCATTGTTTCCATATGATTTCCCACTGTTCGTCACAGTCCCAAACACCCCTTTATCAGCCTTACAGCCGAGTGGTTTTTTTGAAGCTTTTGGGTCGAAAACACAGCCCTAGCCGCCCCTTTGTGGGTCACGGCTGGGCAGGGCTGGGGTCACCGAGACCTTAGGGTCTCGGTTCATATAAACCAAACACACCCCGATCTCACAGCCTAAACAAACACACCCCTTTGGGTCTTTCTGCCCTCGGTCGACCACAACCAACACCACTGAGACTCTTTGAGTCTCCGCTGGGCAAAATCCCCACGCCATCTTGATTAATATATAACCTTTCCTACTAATTTGTTCATAAACACGAAGATGAAGATGAAACGTGATAAAACTGAAAATAGAAACGAAAAGTGATTACCGTTACGATGTTTAATAAAGATGGATTATTACACACGGATTGATAAGGAATAATCGGACCCGAACCCCTTATTTTCTTCCTATTGCCGACGGCTCCTAGAACCCTAAACACTTCTCTCTCTCTTTTTTTCGTCTGAATATAACCAAAAGGGGTGAACCCCGTGTTTTACTTTTTCTTTCTCTGAAACCGGGCCTAAGCCCATTTAAACTTTCCTTTCTTTTTTTTACAAACCGCCCCTTCTATAAACTTTATGTAGTTTTCATTTTTTTTGTATATTCTCATTTGATTTCTGTGTTTTATTTTTGTATGCTAAATAATACAATTATAGTTTGTTTAAAATCTAAAACTGCGTATTTAATATTATCATTTTAAATACGGGTTTTACAAAATGAGTCAAAACCTAGAAGTAGAACACCTACACCTAAAAGGGACGATCAAGCTAAGTCACGACCTAGAAGTAAAACTCCAACATCTAGAAAAAATAACAATAATTCTAGATCAAGATCAAAGACGCCTAGGAGAAACAATGGACAACAAAATGGCCATATGAATTGGAACAATTTTCAACAACAGTACTTTTCCCCATGGGGAATGTCTCCTCCATTTATGCATCCCAACCAAATTCAAGGGATGTTTGGAACTAACAACTTTGGACCCATGAGATATTGGGGACCATATGTTTGATCTTGTGTGTTGTTACCTAGATATGCTTGGGAATCGATTTAGAGCCCGACGAGTGGATTAAGGATAATGGATTTTCTAAACACATGACGGGTAATCGAAGTTTGTTCTCGCACTACAAAGCATATGATGGAGGTAACGTTACATTCGCTAGTAATCGACGTGGTAATATCATTGGCAAAGGTACGGTTTCTCTTGACTCTATGACCACTGAAAATGTAGAGCACGTAGATAACTTAGGTTTTAACCTGCTAAGTATAGGTCAAATTTGTGACAATAAGTCTAAGGTCATCTTTTCAGAATATGACAGTGAAATCGTAAAATATGGAAAGGTCATTGGAAAAGGTGTTGGAAAGCATGGGCTTTATGTCATGAAGGTCAATAGGAAGTCAAATGACAACTTATGTCTAGCGACTTTAGATGATAGTTCTACTCTTTGGCATAGGAGATTAGGTCACGCTAATATGCGTTTAATTCAATCTTTAGTCTCTAAGGAGTTGGTAAGACATCTCCCCAAGATGAAGTTTGATAGTCACTTTTGTGATGCTTGTAAAGTTGGGAAGCAAGTTCACTCAAGTCACAAAGCCAATAATTTGGTTTCGACCTCTCGGTGCTTAGAGCTCCTACATATGGACCTCTTTGGACCTTCCGCCACACGGAGTTATGGAGGTAACCTTTATACCCTAGTCATAGTTGACTACTATTCTAGATTCACTTGGACTAGATTTTTGGCTTCTAAGAATGAGGCTTTCGATCATTTCTAAATCTTTAGTCGAAGAATCCAAAATCAACTAGGATGTTCAATTGTCTCCATTAGGACGGACCATGGTATAGAATTTGATAATGAAGTGCAATTTAGTGCCTTTTGTGAAGCTCATAGTATTACCCATAACTTCTCGGCTCCTCGCACTCCTCAATAAAAATAGGGTAGTTGAAAGGAAGAATAGGACCATCCAAGAGATGAGTAGGACGATGTTAAACGAGCAATCTTTGCCTCAAAATTTTGGTGCAATGCCGTGGACACAGCGACCTATATTCTCAACCGAATTCTTATTCGATCTTTCCTAGGAATGACCCCCTATGAGATTCTTAAAGGTAAGAAGCCCTCATTGGAATACTTTATGGTGTTTGAAAGCAAGTGCTTCATTCTCAACACCAAAGATTACCTTACTAAGTTCGACCCAAAGTCGTACGAAGTTATCTTTTTAGGTTATTCCCAAACTAGCAAAGCCTACATAGTCCTCAATAGAACCTCGGGTGTAATTGAAGAATCACTTAACGTGACATTTGATGAAACCCCTCCTTCATCTAATACATCACCTTTGGTAGATGATGACTTGGATGAAATAGACATAGTTAAAGCCAAAGAGGTTAGAAACATAGGAGTTGAAGACCTTAATGTTGAAAAGGGAGTAAACATTAAGGAGTCAAAGGATCATGCTCTCGATAACGTCATAGGCGAATTAAATCAAAGGACCCTAAGATCTCAAGTCCAAAATCAAAGTAACTTATTTTGTTTCGTCTCCTTGATTGAACTAAAGAATGTTAAAGAAGCTTTTATGGACGAGAGTTGGGTCATCGCCATGCAAGAAGAACTGAATCAAATCATTGCTAATGACGTTTGGGAACTTGTTCCTCCACCTAGAAGTTCGACCATTATAGGAACCAAATGGGTATATAGGAATTAGTTAGACGAGAATGGTGTTGTGTCTTGTAACAAGGCTAGACTTGTAGCTCAAGGCTATAATCAACAAGAAGGTATTGATTATGACGAGACATATGCACCCGTAGCAAGATTAGAATCCACTAGAATCCTTTTAGCCTACGCTTGTGCCTTAGACTTTAAGCTTCAACAAATGGATGTAAAGAGCGTGTTTCTTAACGGTTTGATCAATGAGGAGGTATATGTGGCTCAACCTCCCGGCTTCATTGATTTTGAGAAATCGGATCATGTTTACAAGCTTAAGAAAGATATTTATGGTCTTAAACAAGCACCCAAATCTTGGTATGATAGACTTAAAGCGTTTCTTTTAAAACATGAGTACACCATGGGGATGGTAGACAATACGCTCTTTACAAAAAAAGAAAGGTTCTCACATCATTATCATATAAATATATGTTGATGACATTATATTTGGTTCAACTTGTCAATCATTGTGTGATGAATTTGCCAAAATCATGCATGACGAGTTTGAAATGATTATGATGGGATAACTTAACTTCTTTTTAGGACTCTAAATTAAACAAATGGACGATGGTATTTTCTTTAATCAATCCAAGTATGTTAAAGAAATGCTAAAGAAATTTGGATAAGAAGACTCTAGACCGATGAAGACCCCTATGGCCTCGGATACTAAGCTCACTGTGGATGATGATTGTGAGTCGGTAGACAATACTAAATATAGAGGTATGATTGGTAGTTTGTTGTACCTAACGGCAAGTCGACCGGATATCATGTTTAGTGTTTGCCTCTGCGCTCGCTTACAAGAGGCTCCCAAAACCTCTCACCTTGAAGCGGTTAAGTGTATCTTTTGATACATTAAGGGCACTACACATTTAGGATTATGGTATCCTAAAGGGACCGGTGTAGAAACCATTGTCTACGCGGACTCGGTTCATGCGGGAGAGTATGTGGACTAGTGGAGTTCGTACCTTCATGGGTTGTTGTTTAACTTCTTGGTTCTCCAAGAAACAAACCGCTCTTGCTATATCCACCACGGAAGCCAAGTATGTGAGTGCCGGTAAAGCTTGTCAACAAGCTCTATGGATGAAGCAAGCGCTTGTTGATTATGGGATTTCTCTTGATGTTGTTCCCATTATGTGCGACAATAAGGGTAAAATAAACCTTAGCAAGAATCCCGTGAAATATTCGCGAACCAAGCACATAGAGATTCACCACCATTTCCTTAGGGATAATGTTCAAAAGGGTAACATTTCGATTGAGAATGTGCCCTCGGTAGAAAACTTAGCCGATAACTTCACTAAGCCACTTAAGAGGGAACCTTTTAATTACTTACGTCTAGGTCTAGGTTTAATGGAACATATTCCTTAATTGCGCATTTAATTAATCGAGTCTTTTTCTCTTTTGAGTCTGTTCTTTCTTTGAGTCATTGAGTCTTGCAAACTCTTTTTGGAAGACCTCTCTTCGCTTTTTCAAAATTCTCAAAGTTCTTTCGAAAATGGTCGAGAAATGTTTTTGCATTGTTAATTCAATCTAAAAACGTTTTTCATAGCTTCTTGCTATTAATATTGAGCTTACATAATTCATATGTATGTGTCTCTCAAGTATAGCAAGAACAAAAATGAACTATGGAGGATCACTGTGTCATGACTTATTTTCTAGTTCAACACACCTCCAACATCGATTTTCTTTAAAATCCATGTATTTTGGTCAAAACCTTGTTTGGTGAGTTCTTGTGTGTTTTCTTTCTCTATCTTTGCTTCTTAGCATATATCTATGATTAGTTAGACTCGAAAAATAGGATTTGCTGATTAGAAAATCCTCCCTCATCACTAAAATCAACCTACTGTGGGCGGTTCTTTAAATAGACCGCGGCTCCATATCGATATGGAACCGCTGGTGAAGTAAAGGAACCGCAGGCAGTGCTTCCTATTTCGGGAATTTCTTAAACTCTAAATTTGTTCCAACACTTTTTGGAATCTTTGTTTCAACCCTTTGACCACCCTCAAAATATCTTGAGCTTTCTCTATTTAACCCTAAGCATTTTGTATCCTTTCTCAAATCAAAATATCTTATTCTCCAAATGAAAGCATTGATTCTCCTCTATTTTCTCCAATTGCTTTCAATCCCAATTCACCCAAGAACACTCTAAATCACATTTCTTCTCCTTCTAAGAATGTTGATTTTAGAACTTCTTTTATTCCACCTCTACCCTTTAGTGTTCTTCCTCCTTCACATGATAATGTCATGCATCATGGAACATATTGTCATTGTTTTCAATATCAACATCTTGCCATGGCTCATATCTATGATGAGTTTAATCACATCAAAAGTCTCTTAGTCAAACCTCCTCTTCACTCTGACTATGAGATCACTACCAAGCCACCACCACCTCCTTCCGCCACTATCTTGTCTTTTATCTAAGCATTGGTTGCTTATCTTCAAGACATCTAGTTCAAACAAATCTTAGAGTTCTAGTTTAACTAGGCTTAGATTTATGCTTCTCTTTTAGCTTGTTTTATTTTACATACATCTTTGTATGTTTTGTTTCCTTATATCTTTTATTCATGTTTTTCTTTCAACATGACTTATCTTGAATCTGGTCTCTTTTCTTTAATTTTTTTGTGATCTTTGCTATATCTTGTTGGGTGTTTCTTCTATTCTACTAACCCTTCTATGTAGCTTGTCACCATGTCTCAATTTCTTGGTGCCCCAAGCAAGGGGGAGTAAGCACCAAGGGGGAGCATTTGCAAAGTCCGATTCTTCTCTTCTACAAAGACTTTTGCAACCTTTTTGCTTCGACAAAGGGGGGGGGGGGGGGAGTGAAATAAACTCGTCTTCGAAAATCTTGTTTTCCATGTGAATGAGTTTATGTATTGTCAAAATCAAAAAGGGGGATATTGTTAATGCAATGATTCCTAAAATCATTACTTGCATTTTCGGTCTCGCTTTGTTTTGATTACGACAATATGTAAAAACAATATATATATATATATATATATATATATATATATATATATATATATATATATATATATATATATATATATATATATATATATATATATATATATATCTAGAAACGAATTCTTGAGTTCAAGTATTTTTTATTTCAATCATTATCACTTAATGTGTGCACAAACAAGTATTCATCCTAGTTAAGCGATCAAGGATTTAATATTTTCTTAAAACTCACTTTTTATTAAGTGTGACAATTTTTTATTAAACTTTATTTTTAAGTAAATGTTTTATTAAATTAAATATTTGAAAATTTGAAAATGGCATATTCTATCTTGGTTTGGAATATCCTTTCGGGATATTTTAATTACTAGATTCGAACCATACCACTAAAAGACAAAAAGGAGCGAAGTCTACTCCGGCGGTTCCTTAAGTGGATATGCGGTTCCTTATCGATAAGGATCCGCGGGCTGCTAGAAAGAATCGCGAGCAGATATAGCCGTTGGAGCCTTGTCTTATAAATAGTGGACCATTCTCAGATTTTCTCTTCACCTCTTTTGCACATATAATTCCTGATTCTTTCATACTTCTAAAATCACTCAAATCCTTGGCCATATGGTTGATTACTACTTGTTTAGAAGTGAATCTTTCTTCTCCCATCTCTTCCTCTCCAAGTGCAAAGAGAAGAACACTCTCATTCTTGAAGTGTTGTGTCTACCTCAAAGATCCATTGAAGAACAAATCTTATTTATTCATTGTTGTGTCATAATTGTATAGATCCAAGTAGTTGTGTCTATTTGGAAGTTGTGTATGTATTAAGTTTAATACTTGGTCCTTAAAGTATATTGGTATAGATTGGTCCTAGCTAAGATTAGGGCTCGACTTTTAGCTTAGAGTCAGAAATTGGATAAGCAACATTGTGTACGGTTTCTCCACCTTAAGGAGCTTGTTGATTAGTGAACTCTCGAGTAAGGAGTACTCGATGAGTAGAGTAGGGACGAGGAGTGAGCTTCGTTGCCGAACCACTATAAATCCTTGGTGTTTGGTTTATCTTTCTTTCCCTTATCTCTTTACATTCATTATTCTTTATTCTTGTGATTATTAGTTTAGTTGCACTACACCTTGTTCATATTGTGTATAAGAAGGTTTCACATAATATCTCAAGTCTAAGTTTTTGAAAAGGATTTTTAAAAACCGTCTTTTGACAAGTAAATTATAAGAAACTATTCAACCCCCTTCTAGTTTCTACACCTTTTATATTTTTTTTATAAAACTCCTCATAAAGATTTTTAAAATCAAGATCCAAACATGGTTCAAGTTGTACCTCAAACTCCAGAATATAAGGGTGGCTAATAAGTGTGAAAACTGAAAACACTTATCATTTTACCACTTAAAACAAGGAAAAACCAAAATAAAACGTGTATTTATAAACGTAAATGTCGGAATTACGCGTGGTTTTGTGTTTTGTTGTGAAATAGGTACAAAAGGACAAAAATGAAGAAAACGCAGGATTTCACAGACATTTATCAAAGAAAAAGTCAAAGATAAAGTCAAAGGACGAAAAGTGCCAAAAGATTAATGTTTGGAGGGCTAAGGATGAAGATTTAATGAAGTTTCAAGCTTAAAATCAAGAAATGAAAACAATAAGGACTATTTCTTCCATACTGCAAAGTTATCCACTAACAACCCACATGGACCAATTAAGAGCACGAATTTACTAAGCTAACTGTTGTATTTAGTCATAGCTTATATCTCACTTGTGAAATTTATGGGTTGTTATAGTTAGAGAGATGATAAAATGGTGGTTTTGGTCGTGTATGCGGAAAATGAGAGTGTGAGTGTGATAATTGGGGTGTTTGGCAGTTGGATTAGACTTAGAGAAGTACTCTGACAACCCACGGACCTAACACGAACCCTTGTGAGAAGGGGTCTGCCCTAGTAAACCAGGGGTCCATGTGTGCAGACATCAACAAGGATTGTTTTTAAGACGATTTCCATTAGTCTTAATCCTAGCCTTAGTAAGTTGAATGGTTCACGCTTAAGTGGTTTTGTCAAGATACTAGCTATGTTATCTTTAGAGGATACCTTTTCTATATAGATACTAGCTTAAGTGGTTTTGTCAAGATACTAGCTATGTTATCTTTAGAGGATACCTTTTCTATATAGATATTACCTTTTTGAATGTTGTCCCATAAAAGGTGATGTCGAGTTTTGATGTGTTTAGTCCGTGGGTGTAGGGCGGGACTATTGCTGAGATCAATGGCTCCTTTATTATCACAAAGGATAGTCACATACTCCAACTTGATATCATAATCAACAAGGGCTTGCTTCATCCACAACGCTTGTTGACATGCTTTTCCCGCCAACACATACTCGACCTCGGTTGTGGAAATTGCAAGTGTCGTTTGCTCGAGAACCATGAGGTTAGACAACACCCTATAAATGTACATATACCACTTGTACTATTTCTATCAACATAGTCACCGACATGGTCCGAGTCTGCACAAACAATGGTTTCCATTCCTGTGCCCTTGGGATACCAAAGCCTAAGATGAGTGGTTCCTTTGATGTATCTAAAGATTCTCTTGAAGGCTTCAAGATGTGATACATTTGGATTGTCTTGAAAACGAGTACACATACAAACACTAAACATTATATCCGACCTACTTGCCATGAGGTAAAGTAAACTACCAATCATACATCTATATTTAGTACTATCAATGTAATCTTTAGTTCCATCTTTAGTTAGTTTAGTTTCCGTTGACATTGGTGTGTGTGTGTGTTGCATTAGACTCTTGTAGTCCAAATTTCTTGAGCATTTCTTTTATGCATATAGATTGATGAAAGAAAATACCGTCTTCCATTTGCTTAATTTGCAAGCCTAAGAAAAATATTAGTTCACCTATCATACTCATTTCAAATTCATCATGCATAATTTTAGAGAAATCGTCACAAAGTTTCTTGACATGTAGACCCAAAAATAATATCATCGACATAGATTTGGACAATTCTTATATGTGACCCGTTTTTCTTAGTGAATAACGTGTTGTCTACTTGACCCATTAAATATTTATCAATTAGAAAATACTTAAGTCAGTCATACCATGCCTTGGGTGCTTGCTTGAGACCATAGAGAGCCTTTTCGAGTTTGTAAACATGATTAGGTTTTTCAAAGTCTTCAGAACCTGGAGGTTTTCCAACATACACTTCCTCATTTATGAAACCATTTAGAAAAGAACTTTTGACGTTCATTTGAAAGAGTTTGAAGTCATGAGCACATGCATAAGCAAGTAAAATTCATATGGACTCAAGCCAAGCAACCGTGGCATATGTTTCATTATAATCTAGACCTTCTTGTTGATTATACCCTTGAGCACCAAGCGTAGCTTTGTTTCTCTACACAACACCGTTTTCATCTAGTTTATTTCGAAAGACTCATTTTGTTTTAATTACCGTTTGATTTTTAGGTCTCAGTAGTAAGTACCAAACATCATTTATCACAAATTGATCCAATTCTTCTTACTTAGCTAGTACCTAACTTTCATCTATGATGACCTCATCAATATTTTTAGGTTCAATTTGAGATATAAAGCAAAAGAAGTTACTTTCATTTTAAGCTTGTGACCTTAAGGTCCTTTCATTTAGCTTGCCTATGACATTGGTTAAAGGATGACCTTTTGATTATTTGATGTTTAAAAGTTCAAGGTTTAACGGTTCATTTCCCTTGTCTTTTTCAAAATTAACTTGTTGGTTATAAACTTGACTTTCAACTAGATCATCATCTACCAAAGGTGATGTTCTAGAGGGAGGTGGAATTTCGTCAAAGGTCATGTTCAGCGATTCCTCGACACACATGGTTTGTATATTTAGGACTACGCAAGCTTTGCTATTTTGAGAATATCCAAGGAAGACTCCTTCGTACGACTTTGGGTCGAACTTGGTGAGATAATATAAAACCCGCATACATATGCCATGAACAGTACACTACGTAAACATACGAACCAATTAAAACTTTCCATTTATGTCATGTACACGTGTCATGAATATTAAATTCAGAAACTATGTACGTGTTAGTGCACGATAATTATTAAGTACGTGATAATACACGATAATTATTAAGTATAATAATTAAAATCACGAGCATATGATCACGAACATTAAAACATGAACATGTGAACTACGTATTATATATTATTACACGATAAACAAGTTTCAAGTATAATAAATATATCATGAATATTAAAACACGAACCAATACGAACGTTTAATCGTACAAATAAAAACGTAAATAGTTAAACACGAACAGAGCCCAGTTTTGGCCCTGTGGGCCTTCGTAGCCGCGGACAAGAGGGAAGGAAAAGGCCAAGCCCATTTAACTTTTGACTAAATTGTGAAAAGTAAAACACAAGGAATCATAACACATTTTATTTTACAAAAAAGAAAACCTTAGCCTCCTTTTTTCTCTCCCTTTACCGCCGGCTATAAGGAACACCAATGGGGTGTTCGGTTGATTTTTGATTGTTGATTTTAGGTGATCGTGTTCGTATTCTTAGTTCTCTTCCAATCACGTTTTCGGTATCATCAAAAACCTTCATCTTATTAATTTTATTTTCCTTTATTATGTTCATGTGTAAGAATGTTAAAAACATAATGAAACATGTTAGATTTAATCAAGAAAACATGAATAAGTGGGGTTTTTGGTGGGGTTTGTTCGGCCGACACGCACAACCGAGAGCCCAAGCTCTCGGCTTGGTCTTGATTCGCACCAACAACCGAGACCAATAGGTCTCGATGTGGTTTCGTTGCTCGGCCGCAGGGAACAAGGAACCCCGACTCGCGTCGGGGTGCCGTTTGGTTGTGTTAGGTCTCGGTGCAGCAGCAGCAACACCACCGGCTTAAGCCGGTGGCTATTTTATGTTGATCAGGGGGAACCACAGCCGAGCAGGGGGAATCACCGGCATCAGCCGGTGTTGATGTTGGTTCGGACAGTGGCACCGGCTAGGCCGGGTAGCCACTGTTAGGGCTTTTTTGTTTCGGCTTATTGTTTCGGCTTATATTAAACACGGACACGGGATTATTTTACAAGTATATTTTTTACAAGGAAAAATTAAATTAATTAAACATGACTAGTAATTAATTTAATTTAATCATGAATTAGGTTATATTTATTTTTAATAAATAATACATGTTTTAACCTAAGTATTTTACGATTTAGTTTAGACTATAGTTATTAATTAATTACTAAAACATGGACTATAATTAATTAATAAAACATGACTTAAGTTATAATTATTAAATATAATAATTCGTGATTAACCTAAGTATTTTATTTAGACTAATTTAACTAAATCATGCCTTTATTTAATTAAATCATATAACCCATAGTTTATTAAATTACCATGACATTTAATTAATAAACTATACTATTATTACATGCCTTATGACTATTAACCAGTAAACTTTAGTCTATATTATTAGCTTATTAATCCAGCTTATTTCTTAATATGGAACCTTTCTATTTCGGGAAACTTACTATTTTTAGAAACTTTCTATTTTTAGAAA
The DNA here is from genome assembly GCA_025667525.1 of Glebionis coronaria. Lineage (NCBI taxonomy): Eukaryota > Viridiplantae > Streptophyta > Magnoliopsida > Asterales > Asteraceae > Glebionis > Glebionis coronaria. The sequence goes on along the minus strand of CM046881.1, from coordinate 193,173,817 downwards.
CTGATATATTTTTAGAAACTGATCTATTTTTGGAAACTTTCTATTTTTGGAAACTTTCTATTTTTGGAAACTTTCTATTTTAGGAAACCTGCTATTCTAGAAAGTTACTTATTATTACACAACAAGTATATAATAATACCAGAATACAAGATATACTTAATCAGAATACATGAAATACATGATTAATACAGTAAATCATTTAAAACAGTAAACAAGACAAGAACATATAAAACAAGCTAAGAACATACTAGAACCAATAACGTACTCAGTAATCAGACAACTTATACATGTCCCTTATTTATGTAGTATTAGAGAGGTCGGAGTAGGACTATTCATCCTTTCATCTTTTCTCGTTCACTGGACACAAGGTACGGATTTCCCGTCCTTCAGTATGGACAGTCTTTCCTTATTAGGATTCCCCGTTTGCAGCTAACTGGTTTCCCATGTATATGTTTATATGTTTGATTACTTATGTTAGTTTTTAAATGCCTAAGCTATATACATGCATGACCAGTGTCACCTAGTTATGGAGGTACCATAACCATAACACTGGAGGCACCAGTGTTATGACTTCCCCACGGCGGAGTGATTGCTCATGGCGTCCCTTTTTAGTTTTGGCCATATATTTATATTTTCATGTGGGGCGTATGGGTGCATCCTAGTTACATGTTTTATGCGATTTGTGCCTTGCATCCTTCACAAGGAGTTGATCCCTCTTAACCAGACTAATTAATCAGAGGCAGCCCCTCTAATTGCATGACGAGGTCTCCCCTCCATTATTCATGCACGGTGGAACCTCATGACCTACATGGGCTATTGGCCAATTACTACAGTTTTTATATAAAAACATTAGTCTTTTCAAACTATAAAACCAGTTTTATGAACATGTTCCAGGTTATCTAGGACTTATACATTTCCGATGCTTTCAGTCTTATTTATGTTTCAGTCATTCATACTATGTCATATATCCGTTCACTGAGCGTATTTGCTCATCCGTTACTTTCCTTTCCATGTCCCAAAACGGCAGGTACCCAAGGACAGACTTGAGCATTTGAAGGACGTGCATAGGATGGAAGTTGCCTTAGACTTCTTCTCATTTTGTCTTCTTATACTTATGCTTATTTGGATATTTGTTTAGTCCTTCTCATTTCATTTGCTTTATTTATGTTTTAGGTTTATGTTTGGGAACCGATGTTTGATCCCGGTCTTCCCTATGGTCATGTATGTTTTAGTACATATTACCTTGCATGCTTTGATGACACGCCATAATTACGCGTAATGGTCCACTTATCAAAGTGGGGTGTTACAATTATGGTATCAGAGCCCTAGGTTTCGACTTGTAGGCTCTAAAACTTGACTTGTGACTTGTGGGTAGTCACCAGGAGCTTCCTAAGCCAACACTTGTTATTCCACGTATTGATGTTTTCAGCACCTTATTGTTTTAACCATGATGTTTTCATCGATATTGTTTTACTAATATGGACTGAACAACCGTCATCCATACTTAGTTATGTGTCATTGTTTCATGCATGATATTCCTCGTGAACTGTGGAAAATGTGGACTGAACTCCAGTAGTTCATAACTGGTCACATAAAAAATTTCTGTTAAGTTTTGGCAGCTGATTTTCACTCATTTATTCCATGTATTATAGTTGCAGGTATTTTGATTAAGTAATGGTTGGTACGGGACTGGCCATATTTAGTCGCATGTTCTTTTATTCGAACTATTTTGTTTTGGTGGACCGACCCATAGGCGTCTACCCTTGTTATGTCAATTTTGGTGAACCGACCCATAAGCGTTCACCTTCGCCTATACAAAAACTTTTAATAGACCATGTTTTGTGAACTATTCCATGCATCATTTTCTTATGTTCTAATCAGATTAATCATGTCAAATTTATTTTGTGAACCGACTAATGGTCGTTCACACCAGCGATTTTTCAGATTTCATGTCATTACAGTCATAAAAAAAAATTCTTGTCCCTCATAAATTGTTATGTCTTTTTGTCAATTATGTTTTCATACTATCATGGTTAACTTCGTTTTCATGTTGATTATGTTTTATGCTCCTTCATGTTAATATTGTTCCATGTTTCTTCATGTTGATTTCGTCTTCATGTTGATTGTGTCTTACGTCTCTTACGTTGTTTATACTTCCATGCAAGACATTGATGGATTTTATTTAATCCTGCTTTTATGATAGTCATGGTTGGTTTTCATTAATCATGCTTTCAGGCAAATCGTCGTTAAATTTCGTTTAACCACATTTTTAGCGTTTCTCTATGCAAGCAGAATGATGTCTATGCTGGAATTGCCAAACTATCATGATGATCATTCTAGTTCGGTTTTATAACCATTGAACCAATTAGTTACCTTTAAAATCATGTCAGATGATCGACCCATACCGATCATTTTATGTGCATTTCATGTGTAGTCCATGCACCATATTCCACGTGTACTCCATGTACCGTATCCCATGGGTATTACACGTACTGCAGTCCATGTGTATTTCACTTACAATACTCCACGAGTGTTTGCTAGTCGATTCTAAATCATCTCAGGCGTATTCCACTTGTTGATATGCTACAAGATACTGATGCCGCTCATAACTCGGAGATGTTACTAAATGTTGATGTTGTCGACTATTTGAAGACGCTACGAGATGTTGATGGTGTTCACAACCTAGAGATCCTACAAGACGAAGACAAAGGCTTTAGATCAAAACAATCGGACGAGAAGATGCTTCACCACCAGACGATTTCCATCACAACCCATGTCCCTACCTGTTGGAAATACGTTTTTACGTATTTAGGAAGATTCGGTCACTCCGACAATATACTAAGTAGTAGCTCGTAGTCTAGACATTGTTATTTAACAAACAAGCCCAAGCCTAGCCTACAACATGTGTAGGCCGGCCCAAACATGTAAGCCCAAGCCCATGACAAGGGCTTGGGTATATATAAACCCTCTCCTTTGATAGAGAGGATGTGTGGTTATTCATTTTTACACATAGTTCACTCCTGTTTCTCTCTCTAGAATTATGTGAAATCCACCATCTCTCTATCTCTTTCTCTCTCTAAAACGTAAGCAAGATTTACATATCCTACAAATGGTATCAGAGCCATCGGATGATTGTATTGTTTATGTGTTCGTGTTCTTGATTTTTGTAGCCTTTTGATCTATATAAACAAGCGTCCAATTTTTTTTGTGTTTTTTATCGTTTTTTCTTGATACAAATCATCTACATAATTGTGGTAGTGATTTGGTATAGTTACTTTGGCTAAAAACACAAAATTTTTGGGTGTTTTGATCATTTTTTGGCTTAAAATCACGAATTAGTCATCTCTCTATCTCTTTCTCTCTCTAAAACGTAAGCAAGATTTACATATCCTACAAATGGTATCAGAGCCATGGGATGATTGTATTGTTTATGTGTTCGTGTTCTTGATTTTTGTAGCCTTTAGATCTATATAAACAAACGTCAATTTTTTTTTGTGTTTTTTATCGTTTTTTTCTTGATACAAATCATCTACATAGTTGTGGTAGTGATTTGGTATAGTTACTTTGGCTAAAAACACAAAATTTTTGGGTGTTTTGATCATTTTTTGGCTTAAAATCACGAATTGGTTGAGTTTTGTCCGAGAAAAGTGGGATTTATTCCGATCAGGTCATCGGAAAAGGGTTTATAGGATATTCCGATCAGTGTAATCAGAATAGGGTTTAGGGATTCCGATTTTGGTACATTCCGATTAGGTATTTCGATTTGATATTCCGATTTGGTGCATTCCTATAAGGACATTCCGATTTGATATTCCGATCAGGGTATTCCGATAGTGTTTATTCCGACAAGGGTATTCCGATTAGGGTATTCCGAAGTGTTTATTCCGACAAGGGTATTCCGATTAGGGTATTCCGATAGTGTTTATTCCGATTAGGGTATTCCGATTAGGGTATTCCGACAGCTTTCCGATCTTTATTCCGACCAACATTCCGATAACCAAAAATTATTCCGTAAAAAATTTTCGAACAAACTTGCAGCGTGTGTAATTTTGACTTGGAATTTTTGGTTTATCGAGAACATATTTTAGGGGATTTTAACACTGTTTCTCGACTTCAACTCACAAGAACAAACACATTTACTTTCTTTCATTGATCGATCAACCTTGTAAATCCTAACTTATTGAAATGGAGTACACATCTCTTACGGATAAGTCCATCCTCTCGGGTACGGATAATCGTCCACCAATGTTGGAGAAGTCTATGTACGAGGATTGGACTTCTCGAATGGAACTTTACATGTTGAACAAAGAGAATGGACCTCTCATTTGGGCATCGGTGCTCAATGGACCATTAGATTATGGTACAGTGACGGAAGGTACAACTACTCGTCCTCGCACAACGGGTGAATTGACTGGAGATATGAAGATTCAAGACAAATGTGATAAGTATGTTACAAACATCATTCTCCAAGCCCTTCCTCCAGATGTCTACAAGCTCGTCAGCAAACATAAAGTTGCCAAAGAGTTATGGGATAGAATTCGTGTTCTCATGCAAGGCACCTCGTTAACTAAACAAGAACGAGAGTGTAAGCTTTATGATACTTTTGATAAGTTTGACTATGTGCCTGGGGAGACTCTCAATGACTACTATCTGAGATTTACCCTATTGTTGAATGAGCCCAATATCTATGGCATGGCAATTCCTACGTTCCAATTGAACACCAAGTATTTGAACACTCTTTCTTCAGAATGGAAAAAGTACGTGACGGATGTTAAATTGGCTAAGGACTTGCATAACACCAATGTGGATCAACTTCAAGCTTTTCTTCAACAACACGAATGCCATGTGATCGAGGCTCAGTTGTCTACACCTCAAGTTCATGATCCACTTGCCATGTATGCTTCTCAACAAAACATGGCTTATACTTATCAACAACCATCATACTTGCAGCAGCCACCACCACACACCTATCAGCAACCATCTTATCAACCACCAATGATGCCACAGCAAGCATTTTAACAAAGCGTTCATCAACAATCTTTTCCACAGCAACCACCATATCAGACATCACCATCACAAGCGAACACTTCTCCAATGGGTTATACCCCTCCGCAAGGATACTTTCCTATTGAAGCACAACCAGCACAAGCCTTCTACTCTAATGAACTTCCACCAATCCAAGCACCGGTCTTTACTCCAAATGATACGCCAGCTGATGTTCTAAACCATCTCACTGCCTACTTGTCAAAACTTGTTGCAACTAGGGGATTTCCACCAACAAACAATCAGCTCCGCACCTCTTCAAATCCTCGACAACAAGCTATTGTTCAAGATGGTCAAGTAACAGTGCAACCTATTCAGGGAAGGCAAAATTCATATGGACCTCCTACAAGGACTGTACATGCTCAAGCTGTGAATTCTCAAGCTAATGGAAATGGAAGCCCCATTGGTACTAAGAAGGTTGTGACTTGCTACAATTGCCGAGGACAATGTCATATGGCTAGGGAATGCACTCAGCCGAAAAAGGAGGAGGGATGATGCATGGTTTCGTGAGAAGATGTATTTGGTCGATGCTCAGTCAAAGGAAAAGATTTTGGATACAGAGGAGTTAGCATTTCTTGCAGACCCAGGGGCAGTAGATACTGAAGGCATTGCAGTCATTTCTACTTCTAATGCAGCTTATCAAGCAGATGATCTTGACGCATATGATTCGGATTGTGATGACATTCACTCTGCCCAAGCTGCTCTCGTTGCTAATCTCTCTCACTACGGTTCTGATGTCGTCAGTGAGGTACCAACCACATCTAATAATATTGATGATAACCAACATCAAGTTGGGCATGAAAATGACAACCTCGAACATCATTCGGGAACTAGTAACTCAAATGATGTGGTACCCAATCCTACACATTTGAGTGAACCTCAACCAAATGCTACGACGGGTATGGAATCTTATGCTCAACATGATTTGGTCATGGTACCTAAACATATTATTGATCAAATGCATATGGCCCTCAGACAATCCGTAGATACCAATTCCACCCTAACTACTGAGCTTGCGTTGCATAAAGAAAAGGTCAAAACTTTTGAAATGGTCCCTCAAGCAGAGAAAATAACATGTTCTGAATTTAACCAATTTCGTTTTGAAAAGATTGAACACTTGAAAGAAATAGAATCATTAAAAGCTAATCTTTCCAATGAATTAAAAGCAAAAGAGTCGGTTGTCAATGATTTTCAGAAACTTAAAATGGATTTTGAAACTCTCGAGTCTAAAAAGTTTGAATCGGAAATTAATGCTACCAAAATTCTTAAATTCAAAGAACAACAGCTTTTAAAACCTATACGCTTCCACAGAAAAGGTTCATCTTTTAACTAAATCATTTAAAGAACTCGAACTTAAACGTCTTCAAGATTTACCACCTAATCCCGGTTATGCAAAACAAGCTCAGGAATATATTCTGTGTCTTTATGATATGACCCTAATTGGCAAATCGAAAGAAGCACCTTTTGTTCGTAGTTCTGAGGAGACACATTCACTTGCGGATGAAACTCATTCTAAAATGCTTTCAAAATTCCATACAATTGATTATGATTAATATAACAAAGATCAATTGTCTAAAAAGACCCGCATTCGCTTACAAAAGAAATTAGCTGAATTGACAGTTCTTGTGCCCCAAAGTTTGTCAAATGAAAACCCTCCTAGTACGTCTCCTACACTTGTCAAAACGGATTTAACGAAGTTAATTCCACCGGTAAGTAAGGCGTCCGTTAACTTAAATGCGGTACACCAACACTTAGCCGATTTTGACAAGGTCATTTTGGAACGTACGACGGCTTCGGCCATAACGGAAGGTGAATGGAACTTTGAGCACACCAGATCTGCGTTTCGAGATGAAATTGTTCCGTTTGTAAAGAATGTTAAGGCTTGTCTTAGTAATCTTGATCAAGATTTGCTTTTGGAAATAGAAGAAGTTATACGTATTTTCAATGAAATGGATGATGCTTATGAAAACAGTTTACTTGAAATAGAACGGGTTTCACGCCAAAATGATCAGCTTCTGAAGCAAGTGATGTCTCATGATATAATCTCCGTCTGTGTGAATAACAGTGTTGATAATGATTCTATTGTGCATAATGTTGAATCGGTAGATAATGTGGTAGATAGTACTTGTCACGAATCTGACGCTGAATTTTTAAAGCTTCAAGATTCACATTCTTCGCTTTCAAAACGTTTTGATGAGATTCAAACACATTGTATTTCGCTTGAATGCAAGCAACAATTTATTCAAGAAATCTTTGAAACGTCATTCGAAGGTGTTAATATCGATGATGCAAACTTTGAAAAGAATTTTCGATTGAATTTACAATCAAAACAGCGTCAGCCAAGTGACAAAGTTGCTAAATCTTTGCCGATAGAAATAGAGAAATCTAAGGAGCTTAACTGTGTGAACGTACTTGAGGCCGCTGAGAATTTTAAACTTGATCTAGATAATCGAGTTTCCAAGATTTTGTCCAAAGTTGATAACTTAAAATAGAAAGATACACGACTCTTCGATTCAGTAAAGTCTGCATGTGCTAATACCACTGCACAGAATCAATCCTTGATTGAACAATTGAATCGAAAGTCTGTGGAAATTTCTGATTTGAGGGAACAAATTTTTGATAAAAATCTGGTCTTGGCTGAGTTAAAGGAAACACTTCGTACTCTAAAAGGTAAGAATGTTGTGGATAATGCAGCCACTATCTCAGCATCGTCCTCTAGTGCAATCAAAAGGAACCTTATAGCCGTCACACCATTTAATAAGGGCCCTAGGACTAAACCATCTCAAACTTTGGTCACTCAAGATAAGGCGGAATCAAAACCAGCTTCTAATATTCCCGTGTTGCCTTCTACAGGAGTAAGGACCACTACTAAGGCTCAAAGATCTAAGCTTAAAAGAAACAAGAAGAATGATAGGATCTTGCCCCCATCTAGTAGTCAAGTGAAGAAGAAAGTAGAAGCTCATCCTAGGAATGTTATTTTTGTTTTGAATAAAAAGAATCATGTAGCTAAACCTAAAGGCTCTGCGGTTGTGAAGCGTTCTAAGCCTAGTGTGAATTCTAATTTGAAATGTTGGAATTGCAATGAATGTATGTTTTCTAGTCGTCATGATTCTTGCCTTATTGACCACGTGAATGATATGTATGCCTGGAAAAATGGATTAGAATGGAAACCGACTGGGAAAGTGTTAACCCAAGTTGGTTGGATGTGGCGCCCCACTGGTAGAACTTTCACTATAGTAGGAAATATGTGCCCTTTAACTAGGATAAATCCCACTGAAGCGAAGAAAGCGTGTCCTTTAACTAGGAGTACCAAGGCTACCAAAACACAAGCATGTCCTTTAACTAGGAACACTCACACTACTGTAGGAACCAAGTGCCCTTTAAATAGGTCTACTCCCATTGTAGTGCCCGCGAATAATCCAAAACCTAAGAAAGTTGGAACCGTAAAACCTGTTAGTGCTAAAACTCACATTAGAAAACGCAGGAAATCTAAGGGTCACAAACCTGGTAGCAATTCTGATAATATTTTATCTGTATCTGCTAACACTCCGGAACCAATAGTTTCCAATGCATTGTCTACTGTTGTTGTTGAAAACAGGTGGTCCAAATTGCTCTCTGGTATTGGGACTCTAGTTGCTCCAAGCATATGACCGGAGATCGCTCTCAGCTCAGAAATTTCGTCAGCAAGTTTCTTGGTACGGTTCAATTTGGAAATGATCATATTGCAAAGATAATGGGTTATGGTGAATATCATATTGGGAATGTTATTATTTCAAGAGTGTATTACATGGAAGGTCTCGGTCACAACTTATTCTTTGTGGGACAATTTTGTGATGCAAACCTAGAAGTTGCTTTTCGAGAACACACCTGCTTCATTCGTAATTTGGAAGGGGTTGATTTGTTGAAAGGTACTCGAGGGAATAATTCGTATACTTTGTCTCTACAAGACATGATGGCCGCTTCTCCCGTATGTCTTCTCTCCAAAGCATCGAAGACTAAGTCATGGTTATGGCATCGACGGTTATCTCATCTTAACTTTGACGCTATTAATCATTTGGCGAAAAACGAACTTGTTCGTGGTCTTCCTAAACTTTCATTTCACAAGGATCATTTGTGTTCCGCGTGTACAATGGGGAAAAGCACTAAGAAATCATACAAACCCAAGACGGAAGACACCAACCAAGAGAAACTTTATTTGTTGCATATGGATCTTTGTGGGCCAATGCGTGTTGAAAGTCTTAGTGGCAAAAAGTACATCCTCGTCATTGTCAATGATTACTCTCGGTTTACATGGGTGAAATTTCTTAAAAAAAAATGAGGCACCTAAATTCATCATCGGATTTCTCAAGATGATTCAAGTGTGTCTCAACACTACTGTCCGCCGCATTCGTATAGATAATGGAACCGAATTTGTGAATCAAATTTTGCGTGATTATTATGAAGAAGTTGGCATTTCTCATGAAACATCCGTTGCTCGCACACCACAACAAAACGGTGTCGTTGAAAGGCGAAATCGCACACTTATGGAAGCTGCTCGAACGATGTTAATTTACGCAAAGGCTCCATTGTTTTTATGGGCAGAAGCAGTATCTACATCAGTGTACACCCAAAACTGGTCACTAATTCGTAAAAGGCATGGTAAAACACCTTATGAGCTTCTCCATGGAAAAGTACCAGATTTGTCATATCTTAATGTATTTGGTTCTCTTTGCTATCCAAATAATGATGGTGACAATTTGGGAAAACTTCAACCAAAGGCTGATATTGGTATTTTCATTGGTTACGCACCCGCAAAGAAGGCATACCGAATCTACAACCGTAATTCTCGCAAGATCCTTGAAACTATGAATGTTGATTTTGATGAGCTGACAACAATGGCTTCTGAGCAAAGCAGCTCTGAACCCGCACTTCATGAAATGTGACCCAGTAACATTAGTTCTGGTCTTGTCCCAAACAACCCTACTTCATCATCATTTACACCACCTTCTAGGACTGAATGGGATACGTTGTTTCAACCGTTCTTTGATGAATTCTTTACTCCTCCAAGTATTGTTGCTCTAGAACCTGAAGTAATAGCCCCGGTAACCGAAGTTATGGCTCCAGCACCCGTTGCACAATCAGATACGTCTGCACCTACAATTAGTCTGGATATACCTTCAACAAGTAATTCTCAACCAACACATGTTTCAACTACCCATGTCATGCCTATTGATGATGAAGAGGATAATGATGATCACGATTTGGAATTCGCTCAAATGCGTGAACTTCCATTCTTTGGTGTACCAATTCCCGACCCTAATCAAGCCGGGTCGTCCACCTCAGAGGAAGCTCCTTCTACAGTTTACTCCAATCCACGGATTCGTGAACATGACAGCAAGTGAACAAAGGATCATCCTATAGATTCTATAATTGGTGACCCTAATCGTCTGGTATCCACACGAAGTCAGCTACAAGAAAATGCAATGTTTTGTCATTTTGATGCTTTTCTCACTAAAGTTGAACCTAAGACATGGCAACAAGCTTTTACTCAATCCTGTTGGATAAAAGCTATGCAAGAAGAACTTAATGAATTCATACGTCTTGAAGTTTGGGAACTTGTCCCATGCCCGGATCAAGTGCAGTTACTCACTTTGAAATGGGTTTACAAGGTGAAACTCGACGAGTTAGGCGGAATATTGAAGAACAAAGCTAGACTATTAGCTCGTGGATACAAGCAATTATTGGGCATCGACTTTATGGAATCCTTTGCACCTGTTGCCCGTTTGGAAGCTATTAGACTATTCCTCACTTATGCACCCCATATGAATATGATCGTCTATCAGATGGATGTGAAGACGACATTTCTTAATGGTGAAATCAAGGAAGAGGTCTATGTTCAACAACCGGATGGTTTTGTGAATCCTAAATATCCTAATCATGTGTACAAGCTTAAGAAGGCTCTCTATGGATTGAAGCAAGCTCCACGCGCATGGTATGATCTATTATCACAATTCCTCATTACACAAGGCTTCGCTAAAGGCAAGGTGGATCCCACGCTGTTCATTCAGAAACGAGGTAAAGATATGATTATGGTACAAATATATGTTGATGATATTATATTTGCATCCTCGACCCAAACCTTATCGGATGAGTTTGGGACACTCATGTCTTCCAAGTTTAAGATGTCAATGATGGGTAAGGTATCATTCTTCTTAGGTCTTCAGATATCTCAAAGTCCCAGAGGCATCTTTATCAATCAATCCAAGTATGCCCTTGAATCGCTGAAGAAGTATAAGATGGAATCTTGCGACCCCGTGGATACTCCAATGGTGGAACGAACTAAACTTGATGTTGATCCACAGGGAGTTGCCGTTGATCCGACACTGTATCGTGGAATGATCGGTACTATTCTGTATATCATAGCTAGTTGACCTGATCTTCAGTTTGGTATATGTATGTGTGCTCGATATCAAACTCGGCCTACTGAGTTACACTTGGCCACTGTGAAACGGATCTTTCGATATCTTAAAGGAACCATTAATCAGGGACTTTGGTATTCGAAGGACTCTTCGATTGCACTTATGGCATATGCAGATGCGGATCACGCGGGTTGTCAAGATACAAGGCGTAGCACGAGTGGAACTTTGCAACTACTAGGAGATCGACTAATCAGTTGGGCATCGAAAAGGCAGAAAAGTGCTGCAATTTCAAGTACGGAAGCAGAATACATAGCTATGTCTGGTTGTTGTGCTCAAATTCTTTGGATGAGATCGCAATTAACCGACTATGGTCTAGGTTTCAATAAGATTCCGATGTACTGTGACAACAAGAGTGCAATTGCCTTATGATGCAACAACGTTCAATTCTCCCGGTCGAAGCATATTGACATTCGCTACCATTTCATCAAGGAGCAAGTGGAAAATGGAGTAATCGAGCTTTACTTTGTCCGATCTGAGTATCAATTGGCGGATATTTTCACGAAGGCTTTAGATCGCGCTCGAATTGAATTTTTGGCCGACAAGCTAGGAATGAGAACTTTCTCGCCTGAGACTCTAAAGGAACTGGCAGATGAAGCGAAAGAATAGTGGTGGTAAAACTATTCTCCGTATCCTTGGTGATCATCTGTATATATTGTTTATATTTTTATCCACAAAAGCAAAATACAAAAATATAAAACCATATAAAACCCATAAAAATTGAAAAATCTAGAAAAATCCAAAATATTTGTACTTTATTTTTCAAAGGCATGTCTTTTGGTACGATAATATTTACGGCCTTAGAAATGTTAATTAATATTGACACGGTGCCATAAATAGAGTTCGTACAAAAGTTGTAAATATTTCATAAAACATGCCTAAATGGCTTGTAGTTATTTCTGACTGCAACCCGGTTTTCATATTAAAGTCAAGTATTTCTTATGAAAGCATTGGCTCACAACGGAAATTAATTTTCTCGGGCAAGGTTTACTTTAAAACCTTGTAAGGGATCAAGTTTACTTTATAACTTGGTCTAACACAAATCTATGTACGCCTCAGTGCATTTATTTGTTAAAACAAGAGAAGTCTTGTTTTTATGAAGCTATCATCTCTACAACCATGCTATCTACAATTGGTATCTACATACTCGACGATGCGACTACTCAACCGACGACTACAGCTCTTTCGATAGAACACAGGTCAACAATTGAAGGGGAGCAATTGTCAAGCATTCAAAATCTTCGATGCCGAAAGTGCCAAGTTCACAAGTTGGTGTCAAGACAACAATACCAATCGTACACGTGGTGTCAAGAGATGACTTCAGACGTGACGAGGCGACCAACATATGCTGACAAGAACCATTTGATCTTATCATATGGTGTTCTCATCTATCAGGTCCATGTTTGGTATCATGAAGATTAAACGTGGTGAATATGTGATCATGTTACAAATCGGTATCATATCTCATACATTTGGTATCATGAAGATTAAACGGACATGCATTTTTCTTCCCAAAACCTTTATTAAAACTTCATTAAATCAATTGATATTAAAAACATCGATTGGGTTAATATTTTTAATATGGGGGAGAAAATGTGATTTAATATGGGATATTATCACAAATGGTTTGACTTAATGCGCTGGCTCATCCCGACATATGCGAAATGTTTTCGAATATCGTGGCATATGTTAAGGGGGAGCAAAACGGATTCGCATATCAAAATGGATTTTCATGGTGACATATACTTACCCAAAACCCATTTATTTCACGACGATGAAGATTGTGGTGACATAAGGATGGTAGGATAGGTTAAGTCCAATGATTCTTTTAGAACCGGAGGAATCTTCCCAAGGACATTCCATAGCTAGAAATACTAGACCTTAGGAAAGATGGAGAAAGATTGTGAACGTAGCTGAATGCCGACCAAGTACTTAAGTTAGCACTGGAACAATCACAACAAGGTGCTAGTTATGACGTATTGGTAAGCATTGAAGGGGTTGAAGAATGAAAAAAAATTGTAAAGATAAAGGGTGTAAAGAAAGAAGCCCTCCTTACAACTTTAGGCAGAAATCGGGTCAACACATATGCTATTGAGATCATTTTAATGATGCTCGATATTGAAGATAGACATCATGGACCCAGTGATGCAATGCACAACCCATCCCAGCTAACTCAGATATCTCTCAAAAGATATTTGTTTTAATCACACGGAGATCAACATGTTATCTATCGATTTATTCACTCCGAGTAAATTGGTATTGAAAAGGTGGCACTCCTCTCCAGCCTCCGATCACTAAAATCCAAAAATGCACGATCGAGTCTAGAGCCATTTGAGATCATCATATATCTCATTAGGACACACTTTCATAATTCCTTGCCTTTTCATACACTGTGAAAAGTAAGAAAGATTTTAAGAGTCCTACGCAAAATCTTCATGATCTTGCCTGAACATCCGAGTAATACGAAAGTATTTACAATGAAGATGGAAATCCTTCTTGAGCGAATATCAAAAAGCTCATGGTAGGTGACTTGTGCGATTCTTTATGAATCAAACTTGTGATAACTGGAAAGCAACAGTGGTTTAATTCTTAACTGAATTTAAACACGTTTCAGGCCTCTACTCAATATCTTATTGATCTTGCCAGAACACTCAGAGTGATACCTCAGTGTTCACAGTAATGAGTGGAAATCCTTCTAGTGTTAACCTCAAACAGCACTTGGTAGGTAACTTGCAAGATTCTATACGAATCAAGCTCGTGACAACTGGAAAGCAACAATGGTGCGATTCTTTAATGAATCAAACTTGTTCCAGGAATCAGAATTGACGGCTTCAATCATGCGGATAATTTTATCCAAATGATTCACTCTTTACGTTCGCAGTCAGCTTTGGACGGTCGAGTAAGGAGAACGAGTTTACCCGCGAAATCTTGTCAAGGAGATTTTTGATTAAATCTACCTGCCACAAGTACGATATTTTATATCGTCCAACGGTCTTCACCGACCGAAGGTAAAATGCTACCGAATTAGAATGAAATGTTCAAAGCCATTTCGTTCGTGTCTACTTATGTTGCGGCATTTGAAGACGGTGGCGTTGCGGGATCCAAGAAGAAGTCGTCCCCGCATGCTTATACTTTATGCACCTAATACCTCATCTAATTTAAGAAATCCTAAAAGTTAAGTCTTCCGCTGTATCGAACTCTGAAGCTTTCAAGAATTACAAAGGTATAAGTATGTGGGACGTGAGGTCACGAAGAGGCGAAGATCACAAGTGATGGATGTACGAGATCAAGGCAAGAGATTAATGCTCAAGATTGATATCAAAGATCACATCAGCATGTTCACCAGAAAAGAAAAAGAAAAGAAAGACGAAGACTACGAGCTCAAGACAAGCATAGTATGCTAGGTTTATTTCATTATTGTAACTCGGGTAACGCCCTTGTTAGGAGTGACCTCCCTTAGGGGGAGATTGTTGGAAATACGTTTTTACGTATTTAGGAAGATTCGGTCACTCCGATAATATACTAAGTAGTAGCTCGTAGTCTAGACATCATTATTTAACAAACAAGCCCAAGCCTAGCCTACAACATGTGTAGGCCGGCCCAAACATGTAAGCCCAAGCCCATGACAAGGGCTTGGGTATATATAAACCCTCTCCTTTGATGGAGAGGGTGTGTGGTTATTCATTTTTACACATAGTTTACTATTGTTTCTCTCTCTAGAATTGTGTGAAATCCACCATCTCTCTATCTCTTTCTCTCTCTAAAACATAAGCAAGATTTACATATCCTACACTACCTTTTAGTTATATGTCACACGTCATTCAGTTTTCTTTTCAGTCATATGAGTGAGAACCGGTACCAGCCGGCCACTCAGCTGAATAGTTACATGAATCACCGTCATGAGAATGACCCATCATGGAACTGACAGACAAGATGATAGTAACTACTACTGTGACAGCAACTATTCTAACACTCACAACAGAATACCGGTCACGGACGTGATCAGAAATACAAAGGGTCAGCAGTCCAACCGTTTCGCCAATTCTGGCATGATAACCTAAGAGTTTCAATTTTATTCGTTTCACATCTCGAGACACATGTCAAGACATCAGTCAAGACACATGTCTCACGTATAATTTCTGAAGACACATGTCAAGACATCAGTCAAGACACATGTCATAAGCATATTTTTCTCAAGATACGAGTCAAGACACGTGACTCCCGTTTATCCTCTAAAACAACCCTAAGAAATTCAGGCCACAAGAATTTCAGTACCATCACCGGCGTATTAATCGCGTTTCGACACGCAGGGTTCGTTCTGCGTGAGACGGACAAAACACATTCCGTTAGATCTGTCACGTTTGCTCCATGACACTTGCATTTCTTGATTTCATATTTCGTATATCCATGACCATAAAGGATGCCATTTGTATCACCAATGTATACGAGGGTTTTTCTCTTCGTTCTAATGATAAGATCCAATCTGCTTACGCACTTTCCTCGGACGGATGCGAGTAAATATAACTCTGATTATGGACTATGAACAGCACACCATGCTACGAATGGTCACCGTTCATGTCAGATTATGTACAACAATATTCAGACTCATGAGTACATTCAACATGGTTTTCCATCAAGAAAAATCTGTACAAAGTATCTATGCTTTACAAGCACGTTTTGTGTTAGCCTATGGCTGTGAAAAATTTCTAGCTATCATTTATGACACGACTACTAAAGTTACTTTGATTTATAATCAGTCGATTACTCCAAAATCTTCCCATATAAATTATATAAGAACCTTCTTGGGGAAGAACGGTAACACGAGATTATGTGTCCACTACTGTCGATTTATACAAATCACCATTCATGACCGTTATCCTCCTCCACGTATTAACGACGAGTATGATCGACTATAAGGTGCTAAACACTTTTCTAAGATCGAATTACGACCATGCTGACAACAGTGACGAGTGAAAGAGCAGGACATTCCATGACTGCTATTCGTACGCGATTTGGTCATGCTAAATTAATGATTTTGTTTTAGTCTTATAAATGCTCTAGCAGCATTACGAACTTAATAAATTGAGATTCCCAGGCTCTCATAAAAAAATTCGTTATCCTTTTCATCAAAGAACAACCTAATCTTCTCTAAGTCTAGAGAAGAGCACGAAGATCATATTCACTCTATGTTACAAACGCTATGATAGAAGAAATTTCACCCTGAAATTTTTTTTTTGTACAAATTCTGGTTGATTACAATGACACGCTAAATCACATTGATTCTCACAGTTAATCCTACCATGACTCAACTTACGCGTAAGGAGAGAATCCTACACTATATTATATGTTCCATGGGATCTTACGCTAAGAGAAGTCTAGTTTACAAAGACTCATGGTGTTCCAAACTTCTATGTATCCAGTTTCTGTAAGTTTATGGACTTATATTTAATAGTCGTATGATAGGATCGAACTCGAGATTACGGAATTGCACACAATACGTAAAGAGTTAATTTAATTAATAAATATATTTATTGTATTTATTAATTTATTTAATAAATATATATTTATGTATTTATTAAATTAAACCGAGCAAGTAACTATATAACTTTAACGATCGTTAACTAATTAATAGTTAAGTATTAACGAATGTTAAAATAATATATAGTAAGAGATTAAAAGGAAAGAAGGATGGAAAGTTCCGGAACACCTTACAAGGGGTGTTTCAAACGTCGATTAGGGCTCTAAGGGGGGAGGGGGCAAAAGTTGCCTGAGCTACAATAGGTTGAGGCCTATAAATACACCTCCTTATCCCTCATAATTTACAACATAACTTGAATCTCTTTCCCCTCTCTCTGTTTTGGTTCGATCGCAAGGTGGAACCCACGAAGGATTTCGGTTGATTTTCTTGGTTGATCGATTGTGTTGATAATCTAATCCTAGCCCCTCTCTAGGGTTGTTAGGTAGATTTTTTACAAGCGTTGTAGCTCGGTTTTCACGTGCTAGAATCACGGTTAGCTCGTTGTATTACGTGTGTATAAGATCGTAATATAGTCTTACTTTAGACTATATCTTGGTATATTACGGTATAAGCCCGAATTGGTGATTCGTTCTTCGTCTTGTGGATTTGCTTTAGCGTAAAGGTATGTAACCCTAATTCGGTTAATTATAATTTTTTTATTATTATGATCTTGTTAAATCGCTTCCGCTATATGTGCTTTGATCTCGTTTAGGGTTTTATATAATTGTTATGATATTAATAAACCTTCAGTGGTATCAGAGAGCCGTTTTAACATGTTAATTATTGAAAATCTAAAGTTTTAACTACTAATTGTTTTGAGTTTAAACTACATGTTTTTAGGTTTTCATAAAATTAGGGTTTTTTAAAAAAAATTAGGGATTTGGCCGAATTTTTAATAAAAAAAAATTGTTTTGAAACCCTAAATTACACGTGGGATAAATTTAGATTAAACTGCATGATTCATTGTTATGTCATGTATGGTTACGATCCGAAGAGATTTAATTGTTAAAGATTTGTGGGAAATCCATGATTACTTGCATGTTTTCATGGATCGTAAAATTATATGTTTATATGATTTTATGTGCTACGTGATTATTTGATTCAATAAATCTAGAATTAGGGAAGAATTTTATATGAATACAAAGACCTAGATTTGAAGATTATTGAATAAATCGTTTGCATGTGGATATTTGATTTATTTGTTACACATATAAATTGTTATTATGTGTTTATGATTTAGTTTTTTACTTGTTTGTATAAAATTGTTGAATTGTTGTAAACAAGGGTTTTTTATGAAAAGAAATAATATGGACTAAATCATATTAAAATGATGATTTGTTAGAGATTTAAATTACATAAGATTACGTTGATTGGGGAATTTCAATAATAATCTAACGGCCTACTCTTTTTGACAAACTATAAAGTGGGTTTAACGCACCGCTGGTCATGTACCCGGTTAAGGAAGGAGGTGTTATGCCATTAGTCGCTGACCAAATTCCCGGCTCGCCTGTGCTTCAAATTGAAATTAACTACGATTATTAATTTAATTATACCTTAAGGGTGATTTATCACAAATTCACATCCAAAACACAATGAATAAGGGTATTGCTTTGTGCGTAGCCGAATTCAAGCAAAAGTACGTTGTGAATAGTTGTGGGTAAATTCTTTAATTGGTTTAACCAATACCGCAACATAATTTATGAAGAAATTTAATCTTGTGAAAAAGTTTACTAAATATTTTATTAAACTTATGCTATGAAGATTGTATGCATGCTTCTCCATACATTGATTTTGACATCAAAATTTATACCCTTAAAATTCAAGTCGAACGCTCCTAATTGACGAACACTTGAAATTACTACGTCATCAAATGAGATTTTGGGTAATGTTGTGATTGAGAGAAAACCATTTGTAGAATGAGAATTCGTATGATGGTTTTACGTTACTCAGATTAGACGACTTAATTAAGTAACTCAGTGAGATCTAGAAACTTAATGCATTCAGAAGGGATGAAACATGTTTACAATGCAAAACGATTTTTTTTTGGCAATGTAAATCCCTTAAAAATCTAGAAATTGAAATTTGTTTGTCAATTGAATTGTTCGACAAGTCGTTTTGTTGAGTACACTCATTACTAGCTGATCAACTAATGTAATGGATCTATGTCAATATAGTTCTAGAATTCAAGGAAAATAATATGGTTTTTATACCAGGATAATTTTATTTTCTTGAAAGTATTTTGTTATCGAAAATACTAATATTTGAACTTATTTCTGTAGAATTGGCTCAACCCGCCAATAACACGATAAGTTCCGCGTTCAAAGCATTCTTTGAACGTCCTGAACTTACTGGCCCAAACTTCAATGATTGGTACCGCTCGCTAAAAATTGTCTAGAGAGCAGCGGCTACTATCGATATCTTTACTACTCCCTATCCGGAGGATCTTGCTGAAGAAGCATCTGATACGCAAAGGCTTGAACACGCTGCTAATGTTAAGAAGCACTCGGAGGTGGCTTGCTTAATGCTAGGAAAAATGGTTCATGCACTTCAACAGAAGTATGAGCTATTTTCACCTAGGCGAATGCTTGACGAGCTCAGGGCTATGTTCGAGAAGCCACAAGCTGTGGAGATCTACGACTTGGTAGATGCATTGCATAGCTGCAAGCAAGCTCCAGGAAAGTCTGTAAGTGCCCATTATTTGGGGATGAGGGGTTATATGGAATACTAGGACAACCCTATGATCATAATATGGCTATCAACTTGATCAATAGGTCCCTTAACAAGGACTTCAATGATTGCGTTAGAAACTATAATATGCATTGCACGGGGAAGACGGTTAATGATTTGCATCAATACTCAGGGACTATGAAAATGGGTTGAAAGACAAGGCATCTACCGCTACGCCTTCTGTACTAACCATACAAAAGGGTAGATTGAGTAAGCCAAAACCGCAAGAGAATAAGAAGAAAGGCAAAGGCAAGGGTGATAAGGGCAAACAAGTTGCGACTTATACAAAACCAAAGCAGAATTTTGTCAAGAAGAATAGATCTCAAAAGGATGAGACTTGTCACCATTGTAAGGCAAGTGGTCACTGGAATAGGAATTTCCCTCTTTACCTTGAAGAATTGCGAGAAATAAGAAGAAGTCTGAGCAGAGCGTTGTAGCTTTAGGTACTTTATTTATGATTAAATTGTTCAATCTAACATACAAATTAAAATCCTGGGTATATGATACGGAATGCGGTATTAACATTTGTAATACGTTGCAGGGATTTAATCTGGAAAGGAAGCTTTCCTATGGGGGACCAAATTCTGCAAGTGGGCAATGGCACACAAGCAGTAGTTGAAGCTATAGGAACTTTTAATCTAGTTTTACCTTCGGGTTTAGTACTGAGATTAAATGATTGTCATTATGCACCTACAATTGTTAGGGGTGTTATTTCCTTTTCTTGTTTGTTAAATATTGGATTTGTTTACACGATTGATAATAATGGAATTTTTGTTTGGAAAAATGGTATTTTCTATTTTAATGCAATTTCTGTGAATGGTGGTTTGAAATAGACATGCATGATAATGAATCAAAGAACAATAAATCTGTATTTAGCATGAGTAAGAAGAGAAAGTTTGGCAAGAACTCTTCTTACCTTTGGCATTGTAGACTTGCCCATATTAGGAAGACTCATATACAAAAGATTCAACCTAAAGGTCTTTTGGAAAATATCAATGATGAATCATTTGATAAATGTGAGTCTTGTATCTCTAGAAATATGACCAAGAAACCTTTTAATTGAAATATTGAAAGAGCTACTGATCTACTTGGACTTAGACATACTGATGTATGTGGACCACTTAGACATACGTCAAGGAAAGATGCTAGCTACTTCTTAACATTTACGGATGATTATAGCCGTTATGGTTATGTTTATTTACTTAAGCATAAACCTGAGGTATTTGAAACATTCAAAGTGTTTAAAGTAGAAGTAGAACTTCAATTAGGGAAGAAGATTAAAGCTCTTCGTTCTGATAGAGGTGGTGAATATTTAGGTCAAGAGTTTATAGATTATCTAAGTGAGAATGGAATTGTTTAGCACCTTACTTCTCCCTATACTTCACAAAAATAGTGTATCAGAAAGGAGAAATCGTACATTATTGGATATGGTACGATCTATGTTTAATCTTACAACTTTACCTTTATCTTTTTGGGATTATGCTTTAGAGTCCGTTGTGCGCATTTTAAATATGGTTCCCACAAAGAAGGTCGATAAGACACCATATGAACTATGGCATGGCAAGAAGCCATATTTGTCTTATTTAAAGGTCTAGGGTTGCGAGGCGTATGTGAAACGTGACTCGGGTGACAAACTCCAACAACGATCGGTGAAATGTATCTTTGCAGGATACCCTAAGGAAACTATGGGTTACTACTTTTATTATCCACATGAGAACAAAGTGATTGTTGCTAGATATAGACACTTCCTTGAATCTGATCTTGTTAATCAAGAATTCAGTGGGAGAAATTATGATCTTGAAGAGATTCATATAGATACATTACCTTCTGAAAACACTAGCAATGTAATTCCTGTAGAACTAGAAAGTCTGGCGGTTCCACCGGAATTAGTTCCTCTGCGTATATCCGCAAGGATTAAAAACACAAATAGCAATATATGTCTTAACATAGAGGATGATGATGAGTTAGGGGATCTTGGTGAACCCGCTAATTATAAATCCGCCATACTTGATACTGAGAAGGATAAGTGGATGGTTGCTATGGATGAGGAAATGAAATCCATGAAAGTAAATGATGTTTGGATTCTTGTAGAACCACCACCGAATGCTAAAGTAGTGAGAGATAAGTGGATATACAAGAAGAAAACTGACATGGACGGAAAAGTACAATCCTATAAAGCTCGTTTAGTAGCTAAAGGTTTTACTCAAACTTTTGGCGTATACTACGAGGAGACTTTTTCTCCTGTAGAAGACTTAAGAGCTATTAGGATTCTCATAGCTATAGCAACATACTATGACTATGAGATATGGCAAATGGATGTTAAAACTGCCTTCTTGAATGGTCGCTTAGATGAAGATATCTATATGCAGCAACCAGAAGGGTATGTTGATCCTGAGAATCCAGGACATGTGTGCAAACTTCAAAGGTCCATTAATGGTTTGAAGCAAGCATCACGTCAATGGAATAAAAGATTTAACGAAGAAATCAAAATGTTTGGATTTATTCAGAATCGTGATGAGCCATGTGTATATCGCAAAGCTAGTGGGAGTGATGTAGTATTCCTAGTCCTATATGTTGATGACATATTAATCATGGGAAGTAACATTCCAAGACTTAAAGCAGTTAAGGATTATCTTGGTAAATGTTTTTCTATGAAGGATTTAGGAGAAGCTGCATACATTCTGGGAATTAAGATCTATCAAGATAGGGAAAGACGGTTAATTGTTCTATGTCAAGATGCTTATATAGATAAGATTTTAAACAAGTATAATATGTATAATTCCAAGAAAGGTTTTCAACCTATGGAAGATAAGCATAATCTGAGTCATGAGAAGGATGCATCAACTCCTGAAGAGGAAGCATACATGCAGAAGGTGCCTTATACTTCGGTTGTAGGATCTATAATGTATGTTGTTAGATTCACAAGGCCTGATGTGGCGTTTGCTAAGAACTTGGTCAGTAGATACCAACAAAATCCAGGAAAGCTCCACTAGACTGTTGTTAAACATATTCTAAAGTATTTAAGGAGTACGAAAGATATGTTTTTGGTATATGTAGGGAAACCAGACACATAAGTAAATGTGACAGGTTTCTGTGATGCGTCCTGGCAATGTAATAAAGACGATACGAAGTCTCAGACGGGTTACGTTTTTGTTATCAATGGAGGAGCAGTTGACTAGAAGAGCAAGAAATAGACAACGATTGCAATGCATACTACTCAATCTGAGTACATGGCTGCTTCAGAAGCTGCAATGGAAGCTGTTTGGATTAGGAAGTTTATTGAAGATCTTGGAGTGATGTCTTCAATTAAAGAACCTATAGATATGTATTGTGAAAATTCTGCCACAATAATATTTGCCAATGACCCTAGATTCATGAAAGGCGCCAGACACTTTATGCGTAGATATCACTAAGTCCGAAAACAAGTTGAAGCTCGTGAAATCAAATTGATAAAAGTTCACACAGATGATAACGTAGCTGCTCCTTTAACTAAGGCTTTGCCTAGACCAAAGGTAGTTAAGCATGCCAAGGCGATTGGGCTGCAACTAGATAGCGAACTCATGCAATAAATTTGTGATTAGTGTTTGGATAAAGGATGTTATGACATTATTATATAATAAAATAAAGATTAGGTTTCGTTTATTCCTATTTTTAATAAGTGTATCCTATTTTACATGTTTTAATCTATGAATAAATGTTATGCTAAATGTCCATTGTCGATTATTAATATGTGAATATTATTAAATTAAGATAAATACTTGAAAGTATATTGATCAATTTTGGATGATATTCGATTAATCGAATATTGGACTTATCCCAACTATATGTTTTTTTCTTTATGGATCTTTGTCATTAAGAAAAACATAAATAGTTATCCTTAAACTTAAAATACCAGGAAACTGTTGTGAATCTAGTGTATTTATGTGGAATAATCTAACGCTAAACGTAACTGGTAGCTATAAGGATTATTTTTGGAAATGTTGCAAAATTTATTTGTTTTGCTCGTAGTCAATATGGGATTTATTTCTTCCAATTTCGTTTTGGAATTTAATACAGCTGGGCCCCTCGTGGGATTAGTAAGATGTTTGTGTGGCCACACCTAAATTTGATTTGGTAATCTTGCTGAATCTGTGAACGAGAAACAGAATGGTTAATGAAAGGAATGACTGAGATCCATATCCTTATTAACGTTGTATTAGAAATAAAAGGATAATAAGAACGATGCATAATCGTTAAAAGGTTTTGTCCAGGAGACCTTACTCGAGTTGTACTAGAGACATTGCTAAGTGTAACTAGACGCTAGACAATGTAATCACGATATTCGAAATATGTCCAAGTGGGAGTTGTATGTTTATGGACTTATATTTAATAGTCGTGTGATAGGATCGAACTCGAGATTACGGGATTGCACACAATACGTAAAGAGTTAATTTAATTAATAAATATATTTATTGTATTTATTAATTTATTTAATAAATATATATTTATGTATTTATTAAATTAAACAGAGCAAGTAACTATATAAATTTAACGATCGTTAATTAATTAATAGTTAAGTATTAACGAATGTTAAAATAATACATAGTAAGAGATTAAAAGGAAAGAAGGACGGAAAGTTCCGGAACACCCCACAAGGGGTGTTTCTACCGTCGGTTAGGGCTCCAGGGGGGGGGGGCAAAAGTTGCCTTTTATTTGCTTGGGCTACAATGGGTTGAGGCCTATAAATACATCTCCTTATCCCTCATAGTTTACAACATAACTTGAATCTCTTTCCCCTCTCTCTCTTTTGGTTCGATCATAAGGTGTAACCCACGAAGGGTTTCGGTTGGTTTTCTTGGTTGATGAATTGTGTTGATAATCTAGTCCTAGCCCCTCTCTAGGGTTGTTAGGTAGATTTTTTACAAGCGTTGTAGCACGTTTTTCATGTGCTAGAATCAAGGTTAGCTCGTTGTATTACGTGTGTACAAGATCGTAATATAGTCTTACTTTAGACTATATCTTGGTATATTACGGTATAAGCCAGAATTGGTGATTCGTTCTTCGTCTTGTGGATTTGCTTTAGCGTAAAGGTATGTAACCGTAACTCGATTAATTATAATCGTATTATTATTATGATCTTGTTAAATCGCTTTCGCTATATGTGCTTTGATCTCGTTTAGGGTTTTATAATTGTTATGATATTAATAAACCTTCTGTTTCTATGAAGCAAGATACGGTTACGTTCATATCTAAGTACCTGACGTACCAGCATGCTAAGATAGAACACCAACAGACTAAGATTTATTTCCACCATTAGAAATTTATGAACGGAGAGGTGACAAGATCTCCATGGATTTTTTACCGGATTTCCGCAAACTTAGAGGAAGCATTATGCTATTTGGGTGTTATCTATAGTTTGACCAGGTTTGCAAAATCCTTACATCTGCAAGGATTTCATAGTTAGCAGATTGGTCAGACATTTTCCAGCCAAGGCTCATCCGATCACTTGGTACTCCCTCAGCTATTGGACCAGACAAGGGTGCACATTTGTGTTCCAAATTTACGTTCACGTCCTTGTTCAAATTTTAGAACTTGCTTTCGCGCTCACGTTCATGACACTGTTCACGTTCATGATCGTATCCTGGCTTACGATTTATGTTTTACTTGTCATTCTAGAAAGTTTTGTAGAAGCTTGAGAGACCAGACTTAAGTCTAATAAACTTTCCATCACCTCGTATCAGTGGCGTTATCTCCTCAGTTATCTCAAGTTCACGATATGTTTCACATTTCATGTTCATTCCACGTTCCTCATATCATCGTTCACGACAAGTTGCACAGATCATCATCCACCATAGGTTTTTATATTACACGCATCATGTCTCCACGTATCACGTTCACAATTGTTCACGTACTACGTTTCAGTATATGTCGCGCGTCATTACTAAGACACTATCAACATCAGTTATTCTAGAATAAGTTAACATCATAGCATTTCATTCACCTTGCACGTTAACTCTTATCCACTCGATCAGATTCATGAGGATCTATCTTACGTTGATAAATCAGGAACTTTTATGTACCGTCAGGTCAGGGTCATGAAGATAAGGATTCGCTACTTCGCCAAGATCTTTTAGAGAAACCGTTCTGAGTGGGAAGCCACTTGAAACGAAAGGTTCCATCCGGACCTTATATCCTCTTTTCCCATTCCTGGGTCAGGTATGTTCTCTCCAGTCACGTCACGTTTGATGTCCTTCATGGTCCATGTTAAGTCCACGTCCCTTTCAGTTTACGTTATCTATAATTCGGGGACGAATTATTCTTTTTAGGGGGGAAGAGTTGTAAACCCGCATACATATGCCATGAACAGTACACTATAAACATACGAACCAATTAAAACTTTCTATTTATGTCATGTACACGTGTCACGAATATTAAATTCAGAAACTATGTACGTGTTAGTGCACGATAATTATTAAGTACGTGATAATACACGATAATTATTAAGTATAATAATTAAAACATGAACATGTGAACTACGTATTATATATTATTACACGATAAACAAGTATCACGTATAATAAATATATCATGAATATTAAAACACGAACCAATACGAATGTTTAATCGTACAAACGAACACGTAAATAATTAAACACGAACAAAGCCCGGTTTTGGCCTTGTGGGCCTTGGTAGCCGCGGACAAGAGGGAAGGAAAGGGCCAAGCCCATTTGACTTTTGACTAAATTGTGAAAAGTAAAACACAGGGAATCATAACACATTTTATTTTACAACACAAGAAAACCATAGCCTCCTTTCTTCTCTCCCTTTGCCGCCGGCTACAAGGAACACCATTGAGGTGTTCGGTTGATTTTTGATTGTTGATTTTTGGTGATCGTGTTCGTGTTCGTGTTCTTGGTTCTCTTCCAATCACGTGTTCGGTATCATCAAAAACCTTCATCTTATTAATTTTATTTTCCTTTATTATGTTCATGTGTAGAATGTTAAAAACATAATGAAACATGTTAGATTTTATCAAGAAAACATGAATAAGTAGAGTTTTTGGTGGGATTTGTTCGGCCGACACGCACAACCGAGAGCCCAAGCTCTCGGCTTGGTCTTGATTCACACCAACAGCCGAGACCAAGAGGTCTCGGTGTGGTTTGGTTGCTCGGCCGCAGGGAACAAGGGACCCCGACTCGCGTCAGGGTGCCGTTTGGTTGTGTTAGGTCTCGCCGCAGCAACAGCAACACCACCGGCTTAAGCCGGTGGTTATTTTGTGTTGAGCAGGGGGAACCACAGCCGAATAGGGGGAACCACCAACATCATCCGGTGGTGATGTTGGTTCGGACAGTGGCACCGGCTAGGCCGGGTAGCCACTGTTAGGGCTTGTTTGTTTCGGCTTATTGTTTCGGCTTATATTAAACACGGACACGTGATTATTTTACAAGTATATTTTTTACAAGGAAAAATTATATTAATTAAAAATGAGTAGTAATTAATTTAATTTAATCATGACTTAGGTTATATTTATTTTTAATAAATAATACATGTTTAACCTAAGTATTTTACCATTTAATTTAGACTATAGTTATTAATTAATTATTAAAACATGGACTATAATTAATTAATAAAACATGACTTAGGTTATAATTATTAAATATAATAATTCGTGATTAACCTAAGTATTTTATTTAGACTAATTTAATTAAATCATGCCTTTATTTAATTAAATCATATAACCTATAGTTTATTAAATTACCATGACATTTAATTAATAAACTATACAATTATTACATAACTTATGACTTTTAACCAGTAAACTTTAGCCTATATTATTAGCTTATTAATCCAGCTTATTTCTAAATATGGAGACTTTCTATTTCAGGAAACTTACTATTTTTGGAAACTTTTTATTTTTAGAAACTGATCTATTTTTAGAAACTGATCTTTTGGAAACTTTCTATTTTTGGAAAATTCTATATTAGGAAACCTGCTTTTTTAAAAAAAGTTACTTATTATTACACTACAAGTATAATAATACAAGAATACAAGATAATACTTAATCAGAATACATGAAATACATGATTAATACAGTAAATCATTTAAAACATTAAACAAGACAAGAACACATAAAACAAGCTAAGAACATGCTAGAACCAGAAACGTACTCAGTAATCAGACAACTTATACATGTCCCTTATTTATGTAGTATTAGTGAGGTTGGAGTGAGACTATTCATCCTTACATCTTTCCTCGTTCACAGGACACAAGGTACGGATTTCCCGTCCTTCAGTATGGACAGTCTTTCCTTATTAGGATTTCCCGTTTGCAGCCAACTGTTTTCCCAAGTATATGTTTATATGTTTGATTACTTATGTTAGTTTTTAAATGCCTAAGCCATATACATGCATGACTAGTGTCACCTAGTTATGGAGATACCATAACCATAACACTAAAGGCACCAGTGTTATGACTTCCCAACGGCGGAGTGATTGCTCGTGGCGTCCCTTTTCAGTTTTGGCCATATATTTATATTTTCATGTGGGGCGTATGGGTGCATCCTAGTTACATGTTTTACAGGATTTTCATGGTGAATGCGATGTGTGCCTTGCATCCTTCATAAGGAGTTGATCCCTCCTACCCAGACTAATTAATTAGAGGAAACCCCTCTAATTGCATGATGAGGTCTCCCCTCCAAGTATTCATGTATGGTGGAACCTCATAACCTATATGGGCTATTGGCTAATTAGTACAGTTTTCATATAAAAACATAAGTCTTTTCAAACTATAAAACTAGTTTTATGAACATGTTCCAGGTTATCTAGGACTTATACATTTCCGCTCCTTTCAGTCTTATTTATGTTTCAGTCATTCATACTATGTCATATATCCGTTCACTGAGCGTATTTGCTCAGCCTTTACTTTCCTTTCCGTGTCCCAAAACGGCATGTACCCTAAGACGGACTTGAGCATTTGGAGGACGTACATAGGATGGAAGCTGCCTTAGACTTCTTCTCCTTTTGCCTTCTTATACTTATGCTTATTTGGACACTTGTTTTGTCCTTCTGATTTCATTTTCTTTATTAATGTTTTGGGCTTATGTTTGGGAACCGATGTTTGATTCCGGTCTTCCCTATGGTCATGTATGTTTTAGTACATATTACCTTGCATGCTTTGATGACACGCCATAATTACGCGTAATGGTCCACTTATCAAAGTGGGGTGTTACAGATAATCCTTAGTATTATGAATAAAACATTTACTTCCAAACACTCTAATATATCCAGTAGTCGGTTTTATTTCTTTTAATAGTTCATATGGTTTTTTTATCAAGAAGTGGTCTAATTAAAACACGATTGAGAATATATGTGAAGGTATGTACCGCATGACACCAAGACTTTTTGTGGCATAGCCGACTCATTTAGTATTGTTCTACTCATTTCTTGAAGTGTTCGGTTTTTAGGTTCTACTACCCCGTTTGATCAAGGCTTTCTAGGAGCCGAGAAATTATGTGTGATACTCTTGGTGTCACAAAATGCTCCAAATTGTGCCTCATTGTCAAACTCCCTACCATGATCCATTCGAATTGACACAATACGACAATCTAATTGGTTTTCAGTTTTATTGCTTAAAATCTCAAAATGTTCAAAAGCCTCATTTTTGGTTTTTAAAAATTTTGTCCATGTATATCTTGAGTAATCATCCACGATGATCAAAGCGTAGAGATTACATCTGTAACTTTGCACCGCGGATGGAACAAACAAGTCCATGTGCAAGAGTTCTAGACACTTGGATGTAGACACAACATTTTTAGCCTTATGGCTAGAATGTGTTTGTTTTCCCATTTTACACGCGTCACAAAATTGTTGTTCATTTTTTACTTTTGGTAGGTTTCTAACAAGGTCCTTGCTAGCCAAAGATTGTAATAGAACCATGTTGATATGACCAAGACGCCTATGATAAAGAGCGGAGGTGTCATCTATTGTGGTCAAATAAATAGCGTATTTAGATAAGCCAAACTTCATCACATATATGTTATTTTTCCTAATTCCTTTTGCTATGGTTATGTCATCTTATAGTATCTTACTTTCGTTTTCTTCAAAAAAGACTTTGCATTTGTTACTACAAAGTTGACTTATGCTAAGTAGATTAAATTCTTAGTTTTCGACATGGGCAACATTATATATGGTGGTGTGGTCATTAGAAATCATACCCTTTGGCAATGATTTTTCTTTTGACGTTTCCACCAAAAATAACATTACCTCCGTCCATAGATTTGTATGTACTGAAGAGATTCCTATTGCCCGTCATGTGTCTTGAACAATCGGTTTCCTTGATCCATTCATATGGTTCAACTCTGGCTTTCAAGCATACCTACACACTATAGAGCTTAAACGTTTGGTCCCCATCGTCTCATGGGTCCGTTTGGGTTAAAGATGCTTCTCATGGCAATTCCAATTAGAGTATTGCCAAATACATCCCATGGCACCAAATTTCCCATTGAGAATTAATTATGATATTCATAGTTAAATGGAAATTCACGATACCTCCCTAGTATTCCTTGGTTATTTTTTGGAAAGGGGCGTTTGGGATAAGATGGTCTTGGTCGAGTTTGTACATTTCTAGCTCTAATGTTCCTTTATAGGTTTCTAATATTTGTGTTATATTTTTCTGGTATAATTTGTTTTGGTTTACAAGACACAACCACAAATTCGGCATGATTTCGCACTTGCTGCTCTACCAGACCCACGGGACCTTTAGAGGGTGTCGGACCCTTTTTAAAGAGGGACCCGGCGGGGTCCGTGATTGTTTGTGATAGTTTTTGGAGAGACGCTTATCGTGTCTTTTTGTGGTGGTGTTTTTGAGCTAGAAGGTTTGTCTTGTTTCCCAAACCCCAATCATGTTTTATCTTTACTATCCCTTTGAAAATTTAACATCTCACCGATGCAATGTGCGTTTTTATTAAACTTTACAAATTTTGAGTTTTGTTTAATTAACGCCTCTTGATTGGTTTTAAGTGTTTCAACTTTGAGAGTGAGCTCTTGACATATCTCACAGTTATCATTAGATGATTTAACTCGTTCTAATCTTTTTAGCTTTGCTTTTAGTTCATAAACTTCGTTTTCTAAACTTTCATTTTTAGTTTTCAAAAGCTTGTTTTTGTTTATGATCTTAAGACTTAATTCACGAAGTTTGTTATATTCAATTGTAAGGTATCATCATCTAATGAGGAGGTATAGTAAGATGAGTCAGAATGTACCTCGTTTGTTTCATGTGCCATGAGTGCTAGCTCTTCCTTTTTGGTTTCGTCTCCTTCATCCTCACTTGCACTCCAAGCTCCACTTACGAATGCTCTTTGTGTCTTTTGCTTGGACTTTGGACAATTACCAATGGAGTGATTCGAATCACCATATTGGAAGCATTTTCTTTCCTTTTTGCCTTTCTTGAAGTCAAAGGGCTTTCGAGGTGCCTTTTTGTTGTCACTTGGTTACTTCACGAATCTTCCTCGCCTTTTGAAAAATTTCTTGAAGTCACGGACGGCCATGGCATACTTTTCGTCATCGCTATATGACACCTGATCATCGCCACTAGATTCAACTCTAGATTTCAACGCGATTGATCTTTGTTTTTCTTTCTTTCCTTTGATAATCTCAGAGTCCACCATCTCGTATACCTTGAGATTCCCGATAAGCTCGTCCAATGATAAACTTGAGAGATCTTTAGATTCTTCAATGGGCTGAGACTTTTGCTCTCCACTTTGGATGAAGTGCTCTAAGAAATCTCCTGACAAAATTCTTAGTAGAGAAAGTTTCATCAAGTGCTTTGAGTGAAGTAATGATAGTGTTAAACCAACCAAATCCCACATCAACTGACTATTCTTCAAGGATAGAAAACTGTTCATATTGTTGAACATGTAGATCAGTTTTATTATCATTGACTTGTGAGTTTCCTTGATGTGCGACTATTAACGAGTGCTAAATTTCTTTGGCGGTATGACACATAAAGATTATTTCATACTCATTTTTAGTTAGAGTATTGTAAAGCATCATTTTGGCTTCATTATTTTTTGCCAACATTTTCTTTTGATCATCGGTTTGTTTTTCATGTGGAACTGATTCAAATTGATTAGTGGTAACATTCTTGACCGCTGGTGCATAATCACCTTCAATGATTATGTACCAAAGATCTATATCCTTAGATTTTACATAAGTTTCAAAATGGTTTTTCCAATATATAAAACCATCGGTTTCAAAGAGTAGTGGTCTTTGCATATATTGCCTTTCTTTGTAATTTTTAGAATATATGGATCGATTCAAGTTTTAAAGTACAATATACTTTCAAGATCTTGAGTTCGAAGCTCTTGATGCCAAATGTAGAAAACTAGAAAGGGGGTTGAATAGGTTTTACCGATTAGTTTTAATTTCTTTGAATCTTTATATGTGATTAGTATGGATATAGATCTTGTGTGATTGACTAAGTAATAGAGATAGAGAAAGAATAAAGCAAACCACAATGCACAAATATTTTATAGTGGTTCGGCCTAGCAAGATCTCACTTATCTTGCCTATACTTCCACTCCTCGAGTATCCACTTAAGAGTTATACTTCACTAGTTAAGAATCTCCTACACCGGTGGATAAACCTTTACACTTTAGCGTACAATATTTACCGACACGTAAGCTATGATGTCCTGTTCTTTTACACGGGTACAACAACTCCCTTCACACTATATACTTTGTAATCTACAACACCAACCACACTATTACACAAGTAGTGGATGAATAGGTACGACAATGGTGATTGTATAGATAACACTTAACAGAATCACACAATGTAAACTTTTAATTATCAAAGCTTTGAGATAGAATTCTTGTAAGTGATATTCAAGTTAACAAAGATTTAAATCGCAAGAGACAAAAAGTAAGAGAAGAATAAAAGTTAGGAGGTTAGAGATAATCAGAGAATTAGAGAGATATATTAGAATAGGGGTGAGTGTGATGCTTGGAGTTAGCTTGGTATTTATAAGCAACACCATCAGTGAGTCTCGAACCCCGTCAGACCCTTTCACCAAGGGGTCTGCCCCTTTGTCGAGGGGTCCGTGACAACTTACATTTGTTGCCTCATAAATACTTGTCCAAGATCACACTCAATCAATGTATCTAGCCAAGTTTGACTTTATGTATCGAATATATGGAGAGAGAGAGATATATATATGTTTTACCCATTTTAAGTTTACACTAAAAGGTTTAAAAGTGTAGAAAACTTTTTATAAAAGTTTAGAAATATAAGATCATGGATCAAAAAAGCTTTAATGTTGATTGTAACACAAACATAAAAATATGTTTGATGTTTTGTCATTAACAAAACCTTAAGAGTGATTAAAATATAAATACCTTTTTAATATGATATTTGTATTCACAAATTTTCATCTTCCAAAACGATCAAGAGTGGAAAGAACAAGGGGTTAGTTGCTCAAGCATATTAATGGGATGAGGAGGAGGTTTATTCAGATGATGATGAAATGGTCAATGTTAAGGTGTTAATGGCTTTTGTTGATGATGAAGATGCTATTAACTCCAGTGTTGTGGCCAAGGAGAGTGCTCGTAATGGTGTTGGGTCAATATCACAATAAAAAAGGTACAGACTCTTCTTGAACTAGAAGATAAAGATGATATTAAATTTGTCTTTGATTATATGTGTATTGATCTTAACTATGTTGAAGAGCAATGAAATAATCTGCTTGAGAAATATAGGAAAGTTGTTCTAGAGCTGAAAGATAGTAATGAAAAGTTGTTCTAGAGCTGCAAGATAGTAATGAAAATTTGACCAAACCCACAATGGGTTGAACAATAATTTTTTGTCTAACACTCCCTAGAAGTTTCAATGGGTCTTTGATACGGACAAACTAGATGAATGTTGAAGCCAATTCTTCTTCTCTTTTTCTTCTTTATTTCTCGTTTGCACTATTTGACAACATAATTGTATATTGGTGCGCGTTTTTCCTAATTTTTTGAGGGTTTCTTTTTACGCCATGACTTATTGCCTTTTAGAGGGATCGTCAATTTGGTGGGAAACTTTTGTAGTCAAGGATAATGATCTTCGACGATGAAAACGATGAGGAAAAATAAGGTTGATCAAGGCAAATCAACTAACGGCTAGAGTTTAGGATTTATGCTTGAAAACGAAAAAGAAAATCCTAATTAATAAAAGTAGAAAAAAACATGGATCCCTCTGAATCATCGGCAAGTAGCCGATGATTGGTGGATAGCAAAGTTTTGTGTATGTATCTTACATAGAGCTCTATGATACCATAAGAAATGTGATATATTGATTGAATTGATTTAATTACATAAGAACTAATTTATATCTATAATAAGACAAAGCCTTGAGAATAAGCTAAGCTAAAGTAAACCCTAAAGACTAATAATTTATTGTCTAACATGATATCATGTCACAGTCAACTAAAATAAACGATGGCATTAAAATCTAGTGATGTTACCTGTAAGTACAATATGATCCTCGCTTGGTAGTAAGCCTTATCAAAAGAACAACAGTTGATTTTAGCACCTCTAGTACTAATTAGTAAAACTAACATACAGAGGCCAAAAGATCAATATAGTCCTTGTTTTTTGCATAGTCCGAATGAATTCATCTTGGCATTTTATTTATTTATCATCCGATGGCTGAGAAAATTACTAATTACTTAATAGAAAAAATGTGACACCCCCAAATTGAGTCAAACGCAGCGGAAATAATATTTGGGTGTCACGTAGGTGGATCAACAACAGACAGAATATAGAGCAACAGATAAAAGATTATCCTTACATTTATTACATGATTGAAAGTGCAAATAGTATTAAAATAGTCTTTAACATTGTTCAATAGTTTGAATTATTCCCAGTTTATAAAACCCCAGATGAGCTCTATAAATGCAGCCTATCATGATGCTTGACTCCATGCACACCAATACCTGCTTCAGTTTCCTGAGAAAACATGCTTAGAGAGTCAACATAAAGTGTGTGAATTCACAGGTTTAATTAAAATAAGTTTGGACATTAAATATTCACTGAAGTAGTAATGCACAAAGCATCAATACTTAAAAGTAATTACATTTCCATAATGCCCAAAACTGAAACTTGACAGTTAAGTCCTTAACAAGTAAGGACCCTTAGCCTTATAAAAAGGCACCCATAAAAAAAATAAGTGCTGACATGTGAAACATCTGTTGTCATGGCCTAGGCACAGTGAGCATGACTCACCCAGATGGGGACGGTCAATCCCAAATAGATCTATTTATAACATTCAGGTAATTCAATAATTCTAACAGTTTCGGATGCACGGGTCATGCGGGTTCATCTACAATAGGCAATGTAATCAAAAGTTTTACAGTTCAATCCATGTCCATAAAATAAAATATGTTGCATGTTTTCTTCCCCATTAAAAGGTTTAAAAGTTTGTCAATATATAAAGTGGGGCCATGAACTCACCTCAGTAGTACAGCAATAAGTCAGTAGATAAATCTGATAAGGATGCTCACGATACAATCAATGACCTAAATAATTATAAGGTCTCAGTAAATGCATAACATAATGCATAAAAGTTTCAGAATAAATCTGTACATGCTTATACTGGTTTTAAGCATTTTATTACGATACTTGTATTTCTGTTCATCGTTGTACAAGTTCTAATAGTATATATTTCATGTATAAATAAATAATAAGGTTAAATTAATTAATCCATTTAATTAATATTTTGTACGTATGTTGTTTATAAAACACTTTAAATATTTATAAAGGATAGTCTTATATACATTTAAAGTAATAGGAATTAAATATAATTAATATATTTATTTTATAAGTTAATCGTTTTTAATTTATATTTAATATATAAATAAGTTTTATAAACGTATAACATTTTATTTAAATTCCACGTTTACGTCGTGTTTATAATTATTAAATTATAAGTTTGGAAAAATAACAATTGTTACATTTATTTAGGTTTTGCGTTTTAAATAACGGGTATAAATATATAGAATTTTAGGGTTCGTAATACTTTGTATAAAATACGTTTTAGTCCTTTTAATTAAATAATTACCCGCGGTTAAATTACTTTTATACCCCTAGGGTTTCTAAATCTTTCAAGTAATTACAGTTTTAGTCCCTCCCTAGTTACACGTGTAACTAGGGCTTGGTTAAGTTTCACTAAATGGCAAAAATAGTCCCTAAAGTATACGGCTCATATTAGGGCTTATTAAAGTTTCACAAGTTGGTAGTTTTAGTCCTCCAACCTTCGGCTATATTTAAGTTTAATTACAAGTTACACAAATACCCCCTAGGGCTTGAATATGTTTCGGCTAAAGGCAAGATTGGTCCCTAGGGTTACTTAGGGCTTTAAATAAGTTTGCTATCTTGGCATATTTGGTCCCTAAGGCTTATAATAAGTCTCGGCAAAAGACCAAAGTGATCCCTAGGTTTTCTAAAGTTTACACAACTTACCTTAACATTATATTAATCCCTTTTAAGTCCTTTTTATCACCTTTAAGTTTCGGATATGTTCAAAACAACACCCTCAACTCTCGGCAATATTTAAAAGTAGTCTAAAAGTTTATATTTTTGGAAAATAGGTTTCTACACTTGTTTATTTTAGATCCCTTTACTTTATAAATTTATAAATCCAACCCGAAAGTTTTATACTTGTTATATTGAATCCAAAATTTTGTAGATTTATTATTTTAATCCAAAACTCTTATAGATCTACACTTTCAACATAAAACTTTATAAAATTATATTTTTGACACTAAAAGTTTTATAAAAACATTTATTTAGTGACAATGAATATTTATTTAGGCAACTTATTATAGTGAGCTTAAAACTAATCTTATGAGGCATAATAGTGACCTTAACATTTTAAGGCACCTAAAAACATAAATCTAGTGTTTCTAGTTATATCTAAACATTACAAGATTACCCCAAATAAAGTTATGAGCTTAAGTCTCTCGTCCAAAAATCATGCATGCTTAGGTTTTCATGGTTTTTCAAGTTTAACAAGATCATGGTGATGTGTTCTTCATGGTTGACAAGTTTTTACATCATTTTAAGCTATATAAAAAATGGAGCCGTGGGTTATAATAAGTTTTAGGGTTTCAATATTTGTTTAAATGTTAACTTTTACCAAGAATAACCATGTATATATTAATATGTATGAAAGTAAATGTATTAGAAAGATAGGTTTTAACTTGGACTTACTTGTTTAGATAGGTTTAGGAGGGATAGGAGAATGAGTAGAAACAAGTGACAAGCTTTCAACAATGGAGGTCTAGGGGACCTTAAACAAGCTGTGAGCTTCAAGTAGGCTTCTAGGGCTCTTGTTCTTGCTTCAAGGATCAAGGTTCTTATAGGATGAGCTTAGGATTAACCTTTAGTTAGTATGAGACATGATCCAAGTGTAGGAAATAAGTTTGAAGGTTTGAAAATGGTGGATGATGAGTTTAGCCGTAGGTTGAGAGTGAGAGAGTGAAGGTGAGATTTACAAGTGAATTATGTTGTGTGTTGGGTGTGGTACGGCTTAAGAAAAAAGAGGAGATCAAAGGAGGATCTTAGTACTTGGTACTATGTATATTTACTTAGATACACATAGATTTTTGTTGGATTCACTTGCCAAATCATTCCCACACATGCCACAAATAGCAAACTTCTTTTCCTCCTTTTTGGTTTGCAACCGTGGGTTTCACAAAGGTCAAAGGGGGACAAAACTTACAAGTATAGTGACATGCATGAGGGATTGTGTGTGTAAGTGTATAAGCATGGTTGTTTAAGTAATGGTGTAAGTAAAGTATGGCTTAGGATAGAGTTTTAGTGGAGTAAGTATGATTACTAGTAGGTTAGCTAGCAAATGGTGGTAGTATAGGCATGCATACATATACACGTATGAGTATGCATGGGGAAAGGGTTTTTGGTAATTTTTGCCAAGTGTTGTATGATAATAATAGTCCTTGTATATTATTGTAGGTATTTGTTGAGTTGTAGGTATTTTTGTTGAAGCTTTTAGGTAATTTAGTGAAAGTGTATATTAAATACATCACTAAAATTATTTTACTTAAATAAAGTAAATAAGTGACAATGTAAAATAATGTACATTATTTTAAAGTGTTTAGGTATATATTCCTTTTAGGTAATATATGTAAATATGTACATATAAAAATAATCCAAGTACTTAATAAATAAATTAAGTAAGGTTACAGTTTATCTCAAAAATATGTACTGAGGTGATGAGTTTATTATTAAATCAAGTGGCCAGTCAGTTGCCAGAGTAGTCAATAAATGACTAAGAGTTCTTATAAATGTAAAATAAATATGAAAGGTAGTATGACAAAAGGTATATGATAATTAATAAGTCATATAAAAGTGAAATTACACAAATTCCAAAAATAACTAGTACAACAGTTGACAAAGTTAATAAGGTAAAATCAGAGGTTTTACAGCACCATCCCGTTATTTTAGCTTTGTCCTGAAAGCTTAAGATGAAGCTATTGGTCAGGTGAACAAGTGTGGGTACTTGGTCTTGAACGAGTCTTCTCGTTCCCAAGTGAACTCAGGGCCTCTCTTAGAGTTCCAACATACTTTGACCAACGGAATGCGATTGCGTTTCAATTTCTTAACTGTCCTTTCCATGATTTCCACTGGTTCTTCTACGAACTGGAGTTTGTCGTCAAATTGAACTCCCTCCAATGGCATAGCCAGTGGTTCTTCAGCATAGCACTTCTTTAGGTTAGACACATGAAAGGTAGAGTGTACCCGACTCAGTTGCTGGGGCAACTCTAAACGATAAGCTACTTCACCGATCCTGGCTATTACTTTGAAAGGGCCAACATAACGTGGATTCAGTTTTCCACGTTTTCCAAAGCGTACTACACCCTTCCAAGGTGATACCTTGAGCATAACATGGTCACCTACTTCAAATTGCATAGGTTTGCGTTTCAGGTCCGCGTAGCTCTTTTGTCGATCGCGAGCAGCTTGAATTCTCTGCTTGATGAGGACGATCTTGTCTGTAGTCTCCTGGATTAATTCCGGTCTAGTGAGCTGAAATTCACCTACTTCTGCCCAGCACACAGGCGAACGGCATTCGCGACCGTACAGTGCTTAAAAAGGGGCAGCCTTAATACTGGCATGATAACTGTTGTTGTAGGAGAATTCCACTAAAGGAATGTGGTCAACCCATCCATTTCCAAAATCAATCACACATGTTCGTAGCATGTCCTCTAGAGTCTGGATGGTTTGTTCACTTTGACCATCAGTCTGCGGATGATAAGAAGTGCTCATATCCAAATTGGTACCTAAGGCTCGTTGGAAAGCCTTCTAGAATTTTTATGTGAAACTACCATCTCGATCACAGATTATCGACACTGGTATTCCATGTTTGGTCACAATCTCCTTCAGGTACGTCTTTGCTAGTTTTGCAAGGGAATCGTTCTCCCTAATTGGCAGGAAATGAGCGGACTTGGTGAGTCGATCGACGATTACCCAGATAGTATCGTAACCGTGAGATGACTTTAGGAGTTTGGTGCCAAAGTCCATAGTGATGTTATCCCACTTCCATTTCGGTATCTTGGGTTGTAGAAGTAAACCCGATGGTCTCTGGTGTTCAGTTTTGACACGAGCACAGGTCAAACATTTCTGCACGTAGGTGGCAATGTTGGCTTTCATATTCGGCCACCAATATAACTTCTTCATATCCTGATACATCTTTTCAAATCCGAGATGTATAGAATATTTAGACTTATGAGATTCGTGCATGATCACGTTCCTCAAATCTCCATAGCAAGGTAACCAACTTCGTCCGTGAAGGCATAGGGTTCCGTCTGCTCTAGGTTCTAGCTTCTCCTTGCTAAGATCGGTTCTGAGCATTCCCCCGACATCTTCCTTCACGAGGTTTTCAGGCAATTGGGCTTGAGTCTGAGCTTCCAAAATCTGTTTGGGTAAGTCCAAACTGATTGTCATAACTAATGCCCGAACTCTCATAGGAGGGTCCGTTTTCTTACGACTTAAAGCGTCAGCAACCACGTTTGCTTTACCCGGGTGGTATTTGATCTCGCAGTCGTAGTCACTCAGTAACTCAATCCAACAGCGTTGTCTCATGTTCAACTCCTTCTGATCCAATATGTGTTGCAAACTTTTATGGTCAGAATGCACGGTGCACTTTGTTCCGTATAGGTAATGTCTCCAGATTTTGAGAGAAAAAACTACGGATCCAAGTTCTAGATCGTGAGTGGTGTAATTCTTCTCATGCTTCTTCAATTGTCTTAAAGCGTAGGCAATCACCTTCATCCTCTGCATCAATACTGCACCTAAGCCCTTGTGTGAGGCATCACAGTATACAACGAAATCATCATTGCCTTCAGGCAAGGCCAATATGGGTGCACTGCATAACTTCTGCTTGATCAGTTGGAAATTTGATTCTTCCTTCTCTCCCCAATCGAAATTTATTCCTTTCTGTGTGAGTTTGGTCATCGGTTTGGCTATTTTGGAAAAATCTTCAATGAATCTGCGGTAGTACCCGGCAAGGCCTAGAAATTGGCGGATCTCCGTCGGTGATTTAGGAGATACCCAATCCTTGACAGATTCGACCTTTGATGGATCCACGTGAATACCATCACAATCGATGACATGACCAAGGAATTGCACT
Source organism: Glebionis coronaria (assembly GCA_025667525.1). Classification (NCBI taxonomy): domain Eukaryota; kingdom Viridiplantae; phylum Streptophyta; class Magnoliopsida; order Asterales; family Asteraceae; genus Glebionis; species Glebionis coronaria. The sequence continues at coordinate 193,133,414 of CM046881.1, read as the reverse complement.
CTAGGAATCCAGAATTCACACTTGGAGAACTTAGCATAGAGCTGCTCCTCCTTGAGTACCTTTAGTACTTGTGCAAGATGTTCCCCATGTTCTTGTTCGTTCTTGGAATAAATGAGTATGTTGTCAATGAAGACTATCACGAATTTATCCAGGTAGGGTCTGCACACACGGTTCATAAGGTCCATGAAAATAGTTGGTGCATTGGTCAACCCAAATGGCATAACCTGGAATTTGTAATGACCGTAACGGGTTCTAAAAGCTGTTTTTGGAATGTCTTCCTCCCTGACTCGTAGCTGATGGTATCCAGATCTCAAGTCAATCTTGGAATACACACTTGACCCTTGTAGTTGGTCAAATAGGTCGTCAATGCGAGGAAGCGGATAACGATTCTTCACTGTTAACTTATTCAGCTCTCTGTAATCGATGCACATTCGAAAAGAACCATCTTTCTTTTTGACAAATAACACAGGAGCTCCCCATGGTGAGGAACTGGGTCGAATGAATCCTTTGTCAGATAGTTCTTGAAGTTGTTCAGCTAGTTCTTTCATCTTTGATGGTGCCAACCGGTATGGAGCTTTAGCTACAGGTGCCACTCCGGGAACCAAATCAATTTGAAATTCCACTTGTTGGGTCGGTGGTAAGCCTGGCAACTCATCAGGAAAGACTTCTAGAAAATCTCGGACGATGGGTACGTCCTTGATTTGCTTCTTCTCGGGCTTGTCTTCTTCATCTGTTTGAGAAATATGGGCCAAGAAGATGGGACATCCTCTCAACAAATATTTCTGAACTTTTGTACAAGAGATAACACTAAGTCTAGTGTCAGCGAGGTCGGTGTTACCGTCGCTTCGAATGATTAGAGTTTTGTTTCCCCACGGAATACGGACTAGCTTTTCGTCACAAACAATGACTGTGCGGTATCTCGCTAACCAGTCCATGCCAATAATAACATCAAAGCTACCAAGGTTTACGGGGATAAGGTCAATGTTGAACGGATGTTTGGAAAGGTTTAAGGTACAACCTCTAATGATAGTGTCAGCATATACAGTTTTACCGTCAGCTAATTCTACGGAGTAACGGTGATCTAAGCTGGTAGGAATAACTTCTAGTACTTGGCTAAATTCAGTGGATATAAAACTTCGGTCTGCTCCAGTATCGAACAAAATAGATGCATAACGATTGTTCAATAGAAACGTACCAGTAATGAAATGCGAATTGGGGTTGGCTTTTGCATTGCCGACCACGTACACTCTGGATGAAGCTCCTCCACTGTTCTTGTTCTGGTTGGCCCGCTTAGGGCAACTTGGTCTCACGTGTCCTGGTGCTCCGCACTCATAGCACACAACTCCCTTCTTGGGTCCATTGTTGTTTCCTCCAGTTGCGTTGTGGTTCCTCTGCTATCCATTCCCGTTCCTACGGGCATTGTATCCACCCCTGTTGTTATAGTTCCCAGTGTTTTGAGTGGGTCGAGCCTGAGTGACAGCATTAACTCGACAGGTTTTAGCAAAATGACCTACTTGTCCACATCTGTAGCAGGTCTGGCATGGGCTATCAACAGTATGATGATAGTTGCACTTTGAGCACAAAGGTTTGGCGCCCACGTACGAGTTAGCTCCTGCAGAGGTAGCACTGTAAACTTGTCCAACATTCTGCTTCTTAGGATGCTGCTGGTGCTGACTGTGGAAATATTCTTCTGCCTTACGCTTGTTTTCAGTATGCCTCTCGGATATGGTATGGACTCTTTTGTTTATCAACTCAGTAGCGAACTCAATGGCACTCTCGACGGTAGTAGGTCGAGATGCGAGCACACTGTCGTGAATGGCGTCTGGGAGTCCACCCACATACTTCTCAATCTTATCTTCCTCCTCCACAAACATTCTGGTGCACATTAGGTTCAACTCTTGGAACCTCAGGTTGTACGCAGTGATGTCATTGTTCCTGCATCTGAGATCCTACAATTCGATCTCCAGTTTCTTCATTTCTCCCCTTGGACAGTATTTCTCTGTCATTCTCTCCTTCAACTCAGTCCAGTTGAGAGCATAGGCAGCATCGTGTCCAAGAGTAGCAACAACAGAGTTCCACCAAGTAAGAGCACTCTCAAGTAGGGTGCAGGTGGAAAACTTCACTTTGTTCTCTTCTACACAGTTGCTGATGCGAAATACCGTTTCCAACCTTTCAAACCACTGCATCAGTTCCACCACTCCTTCCTTGCTCTTGTAGTAGGAAGGATTACATTTCAAGAAGTCGGGGTAAGAGCAACCCCTGGTGGTCTGATTATTCTGGCGGTTGTTGGAATTTTGACTATCGTCTACGTTTCTGCTGGCAGCCATCGCAGATGCGATGCCTTGATCAATCATTTCCCTTAGTTGGGCGGCAGTGACGTTTTGGGTAGTCTCGGCATTGTTGGGGTTCGTTCTAGTGATTACCATTTTTCTATAATTATAAACAAAAATGAAATCATTAGTTCAAGGTATTAACACAGTTTTATATAATTACACGAAAAGAAATTTCATGCATAGACTTTGCAACAAATTGGATAACCTGTTTAAAGTTCATAGTATAATATAGTACAGGATATAACAAAAGCTAATGAGTACATGCCAATAGTCTAGAATAGGAATACAGTACAAAATGCACAACATGATCCAAGACATAGCACAGCCCGCCTGTCTGGGATGGTGGTACATGAAATCTAAAGTACATCATCTATGAATCCCTAATCTAAATAGTACAGTACAAAGATACAACTGACTAAAGAAAAATACAAATACAAGAGATCATATATCATGATAGCCGGGATGCAACCCTAATAGCTTATCATGATGTACAAAAGATCTAGTACATCTAATATACTGGTGCCTAACTGACTCCTCGGATACGGCTGGCGCCACAGGCGGAGATGAGACAGTCGGTGCCTGCATGGCAACCTGCATCGCGGTCATGGCAGTCCTAGTCTCCTTGAGCTATCGGAGTGCCTCAAGGAACTGGTCTCTGAGAGTCTGCTGAACTCCCTGGAGATGAGCGGTCTCTTACGTCAACCCCTGATGACGGACCTCCTGGAGGTCGAAGAATATAGCAAGAGTCTCCTCCATGGTCAAGAGGGCAGTATGAATGTCCGTCTGCTGGCTCTGAAGCAGGTAGATCTGCTCACGGAGGAACTCATTCTCATCCAGGAATCACTGGAGAGAATGGTAAGTAGTCGACCACGCCCCTCGTGCAGCGTGCGCCTCCGCACTCAAAGTCCAAGATAGAAGGTTCTGGCGCTGCTGTAGAACAGCGCGCTCAGTCTGTCGGCCGATAGCAGAGCAAGAATGTCTGCTACATCCTGGGACTGGCGTGCGGCCAGTGCCGTGATCTGGGCCTGAATGGGGTCAGCATGTCTGGCCCGGGAACCCTCACCGATCTCAAAGGTGGAATCGAGAGGTGGCTCGTACCTCCTCTTACGAGGTGGCAGAGACTCGGGTGCATGCTCCCGTAGTGAAGTCACAAGTGGTACAGGTGGTATAGCAGCAGGAGGCTGGACCTCTTCCCCAGCGTGGGAAATAGGTGGAGTAGAAATAAGTGCCTCAATGGATGCAGCGTCGACAGAGGCGTGACTATCGCCGGAGTCACTAGCAGATAACCATCCACATAAGACGGTCGTCGGAGATACGGCAGCAGGTGTATCGGTAGGTGATGTCATGATAAATCTGAAAGTAATATAGGTTTAATTGATATAAGTATAAACTTACACAAGTTAAAAGTTTTAGGAAATATAATTTAAAATTAAATAATAGTGCCGTTTAACACTTGCCATGCTAAAGGTTACGTTAATACTTATAAGATTAATCAACCTAATGTTAATAATCAATGTACAGGCAATCACACAATCGATGTATGCTCTACAGTCTATATGCTTAACTATTCTAGTCCCGAAAATACCAAAAGATTTTTAAGCAGTTATAGTTCAGATTATATAAAAATTTTATTTTTATATTTATTTTAATTTTGTTCTGATTCTGTATAATTATGGCTCTGATACCATTATGTGACACCCCCAAATTGAGTCAAACGCAGCGGAAATAATATTTGGGTGTTACGTAGGTAGATCAACAGCAGACAAAATATAGAGCAACAGATAAAAGATTATCCTTACATTTATTACATGATTGAAAGTGCAAATAGTATTAAAATAGTCTTTAACATTGTTCAATAGTTTGAATTATTCCAAGTTTATAAAACCCCAGATGAGCTCTATAAATGCAGCCTATCATGATGCTTGACTCCATGCACACCAATACCTGCTTCAGTTTCCTGAGAAAATATGCTTAGAGAGTCAACATAAAGTTGGTGAATTTACAGGTTTAATTAAAATAAGTTTGGACATTAAACATTCACTGAAGTAGTAATGCACAAAGCATCAATACTTAAAAGTAATTACATTTCCATATTGCCCGAAACTGAAACTTGACAGTTAAGTCCTTAACAAATAAGGACCCTTCGCCTTATAAAAAGGCACCCATAACAAAAATAAGTGCTGACATGTGAATCATCTGTTGTACTGGCCTAGGCACAGTGAGCATGACTCACCCAGATGGGGACGGTCAATCCCAAATAGATCTATTTATAACATTTAGGTAATTCAATAATTCTAACAGTTTCGGATGCACGGGTCATGCGGGTTCATCTACAATAGGCAATGTATCAAAAGTTTCACAGTTCAAACCATGTCCATAAAATAAAATATGTTGCATGTTTTCTTCCCCATTAAAAGGTTTAAAAGTTTGTCAATATATAAAGTGGGGCCATGAACTCACCTCAGTAGTACAGCAATAAGTCAGTAGATAAATCTGATAAGGATGCTCACGATACAATCAACGACCTAAATAATTATAAGGTCTCAGTAAATGCATAACATAATGCATAAAAGTTTCAGAATAAATCTGTACATGCTTATACTGGTTTTAAGCATTTTATTACGATACTTGTAAATCTGTTCATCGTTGTACAAGTTCTAATAGTATTTATTTCAGGTATAAAATAAATAATAAGGTTAAAGTAATTAATCTATTTAATTAATATTTTGTACTTACGTTGTTTATAAAACACTTTAAATATTTATAAAGGATAGTCTTATATACATTTAAAGTAATAGGAAATAAATATAATTAATATATTTATTTTATAAGTTAATCGTTTTTAATTTATATTTAATATATAAATAAGGTTTATAAACGTATAACATTATATTTAAATTCCACGTTTACGTAGTGTTTATAATTATTAAATTATAAGTTCGGAAAAATAACAATTGTTACATTTATTTAAGTTTTACGTTTTAAATAACTGGTATAAATATATAGAATTTTAGGGTTCGGAATACTTTGTATAAAATACGTTTTAGTCCTTTTAATTAAATAATTACCCGCGGTTAAATTACTTTTATACCCCTAGGGTTTCTAAATCTTTCAAGTAATTACAGTTTTAGTCCCTCCCTAGTTACACGTGTAACTAGGGCTTGGTTAAGTTTCACTAAATGGCAAAAATAGTCCCTAAAGTATACGGCTCATATTAGGGCTTATTAAAGTTTCACAAGTTGGCAGTTTTAGTCCTCCAACCTTCGGCTATATTTAAGTTTAATTACAAGTTACACAAATGCCCCCTAGGGCTTGAATATGTTTCGGCTAAAGGCAAGGTTGGTCCCTAGGGTTACTTAGGGCTTTAAATAAGTTTGCTATCTTGGCATATTTGGTCCCTAAGGCTTATATTAAGTCTCGACAAAAGACCAAAGTGATCCCTAGGTTTTCTAAAGTTTACACAACTTACCCTAACATTATATTAATCCCTTTTAAGTCCTTTTTATCACCTTTAAGTTTCGGATATGTTCAAAACAACGCCCTCAACTCTCGGCAATATTTAAAAGTAGTCCAAAAGTTTATATTTTTGGAAAATAGGTTTCTACACTTGTTTATTTTAGATCCCTTTACTTTATAAATTTATAAATCCAACCCGAAAGTTTTATACTTGTTATATTTAATCCAAAATTTTGTAGATTTATTATTTTAATCTAAAACTCTTATAGATCTATACTTTCAACATGAAACTTTATAAAATTATATTTTTGACACTAAAAGTTTTATAAAAACATTTATTTAGTGACAATGAATATATATTTAGGCAACTTATTATAGTGAGCTTAAAACTAATCTTATGAGGCATAATAGTGACCTTCACATTTTAAGGCACCTAAAAACATAAATCTAGTGTTTCTAGTTATATCTAAACATTACAAGATTACCCTAAATAAAATTATGAGCTTAAGTCTCACGTCCAAAAATCATGCATGCTTAGGTTTTCATGGTTTTTCAAGTTTAACAAGATCATGGTGATGTGTTCTTCATGGTTGACAAGTTTTTACATCATTTTAAGCTATATCAAAAATGGAGCCGTGGGTTATAATAAGTTTTTGGGTTTCAATATTTGTTTAAATGCTTTTACCAAGAATAACCATGTATATATTAATATGTATGAAAGTAAATGTATTAGAAAGATAGGTTTTAACTTGGACTTACTTGTTTAGATAGGTTTAGGAGGGATAGGAGAATGAGTAGAAACAAGTGACAAGCTTTCAACAATGGAGGTCTAGGGGACCTTAAACAAGCCGTGAGCTTCAAGTAGGCTTCTAGGGCTCTTGTTCTTGCTTCAAGGATCAAGGTTCTTATAGGATGAGCTTAGGATTAACCTTTAGATAGTATGAGACATGATCCAAGTGTAGGAAATAAGTTTGAAGGTTTGAAAATGATGGATGATGAGTTTAGCCGTAGGTTGAGAGTGAGAGAGTGAAGGTGAGATTTGCAAGTGAATTATGTTGTGTGTTGCGTGTGCTACGGCTTAAGAAGAAAGAGGATATCAAAGGAGGATCTTAGTACTTGGTACTATGTATCTTTACTTAGATACACATAGATTTTTGTTGGATTCACTTGCCAAATCATTCCCACACATGCCACAAATAGCAAACTTCTTTTCCTCCTTTTTGGTTTGCAACCGTGGGTTTCACAAAGGTCAAAGGGGGACAAAACTTACAAGTATAGTGACATGCATGAGGGATTGTGTGTGTAAGTGTATAAGCATGGTTCTGTAAGTAATGGTGTAAGTAAAGTATGGCTTAGGATAGAGTTTTAGTGGAGTAAGTATGATTACTAGTAGGTTAGCTAGCAAATGGTGGTAGTATATGCATGCATACATATATACGTATGAATATGCATGGGGAAAGGGTTTTTGGTAAGTTTTGCCAAGTGTTGTATGATAATAATAGTCCTTGTATATTATTGTAGGTATTTGTTGAGTTGTAGGTATTTTTGTTGAAGCTTTTAGGTAATTTAGTGAAAGTGTATATTAAATACATCACTAAAATTATTTTACTTAAATAAAGTAAATAAGTGACAATGTAAAATAATGTACATTGTTTTAAAGTGTTTAGGTATCTATTCCTTTTAGGTAATATATGTAAATATGTACATATAAAAATAATCCAAGTACTTAATAAATAAATTAAGTAAGGTTATAGTTTATCTCAAAAATATGTACTGAGGTGATGAGTTTATTATTAAATCAAGTGGCCAGTCAGTTGCCAGAGTAGTAAGACTAAGAGTTCATATAAATGTAAAATAAATCTGAAAGGTAGTATGACAAAAGGTATATGATAATTAATAAGTCATATAAAAGTGAAATTACACAAATTCCAAAAATAAGTAGTACAACAGTTGACAAAGTCAATAAGGTAAAATCAGAGGTTTTACAAAAAAAATATCACATGGATATATACCCCACAACCTCTTTCTTACCCCATAATCCTCTCATTTACTACACCTACACTTAACACACTCTCACTAATACAGATCAATCACTCACACGAGCCATAACTTGATCCCAAATCATATGATTAATGGGTATACGGGAGGAAATATTAGTTGGTAAGGGTAAACCAAGATCGATTCATCATATGTACAAACTCATGCTATTGTTGTTGCTGGTAATTGTTCGATTTTTCTATATTACGTTTATTTATAATTCATCATGAGCAGAAGCAGTAGATAGTGAACATAATTGTTGTTCTATATATATGGATGCTCAATCTGTTGATTTCGGGATTTAAATTTGATTAAACAATCAACTTTGAAAGTTTGTAGATCATGACTAGATGCATTAAATGTATTTTTGTGAAATTTTTTATTGTTTAAGTTGATTTTTGTTTTGATGGAGAATCACATATGATTTTGATTCTATTCATGCTTGTAAATATTGTGTATGTAGTGTAATGTGTTTGATACTTTGGCCTTAGGTGTTGATGCACACCATGTGCTTGATGAAATGACACTATGATAATCACACATGATTTAGCAAGTTTTTCTTTATATATGATCATTTTTATCAAAGTCTGGTCGATTTTTGGAGTTAATAAGCTAATTATAGAACTGGGACTTATGATTACAGAATTGGGACTATGACTCATATATGATTTACTATGACTCATATATGAGTCATGGTGACTCATATATGAGTCACTATGACTCATATATGATTCATGATGACTCATATATGAAACTGTACATATGTAATTCTTTTATGTAATACGGGTAATAATATAACTTTTTTATAACAAAATCATGGTGACTCATATATGAGTTACCATGAAATATATATGTGTCATGATGACTCATATGAGTCACTATGACTCATATATGAGTCATTATGACTCCTATATAAAACCGTACATACGTAAATCTTGTTTGTAATACATGTAATAATACAACCTCTTTTGTAACAGAATCATGGTGACTCATATATGAGTCATCATGAAACATATATGAGTCATGATGACTCATATGTGAGTCATGATGACTCATATATAATTTCTAGTTGACTCATATATGTTTCATTATGAACATGGTGAAACATATACGAGTTAGTATGAAATATATAGATTTTCTATTCAAACTTGTAATACTTTACTAATTTGTTTTGTTTGTGGTTCCTAAAAAGGCCACCAACTCTTATAAAACCAACCCTTATCCGCCTCCCATTGTGAGGAGGGGGAGTTTGATGAGGGTGATAGTAAGTAGGAGGGGTCCGATGATGATGAGGATGAGAAGGGGTCTGGTGAATCGTAGTCTTGGTGAATTGTAGTTTGTTGGGCCAATGAAAGTTTTAACTATAGCCCAAACTAGATTTGTTTAAATTAGACTAAGTGATACTAGTCGCTGAGAGGACCAGACCAGTGGAAGGCAAAGCCTCAGCTGGCACACCAGGAACATTCAAGTAAAAGACAACGTCAGAGAAGTCGAAGACAATCTGACGTCATACTCACCAACGATTATGAATAGCTACGATTTAGAAGGAATGTGCTGGTGTCTAAGGATCTCTGAGATTACAATACTCAGAGATCACTTAGAACCCTAAGAAGTCTTAGGCAACCAAAGCTTGTCCGATCCTTTATAGTTTAGGCGGGAGAATCTACAAAGTGTTTTGAGCGGGACAAAACAAGAGATTCAAGATAAGCCTAGTACGACCTAGTGGGACAAAAGGTGAACGGTTGGCAGAACTGTTTACCTAAAGTAGTTTAAAGGCATGTCTCGATTTAGACCTACATTTAATACATTGTACTCTTCCACTTAGAAGATGACACGTATCAACTACTCCCACTAAGGAAGCAACCTCGTACCACTATAAATAGGAGGGAGAAATAAGAGTTATTCAACCCTTGTGCTTGGATAAATTATCTAAGTTCTTTCTCCCTTTGGAACCTCTGAGCCCTCAGCTGTCTACCAGCGACTCATAGGTTCTCTTGTAAACTTGAGGCTCAAATCAAGTTTACTCGTTCTAGGGTTCATTTCTTATTGTCATTCAACGGGTGTATTCATAGCACTTTGTAATACTTTGTTTGTTTACAGTTAATAAAGCATTACTCGTTTGAAAAGTATTTCGTTGGGTGTTCGTGTTTATACGAGATATAGTTTCGACAATTGTTGTATTTTGGGACTTTCAGTTGGTATCAGAGCGCTTTGATTTATAAAACTTTTTTATAAACCGTTCTTATTTTTAAAATCAAGATCCAAATATGACTGAAACTATGCCTCATATACGACCACCGTTTGGTCAATCTAGTCAAGCTAAGACTTCGACCAACGCACCGGCCACCACATCTACTACCATGCCTACACCTGTTGCAAGCACTGGTAATAATGATGATGACCTTCCCCAACTTTTTGATGTTCGTGGGGGTCACATGTGTCCATTGTTCCAGCGTTTGATGAAGAAGATTTCTCAAGTTGGAAAAGTGAATTTCTTATTTATTTAGATGGCTTAGAACCCTTCTTAATAGAATTCTTAGAAAATGGGACTTATGTGCCATTGGACGTTTCCTCTACCCCTGAGAGACCCATTAAGAAGCCTGTTAAGCAATGGTCTCCAACGAATAGATGTCTGGCTAACCAGGACAAGAGACTTAAAAGTATCATAGTCTCTTGCCTACCCAACAACATTATGAAGTCCATAATCAAATGCAACTCTGCAAAAGAGATGTGGACTGAATTAGTTCTAGGGTATGAAGGTCCAGAGGAAACAAAAGAAACCAAAATCCAAGCCCTAAGACTCAAGTTTAACGCTTTTAAAGCTTTGGAAACAGAAATTGTTGCTTAAACTTATACTAGGCTTAAGATTTTGTTGAATGATTTAGGAAACAATGGTGTTGTTCTACCAAAGGCTGAGGTTAATGCCACTTTTGTAAACAGTTTACCTAGGAAATGGCTTAGCCTAATCCAGACCTTAAGAGCAAACAATGCAATCAAGAATGATACTCTGGCCCAACTGTTTGGTAAATATAACTATGAAGAATGGCTGATTGATTCTATTTACAAATTAGAGACTGATAGGTTTACCACCCATATTTCTGGTTCAAAAGCTCTTGTTGCTAACCATTCTTTTTAGGACAGCGACTCTGACATATAGGAAGATACAAGAAGTAGTCAAGAATTTCTTGATGAATTGCATGCAGAGTTTCATGACAGAGCTCTTCTGGATGATCAAACGAGATACTACAAGAGATCAGGTAGAGTTGGAGCTGCTAAAGTCGATAAATCCAAAGTGACATGCTACACTTGTGGAAAAGCTGGTCATTATCAAAAAGATTGTTGGTCAAACAAAACTTCCTCTCCTAGCTTTCCATCTTCCAGCAGTGACCACAACAGCAAGAAGAAGTTTGCTCCATCACCTTTCAAGCAAACTTCACACTCTGACTCAGAGGGAAAGAAGGACTACAAAGTCAAGTACAAAGCGTTGAAAGCTGAGCTGGTGAAACTCAACCAAAAAGCTGATGACGCTACTAAGAAGGACAACAAAAAGACTAAAAAAGGTCTTATGCCGCCTTATTTGATTGATATGATGAACATCTTACATCAAAAGATGAAGGAACCACCACTGCCAGAGCCTTTATGGTCGTAGCTGATGAGGAACCAGTTGTTGGAAAAAGTGAGGCAAGATCTGGTCAATGGGTGGACATCACCATGAAAAAGGTACAAATATTGCTTTCTATGCCTGAAGGTCCCGATAGAGACCATGTCAGTGACTACACTCTGGTTGACCTCCATTTAGTGGAAGAACAAAGAAAAAACTTGGTAAACAAATTTCATAATCTTAAAACTAAGTTGAATCTTTGTCAATCTGAGTTAACAAAACTCAAACCTTTTTTGAATCTTTCAAATCAATTGCAAAATGAAGTCAACAAACTTTCCATTGAAAATGAATCTTTAACTGATGAAAATGCTGAAGTCAAAAAAAACCATTGAAAAATGGAATGTACGTCAATTCACTATGGAAGAATTGGTTGCTGAAGCCATTCCAGGGGATGTGGTTCAAGCAATAGGGGGTAAGGGTAGGTTTAAAAATCACATACCTGTGGCCAAAGTAAAATTTGTCCCCTCAGATGATCCTTCTCCGTCTTCCACCTCTGTGGATGAGAAAGACTCTGACAAGGAATCTGGTGTTTCCAAACCTCTAGCATTACCCAAACTCGTTGGGGAAAATCCATCTGCTTCCTTGCTTGGCCCAAAACCTGCCACCAAATCCTCTGGGACATCAAATCTCAAAGTTGCTGAGAAAGCACACAAAAAGGTTTTTGTGGCCAAAGAACATGCCAAACCTAATCCTCCCACTGAAGTGCTTTCACCCACCAAGAAACTTCTTTTATCCCTCATGGAAGAAGTAAAAGGTTTGAAAGAACAAATCAAACCTAGGGAAGACAGTCCATCTGTTAGTTCTCTTGGTGAAGGTTCAAGCAGCTCAAAGGGGAGAGCTTTGTTCAGGCCTTGCAAACATTGTGGCTTTAAAAATCACTTGTCTGAAAATTGTTCTAAGAAACCCAAATGTATCACATACGAGTCCACTGAACATACCTCTAGAGAACATGAGGAGACCATAGCTGTTCAAAAGACCATAACTCAATTAAGGTCTAAAACTCCTTACAATTCCTCTAGGAGGCCAGAACCCAAACCCAGAGACACTCCTTAGGGTTACAGACCATATCCTCCCTGCAAGTACTGTGGCTTCTATGACCATCACTCTGATGAGTGTGAGCACTATCCCGGATGTGATATCTGTGGAAGTATGCGTCATGAAACCAGAGACTACAACCAAAGAGTGGGAGATAGAAACCAGAGAAGACCCAATGTCGCTGGTCAGCGACAACATGGACCCAATGGAAAGTGGGTTCATCATCGAAACTAATATGGCTTTGTTATATCTATGCAATAATATTTGAAGAAATCTGTTTGGTATCTGGATAGTGGGTGCTCCAGACATATGACAGGGGTTAAACAATATCTGCATAGATTTAAGAAGGAGTTTGGTCTGAAAGTTATCTTTGGAGATGACTACTCAAGGGATACTGAGGGATATGGCTCAATGGATTGTAATGGAATCACCTTCACAAGGGTCGCTTATGTCAATGGACTGAAGCACAACTTCATCAGTATCAGTTAACTCTACGATGCTAGTTTCAAAGTTCTGTTCACCAAGACCCAAGGAACAATCTTCAATCAAAATGATGATGTTGTTCTTATTGCACCCAGAAGAAGGGATGTGTATGTTATTGACATGACATCATGTCCAGAAGGAAATAGCACCTGTCTCTTTGCCAAAGCCTCTGATAGTGAAAACTGGCTCTAGCACAAGAGACTTTCTCACCTTAACTTCAAAAACATCAACAAACTGGCCAAGAATGATTTAGTCGATGGGCTTCCCTCTCTAACCTTCAGCAAAGATAGACCATGCTCAGCCTGCGAAAAAGGGAAGCACCACAGAGACTCATTTAAAACCAAACAATCATTCTCCATAAATAAGTGCCTCCATCTTCTTTACATGGACTTATTTGGACTAGTAAAACCTCAATCCCTCAATCACAACAAGTACACACTAGTCATTGTCGATGAATTCTCTAGATTCACATGTGTATTCTTTCTTAAAAGAAAGAGTGATGCAGCTGAAAGAATAATGTCCTTCATCAGGGAGATAGAGAACTTCAATGATTACAGAGTTAAGGATATCATAAGTGATAATGGTACTGAATTCAAAAACCATGCCATGGAAGCCTTTTGTGATGAAAAAGGAATCTCACAGAACTTTTAAACCCGGGCACTACAGAACAAAATGGTGTCGTTGAAAGAAGAAACATAACTCTCATAGAGGAAGCCAGAACAATGCTCAGTGAATCAAGACTCCCAAAGCAGTTTTGGGGTGAAGCTGTGTACACAGCGTGTTACACACAAAATAGATCCATTATTGTGAAGATACATGGCAAGACCGCTTATGAAGTGTATAGGAAGAGAGCCCCTGATGTAAGCTACTTCCATGTCTTTGGTTGCCCTGTTTTCATTCATAACTACAAGGATCATCTGAGAAAATTTGATGAAAAGTCAGATGATGGGTTCTTCCTTGGATACTCTTCCACCTCCAGAGCTTTTAGAGTATTCAATATTCGCAGGCAAGAACTAGAAGAACCCATTCATGTTACCTTTAATGAAGCAGATGATGTCATTACTCACACCAACTCAGAGGACTATGACATTGACTTCAATGAAGTCAAATCATATCCAAAGGATGATTTCTCAAATCCCAAGGAATCACCTCAAATATGTCACAAGGATTTCCCCTACGTTCATGCATTAGATCCTCACTCAATCTCTGACATCACTCCAGAGGTTGTTGTAGCTGAATCGCTCACTCCACTACCCATAGAAGATAATGCTAATCTTATCTCTCCAATTTCTCAAACAGATGAAGAGATCATGGATGAAAAAATTATATGTGATGAACCACCAACATTCATTGAACCTGTTGTGACTCCTGAACCCACAAAGACTGCTGCTCCTCAATCCAAATGGAGTAGGAACCAAGATATTCTTCTGGTGAATATTCTTGGTGAACCCTCTGAGGGAGTCACCATCAGAGGAAAGTTAAGATCTCTAGAAACCGCCTCAGCGAATGAATGCCTTTTCACTAATTTTCTCTCTGAAGACGAACCAAAGAACGTGGTCGCTGCCCTACTGGATGAAGGTTGGGTTGTAGCCATGCAAGAAGAATTAAATCAGATCAAGAGAAACAAGGTGTGGACTCTGGTAAAAGCTCCAGCTGGAAAACAAGTGGTTGGAACTAAATGGGTCTATAGAAACAAAAGGGATGAAGCAGGCATGATCATTAAAAATAAGTCTAAGCTTGTGGTGTTGGGTTACAATCAATCAGAGGGTATTGATTATGATGAAATGTTTGCACGAGTAGCCAGATTAGAAGCTATCAGGATCTTCCTAGCCTATGCAGCTTATATGGGTTTCATGGTATACTAGATGGATGTTAATAGTGCTTTTCTTAATGGTAAGCTAGTAGAGGAAGTATATGTCAATCAACCCCTAGGGTTTGAAAATAGTGACTATCCTGATCACGTCTACAGATTTACAAAGCACTCTATGGGCTGAAACAAGCGCCTAGAGCCTGGTATGAAACTCTACCAAAATTCCTACTTGAATATAAATTTTTCAGAGGTACCATTGACCAAACCTTGTTCACCTATAGGTCTAAGGGTGATGTCATTATAGTACAGATTTATGTGGATGACATAATTTTTGGTTCAACCAACATTACCTTGAGCAAACAATTTGCCAAACTTATGACCAAAAATTATGAAATGAGCATGATGAGGGAACTAACCTTTTTCTTGGGTTTTCAAATCAAACAAAATTCAAAAGGAAATTCTATTTGTCAAGAAAAATATGTTATAAATTTGCTTAAGAAGTATGATCTGTCTGATTTTGTATCAGTGAAATGCCCCATGCTTCCTCCCAACAACTTGGGAGCTGATGACTCAGGGGTCTCTGTTAATGAGACCTTATACAGAGGCATGATTAGGTCACTGATGTACCTCACAACAAGCAAACTGGACATTCAATTTTCCACATGTCTCTGTACTAGGTACCAAGCTAACCCCAAGGAATCCCACCTTGTAGTTGTCAAACGAATTTTCAGGTACTTAAAAGGATCTCCCTCACTGGGTCTCTGGTATCCAAATTGATCAGGCTTCAATCTCAACGCCTACTCAGACTCAGACTATGTTGGGTGATGCCTTGACAAAAAGAGCACCTCTGGGAGTTGTCAAATCCTTGGAGGAAAGTTGGTATGCTGGAGTGCAAAGAAACAAAACTCTGTGGCCATGTCATCAGCTAAAGCTGAATATGTCGTCGCCGCTGGTTGTTGTGCTCAAGTTCTCTAGATGAAGAGTCAGTTGGCTGATTATGGAATCAATTATGAAAAGGTTCCCATATTATGTGACGACACAAGTGCTATAGCCATTTCTTATAATCCGGTACTTCATTCCAGAACTAAGCATATTGACATCAGGTATCACTTCATCAGAGACCATATTTTAAAAGGTGATATTGAGCTTCACTTTATACCCAGTGAATACCAGCTCGCTGATATTTTCACTAAGCCTCTGACTGAGCCAAGTTTTACTAGGCTGGTTGCTGAGCTGGGTATGCTCAATATTGGTAAATAAATCTGATAAGTGATCTCTGTCTCTACGCATTTAATGGAATTGAATGTAACGAGGTAGTTACATTCCAATGAAAGTTAATATATTACAGTATTTAATTCAAATGATTGTCCTTCAATGTCAACAACTTTCCCGCTTTCCAAGGGGACAAAAAATCACATGAAGGGTCAAGGGGTCCCACTTTTTTTAAAAAGACAAACATTTGCATTTAATGCTTTAATTAGAAAACGACAAAACCTTTTCACAAAACCTTGACTCATTTTCATTTTATCACATCATAACTTATTTTCACACACACACTACTGTTCATCTCTCTCTAATCCTCCAAACTTTCACCCAAACAACAATGGCGTCTTCTGCAACAAACCTATCTTTCACCATCTTGGCCGCATCTAACGTCGACTTTGGCATAAACGATGGAAAAATCGCACTTAACAAATGTGTTTCACTTCTTGAACACAACAATCCCCTCTACACACTATTGTTAACCTTCCTGAAGAACTCCCCCATAGCCGAAGCTATTACAAGGGAACCCTCCACATGTTATTCATAGTACTTGAGGGAGTTCTGGTTCTCGGCTGAAGTTGACCCAACATCTTCACACATCACCTTCAACCTTTCCACCCATCCAAAACCTCTCACCTTCGACTTCACCACTTTTGCCAAGGTCATTGTACTTAACGTCAATGAAGACATGACTGTTGTGCCAAGCAGCGCCACTGTGAAGAAGGATCTGGTAACCCTTCGACCTCATGATGATGATGACAAACCCTTTTCCTCCCTCGCCTTCCAAAACAAATCCCTGATTAAGGTGAATTACTTCTCGCCCATATGGAGGACGTTGATGCTATACATTGTCAAATGTCTGGGAGGAAACCAGGGATCGCATGATAAGCTAAATGGATCTCAGCAGGCGATTGCCTACATCTTAATATGGGGGTTAGACATAGGGATCGCCCACATACTCTACACCGATCTCATTTCCAAGCTTGAGAATAAAGGGAAGAAGAATCGTCTGGCCACCATCTGCTACACCAAATATCTCTCTCTCATTATAGAAGATATTCTTGGTGAAACTTACACCAATGATGAACTTCACTCCTTCTCTCCCTTTCACATCACACCAGCATTGCTGAAGACTCCCTTAGAGGATGAGGTGCCTCTAATAAGGCATATGATGAAGGTTGCTGGGTTACTCACTGACGAAGAAGAGCCCTTGATCCCTCATGCTGAGGTGAATGTTGAAAGTCACACTGACAAGTCTTTGTCCAAGACCTCTGTGCAGTCTACTTCTCGGCCCAAGGTGCTGAAGGAAAAGAAGAAGAAGAGGAAAGAAATCCCCCTTTCTCTGAAGTCCCTTCTGTTAATCCATCCAAGAAGACTAAGACCAAGAAGAACCCATCCCCTTCTCTGGTGGATGCGGAAAGAGAGCCAACAGCTGACAAACAATCTGTTTCTAGTGTCTCCAAGTCAGTAGAGACGACTAAGAACCCCCTCAACGCTGATATCTCTCAGGTATTAGTTTGCCTTTTGTTTTTTTTTTCCTTTTGGAGGTTCACAAGCAATCACTCTCAAAAGTCTGTAGGAGAGGCTGATGAAGTTTAGGGTCTGCCTCAACCCTTAGAGTGTCTGTGTCAGCACCTAGATCCCATAGGTTATCTGTACACACCCTGTCTCTACACTAGGAAATGACTCATTTGTGCTCATAACGCACCCCGATGATCCTTCACCCTCTGGACTGTGCTCTTGCCAATAACAACTTGAGCACATTATAGGTCCCCTCATCACAAATGAAAGAGTCCCAAAGAATTTATTCTTTTGGGGAGACTAAATAATCACCCCCAGTCTTCCTAGGGGCAGCGATAAAAGGCGACCTTTACCTTCAAATAATTCACAAGTTAAAAGAGTCCCAAGGAGCAATTCTTCAGGGGGAGCTGGATAATCACACCCAACTATCCTAGGGGCAGAGAAAGGCGACCATTCCCATATCATGTCTCACAACTAAAAGAGTCCCAAGGAGCAATCCTTCAGGGGGAGCTGGATAATCACATCCAGCTATCCTAGGGGAAACGAAAGGCGACCATTCACCTTATTATATTCACAAATTAAAAGAGTCCCAAGGAGTAATCCTTAAGGGAGAGCTGGGTAATCACACCCAGCTATCTTAGGGACAGCGAATGGCGACCCTTCACCATATCTTATTCACAATAAAAGAGTCCCAAGGAGAAATCCTTAGGGGGGGCTGGATAATCACACCCAGCTTTCCTAGGGGCAGCGAATGGCGATCTATAACTTCATTATCAATTCACCCACTAGTTACTAACAAATTTCATAACAGGCTTTTAATCTTCATGAGGAACAACTGAACAATGATGCCTTCACTTATGCTGATGATGACAATGCTGAAGCCTCTACTGTTGATCTCACTGCCATGTCAGACATTGACTCCATGCCCGATGATGAAGTCTTTATCATTGAAGATGATCTCACCATCTCAGACTTTTAAGACATGGATGTTGATGATGACCTAGTATCATCCACTAAGTTAAAGCCTATTCCATTCCCATCAATGACCAACGTTCAAGAACTTACTGCTAAGCATCTATGGGAACAACGGCCTATTCCATTCCCCACCTTGCCAAATGTTATGGAACTGGAGGCAAGGAAGCATTAGGAATACTTGCAGAACCTCAAGCCAGTCCCTATTCCAAGGATGAAAAATGTACAAGAGTTGGCTGCTGAGGAACTATGGGTTCAGAGGGGAGACATCAGCATCACGAAGCCTACTGTCACAAATGATGTTCTCTTATCTGAAACTCAAACTCTCACTCACGCTGCTGAGGAACTCACCACAAACCTAGAGACTTCCCTAACTTCATCTGTGCAATCCTCTCTGACATCACTGCTTCCGCAACTGCTGGGAACTGCTTTGCAAACACACCTCCCAGAGGTCATGAATCAGAGTCTCCAGTAGTATATGACCTCTGTCCTCATAGCAGTGGTCAAGTCAAATGTCGCAGCAATTGCGAAGGCCTCTAAGCCAATAAGGAAACTTCTTCAAGAGATTTTACAAGAAGAACTTAAGGAAATTTTTCTCTTCGTTCATCAAGAGTTCCTTAAGTTCAACAGAGCATGATCAGTCACAGCTACTTCTGGCTCTGTGCCTGAGGGGGACAATTCTGCTACCTCCACATCTAAAGAAGAAGATGATGCTCCATCTAAGGGGGAGCAGCTACCTAAACAACCAAAACCTACAACTCAACCCATCATATCAATGATCCCCACACCAACTCCAATTACGTCCTTCAAACCCATCACTAAAGTGGCAAAGGATAAAGGTAAGGGTATTGCCACTGAGGGGCCAGTAACAACCTTGTACTCCCTACAAGAAGAAGGAGGATCCACCGCCAAACATTCTTATTTAAACAAGTTCATTAGCGCAGATGAACCACCACTAACCCCTAGAGCAAGCAAAGGCTCAGATCATTGAACAAAAAGGGTTGGCTGACATCAGAGATATTGAACTCAAGAGCAAAGAGGCTCTGAACAAACAACTCTCACCCACTGTAAAGTAAGCTCAGATAAACAAGCTTAAAGAACTTGAAGACAAGAGAAATAATCTTCAAAAGGAGTATGAGATGATTGTGAACCAAAGAGCTGAGCCTGGGAAAATCACCAAGTACACCTGCTTCACTGATAAAGATAAAAAGGTAGTGATGACCCTATACAGAGATAACCAAATAACCAACTACAAAGTCAGCAGTGACTTCAAACTCTGAGATCTGGGTCTCTCAGAATGGTTGGAGATGTTGTCTCTTGCCCAAAAGAAAACTGGGCCTGGTGCAGCCCAGATGATGGAAAACATTCAGGCAAAGCTCAACTGGGTAAGAGACACTGCTAAGAAGCTAAAGCTCCCTCTACCTCCTCAATTATCACAACAACAACAGACACAAGGACAAAGAAAAAGAAAGAACCCAATGGGGCCTCTTGTAGAGAAGCTAGTCACTGAAGATGTTGTTGTGGATGGAATGTACAGAAACCTTGTACTTCCAAAAGAGATTGCAAAGCTTGTAGGTGGTCAAGTCTACTCTGAGCCAGAGAAGGGAATGGTCTTCATGAATGGAAATTGTGAATATTGCTTCTAGAGAGAGAATGAACTGCATCTGGCTTCAACTATCCAACTTATCAGACTCAAACAAGGCATCTTGAAGAACTGAAAACAAGCCAGCGATTTTAAGTTCGAGATTGAGTTGATCATTAACTCAAAAGCTGACAAAGTTGAAGCACAGAGAATCTGTGACCAAGGCCTCGATCACTGAAGAACCTCTTGTAATTTTAATTTTTATTACACCTCTGGGTGTCTTTGTAATAGGTTAGGTTCTTTACGTTTAATAAAACTCTGATGTATGTTTGTTAAATTATGTGTAAGAAGAAGCTGTGTACTCACTTACAATAATGTTAGACTTAATATAATTTGTAAACAAATAGGGGGAGATTGTTGGGCCAATGAAAGTTTAACTATGGCCCAGTCTAGATTTGTTTAAATTAGACTAAGTGCAACTGGTCGCTGAGAGGACCAACGACAGAGACCAGACAAGCGGAAGGCAAAGCCTCAGCTGACACACCAGGAACATTCAAGTCAAAGACAACGTCAAAGAAGTCGAAGAAATTCTGAAGTCATACTCACCAGCGATTATGAATAGCTGGGATGTGGAAGGAATGTACTGGTGTCCAAAGATCTCTGAGATGACAATACTCAGAGATCACTTACAACCCTATATATAGAACCAGGACTTATGATTACAGAATTGGGACTATGACTCATATATGAGTCATGGTGACTCATATATGAGTCACTATGACTCATATATGATTCATGATAACTCATATATGAAACTGTACATATGTAATTCTTTTTTGAAATACGGGTAATAATATCTTTTTTGTAAGAACATCATGGTGACTCATATATGAGTTACCATGAAATATATATGTGTCCTGATGACTCATATGAGTCACTATGACTCATATATGAGTCATTATGACTCCTCTATAAAATCGTACATATGTAAATCTTGTTTGTAATACATGTAATAATACAACCTCGTTTGTAACAGAATAATGGTGACTCATATATGAGTCACCATGAAACATATATGAGTCATGATGACTCATATGTGAGTCATGATGACTCATATATAATTTCTAGTTGACTCATATGTTTCATTATGAACATGGTGAAACATATACGAGTTAGTATGAAATATATAGATTTTCTATTGAAACTTGTAGGACTTTACTAATTTTTTTTGTTTGCGGTTCCTAAAAGGGCCACCAACTCTTATAAAACCAACCCTTATCCGCCTCCTATTGTGAGGCAGGGGAGTTTGATGAGGGTGATAGTGAGTATGAGTGATGAGGATGAGAAGGGGTCTGGTGAATCGTAGTCTTGGTGAATTGTAGTTTGTTGGGCCAATGAAAGTTTTAACTATGGCCCAGTCTAGATTTGTTTAAATTAGACTAAGTGCTACTGGTCGCTGAGAGGACCAGCAACAGAGACCAGACCAGCGGAAGTCAAAGCCTCAGCTGGCACACCAGGAACATTCAAGTCAAAGACAACGTCAGATAAGTCAAAGACAATCTAAAGTCATACTTACCAGCGATTATGAATAGTTGTGATGTAGAAGGAATGTGCTGGTGTCCAAGGATCTCTGAGATGACAATACTCAGAGATCACTAAGAACCCTAAGAAGTCTTATGCAAGCAAAGCTTGTTTGATCCTTTATAGTTTAGGCGGGAGAATCTACAAAGTGTTTTGAGCGGGACAAAACAAGAGATTCAAGATAAGCCTAGTACGACCTAGTGGGACAAAAGGTGAACAGTTGGCAGAACTGTTCACCTAAAGTAGTTTAAAGGTATGTCTCAATTTTGACATACATTTAATACGTTGTACTCTTCCACTTAGAAGATGACACGTATCAACTACTCCCACTAAGGAAGCAACCTCGTACCACTATAAATAGGAGGGAGAAAGAAGAGTTATTCAACCCTTGTGCTTGGATAAATTGTCTAAGTTCTTTCTCCCTTTGGAACCTCTGAGCCTTCAGCTGTCTACCAGCGACTCATAGGTTCTCTTGTAAACTTGAGGCTCGAATCAAGTTTACTCATTCTAGGGTTCATTTCTTATTATCATTCAACGGGTGTATTCATAGTAGTTTGTAATACTTTGTTTATAACAGTTAATAAAGCATTACTCATTTGAAAAGTATTTCATTGTGTGTTCGTGTTTATACGAGATATAGTTTCGATATTGTATTTTGGGAATTTCATAGTTGGATGGTAAAACTGATGATAGTGGTAGTTATGTGGTCTTCTGTGAATGCTATGTTATTTTAAATTGATTGTATTCGGCACATAATTATTTGATGTTTTCTTTTCATTGTGTGAAATGTGTTTTTACATGCTTCTTTATTTAAGCAATTTACAATTTTGTTTTACGTATTTATTGCTTATGTTATGTGTTAGATCTGATCCAAAAAACATATATGCTTGAGTCACTATGAAACATACATGTTTCACCATGAATCATATATGCCTATAAATCATATATAATTCAGAATGACTCATATATGAGTCACTAGTCATTTTTACAGAATATTTCATCATAACAGAATAACAAATCAGATATTCAACACATGTTTTCAACAGTTCGACATCAAAACAAAAAAAGAAAATTAAATCTAAACATAGTAAAAAAGAAAATGCAAAAGTAATCAAGTAATTGTTGTATCAGACTGTCCTGTTTCTTGTGCTTATTTTTCATATATGATTTTTATTCTCTCAATTGCTTTGTTTTTCTCTCCATATATGTTCGTGTTTCTTCTTATTGAAAGAGGTATCAAATCCCTTCTCCAGCACCTCAAAACATACTTCTTTGGAATCACTTCAATATCATGGTTCTTCAAAACACAAAATATGTGGCGACAAAGAAATCCATAACGAATATGATGCCTACATATACACTCAACCGACCCATGTTCAGGATTACGGAGAAACCTTATTATAAAACATAAACACAAAACAAGTTAATAATTGAGTATGGATCATATATGTTTCATAATGACTCATATATGAGTCAAGTGACTAATATATGTTTCTTAGAGACTCATATATGAGTCATCATAACTCGTATATGAGTCATCATGACTCATATATGTTTTATTGTGACTTATATATGAGTCACCATGATTCTGTTACAAAAGAGGCTATATTATTACCTGTATTAAAAAACTTACATATATACAGTTCCATATATGAGCCATCATGACTCATATATGAGTCATAGTGAGTCATATATGAGTAACCGTGACTCACATATGAGTCACTGTGACTCATATATGAGTGATAATGACTCATATATGAGTGATAGTCTCAGTTCTATAATCATACGTCCCAGTTTTGTAATTAGCTTATCAACTACAAAAATCGATCAGACTTTAATACAAATGCTCATTCATAAATTAGAACTTGCTAAATCACATGTGTCACACCCTCAATTTATCAGAGTAAGGCAACACAATGGGGTGTGACGGTCATGACTATCACAAGACATAGATACAAAGAACGACTATTTAAAAGTTGTTTTAATTTAATTAAAAGCATAAAACTTGTTCGGAAGCGAATTACACAAGATCATAATAAAACATTGTTTCAAAAGACTTTAACATTGATCCAAATATCCATATACTAGTCACGACCATGTTTATTAAAAATCTCCCATGCATAACCACGTCATTCCTCCGTCTTAATACCTGAGAAAAACATTGCTAAAGCGTCAACACAAAGGTTGGTGAGTTCATAGGTTTAAGTTTAAATAGTGTGATGAACCATAATATTTTCAAGGCAACCGACATATAATCTTGTAACAAATACAAAATTATAATCAATAGTATACGTTTTAATAACCTACGTCTAAGCTCATGACACCGACGCGTTAACCAAACCGACAAGATATAATAAGAGCCCGAACAAATGCCTATCCCGAAGCATTTGTAAATCCTCAAATGTAAGTGTATCTAACTTTGGCCACACAACGAAATTAGATAGGGAGGTTAATCTCGATAGATATATCCATAACATTCGCGCTTACACTAAGTAATTAACGGTTCATGATAGTGGGCTAAAAAGCAACATGGGATAACGGGACTTAGACATCATGTAGGAAAACGTATGAGTTTAAGGCACTTATGTTCATCCGTTAAAAACAAGCAATGTTCTCACCCCAAAATAGTTAAAGCAATTAAAAGTGGGGCTATGAAACTCACCTCGATAAAGTAGTGAATATCATCAATAAGGATAGCACGGAAAATCAAGGCACGTAAAACGATGCGCAAACGATATACTCGTAACCTAAGTAAAATATTCGTACTTAGGCTAAATACAATATATAATAACGTACAAAAGCACTTGGTTGATAATTTACACTTGCTATCGATTCATAAAATGTTTTTATACATTTTTCAATTTTGTCCATTTTAGTCACGGGGTAGACTTTGGACTTTAATAACTCGTTATTTATTAGTCCGAAAAATAATCAGGTTCTTGTCATAAAAACTAGACCGCGAGGTCTTTAACATTTGATAAACATCATAATTTTATGAAGTCTCTAAACACGGCAAATAATTATCTAAAATAGTGAGCTCTTTAACAAAATAAACAAGTGATTTTCTATTATTCAATAGGTGTTGATCAAGCATTTTTGAAAGCGACTCCGAGTCCGTTACTCAACATTAAGACGAACGGAAAATTGTTATGAAAACTAGGTCGCGTCAAGATTATCAAGGTATTTTTAGATTGTAGGGGCATGGTCATTTGACTGGTTAAATACAAGCTCAAAGTAGGGCGATTAACCACATTTTATACTTGTTATAATGGTTGGTATAAAACTTTGATATTGGTTAAATGGCAAAGTGGTTCCAATGTTTTCAGTCCTACGCTGCAACTCACGCTCTCATTATATGTTGGCATTCTTGTTTCTTGTTTGTTATATTTTTACTTGTGTGCCCACTATTGTCCTTGGTCCTGGCTTCTTGCACACACACACACATACAATTTGGGGAGGGAGACATATAAGTGCATATTATAATTAGTCAAATGGGGAGTCCTTTTTACTTGTGTGCCCACTGTTCGCAGGCCATACCCAAAGGAATAAGTCCTTTTGGTTTTCACATACTCATCATACAAACATGGGAATACATAGCATGGTAGTTTACAACCACATAGCATACATACATGCCACACATTTTATTTCTTATGTCCTACCAATGTGTCCTAGTTCTTACACTAAATAGTTGAGGGTACTAGTAATAAAGCAAAAAGTGAATTGATGTTTCTTTGAGTCACTGAATCACGCTGGTGCAACAAGAAAATAGGGAGTGGTTGTTTCTTATATTTTTCAATGTTTAACATACAAACATACATACATCTACTAATCATAAAATAAGTCAAAGAGAGAAGAAAATAAATTGTTGTTTGCTGTAGTTGATTTACTGCACACGAAGGCTACCCAGAAAAGAAAGAGGATGGTCCCCTTTGATGCTAGTTCACATCATACATGCACACATCATGCGTATAAGGCAAAACACACACGCATTTATCTATTGTTGTACATCAGGACGATTCATGGCGTTTACAGAGACTTGTTTTATTAACAAGTGAACATGCATACTAAAATTTCTCTTGGTCCATTCGTAAGCAGGCCGGCATACATAAAACAAGTATAGTCTTTATACTAAAATTGTTTTCTCCATGCACACGACATACACATACATCGTACGCACACACCTACCAGTTATGCACATATAATTATTACACTAGGTTCTCATGCAGACCTCGAGATAAACCGAGCTTATAGGCTCGAAAACTTACAGTCCAAATCACTTACGTTGTCATGTATATCAAGAACGCATCCTTGTTAGTCGTTTAGACATACACAAATAGTTTTGGTTCGTCCTATGTTCTCATAGCATATGTTTCTCGTAAGGTCAAACTCGTTTCGCCTCATGTTAAGCCTTGAAGGTCTAGTTATTACCAGGAGTCGACAAATCTATTCATCATAATATCACATAGAATCATGGAGCATCAAACCACGTTAAGATCACATAAGGGACACATTAATATCATACAAAAGCTATTCAAAACATGCGTCTTCATGGAAATACACATGGGGTTCTCACCTTATTAATGTATGAATGTTTACAAGCTTAGGGTTTTCATTAATATACGTGATTTGTGTTATGTTATGTGTTCAAACCGTGCATGATTTCATGCTTTAGTGGGTTTAAGCATATTAGGTCATCAAATGTTTCTACAAACCACAACCCTAGACGTGAGCATGAATCATTTAAGCACCCCGTCTTTTTCCCGTGACTTAGTTTGTGTGAGCTTTAGTTTTTAAGAGTTTTAGCAAGTACATTATCAACCAATACGATGTATAAACGAGGAGTAACGTGACTTATAAACGTCCTTATCTTAAATGATAGAAAGTGGAAGAACATGAACTAATAGTTGTGGGATCTACTCTTGAACTTAGTCTATTAGACTTCCTTGGTTACTTCTCTTTGGCAGCGGAAGGAAATCACAGGGAGAACATAATGTGTTATTTGGTTAAGTAAGATTTTGTAAGTGTGTTTGGTGTGAATCTTGGTTGCTATTTATAGTGAAATGGGGAGCCTTAGGGTAACTAATCCATTAGTTAGGGTTTGTAGGGTTTTTAGTTGCTTCTTAACCAAGAGGGGAACTAAACAAGTATCCTTGGGAACGTGACACATTTTTGTGCAGAAGGAAAAGCGCATGGGGCTCGGTGATGGCAGGGAAAAAGAGAGCAAATGTGGTCTTCAAGGTTTGAATAATTAATAAAGGTTGTTTGTACAACTTTAAGCTCAAGTAAAACTATGAAAGGTGGTAGCACACGTTGGGTATAAGGGAGGTAAAGGAGACAACAAGTACCCTCATTAAATGAGTGGGTGAAGTACAAGTCTCAAAATAAGGTTGTAAGCAAAAGAAACGTGGGTTTTGTATAAGTGAAGAGGGGACCGGATTTTGAGGTGCAAGTAAGGCAAATATTGATTTTTCTTTTATTTTGTAAATTTTGTAATATTTTGTTTGTAGTTAAATTTATATAAATGTAAAGTAAGGTTTAATGGTCTATTTGTAGTGTAATGTGTTCTAGTAGGAGTGGTCTTAAACAATTTGTGAAAAGATAAAATAGGAAATCTCTAAGTATGACGTAAATGTATATATGTTTTGTGAAACGAAAATCTTATATGAGGTTACGTCGATGTAAATAAATGTCGACTTCTAAAATTGAAATTCTTATGCGTAACGTAAACTAATTATAGTCATTCAAATAATAATCCTCATGATTGTCATTCATAACAATTTTAAATTTGTACACAAAATACGCGTAATCAATCGGAAACATCAATAGATAGACAAGTCTAATCCGAACTATCGCGTCTCACGTAAATTAAATAGATTCAAAATTCGCGTGTGTGGCAACATGTGATTATCATAGTATCATTTCATCAAACATATGGTGTGCATCAAGATGGTGGATTGTTGTGGAGGTCGCTGGAAGATGGTGGGTTGTTGTGGAGATCGTCGAGAGATGGTGGGTTGTTGTGGAGGCCGTCGAGAGATGGTGGGTTGTTGTGGAAGTCTTTGGAAGATGGTGAGTTGTTGTGGAGGCTCCGGAAGATGGTGGGTTTTTGTGGAGGTCGTCGGAAGATGGTGGATTGTTGTGGAGGTCGTGGGATAATGAAGTTTTGTTGTGGTGGTCACCGGAAAAGGGTGGGTTTGTAGTGGAGGTCGCCGGAAAAATGAGTTTGTTGTGGAGGTGGCCGGAAATGGTGATATGTTGTGGAGGTCGTGTAATATGGGTGATTTCTTGTGGAGGTCGCCGAAAAACTAGGTTTATTGTAGTAGTCGCTAGAAAAATGGGGTGGTGGTTGTAGAACATCCCGATCTTTTTTTGTTTGTGTGAAAAATAATGGTGGGTTGATGTGAATATAGTGAAAAATAGGTTTAATCATATTCATTTGATCAAATCAAAATCATGGTTGTGGGTGGTCCATTGAGTGTTTGATAACCAAAGGATTGTTGTGGATCTCTTCCCACATACCAAGTATTCTTTCTTAACACAAGTGACTAAAATGAATATGATAATCTTGTTAGACGATAAGTTAATTAAGACCCAAGCTTAATCATGGGCTTTGGGCCACTAGATTTAGGGCTATATTAGCTTATTTTCCGAGTCTTGTTCTATTAATGAAATCTCATCATGTAAATCACAAAAAAAATCCAGTCAATGAATCATTGATATGTTTATTTATTATTTTACAAATGTTCCAACGTTTTATATTCTACACAATCTCGATAATCATAAGATCGACTACTACATACGTTAAAAAACCTCAAAGTTCGAGTTTCGGTGTCGACGTCAACATTGCCACAGGCAGATCATTCTCTACCCAAGCAAGATATCCTCCTCCCATGTTGTATACATGTTTGAATCCCTGAAATTAATTTCTTATATAATTACTATAGTTCATTATTTGGATTTTTAAGGAACACTAATTTTGAGATGGATTAACATACCACTTTAAGAAGAACGTTTGTCGCATATAAAGAACGAACCCCGGATTGACAACCCTTTACACAGAACATTCCAGCATTATATGATTAGCTACATATCTAAACAAAAATAAATCATACGTAAGTATTATATGTAATTTGCTTTACCACAATAAGCTGATCATCATTGTTACACAACGCCAGTATTTGTTCCAAGAATTTGTTATTTATCACCCTACCTGAAATCCGTCACTCAGCATCAAGATAAAAAGTACTATTTGATTTACTTGATACGAAAAGTTAAACGAGTATCATGTTTAATTTGGATTGCACATTTTGGCATCATACTTATGGTATATTTACCTTGAGGGGCATTAAACATATAAGGAATGTTAAGAGCATCATCGAAATCAACATGCCCTTTGGTGAATTCTCCGGTAGTCCTATTGGAAGAGGAAATTCAAATGAGAATAACAAAAAAACACTTAAACCAGAGAAGAAACATTACACCGTCATAAAATAATCACCTAACGTCAAGGAAACGATATCCACCCTTGCGAAGAAGAAGGTTTGCTTTGTGAACATCAATGGTGATTATCTCTAGTTCTGAGCTACACAACTGAATCAAAAGAACAAGAATACAAATGATTTTGACGCAAGTTTTAGTTTCTGGGACAAACATGGTGCGAATCGCTGAATTTGAATGAGTAGTGTGTATGTGACAATAGTTATAGTACGTGAAAATGAAGGTTTGGACATGCAGAAATGAATGTGAGGGATTGATTATATAGCATAATATAAGATAGACAACAAGGAAATAGATATAAAGTGTTATGGGTTACTTGGTGCGCCCACAAAGCTATTGGGTTGATTTGGACTGTTTGTTAAGTTTCCGCCCACAAAATCAGTTTTACTTGAAAAGTCTTGTAAATTCAAGTTTTAAATAAAACATTCTGGCTGAACGCTTTTCATCCAACAGGATAAAAGCTTCCAGTGGGCTATGAAATTAAAGAACTATTTTCATATTTGGTCGAACAACCCTCAAGGATAGTTTTGAAACCCGGCTTGCTCTTGAATCAATTTCGGTAGAAAACGAACATGTTAAATTAAATCGGGTTACCTATTTTCAAAACTCGGTTTGATCCGTCAGACCAGGTCAACAATTAGTTTTTGGTTTTTTCGTGTTTTTTACAAGATTAGCTCTCGAGTGAGAGTTCCAGTCATATTTAAGTGAATCTTAATAACTCGTGTAACTTATTTCTTGATTAGTTTCTGTATAAAGCTCATTTTACTAAGGTCAAGTATGAGTAAAATCTCAAAATCCGATTAACTCGATCTCAATAATTATTCTTAATGGATAATAGCCTTACGCAAGAGTCAAAACTATCAACCATGTTTAGTGTCTTAAAAAACGCGTTTTGACTTTCACGTTATCGAATGAACTTTGGCGTCGGCTCTAAGAGAGCTAGGTCCTTCGTCAAATTCGACACAGTCAAGCCCTCGCCACGACATCGGTGATACTCGTCGTTTGTTAGCCAAAAAGAAATTCGTCGGGACAGCGAGGAAGAAAAAGAAAAAAGTTTTGGGACCCAGCTTTCGTTCTACATTTTTTTGTTTTTCTTTTTGTTTGATTTCAGTTTTTATTTTATTTTCTGTGAATGTGTAAGAAGCAGATTTTGATTAATCTTAGCTGTTATATCTTTATTAAATAAAACGAATTTAGTTTTTTAAAAATGAATAAAAAAGTATATATAATTAGTACTGGTGGTATGAAATAAGAAGGTGAGATTTGGGGTATGTTTGGTAAAATAGCGGCAGAAGCAGTGAGCAGGAGCTGTGTGTTGTGGTTGTGAGCAGTAGCTGTGGTTTTTAATAAAAACGTTTGGTAACGTAGTTGTAATTGTAATTATAATGTGTAAAATAACTCCTTAATGCTTAAAGCTCTTAAATGCTATTTCATAGAGCATTGGAAAAAGAACATTCCGAAAAAATAGTCACCGCTCTTAAATACTTGCCGAACGAACATTAAAACCCATAACGTTCAATACTCACCGCTCACCGCTCCTAAATGTTCTTAAAAACTCTTCACCAAACACACCCTTGGTATGATAAGGGTGAAGTTATACATACCCCTATTGGTACCCCTTGTCCTCTAAAAAGTTAAAAAGTACGCATTCACTTGCAATTAATCCCACATATTACATTTTTGCACGGTTTTTTTTATCAATTTATTTTCCGTATTTTTGACAGTTTATTACTTTCGACTTATTAAACTTTATAATATTCATTCCGTATTTTCAATTTCTCAGTTTTATAACGTAAACAAAATTATAAAAATAAAATAAAAAATAAAAAAACCGGAAAATAAAAGGGGTAAAGATAGCTTTTTAAGGGGTCTATATATCCTCACTTTAAAATATTTTATAGTGAGATCGATTAATGATGCGACACGGTATAGGTGAGCAGAAATAATACTACAAATCATAAAAAAAACCTTACTACAAAAACCGCACCACGACAAAAATTGATGGATCGGTATCTAGAAAAAAGAAAAACCGTAAAATGCAGTGCGTAAAACCGTTACACAAAATCTGCATCGCACCGCACATTAATTATATAAAACCGAAAAACGACAAATCAATTATTTAATGTCTGTTATAAGTGTTTATCACATATTATCATTAATATTGTAAGTAATGTGTGTGTTTAAATTAAATATATGCATTCTTATAATCGTAAATAGTATACTTACGTTGTGAACTAAAAACTGAAAGTACTCACATTAATTATATAAATTATAAGTAACAGTCCAGTATGATTAAAATCCTCAAAAAACCGTAAAACCCATAAAACCAAATCACACGTTGCGAATTAACAAAAAACGACGAGTATTACCAAATCACACGTTCACGTTGTGAACTTCTTTTTGGCGAACAAACGACGAGTATCACCGATGTCGTGATGAGGGCTTGACTGTGTCGAATTAACACTTTTTTGAAAAGCATAATTGCAAATACAATTTTTTTTTAAATCCACACCACCCCCGCATAGGCTGGCTAAGCTAGGTATTATCCATACTAGCTCTCAAAGCGTAGCGTAAACAAAGCTTGAAAAACCGAGTAAACGCTCAAGTGACAAGTTTTTCTGAGGAATTTAAGAGATTTATTTTAAAATTGTGTTTTCGAGATATTTCGTTAAAGAAAAGAAAAACAAAAAAGGTAAAGTGAAAAAATATTATATTTTTCTATTTTTCATAAAAGTAAAAGAAAAAAATTAAGTATTATTTGGTTGAATTTGGAAGTATAATGAAACAAGAAATAGATCCCTATAGACCCTTAGTTTATCATAAACTCAACCAACCAATCACAACCATGCATTTTTATCATGTAACAAAAAAACTCATTTTTAAAAAATTAAATATCTCACAAACCGTTCGTTACGTAAAACAAAACATATCATCGCGACGAGAATTAAATCATCTATCTATCGAGGGGCACATGTATATACTTTCGACGAACTTTTTTTCGACTTTTTTTCTTAAGTCACGTCTGAAGAGAATCATATATGATTCGTCACGAAACATATATGATTCTCAGAAAATCATATACGATTCATATCACGAATCATATATGATTTTCTGAAAATCATATATAATTCGTGACGAATCATATATAATTCGTGACGAATCATATATGATTCGTGACGAATCATATATGATTCTCTCCAGACGTGACTTAAGAAAAAAATGTCGAAAAAAAAGTTCGTCGAAAGTATATACATGTGCCCCTCGATAGATAAATGATTTAATTCTCGTCATAATTGTGTATTTCTTTTCGTTTGACGATTTACCGTTTGTGACATATTTAATTTTTAAAAAAATGATGAGAAGTGAGTTTTTAGAAAAAAGGTGATTATTATTGGTCGGATAGATTTATGCTAATTTAAGTGTTAATGAAACAAGGGATTCAAGATTCTATTTACTAGAGTAATCTTTTACACCTCAAGCTAAAGCTGCTAGTCAAGGTTATTATTTATCAAGTACCAAAAAAAACGAAAGAAAAATGGAGAATAGTAAAATGGAGAAGACATCATCATCAAGGTCAAGATCATCGTTAAGATGGGGAATACTTCGAAGAGCCTTAATTAATAATAATAAATCTCCCAACACCCAACAACAACAACAACAACAACATTATTCAGGTTTAGTTTTCTTAATCCTGATCTAATTTCCCCCCTTATCAATTGTTAAAATGCTACATTTATTTATTTATTTTAGTACAACACTTACCTTATTATAATTCATGGATTTGCTTTGCTCTGTCAGTTTTTAACCAATTCACTTAACAAATAAAGTAAATAAAACGTTTTGCAGATCAAACAAGTATTTCTCGAAAAGCTAATCGCGGCTTCGGCCTTATACCCTTTCGTTTAGCTGAGCCTTCTTCGTTGCCAAAGGCGGCTAATGAAGCGTGCGTGTGCTATACATTGCCCGATCATTCCAACCTTTTCATATAGTATGATTCCATAAACTCATTTTCATTCGTAATCCCGTTATCCGTAGTATCAAGTTGCTAAGTTGTGTTAAATTTAAGTATGCAGTCAGAGAGTGGACAGTTCTGCTAACCTTGATGATTTTAAGATCTGTAATGCGTATGACATCGACAACACGGGCCTTGTTTGTAACTACTCTTTCTTTCCCCTCAAAACTTCACTTCCCGTAGTTTAACGTTTATAAACCATAACGTGGATGTGGTTTTTCGTTTAACAGGTGCTTGGCCGTCAGAAGAAGTGCTTGCGTATTATTGTTTATCAAACCTAGACTTGCTCAGGTTACTATTGTTATATTGTTTTTTCACATCTAGACCTCCCGCAGTGCTTGTCAAAGAACTTATGCTAGCAAACTTCCTAATATCGTAATGTCGCTTCCGTAATGATTCAGGTCTAAAAGAGTCATTGAACTTGGATCAGGATACGGTTTAGCAGGCTTAGTTATTGCAGCTGCCACAAATGCATCAGAAGTTGTGATATCAGATGGAAATCCCCAAGTAGTTGATTGTATCCTCTTTTTTCCATCTTTATCATAGCTTTAATATATATTTCTGAAAAATATGTTTTTTCTTTTATATAACCTTAACTGTTAGTGACACTACGTGTACTCGTGTAGTGGTGTACATATTTAAAATTGGATATGCTTAACATGTAGATATTCAGCGTAATATAAATTCCAATACAAGCGTATTTGGATGTACTAAAGTGAAATCTATGATGCTGCACTGGAATCAGGAAGAACTCTCGGATATATCCAACAGCTTTGATATCATTGTTGCAAGTGACTGGTAATCCTTACAACTTAGACCAATTATCTACTTGTTCTAAATCTAATTGTGTCATAGTTACACTACTTATTTTTATGTTAATAATGGTTCTTCATATAAAAACAAAAGCTTTCCTTCCACGGTGGTTATAATTATGATTTTATCCGCATTTCTGTTCGTTGTGAACTTATGATTGACTTTATGCACACACAAACACTCGTGGCTATACTTTCCACAAATCTTGTTGCTCTATAATGTGTTGCTGATTTTTAGTGTTATAAATCATTAATTTGTAATTGAGATTTACAAGAAGCGGAAGGATTTCAGTTTAAGTTCTTATTCAGGTTAGGAAGTGCAGAATGCATACTTGTCTAAGTTAGTTTGATTATGAAGTATGCGGTTGGTCCACCAAAAGATGGTGTCTTAATAAATCGATTGAACATAAGTTCAGTTGGTGCACCAACGCGTATAAATAATCCTGCTGTGCATTTATCGTAGTACAAAAACTAAAGAATGCGATGTCCAGTGAACCATTGTGAGCTTTTCTTTATTTTAACCACCCTCATATGCAGGCATTTGAAACATCTCTTGATCATAATTTACTGAAATTCAGTCTCATAAAAGCATAATTTGTATTTGTCCCAGTTCTCCCATGTTTTGGGAAGATGTTTGAATTATCCCATATAGATTTCGTGTGACCCATGCTTTAAGTCAAAATACTAAATTCAGAAAGTGACTCGAACACAATTTAAAGAATTATCTGACCAAATTATTGATGGGTGGTAAATTTGTGAAATAGCCGCCTTCAAAATTCAGGAAACTGGACAAGTGTGTAGGAATGATAATGATAGACTAGAATTTGCACTTCATTCACACTACTTTGAAAGTTGTATATGCTTTGAGTACTCACATGCCGAAGTTTTGAAGATGAAACTATGGAAGCAACAATTGTGTAGGAATGATAATGATAATATTTCTTTTTTATTTGTTTTTCTTTGATTAACCTGGGTTCCAACTTGACATTGCAAGCCGATTAATCCCAGGGCGACTATCCTTTTGGATAGCCCTAAGTCATCGCAGGTGAACCTCTGTGGCCAATGGGGGATTGATCTACCTAACAGTCATTATGATGGTTACAAACTCATCTAGGGTGCTTGGAGTAAAGAAAACCTAGCAACTAAGTTTTATGTTGAATTTATTGCACCATCCACTTTGGTTTGGTGCTAGTCTGTGCAACAAACAGAAAACTGAAACCGCAGGTTCTTATATATTTATATATGCTCATTGATTGATCGACTGTCTGCTCTGTGTTCTGAGAACTTATATTTTGATGATCCTCATATTCAGATTTGAACTAGCTATAGCTTAAATTCCTGGCCCATAGTAGAGCTTAGTTTGAACTTCTCCTGTCTCGTGTAAACCTCAATTACTTATATGATTGCTGACACGATAATACCAACATAATGTCGTGTGAAGTTGCCAAAAACTCCTAATCCACTATTGAGTGAGTCAGTTTGGTTGTTTTTATATCTTAAACGGGTCAACTAAAGTGATTTTGCTAACAGGTCCAATAATGGGTTGAAAATTGTAAACTTTATATTTAACGCATACAGCTTCTTAAAACATCTTCATTCAAGTTTTACGTTATTTTAGTTATCATAGTTGAGGCATTAAACAACATTGTATATGTTTTATTATGTGCAAAAATATGTTTGTGGGCCAACCCGGCCTATGCCAAAAACGTGTCAAATCCGAACAAGGTGTGACCGTTTACCTACCAGCCTATCTTGTCATTTTCGAATGCTCCCTGATTCTCTATCATAATCTCAACTTTTTTGGTAATTATCACAGCACTTTCTTCAAAGAATTCCACAAAGGTCTTGTTCAGACACTCATATGCTTGTTAAGGAAGGAAGGCCCTTCAGAAGCCATATTTTTCGGCCCTAAAAGAGGCAACTCATTGGATGAGTTTCTACTGGAGGTCAAGGAGAGTGGCTTACATTTTACTATAGATGAGATCTATGACACAGAAGTTTGGAAGCGTCATCAGAGTTTCATCAATACTGATGCGTTATGGCCTAACTATGAGAAAGACCACTGCTACCCTTTATTGGTCAGAATTTCATTTTAAAAGTTGCAGGTTATATAGACTTATAGATTTATGTTTTCCTTTAATTATAGTACGTTTAATTACCACCAGTCACTTCTAGTTCTCCCTACTGCGATTTCTTTTTTAAGAAACACACATTCCATATTGTGCATTACTGCATTGCTCTATACTATATTACTTTTGGTCCTGAAGATGTTCATTTTTCTCTCTTTCATTTTTTGGATAACCTGGGTTTCCAACTCGACATTGCGAGATGACTAATCCCAGTGCGATTACCCTTTTGGATAGCCCAGAGTCATCGCATATGTACCTCCGTGGCCACCCCAAAATGTACACACCTATAAGGATAGCACAGAGTCATCTCTGTTTCATTTTCATGCAACATGTTTTGTTATGGCTTTATCACATGCGGTATAAAAAAGTGGTAAGTGGAAGAAAATAATAGCTTTCTTTTTAGGAAAAAGTAGAAAAAAAGATAAAAGCAGTATTTTGTTCATATGTACCTGCCAAATGCATACCTAACTGTGACAAAATTGTATTCCTATATTTTGTGGTTCTTTTGCACCGATACCTATCGTCTCTACTAGTCGAGTGAATGGACTCACTCGTTTACCTGTTAGCTAGCGCTATTCCACATCTTAGCTTTCGGGAAGTCCACGGAGCGGTTTTAAAAGTTGACTTTGACTTGTAGCATTTCTCCTCCTTAGCTGAAGGCTTATCCATGAATCCAGATGTAGCCAACCAGACCCATTAAGTTGACTTTGACTTGTAGCATTTCTCCTCCTTAGCGGAACGCTTATCCATGAATCCAGACGTAGCCAACCGGACCCATTAACTTAACTTGAAGTATGCATTTTGATGTAGACAAAAAAACAAAGATAAATAATTGTATTTGTTGATTTCAAAGAATACAGAAACAACTCTTTCATAATCGTTGATTCACACGAATATCGATTATTAGGTTGAAAATTGAATAATAAACCCTAACTCGGATTTAAGTCAATTAACAGAATATTAAAAAGTCATATAATTTTATTCATATCTCAATAATCTCATACAATAAACTCAAGTTCTAATTTTATACGAAAACTAAACTTGGGGAAACAGATAAGAATATTATTCCTTGAAAAACACAAAATAAGAAAACTAAATAAAAGATACCACGAAATAAGAAAACTAAATAAAAGATACCACAAACTAAAGAAACTAAATAACCTGGCTCTGATACCAACTGATGTAGCGAAAAAAACAAAGATAAATAATTGAATCCGTTGATTCCAAAGAATACCATAAACAACTCTTCTAACAATCGTTGATTCACACGAATACCGATTATTAGGTTGAAAATTAAACAATAATCCCTAACCCGGATTTCAGTCAATTTACAGAAGACTAAAAAGTCATACGGAGTATAATTTTACTCATATCTCAATAATTCCATACAATAAACCCAAGTCCTAATTTTATACGAAAACTAAACTTGGGGAAAAAGATAAGAATATTATTCTTAGAAAACACAAAATAAGAAAACTAAATAAAATATACCACAAAATAAGAAAACTAAATAAAAGATACCACAACCTAAGGAAACTAAATAACCAGTTTATTTTTATGTTTCTCCATCATTAACTGATGTAGCGAAAAAAAAGAAAGATAAATAATTGAATCTATTGATTCCAAAGAATACAAGAAACAACTCTTCTAACAATCGTTGATTCACACGAATACCAATTATTAGGTTAAAAATCGAACAATAAACCCTAACCCGGATTTAAGTCAATTAACAAAAGACTAAAAAGTCATATAATTTTATTCACATCTCAATAATCCCATAAAATAAACCCAAGGCCAATTTTATAGGAAAACTAAACTTGAGGAGAAAGATAAGAATATAATTTCTAGAAAACAAAAAATAAGAAAAATAAATAAAAGATATCACAAAATAAAAAAACTAAATAAAAGATACCACAAACTAAAGAAACTAAATGACTAGTTTATTTTTATGCTTCTCCATCATTAACTGATGTAGCGAAAAAATAAAGATAAATAATTAAATCTGTTGATTCCAAAGAATATCATAAACAACTCTTCTAACAATCGCTGATTCACACGAATACCGATTATTAGGTTGAAAAACGAACAATAAACCCTAACCCGGATTTAAGTCAATTAACAAAAGACTAAAAAGTCATATAATTTTATTCATATCTCAAGAATCCCATACAATAAATCTGATGGAGGCCCAAGTATTGAAGAACGGGCTCACTTATTTCTGGAGGCCCGAGATCGCGTGACGAAGAGGGGTTTAGTAAAACGGGCATAACTTTTGCATCCTAAGTCCGTTTTCAGCCCATGACCCGTCAAAACGTGCGTAAAAAGGAGGCCGACGACGCTGTAACCACCTTTTAGCTGGTTGCGGATCTTCCAAGGCCCGAAAGCATTTTTACTGTCAGTTTTTTGCATTTTTATGTTTTTTTCACTTTCAGTTGGACTTTGTCATTGGGCTACAGTCCAGCCCGTTGGATTTTTAGGGTTCTTTTTTGTTTGCAGTCATTATTTAATGAATCTGTTGTAACCCTAGCAAGACAGTTATCATTTTAATAAAAGTTAAACCACTGGCCGTTGTGTTGCCGTGTTTTACCCTAATTTTCGGGCATTCTTCAGAATCAACGATTATTAGCAGAATTGTTTCTGGCATTCTTGTCGAATCAACAGATCCAATTACTTATCTTTATTACTTTGTTTTTTAGTATACATCAGTTGGTATCAGAGCCAAAGTTCCTGATCAAGATGCCTCCAAGGAGAACTAGGCCTATTCACGATGTGAATGAACATGAATTTGAGCAGCGTATGATGGACAGAATGGAGGAGCGATTCGATCAAATGTTTGATCAATTGACCGACCAGATGAACACTTTGATAAGCAATAGGAGGCCTCGTAATTGCCGTCATGAGGAAGAAGATGCAGATTTGGAAGAAAATTCGTTTGGTGATGGTTTGTCTGATGATGAACAATCAGTAGGGCGACGGACGAGCGATCGCAGTGGGAATAATGATAGGCGTTAGGAGACTGGAATGAGGTTAATATTCCCGAGTTTAATGGGGACACTTTAAAGCCTAATGAGTTTATTGATTGGCTTGTTGCTGTTGAAGAAGTATTTGAATTCAAAGAAGTTCCAGAAAACAAAAGGGTTTCGTTGATCGCTACCAAGTTACGTGGTCGGGCATCCGCGTGGTGGCAAGAATTGAAACTGACGAGGAACAGAGTTGGGAAGTCAAAGATCACGAGTTGGCAGAATATGAAGAAAGTCATGAGGGATAATTTTATTCCTCATAACTACCAGCGAATGATGTACCAGCGGTTACAGAATCTGAAACAGGGGGCCAAGTCTGTTGAAGATTACACGACCGAATTTTACCAACTAATTGCAAGGAATGACGTTCAAGAGACAGAAGATCAGCTTGTCTCTCGATACATTGGTGGCTTAAGAGTCCAGATCATGGATTCTGTTAACATGTTTGATCTGATGACACTTTCTGAAGCGTATCAACGAACACTGACTTTTGACAAGCAGAACCAGCGAGTGGGGAGTTCTTCTTCTCCTGCAATAACATGTGCTTCTGGTTCGGGTAATGCGGAATCCCGTTTTGCCCCAACTCAGGCTAAAGCAGTTGGTGAGAAAACTGGACCAGTTCCTAAAGCGGCCGACAGTGGTGGGTTCAAGTGCTTTAATTGTGGTGAACCTGGTCACCGATAGTCGGAGTGTAAGAAGGCTGGGAAGAGGCAGTTATTTATTGAACCTGAGGAAGATGATGATGTGGCTTATGATGACTATGTGGGAGACGCAGTTTATGATGCAGAACCTGAGTATGAGGAGGAGTATGTGTCTGGAGATGTGGGTGAATTTGGTGGTAAGGCGCTCCTGTTTAACACCTAAAGCTAATGGTGATGATTGGCTCAAACACAACATCTTTCAGTCAACTTGTACCATTATGGGTAAGGTTTGCACTTTTGTATGCGATTCAGGTAGTTGTGATAATTTGATAGCTAAAGGAGCAGTCCAGAAATTAGGGTTGAAAACTGAAGATCGTCCCAAACCTTATAAGTTACAGTGGCTTAAAAAGGGTGGGGAGATAACAGTTTCCAAGCGTGTCCAAGTTCCGTTTTCTGTAGGAACAACTTATAAGGATAATCTTTGGTATGATGTGATACCTATGGATGCTTGTCACTTGTTGTTGGGTAGACCTTGGGAGTATGACCGTGATGTAACTTACCATGGGAGAACTAATACTTATAGTTTTCTGTTTGGGGGTGTGAAGATTACTTTGATGCCAAATAAACCTAAGGAAGTAGTTAATAAACCCACTGGTACTTTACTAACTCTTTCGCAGTTCGAAGACGAGCTGGAGGTGGGAGGTGATGTTTTTGTATTAATAGGGAAGGAGGTTTCCGAAGACGGTGAAGTTCCTGAAGCCATGATCCCTTTACTTGAGGAATTCTCTGATGGTTTCCCTGATGAATTACCTAATGGTTTGCCACCATTGCGTGACATACAACATCATATTGACCTAGAGCCTGGGTCACAGTTGCCTAACAGGCCACATTATAGGATGAGCCCGGGATAACATGAGGAGTTGCGCAGGCAGGTTGAGGAGCTGGTTTCCAAGGGTCATGTTCGTGAGAGTATGAGCACGTGTGTTGTTCCTGCCCTATTGACTCCAAAGAAGGATGGTACATGGCGTATGTGTGTTGATAGTCGAGCCATCAACAAGATTACTGTGAGGTACAGGTTTCCTATTCCTCGCCTTGATGATTTGCTTGACCAGATTAGTGGTGCTACCATTTTCACGAAGCTAGATTTGAAGAGTGGGTATTACCAGATTCGTCTTAGACCTGGTGACGAGTGGAAGACCGCTTTCAAGACCCGTGAAGGGTTGTATGAGTGGTTGGTCATGCCTTTTGGTTTATCAAACGCACCAAGCACATTTATGTGTGTGATGAATCAACTGCTCAGGCCTTTTATTGGCAAGTTTGTAGTTGTTTATTTTGATGACATTCTTATTTATAGTGCTTCTTATAATGAGCATGTCAATCATGTGAGGCAGGTCTTGACCTTGCTTCGGAAGGACAATTTTTATGCAGCCACGAAGAAGTGTGTGTTCATGACCCCTAAAGTTTTGTTTTTAGGGTTGTTGTTTCTGGTGATGGCATACAGGTGGATGAATCTAAGGTAGGAGCTGTTTAGGAGTGGCCAACTCCAACTACCATTACTGAAGTTCGGAGTTTCCATGGCCTTGCTTCTTTCTATAGGCGGTTTATCCCTAATTTCAATTCCATTATGGCCCCTTTGACAGACTGTATGAAGGGTAAGTCATTTGTATGGACGGAGGAAGCAAAGATGGCTTTTCAGGTTGTCAAAGAAAAGCTTACTACAGCGCCAATCCTGGTATTGCCTGACTTTTCTAAAGTTTTTGAGCTTCATACTGATGCTTCTAAGGTTGCAATTGGTGGAGTTCTTAGTCAGGGTGGGCGGCCTGTTGCCTATTTTAGCGAGAAGTTGACAGGGCCGAAGTCGAGGTACTCTACTTATGACTTGGAGTTTTATGCAGTGGTCCAAGCTGTGAAGCATTGGCGCCATTATTTGTTTCATAAGGAGTTTGTTTTGTTCACTGACCATGATTCCTTAAGGTATATTCGTACTCAAGATAAGGTTTCACATAAGCATTGGCGTTGGTTGGCTTTTCTTGAGAAATTTACTTTTGTGGTGAAACACAAAACGGGTGCTTCCAATCGTGTTGCTGATGCCTTAAGCAGGAGAAGTAGTTTACTTGTAACCATGCAGGTTGATGTTCCAGGACTGGATGTCATTCGTGACATGGTGACTGTGGATCCATATTTTTCAATTGTTATGCAGGATTTGCAATCCGGAGAGAAAACAGATTTTGTTATGCATGATGGGTTCCTATTCAAAGGGAATCAACTTTGTATTCCTGATTCAAGTCTTCGCTTGCAAATTATTAAGGAGTTGCATGGTGAAGGACATGTTGGTCGTGATCGCACTTTATAGTTGGTTCAAGCTTCTTATTTTTTGCCTACGATGAGGAAGGAGGTGGATCGTTACGTCAAGAGGTGTCGTATTTGTCAAGTTTCAAAGGGGACGACTACTAATGCAAGACTTTATATGCCTTTGCCAGTTCCTTTGCAGCCCTGGGTTGATATTAGCATGGATTT
Organism: Glebionis coronaria; assembly: GCA_025667525.1. Lineage (NCBI taxonomy): Eukaryota > Viridiplantae > Streptophyta > Magnoliopsida > Asterales > Asteraceae > Glebionis > Glebionis coronaria. The sequence continues at coordinate 193,091,052 of CM046881.1, read as the reverse complement.
TGTGTTGGGGCTACCTCGTACTCAAAGGGGTAATGATTCAATATTTGTTGTTGTTGATCGTTTTTCTAAGATGGTTCATTTTATTCCTTGCAAGAAGACAACCGATGCAGTTAATGTAGCCCAACTTTTCTTTAGGGATGTGTACCGTTTACATGGTTTACCTTCCTCCATTGTTTCTGATCGGGACACCAGGTTTTTGAGTCATTTTTGGCGTAGTTTGTGGAAGATGGTGAATACTCAACTCAATTTTAGTAGTACTTATCATCCTCAAACTGACGGGCAAACCGAAGTTGTTAACAGGTCCATTGGTAACCTGTTAAGGTGTTTGGTGGGTGATCATGTGAAGGCATGGGATCAGAAGTTGTATCAAGCTGAGTTTGCTCATAATCATGCTATTAATCGGAGCACTAGGTTTAGTCCTTTCCAGGTGGTTTATTCTGCTCAGCCACGTGGTCCTCTTGACCTTATGACTCCTCAGATTTCTAGGTCTGTTCCGAAGAAAGTGCAGGATTTTGTTGAGGGGTTGCATGATGTTCATAAATCTGTTCGTGACAACTTGGTTTGCGCTAATTCGAAGTACAAGCAGGATGCAGATCAAAAGAGGAGACATGTTGACTTTGAAGTAGGAGACTTTGTGTGGGCTGTTTTGACTAAGGATCGTTTTCCAGTTGGTGAATATAATAAATTGTCTGCTAAGAAGATTGGTCCAGTGGAAATTGTGGATAAGATGAACTCAAATGCTTATCGTTTGAATTTGCCAAGTCATATTCGTTGTTATCATGTTTTTAATGTGAAGCACTTGTTGCCTTACCATGGTGATTCTTCAGATGATGATACAGTTGGGAATTCGAGGGCGAATTTTTCTTATCCAGGGGGAATGATGGAGGCCCAAGTATTGAAGAACGGGCTGACTTGTTTCTGGAGGCCCGAGATCGCGTGACGAAGAGGGGTTTAGTAAAACGGGCATAACTTTTGCATCCTAAGTCCGTTTTCAGCCCGTGACCTGTCAAAACGTGCGTAAAAAGGAGGCCGACGACGCTGTAACCACCTTTTAGCTGGTTGTGGATTTTCCAAGGCCCGAAAAGCATTTTTACTATCAGTTTTTTGCATTTTTATGTTTTTTTCACTTTCAGTTGGACTTTGTCATTGGGCTACAGTCCAGCCCGTTGGATTTTTAGGGTTCTTTTTTGTTTGCAGTCATTATTTAATGAATCTGCTGTAACCCTAGCAAGACAGTTATCATTTTAATAAAAGTTAAACCACTGGCCGTTGTGTTGCCGTGTTTTACCCTAATTTTCGGGCATTCTTCAGAATCAACGATTATTAGCAGAATTGTTTCTGGCATTCTTGTCGAATCAACAGATCCAATTACTTATCTTTGTTACTTTGTTTTTTAGTCTACATCAAAACCCAAGTCCTATTTTTATAGGAAAACTAAACTTGGGGAAAAAGATAAAAATATTATTCCTGGAAAACACAAAATAAGAAAACTAAATAAAAGATACCACTAAATAAGAAAACTAAATAAAAGTTACCATAAAATAAAAAAACTAAATAACCAGTTTTTTTTATGCTTCTCCATCACATTTTGAGTTGACATTATATTCTATCTTTTGTATATTCTGAAACATATATATTTGATGTGTATACTACGTTATAGATAGCATGAGGCGTTGCGTGGAGACATTATCAATCTTTGAGCTTTTGCGCGAGGCGTAGCAGCATGACGTTTTTAAAGCACGAATTAAGGCGGCAAAAAAATATGAAAATATATATAAATTATTATGTTTATATCATATTTTAAAGATATTGAATTTACAAAAAGTGTTCTACATAAGAAATAAAGTCAAAAATCTATACTTGCATATAATCTTTTCATTTTCATATAAAAAAGCGTATTTTACCCAACTTATCGCACCTTATCACATTTTCTTCGCTTCTCGTCTCACGTCAAGTCTTAAGCTCACGCCTTAACCTATTGCGTGGTGTGAAGGTCAAGGTTTACGTATTTGCGAGGCCTTTACGAAGCCTTCACTAGAGTGGATTTATTAGCCGAAAGTGGATTTATAAATAATTCTAGGCTCTTTTGTTTAGTGCGTGAAGATTAATGCTTGTTCAAAAAAAAGATCAATGCAAGAAACAAATACAGAAAAGGGGTGATTGACTTGATTCAAAAGTTTTTATTTTTGAAAAGTTATCATCTCAAGAGAATTACTAACATTAGTAGATTCAGTGACTCGGTTATCATAATTGGTAAAATTATTAGGTTAAAAAAAATCTCGATATTTGTGTCAAAATCTCATTAACTTTCATATCTTAAATACTATAAACGTACATAGTAAGAATTTTCAAAGTTTATTATTATTATTATTATTATTACAACTAATCTTATTACGCATATAAAAGTATTCAACGCGGCTCAAATTAGTCCAATCGACTCTTAAAAATCAATCTTTGACTTTTTATTGTATATATGTTCCTTAAAACTGATCTGTTAAATCATATTCACGCGACTCGACTCAAACGCTAAAGAGGTTTTAAGTGGTTTCTTTGGGGGAGGTGATAACGCCTCATTTATACATGTTTGTAATGATGCATTTGTCCTTGTTTGCTATGTAAATAAATAAATTATGTGTTGAATTGTTACTAATAATAAGTATTGTTTTGATTGTAGTGAAGGAATAAAACTATGAAGGAAAGAAGTGAAGAAATGGAAAGAAAAGGACTAAAGAATAAAATATGCTGAAAAAGGGGCCAAAGTGCGGCGCACAAATGGAAAGTGCGGCGCACATTCTCATTTTGCGAATTAGCAAAGTGCGGCGCACAATTGAAAAGTGCGGAGCACTTCTGACTGCAGTTACACAAATTAAGTGCCATTAGGCATGGAAATTATGGGGAAACCTTTGGCTTGCTCCAGGTCTCTTAGGCTACGAATTTTATGTTATTTAAAGGACCCAAAAGCAGGTATATGAGAAGCATTCCATCCTCCATACTCCATTGTTACAAAGGGTTTCATAGAATCAAGGATTTCCTAAATCCTTGATCATTGCTACTAGCCCACGGTGAACCTTAGTTGGTTCATACTCATTGTGCCTGTTGAAAAGAACTTATTTAATTCATTTGTTTGCTTGTAAACAAGTTTGGTCAAAACTCATACTTTTGAAGCAATATATTGAATTCACTTTTATTTGTATAATCTCTATCTCAATCATGGTTATTATTTTCTTTAAAGAACAACTTGTTGAGATGATTATTTTTACTGTTATTATGCAGTAGTTTACTGTGCAATTGGTTGGGGCTTAACAACATTATTAGAATTATTGGCTTTTGTGAGGGCAAAGCGCGGCGCACAATTAGGTTTGTGCGGCGCACTTTCCTCCTTGGTTCATAATTATGAGTATGATTTAGATGCTTTTGTATTCTATGCTATTGTGTAAGACCATGGTTATATGTTGGGTTTATTCACGATCATGACTAGTACTCATGTGAATGGATAAATTTATTGTCATCTAGTAAATGAATCTTGTTATTCGCTTTTGTCGCGATTTGACATATACAACTCTTACATAATCTCATCTATTATTTTAGTCATTGAAATCAAGCATAAACTATTCTTAATGCTTTTAGTATGACATGATCTATAGTCGGATTTTTGTTATATTAATTAGATGTCGCGTGTACGACTAATAATCGGCATGTTGTCTTACATTGTTTATGTGCTCATATTCATCTTTGCTACCTATCTTTCATATGGTTGTAACCTTAACCAAACGCGCCTTTTAAACCATTTGATAAGTATATATTTAGAACTTGTGACACTCTAGAGGTAATTGTTTCTATTCTATAGCATCAATCCCGTGGAACGAACTGGACTTACCTCAACACTATGCTATACATGATAGGGTATACTTGCCCCTGTTTGTGTTTCTAGTCAATTGTGTGGTAATATCTTGTAATAAAATTTAAGACTTGCGAACGAACATCATGAGGTTTCTTGGAGGTCTTGGGTTCAAGACCTGCCAAGGCCTCTCAGACGAAGTGGATGAGGAGTTTAATATAACTAGACGAGAATTCAAAGAAAACATTCTACCGCTTGGATGTCATTGCACGACTCAACTCACTAACCACTAACATTTGCCGTTCTAAAAAACAATTTCTAATTTTCAATGCACTTAATCTGATCTTACAAAGTTGTTATCTTTCATGAGAAAAGATATATGTAGAACATATTTTACTTAAAGAAACAAATCTTTTCATCTCAACCACCCATTTTATTTTTAACAAATAATTTATATTAATTGTTTTTTCTACAATTTAGTTACAAACTCATTTTTCATCTTATTTTTTAAAATTAAAATATCTCTTAAACTGCTAATTTTACGCAAAATTCATCTTATTTTTTAAAATTAAAATATCTCTCAAACTGATAATTTTACGCAATATTCATTATATCACTGCGACAAGAATTAAGTTATCTTTATATAGATATGCATATCTATAAACTTTCGAGAACTTTTTTTAAAAATTTGTGCACAAAAATGTTACATGTGGTTGGAAAAATCATATGTAATTAATTACTTAAAAAAAATCGCACGAAAATTTATAAAATCACATTTGGTTTATTGGTTTATGAAATCACACTTGATTTGTTATTTTAACTATCACTTGTGAAATCAAATGCGATTTATGAAATTTCACATAAATTTTATACAACAAATCACAAGTGATTTTATAAACTACGTGTACTTTTTTTAAGAAAATTTCAAAACAAAAAAATGATCGAAAGTATATGAAAATTACCGTCTACACAATGACAAAAAAATATTGTCATTACTATAAAAGTCATATGTGATTTTTTTAAAATCAAATGTAATTTTATGTGATTGTTTGACACTTTTGTTTATCTGAAACCTAAAGCGATAGAGTTACTCAACAGAATCAACGAGTTAGGAACACTAATATTATGATTTCTATATCCGTAAATGTGGTTTTCACATGAATTAATTTTTCAATTAAAAAAAAACTTGTTATTCTTTTACTTTTCACTATTTAATAATAACAAGCATGATAGCCCGCACGTTGCGGCGGCGCTTGATTTTATACGGATTATAAATAGTGAAGTTTCATTTCAAACATTATTAATCTTAAAAAATCATTTTGGTGCCTGCACGATGGCCTTACCGATACGAAGACTTGTGACTATTGTAGCGACCTTTTTGTTTTTGGTAACCATGGTATACGACACATTGACCGTATAATCCTTGGGGTTTGAACTCATCGCCACACAGACTCAAACCTTTTTGATCTAGTGGTAGTAAGCAAAGCTATATAGATGATGAATGAGATATGTGGATCTAAGTTCTTGTAGAATTGGTTCACAGCAGAAAGAATTTACTTGCACACAAAAAAAAATAAGTGAATTACATAAACTTAAGTATGACTACAACAACTAATTATGAAAATCAAAGAAAAAGAAAAACCAACAAATACCAAATATGCTAAGTTAAGTCATTACCATCATGTTTGTTAGGTTGACTTCATCTTTAGTGATGGTATTTGTTAGATGATTTTGTTGTCTTGTTTCACAAAGAAACCTTAGCCAACAAACAAAATCCCTCCAAATCTCTGCAATCATCCGAGTGGAAAATGAAAACATCTATATATTTTAGTATAATCGCATATTGTTTATCGGAAAACTCGAAGGCAGCAAAATCACATAAACTTTAAAGTAACACTGATCACATAATTAAGTATAGTTCCATAGTACATTAAAACCTATCATAACTACTATATTTTGCTTTCCTAAAATTAAACTTTTAAAGGGTGATGTAGTACCATTATTATGTGATTATTTATGTCAGATCTCAAACCAAAAAATAATAGAATTAACACTAAAAATCTGACTTGTAACCCGAAACTAAATACGTACAGAATTAAACCATCATAACTCATTACCACTCATGGAGAAATCATGTATTTCTAATAAGATCATACCTAATCTAATCTACATTCCTGGTTTTGGGCCGGTTGCTAGCGGTAAAAGGATCTTGCCAATGTCGTTCGGGCTTAATAGTGTCTTGAATGATGTAGATAGTAATGAGGAATCTCCAGACCCGGCGGAGTCTGAGATTAAAAAAAGGCGTGTTGCATCCCCTTCCAGAATTGACTTGAACATGGATCCAAGCTTGTCTCTTGACTCGTCCTTTAATGAATGTGACCGTGTTGAGGTTGAAGACCAAATGTCGATGTCGGATGGGCAAAATCAACGGATGAAGGAATTAAATGAGAATGAGCTTACCGTGGAAGTTGGGAAAATTATTGGGGTTGGAATTGAAAACGGGAATGAGGTTCTAGAAGACGTGATGGGCGAGGTTGGTGAGAACGTAGTGGACCAATGAATGTTCTTTCACTGAATGTTCGTGGTCTCAGCGAATGGCAGAAGCAAAACTGGGTAAAGAGACTTTGTCGTGAACACAGGCTTGCGATTGCGTGTGATACACTGTTTTTGCAATGGTGAAAAAGTTCGATTCTCGGAATCCTCTCGAATTGATCTCAGTTAAAAGTGGAATGATTTGTTCTTGGTGACAAAAAGTGGATTTGGTTTTCTATTCTACTAAACAGGTAAGTAAATAAAATGGTAATGAAGTAAACTTAAAACAATCAACAAATAATAATCTGAAAAATAACTCTTACTGAAGAAGACCCTATGCGGAATAAAACACCATTCGGTATGTTGGCATCTACGCGGAATATATGTCTTATTCGGAAAACTTGCCTCATGCGGAAAACTAATGCTATTCGGAATATAATACTCTATGCGGAAAGATGGCTATTCGGAAAATATTGTCTATGCGGAAAATACTCTCATTCGAAAAAAATGCCTATTCGGAAAGTACTGCTCTATGCGGAAAATAGGCTTACTCGGAAAAGTGGTCTATTCGGAAAAATCAAGTCTATGCGGAAAATTAAGGTCATTCGGAATATATGACCATGCGGAAAAATATGCTTGTTCGGAAAGTAAGCCTATTCGGAATATAAAGGCTATTCGGAAAAATGTTCCGAATAAGGAACCTGAGAAACGGCTATGCGGAATATCCAGGATATTCCGAGTAATGAAACGAAAACACCCTTATTCGGAATATTTGAAAATGTTCCGAATAAGGGAAACTCAAAATGTCCTATTCGGAAAGTCTGGGAGATGAAGAACAGTAACAGCAGCGAGTTAAACAGGGACACGAAATTAACTCAAAATCAACTCTAATACTTAAAAAGGTTTTACCAAACTAACCAATAATCATTAACATACCATAAGGAACAAATCCCACCAATAAAAACACTAAATCAACAACTTTTTGAAATCAAACTTGAATCAAATAAAAAAAAACTTAGAAACTTGCAATAAAAATGATAAAGAACAAGATGAATAGAAAGATGGAATGGATTGATTAATGAAAAAGTAACAAGGTTAATGATTGAAGATTACAAGATGAAAAGAAAAAGATGAAAATCACCAAACTCCCTAATGGAGTTTGTGATGGAACGAACAATGCCTGGGAAAGAAAGAAAAAAATGAACTCTCCCCCTAATTGTGTGAAGGGAGTTTCTATTTATACTCCTAGTGGTTGGTTGGTGAGTGGGCTTTCTCCCTTTCTTCTTGTCTTCTCGTCTTTTCAGAAAAGTTGACGTTTTCGATTCTGATTCGGGATTTGTCGTCGATTAAATCCAACTCGTCTTTTAATTTCTTCGTTAAATAGACTCGAGTTTCTTCGACTTATGAAAATCTTCCGTCTTTAGTCCTTTTCTTCGATAAATCTTCGAATAGGCCCAGTGACTTCAAATCTTTTGCATCTCTTGGACAATAGACTTTATCTTGAGTCTTTTTCCTTGATAAAACCCGTGCAATCCCATGTTTTCTTTAACATTCATCCAGTTAGCTCTGAAAACACAATAAACACAAAAACCACGCATAATTCCAAACAAATGATATTAAATACGTGTATTGGTCTTGTTTTAGCCCGAATTAAGTGGTAGAAGGATGGGTGTTTACACACCTATCAAATCCCCTACACTTAACCATTGCCATGCCCTCATGCAATGCTTAGTGATAAAGCAATTTTACATTTTTCTCATAATTAATCAACCTTGGCCTTATTCAAATGCTACTAATTAAGAATCAAATAACTAAGAGAAATAAAAACTTTAAGATAAACAAAAAGAAATGAAATTACTTGTAAAGAAATCAAAGACTTACATTAGGGCTTTGGTGTTGCGAAGATTTATCACCCTCAAGTTTCACGTTCCCCAAACTAAGCTTAAAAACAAGATCATTGTTATTATAAGTTAGTAAATCAAACACTTACACACATGGCTTAATTAAATGCTTAAACTCCCTTATTCCTAGTTGTATCTCTTATATTTTATTTTTGTCTTTGAATGATCATGAAGATGCATTTTTGGACTTATTTCGATAGTTTATTAAGGCTGAAAGCAAAGTAGGACGATTTGATCAATAGTTAGCTAAAGGACAAAATCTCTTAAAACTGCTTCTCGGGATATCAAAAAGTTCATATCTTGGCATAACTTGGTTCACGATTTGAGACCTTTCTCGGGCCGATATTTGGCATGTACTTCATACTTCATATCTTCGAGAGACGTTCTTGAGATAATGGTCTTCTCATCATAATAGAGTTTCTTCACTTGGAGACTTTTGAGGGGTACTCCAACTTTGTTGACCACGACTTCATGATTATTTCTTCAATCTCTAATTGGGATTTTGAGATACAACGATCCGCCTCCTTTTCGGACTTGGATCTATTTATCCTCATACCTTGTTAGGGTCTTTTCGGATAGACTTCTCCATGATCTTTATGGGAGTTGATTGCTTTTCGTCGTGAGTCTTGATCCTTCATATAGACTTTAGGAATAATGCTTTTCACATCACTTTGGATCTTTAGCAATAAAATTGAATCCTCATGCCTTGTTAGGGCCTTTTCGGACTCGCCAATCTTCGCGCCCCGCTTCATAAGTTATGCCTTGGCTATGAACTCTTATCATTACCGAGCAACTTTTAAACGATCTTGGGCTAGAAGCTAAGTAACTTTTCAAATCGTAAGACCTTACTTATTGCAGATAAATTATTTAGCAAGTGATGGGAGAATAGGAAAATAACTACACCAAGTGAGCTTGCGCAAGAATACCGACTTATAATTGACTCTATCATTTCTCGTCCTCCACAATTTAAAATCTCAAATAATGAGACTCGTGGACACTTAGCCTAATAAACCAATTAAGGTCTATATGGTTAAGGATACTAGCTAGAATAAACTTGGATAAGTCTATTCGGGTTGAGTCAAAATAAACGCAATGGGCCTAATATGTCAAAGACTTCTAAACTAGCTACCCACTTTATTAATATTTTTGACTTTATTGCGGGATATATACATATGAAAGCAACGATAAAAAAATTTAAAAATTACAACTAAATGGCCAAAGTTAATAAAAAATTTGAAAAATGCTGAAAAATAGGATTTTCCGGTTAATTGAAGGCATTTTCATGGAAAAGTCCACTTAAAACTTCGATAGAAGTCTCCCCTACACTTAAGATAAACATTGTCCTCAATGTTTAAGCATGTGGGAAAAGTCTCCCCTACACTTATGACATTGTGCACGTTGATTAACTCAAGTTAAGGAAGAGACGACTAAAGTGATCAATTTCAAATGTGAGTATGAAGAAAATTGAATCACGATAGTTGAGAGATAGAACCGGATTTCGGATAACACGGGAACACGGTTCTTCAAAGATGTCCAAGATTGCATTTATCCCTGTAATCACATCACCAAACAAACACAAATGACTAAAATAGGTCATCCCCTACACTTAGGGGGTTAAAGGGATAGATACTCGGGCTGCCTCCCGAGGAGCGCTTGTTTTTGATAACCGAGTCACGAGCCTGACTCGACCCAAATTTAGTTCATGGGGAACGTGGTGAGGGATGGAATCACCTCGTGAGAGGTGTCCTCACCAAAGTATAACTTCACTCGTTGGCCATTCACCTTAAAATTCGGTCCATTAGGTTGAGCGAGCTCGAGAGTACCATATGGAAAAATTTGGGCGATGGTGAATGGGCCGGACCAACGAGATTTGAGCTTGCCCGAAAAGATTTTCAACCGAGAGTTAAAAAGTAAGACTTCGTCTCCAACATGGAACTCTCGGTTTTTGATCTTGGAGTCGTGAATGAGCTTAGTTCTTTCCTTATAGATCAAAGAGTTTTCATAAGCCTCATTCCGGAGTTCATTTAGCTCATTGAGTTGGATCTTGCGTCGGTCACCGGCTTTGTTAATATCAAAATTAGCCCACTTCAAGGCCCAATAAGCCTTGTGCTCCAACTCAATGGGGAGGTGGCACGCTTTCCCGTACACAAGACGATAAGGCGTACAGCCGATCGGGGTCTTGTAAGCAGTACGGAAAGCCCACAAAGCATCATCGAGTTTATCAGCCCAGGCGGCACGATGCTCTCCCACGGTTCTTTCCAGAATTCGCTTCAGCCCTCGGTTGGATATTTCGGCCTGGCCATTAGTTTGTGGGTGATAGGCTGTGGAAAGACGATGGTTTACACCGTACTTAGCCATGACTCGAGCAAATTGGTCATTGCAGAAATGAGTCCCACGATCACTAATAATGGCACGAGGCACACCGAAGCGAGCGAAAAGAGCTTTCAAAAAGTTACAAACCACCCTTGCGTCATTAGTAGGCAAAGCTTTGGCTTCAACCCACTTTGAAACGTAGTCAACGGCTACAAGGATGTATTTGTTTCCTTTAGATGAAGGGAATGGCCCCATAAAGTCGATACCCCAAACATCAAAAATTTCACACTCTTGAATAAAATTCTGAGGCATCTCGTCTTTATGTGTGATTTTGCCTTGCTTTTGGCAAACATCACATCGTTTGACCATATTGTGAGCATCACGATATATGGAGGGCCAATAAAATCCCGAATCAAACACTTTCTTTGCGGTGTAATTGGGACCAAAGTGACCACCGGTGGGTCCTTTGTGGCAAGCATCAAGGATGTCCGACGCTGCCGGTCCATCAACACATCGGCGAATTATCAGATCAGCACATTGTTGGAATAGGTAAGGGTCGTCCCAAAAGTAAGTCTTAATATCAGTAAAGAACTTCTTCTTTTGCTGGGACGTCAACCCTTCCTTGAGAATTCCACCCGCCAAATAGTTTGCAAAGTCCGCAAACCACGGGGTTTCATTCGGCTTCGAGTTTATAGACATTAAGGTCTCCAAGGGAAAAGAATCATTGATTTATTTGGTCGGATGATCCCCTTGGTATGGATCCTCAAGTCTACTAAGATGATCCGCGGCTAAGTTTTCTGCTCCTTTTTTATCGCGGATGTCGATTTTAAATTCCTGGAGCAGCAAAACCCAACGAAGAAGTCTTGGTTTGGAATCTTGCTTTGTCAACAAGTACTTCAACGCGGAATGATCGGTATACACAATGGTGGTAGAAAGGACAAGATAGGGGCGAAATTTTTCAAAAGCATAGACAACAGCTAAAAGCTCTTTTTCGGTTGTCGTATAATGCAATTGTGCCCCAGTCATTGTCTTGCTAGCGTAATGGATCGGTTGGAAGTGTTTGTTCACTCTTTGTCCAAGAACCGCTCCAATAGCAAAATCACTAGCATCGCACATCAACTCAAAAGGCAGCTCCCAATTAGGGGTAACCAAGACGGGTGCCTTAGTTAGCTTATCCTTAAGCGAGTTGAAGGCTTCAAGGCACTCTTTGGAAAAGATAAAAGGAGTATCTTTTTCCAAGAGGTGGGTCATCGGGCGAGCGATTTGAGAAAAATCTTTGATGAATCGACGATAGAAGCCCGCATGACCCAGGAAACTTCTCACACCCTTCACAGTTGAAGGTGGAGGCAACTTAGCGATAACATCGACTCTAGCACGGTCTACTTCAAGACCGGCTTTCGAAATCTTATGTCCAAGCACGACGCCTTCTTTTACCATAAAATGGCATTTTTCCCAATTTAGAACTAGGCGAGTGTCTTCGCACCGCTTTAGCATACGTTCTAAATTGGCAAGGCAAGCAGAGAAGGAATCCCCGAAGACCGAGAAATCATCCATGAAGACTTCCATGGTTTGTTCAACCATGTCATGGAAGATAGCTAACATACACCTTTGGAACGTCCCTGGCGCATTACATAAGCCAAAAGGCATTCTCTTGTAAGCGAAAGTGCCATAGGGACAAGTGAATGTAGTCTTCTCTTGATCTTGGGGATCGATGGGTATTTGAAAATAACCCGAGAAACCATCGAGAAAGCAGTAATATTCATTACCGGCTAATCGTTCAAGCATTTGGTCCATGAAAGGTAGAGGGAAATGATCCTTTCTCGTGGCATCATTGAGTTTGCGATAGTCTATACAAACTCTCCACCCAGTAACGAGACGAGTGGGAATCAACTCGTTGTGTTCATTGGGAACAACGGTTATTCCGCCCTTCTTGGGCACACAATGGATTGGACTAACCCATGGTGAATCCGAAATAGGGTAAATCATACCCGCATCCAGAAGTTTGATAACCTCTGTTTTGATGACTTCATGTATTTTTGGATTCACCCTTCGTTGGTTTTGAATAGTGGGTTTATAGTCGTCCTCCATGAGAATTTTGTGTGTGCAGAAGTGAGGATCAATTCCACGAATATCGGAAATCTTCCAAGCGATAGCCTTCTTATGATCCTTCAACACAGCAACGAGACGAGTCTTCTCTTCATCTTTCAAATCCTTCGCAATAATGACGGGCGACTTCTTGTTGTCGTCAAGGAACACGTACTCGAGATGAGGCGGCAACTCCTTAAGTTCCAAATCCGGAGGATTTTCGACGGGAGGCGTTTTCAAAGTCGTGGCATCGATAGCAATAACCGTGGGAGATGGAGGCGAAGGATTGTCTTCAGTGAGAAGATTGTCAAAGAAACTCATGTCTTCATCCCCCTCGGTGGGAGAATCATTAGTAGCTAAATTCGCATCTCCCATGGTAGCTTCAAGATTGTTCCAGAATAAATCACTATCTCCAAATAGAGACAACGATGAATCAATAGAGGACACGGTCTCAACAGTGGGAAGAGAGGTAGGAATACTTTTGCAAGCATCATTAAAGTGTTCTTCACAAGCCTCATCGAGAACGTCAATACAATTAACACTCTCATATGAATAAGGATGTTTAGACAACTTTCCCATGTTGAAGACTACTTTATCGTCACCCACTCTCATGATAAGCTCACCGGCTTCAACATCAATGAGAGTGCGACCGGTCCTTAAGAATGGACGACCAACAATAAGTGGCACACGGGGGTCCATCTCGTAGTCGACGACAACAAAATCAGCAGGGAAGGTGAATTTGTCGACTCCTACAATGACGTCTTCGGCTATCCCCACTGGATAAGCAACCGTACGGTTGGCTAATTCCAAAGTCATTTTAGTGGGGACTAGCTCTGGGAGAGATAATTGCTTCCAAACACTTAGAGGCATGAGATTAATACTGACACCTAGATCGGCTAGGGCCATGCAATTCTCTACTCCCGGGAAATTGCAAGGGATAAGAAAACGACCCGGATCACCAAGCTTGGTTGGCAATTTCCTTAAGAGCACTGCAGAGCAGTTCTCATTAAGTTGGGTGTTGGCAATGTCGAGGAGCTTTTCCTTGTCGCTCAAAAGATCTTTAAACATTTTCGCGTACTTGGGCATGTGAGCGAGAGCCTCAGCGAAGGAGATATTGAAATTCAGTTGTTTAAACATTTTAAGAAAGTTAGAAACCTGAATATCATCCTTGCTCTTTTGCTTCTCTTTCCTCAACCTTGAAGGATAAGGTATATTGGAAGAAGAGGAAGGCTTTAGAGGAATAGGATCACTCACAACCACGGGTGGAGGAGGGGTAGAATAAAGAGGTGGAGAAATTGGGTAAGGAGAAGGAGGAGGAATAGGAGCAAGCGACTCGTTCTCCTTAGTCACAACCACCGGTGGAGGTATAGGAAGCTCGGGTTCCTTGGTACCTTTACCACTTCGAGTGGTGATTGCTTTCATCTCCCCTCTTGGGTTCGCAACGGTGTTACTCGGAAGAGTACCCGAAGAAGAGGGTTGACTACTTTGGAAGAAACTAGCCATCATATTCCTCAAGTCATTCGTCTGGCTATCCAACGTGTTTCTCATGTCAGCTCTCATATCATTTCCTTGCTTTACCAAATCAGCCTTCAAATTGCGCACTTCCTCTTGTAGATTTCCCACTATCACATCATTGGTTCTCATGTAGGTGGCGACCTCTTGGTGTAATGCAGTGGTGGCTTGGTTGGGAGGAGCATTGTATGCAGGTGGTTGGTAAGCTGGTTGTTGGTAGACTTGATTGTTTCTTGGAGGCGGTTGTTGCTGCTTGTGAGGTGGGATGTATGGTTGTCGAGGTTGTTGTTGTTGTTGAGGAGGGCGATTAAGGTTTTGTTGTTGGTTTGGGTTGGTAGGAGGGAAACCAGGTGGTGAAAGATAGTTGTTGTTGCGGTAGCTAAGCAAGTTACGGTCACCTTGAGGTTTTGTTTGATAAGCGGGTTGTTGGTAGGTGCCATATGCCGCATTCACATTCTCAGCAGGGTAATCTTGGGTGGCGGTACAAGTTGTGTAAGAATGAGGACCACCGCATATCTCACAAGGTTGGTTGACAGCGTTCACTTGTGCGTTTTTGGCGTTGTTGCTGTTGTTGTTGCTGACGGTGTGGGTGACAAGCGTTTCAAGAAGCGTAGTGAGTTTGTCCAATCGCTTGTCGCTGTCATTAGTGCTAGCACTAGCAACATTGGTCCTAACACTCTTGGTTTGAACACGAGATTTGTTCTCAATGATATCCCAAGCAGCATTGGAAGTCTTAGCCAATAAATTACCCCCTGAGGCACTATTCAGTGAATCTTGGTCACTCATGCTTAAACCATTGTAAAAAGTATTAATTTGATGTACTTTGGTAAAACCATGTTGTGGGCATTTTCTTAAAAGATCTTTGAAACGATCCCAAGATTCACTGAATGACTCATCGTACTTTTGTTCAAAGTTTATAATCTCATTCCGCAATGCGGTAGTACGAGAGGGTGGAAAAAAGTAATTGATAAACTTTGTTTCCAAATCCGTCCACGAGAGAATACTCTGTGGCGGTTCTTTAGCAAGCCAATGCCGGGCTTGTCCCTCTAAAGAAAAGGGAAAAAGTTGTAACCTTATAACCTCTTGCGAAACTCCATTGAACTTGACCGTGTTAGTGAGTTGTAGAAATCTCTTGATATGGTGATGTGGATCATCAATGGTGCGTCCCAAGAATGGCTGAGCGGAGACCATCTGGATAAAGCCTGACTTGAGCTCGAAATTGTTGGCGGCAATTGGAGGAATGACAATTGGATCCGTGTTGCCATCAACATGAGCTTGCAGCAATTCAATCATTGGGCGATTATCCGGAAGGTGCTCATTGTTGTTGTTATTCATATTGTTG
Source organism: Glebionis coronaria (assembly GCA_025667525.1). Classification (NCBI taxonomy): domain Eukaryota; kingdom Viridiplantae; phylum Streptophyta; class Magnoliopsida; order Asterales; family Asteraceae; genus Glebionis; species Glebionis coronaria. Next base: position 193,075,529 of record CM046881.1, on the reverse strand, counting down.
AAAGGCGGGTTGTTGTTGTTATTATTATTGTTCGGAGGTGGTATGTTATTGTTGTTTTGTACACCAGCCATGTCTAAGTTATCGAGAGGCTCGGGCTCTTGATAAGACGTGGATCGAGTGCGCATACACCTGCAAAAGAACGAACAAAGAAAAACAAAGCAAAAATATTTTTTTGTTTTTATTGTTTTTTACTTTTTAGGATTTTTGAAAATTTTATATTTTTTAGTGTTTTTGAAATTTTTCTTGAAAAAGTAACGTTCACGGGGAACGGATCCCAAAATCCAAGTTCTACAAAAAACTTTTGATCTTAACGAGAGGAGCCGGCAGCGGCGCCATTTGATACACTGTTTTTGCAATGGTGAAAAAGTTCGATTCTCGGAATCCTCTCGAATTGATCTCAGTTAAAAGTGGAATGATTTGTTCTTGGTGACAAAAAGTGGATTTGGTTTTCTATTCTACTAAACAGGTAAGTAAATAAAATGGTAATGAAGTAAACTTAAAACAATCAACAAATAATAATCTGAAAAATAACTCTTACTGAAGAAGACCCTATGCGGAATAAAACACCATTCGGTATGTTGGCATCTACGCGGAATATATGTCTTATTCGGAAAACTTGCCTCATGCGGAAAACTAATGCTATTCGGAATATAATACTCTATGCGGAAAGATGGCTATTCGGAAAATATTGTCTATGCGGAAAATACTCTCATTCGAAAAAAAATGCCTATTCGGAAAGTACTGCTCTATGCGGAAAATAGGCTTACTCGGAAAAGTGGTCTATTCGGAAAAATCAAGTCTATGCGGAAAATTAAGGTCATTCGGAATATATGACCATGCGGAAAAATATGCTTGTTCGGAAAGTAAGCCTATTCGGAATATAAAGGCTATTCGGAAAAATGTTCCGAATAAGGAACCTGAGAAACGGCTATGCGGAATATCCAGGATATTCCGAGTAATGAAACGAAAACACCCTTATTCGGAATATTTGAAAATGTTCCGAATAAGGGAAACTCAAAATGTCCTATTCGGAAAGTCTGGGAGATGAAGAACAGTAACAGCAGCGAGTTAAACAGGGACACGAAATTAACTCAAAATCAACTCTAATACTTAAAAAGGTTTTACCAAACTAACCAATAATCATTAACATACCATAAGGAACAAATCCCACCAATAAAAACACTAAATCAACAACTTTTTGAAATCAAACTTGAATCAAATAAAAAAAAAACTTAGAAACTTGCAATAAAAATGATAAAGAACAAGATGAATAGAAAGATGGAATGGATTGATTAATGAAAAAGTAACAAGGTTAATGATTGAAGATTACAAGATGAAAAGAAAAAGATGAAAATCACCAAACTCCCTAATGGAGTTTGTGATGGAACGAACAATGCCTGGGAAAGAAAGAAAAAAATGAACTCTCCCCCTAATTGTGTGAAGGGAGTTTCTATTTATACTCCTAGTGGTTGGTTGGTGAGTGGGCTTTCTCCCTTTCTTCTTGTCTTCTCGTCTTTTCAGAAAAGTTGACGTTTTCGATTTTGATTCGGGATTTGTCGTCGATTAAATCCAACTCGTCTTTTAATTTCTTCGTTAAATAGACTCGAGTTTCTTCGACTTATGAAAATCTTCCGTCTTTAGTCCTTTTCTTCGATAAATCTTCGAATAGGCCCAGTGACTTCAAATCTTTTGCATCTCTTGGACAATAGACTTTATCTTGAGTCTTTTTCCTTGATAAAACCCGTGCAATCCCATGTTTTCTTTAACATTCATCCAGTTAGCTCTGAAAACACAATAAACACAAAAACCACGCATAATTCCAAACAAATGATATTAAATACGTGTTTTGGTCTTGTTTTAGCCCGAATTAAGTGGTAGAAGGATGGGTGTTTACACACCTATCAGCGTGCATTCAAGAATCACAACTTGGGGGTATTTCATCGGCTCATTTAGAAGTTAGAAATTGTTGGAGGAATGATGAGTTTGATTATGAATTTGTGGAAGCAACAGGAAGATCGGGTGGTATTATTACAATTTGGGACAATGGATTCTTTCAGGTAACACAATCTATTAAATCCAGGTACTTCCTATGTATTCTGGGGAAACGGGTGGGTGATAGTATGAACACGGCGGTGGTTAATGTGTATGCCCCTCAATCGATCTTAGATAAACGGAAACTGTGGCATGATTTGTCTATGTTGAAATCAAGCATAATGGCGAGATGGATATTTGCTGGCGATTTCAATGCTGTCCGTAATCCTGGTGAACGTATGACTTCTAGATTTTGCCCTTATATCGCTAGCGACTTCAATCAATTCATCCAATCCAATTCACTTCATGACCTTCGTATGGGTGGTGCAAAGTTCACGTTTTTCAGATCTGAGGATGGTGGGAAGCTAGGTAAGTTGGACAGGTATTTGGTTTGTGACGGAATTACGGTAGACTTCCCGGGTATTTCGGTCACGGCTCTTCGCAGGGAGTACTCTGATCACAGGCCGATCTTATTAAAGCAATCAATTGCTGATTTTGGTCCCAAACCTTTCAAGCTATTTAACTCATGGATTAATAGAGAGGGGTTCTCAGAGGTGGTGAAAATGAGTTTGTAGGATACGGGGGTGCTGATGCAAAACTTGTTGTTAAGTTAAGGTTCCTTAAATCAAAAATAAAAGCTTGGAGATCAATTCAGAGTGAGCAGGAGGGGGCGGAATTAAAAAGCAGCATGGACAAAATTGATGAAATTGATAAAATCGCTGAGTGTAGGCAACTCCTGCCTCACGAAATTGGGTGTAGGGAAATTGATCTGAGGCGTGTGACTGAAATTCAGAAGTTGGCTTCGATGGATATAAAGCAAAGAGCAAAAATAAAATGGATAGTAGATGGAGATGAGAACATCGGATTCTTTCACGGTTTTGTGCAAAATCGTTCGCGTAAGAACCATATTCACGGCTTGCAAATCAATGGAGTTTGGAATTCATCACCGGTGGCAATGAAACAAGAAGTGCATAGGTTTTTCGCGGATAAATTCAATGACAAATGGAAATCTAGGCCGAAATTATGTGTTGATGGTTTTTCACGGTTAAATCAGGATAAAAGGTGCGCCTTGGAAGCTGATTTTACTCTAGATGAAGTAAAAAACGCTATTTGGTGTTGTGGTTCGGAAAAGGCGCCTGGCCCAGATGGTTTTTCATTCAAATTCTTCAAAACTTATTGGAGCATTTTGCAGCATGACATTATGGAGTTTGTCGTTTATTTTGGTCAGTGGGGGAAATTTTCACACGGTTGCAATTCCTCATTCATCTCCCTGGCGGCTAAAGTCAAGGATCCCCTTTCACTTAGCGATTATCGACCTATTAGTCTTATTGGGGCGCTATACAAAATAATTTCTAAAATTCTCGCTACTCGTCTCAAAAAGGTAATTGGTGAATGCATTGGTGATGTCCAATCTGCATATGTTGCCGAGAGGAATATTATTGAAGGTCCCCTTATTGTGAATTAACTATGCTCATGGATGAAGAGATCTAGCGGACAAATGTTATTGTTTAAGGCTGATTTCGATAAAGCCTTTGACTCGGTGAACTGGGAGTACCTTGATTCGATCATGAGCAACTTGAATTTCGGGAATAAATGGAGGAATTGGATTAAAGGTTGCCTTGAGTCTGCTAGAGCATCAGTAATTGTAAATGGTTCTCCTACGCTGGAATTCTCTTTGACAAGGGGTGTTAGACAAGGGGATCCTTTATCGCCATTCTTGTTTATCATCGCCATGGAGGGCTTAAATGTGATGATGAAGAAGGCGGTGGACAGGGGTGTGTTCGATGGAGTACATATTCCTAACACTAATACTATTATTTCTCACCTATTTTATGCAGACGACGCTTTGTTTATAGGCGACTGGTCGAGTCGTAATATTGCTAACCTTGCAAGAATATTGAGGTGCTTCCACGTGGTTTCCAGATTAAAGGTAAATTTTAACAAATCCGGGGTTTTTGGCATTGGAGTAGCTGATGATGATGTGAACAGGATGGCGACTCCGCTTGGTTGCAAACCGGCAAAAATCCCATTCTCTTATCTCGGTGTGCCAGTGGGTGAAAGAATGAGCAGGAAGAATGCATGGCTGCCTATTATCGAAAAAATTCAAAGCAAAATTGTCTAACTGGAAATCGAAAACTTTGAGTTTTGGGGGAAGAATGACACTGGTAAAAGTTGTGCTGGGAAATTTGCCAACATATTTTTTCTCACTGTTTCGTGCTCCTAAAGGTGTAATTGAGGAATTGGAGAAAATTCAGCGGAACTTCCTATGGCAGGGAAAAACGAATAACACTGGTGTGCATTGGGTTTCATGGAATAAACTTCAGTCGCCTAAGGATCTAGGGGGTGCTGGTATCGGTTCTTTTGAAAACTTGAATCTGGGCCTTCTTGCTAAATGACTTTGGAAGCTTAGGTCTTGTCCAAACTCTCTTTGGGCCCAAGTTGTTAGTGGGTTGCATAATCTGGCCGGTTTGCCTACTTCCTGTTTCGCCAACCCTAGATTTAGCGGCACTTGGTCTAGGATTTCTAGTATACAAAAAGTTTTCAGACGTCTTCATATTCCTATTCAAGATACTGTACACACACTGGATAATGGTAACTCCTGGAGGTCCGAGTATGTGGAAGATGGAAGATTTATTGTTGCAAATGTGAGATCGAGGCTAGATAGATCTGCACATCTCATCTGCGATGGAGAATTTTGGTGGCTTAATATGGTTCCTAATAAGGTGGTTTCGTTTGTATGGCGGGCTAAACAAAGGCGTATTCCCTCAGCTGAAGCATTATCACGTAGAAACATTACTATTGCAGATTCCTCTTGTGGACTTTGCCATAATAGCATGGAATCAGTTGATCATATTCTTGTGTCATGCCCCTTGGCGAAATCAGTTATGGGAAAGACTTTGAGATGGTGTAATGTTCCTGTGCAACAATTTGTGGATAAAATCGAGGTTCTTTCCTTTGCTAGAAGTTGGGGGCATTGCCCAAAGAAAAAGAAATTACTCTCTAGTATTGTGCATGGTGTATTTTGGTTCTTATGGTTGGCAAGGAATGGGCGAGTGTTCAATGGTGAGAGATCGGATGCGGACAGATTGGTGGGCATAATAAAGTCGAAAACATTCTTACGGTTTAAACACAGGCGAAGTAAAGGTGGTGTCAATTGGGAAAATTGGTGTTCGAGTCCGTTACAATGCGTGTAACCTATTTTGTTGTTTTTTCTTGCATTGTTTTTTTGTTCCTGTGTACTCTTCCTTCCCTTTTGCGTCTTGCTTGGGGTTTTAATTCATTTGCCGTTTCCAAAAAAGATAAGATAAATAAAGATAACATAAGGTAACCTAGAGTTCTAGTTTCTCATCAGAAGTATATAACTTGACCCCAAAATACTCTGAAACACCTTAATGATTTGAACCTTCCATCATAAAGCCATTGTGCATCCTGCATTCTACCTTTAACTTAGACTGATGACCAAAACTACAACTCACAATCACCCAATACTTACACACCCTATTATTCTTTGAACCATTTATCATTTATAGTAAGCAGCATATCCCCTTCGAACATCTGTGCCGGCCATTTACGGGTCGAAACCGTGGTGGATGAAAATGGAAACCCAACCATGATCACTTTAAAAAATGATACAATAAATGATCAAGTAAAAGATTATATAACGACTTGAATGAAGCAAACAAATGGTTTTATGGTTCGACCTCCGATCTATAACTCGAAAGAAAGTTCGATGCCAAAGTCACTACCAAAGAATTCAATCCCTTAAAATAAGCATAAATCAGAGGTATATCTATTATCACAAGTCGACTATAACTAAAGCACATAAAAACATAAAATTCATATGACATAATGTAAAAGGAAAACTTACACATCAATCTTTACACCCGAAAGTTAATTATCTAAAATGAAGAACTAAAGAACTTGATTAAGCTGTTGATTAAACCCACCATCCCAATCTTCGTTCAGGAGAGATGAATTGGAGAAGGTGGAGCCGTGGATGATGAAGACGTATATCGAATGAGTGTATAAGATAACCAAAATTTCTTCCCGTCCAAAGTAGCAGGCCAAACAGCCCATAGAAGATGTCGGAGCCTGGTGTAAAATCGACATCGTTTTTTTCGGGCAAGTTCTACATAGAACATGAACCAATAAAAGAATAAAGGAATCAATCTCAACCATTCATTTTTTCATCAAAAAATAAAAACTCGTCTTTTACCATTTTCTTAAAAACACCATATCTTTCAAACGATAAATCGTCAGATTACTAAAAATACACCATTGCGACGAAAAAATTCTTATCTTTCAGTAGATAGGCACTTTGATATATTTTTGACGATTTTTTATTATTGCGATTTTCGACTATGAAAATCATATGTGATTCAGAAAAATTACTTGTGATTTTTTTATAAAAAAACTAAATTTTTTTACAGAATAAATAAATAACTTTTATTATTATTTATTAGTGTAATTATTTACATAGTCGAATGTAAACACGTAACAAGTTACACCACTAGCTTTTTCATATAGTTTCGATGATTTTTTTTTTGAAATTTCCGTCAAAAAAACATAATTTGTAAAATCACTAGTAATTTGTAAAATCAATTGTGATTTGTATTTCTGAAATGCATGTGTGATTCCATATATCGCATGTGATTTCATAAATTTACATGTGATATTAAAGTAACAAATCACTTGTGATTTCAGAAATCCTTAAATTTGTAAATGATTTTACAAATTCACGTGTGCTTTATAAAGTAATAAATCACATGTGATTCGTGAGTGCGGAAATTAAAAAAAATCGTCGAAAGTATATAGAAGTACGTATCATTAAAAATAAAATTTATCACAAATCACATGTGATTTGGTAAAAATCATGTCATTTGACACAAATCACAAGTGCTTGAAAAAATTACTTACGGTTTGGCGAAAATTATGATTTTGGATTTAGTATAAGTAACTTGTTATTCGGATCATTCACATGTAATTATCAATTAATCACATGTAATTTAAGCAAAATTACATGTGATTAAAATAAACTCATAACTAATTCAAAAGCAAATTTGCTTTATATATTTTACATGAATCACATGTAAAACACACATAGAGAATCACATGTAATTCAAGTAAAATTACATGTGATCAAAACAAAATCACATGTAAATCAGAAGCTAGTTTAATTTTTATATTTTATATGAATGACAATAAAATATTTTTATATATTGACAGAATTACATGTGATTCAAACAAAATCACATGTGATTCATCTAAAGTGAGTTTGTTAGAAGAAGTTAAGGTTTTGAAATGTTTGAATCACATGTAATGCAAGCAAAATCACATGTAATTATCATCGAATTACATGTGATTCAATGCAATCAAAATCACATGTAATTATCATTGAATTACATGTAATTCAAGCAGATAATTTAATATATTAACAAGATTACATGTGATTAAAAAAATCACATGTGATTCATCTAAAGTGGGTTTGTTAGAAGAAGTTAAGGTTTCAAAATGCTTGAATCACATGTAATGCAAACAAAATCATATGTAATTATGACACAATCACATGCAATTCAAGCAGAATTACATGTGATTCAAACAAAATCACATGTAATTTAGGAGCCAATTTATTTTATATATTTCACATAAATGAAAACAGATAATACATAATTAAAAAAATCACATGTGATTCATCTAAAGTGAGTTTGTTAGAAAAAGTTAAGGTTTCGGAATGCTTGAATCACATGTAATGCAAGCAAAATCATATGTAATTATCACCGAATCACATGCAATTCAAGCAGAATTACATGTGATTCAAAGAAAATCACATGTAATTTAGAAGCCAATTTGTTTTATATATTTTACATAAATGAAAACAGATTATACATGATTAAAACAATCACATGTGATTCATCTAATGTGGGTTTGTTAGAAAAAGTTACGGTTTCGGAATGCTTGAATCACATGTAATGCAAGCAAAATCACATGTAATTATCACCGAATCACATGTAATTCAGAAACCAATTTGTTTTACATATAATTTTTTTGGGTAAAGGGGACTCCACCCCGGTAAAATGAACATATTTTATATTAATGGCAACAAACATTTTAATATATTGACAGAATTACATGTGATTCAAACATTTCTAATGTAATTCACATAAATCACATGTGATTTTAAAGTAATAACGAAAATACTGTTGTCATTTAATAGACGGTTATTTTCATATACTTTTAACGATTTTACAATGTTAAAATTCTCGTAAAACAAAATACACGTGATTTTCACAAATCGCATGTGACATTACAAATTCAAATGTGATTTTTAAAATAATAAATCAAACATGAGTATTCGAGAATCACATGTAATTTTTCGAGAATCACATGTGATTTTTTTTACGAAAATTTTTAATAAAGTGCGCCGAAAGTATATAGAAGTGCATATCTATAGAAAGATAATTTAATTCCCGTCGTGACGGTATAAATACTTTTTCATAACGATTAACGGTCTGAGAGATATTTAAATTTTAAGAAATAGGATGAAAGTGTGTTTTTTAATTAAATTAAAAAAAATTAATATACACCATTAGATGTGATTTAAATGGATGGTGGAGATTGCTTCATTTTTCTTTTTTGGATGCATCTTTCTTAGGTAACTTTTATAATGGTTATTTATTTATTTTGTAAAACCAAAAATTAAAATCACGTGTAATTTTTCTTAAGGAAAATTTCAACATTAAAAAGTCGTCGAAAAACTATCAAGTACTGATATGAATTTTCTTTTTACGATGACGTGTTACGAATTTTCTTCTCAATATCATTTGTTTTTCTTAGTCTGACGGCCTATCATTTAAAAAATATATATATTTTTTAAAAAGTAGAATATAATTTGAAGAAGAAGAAAAGAATTACTGAGAATTACTTATTTATTTTTTCATTTGATAATATTCTAATATCAATCTTCTTGTGTTGCTTATATTTACTTGAATTTATTATTGTTTTACGATAAGTCACACGTACATATTTAGAACTTTCACTCTTAATAATGTAATGAATTAAAGAATATCATCCTTCAGTGGGGTCTAATTTTAACTATTAGCACCTAAGAGCACGGGGTGTGGTTGGCTTGAGCCATCCCACAACACCAAAAAATCTACATAGTGTGGGTGAGCCATGGTTATTATTCTCACAACACCAAAATTAACGCTTCTTGGTTGGCTTGAGCCGTGGGGATACTTAAAAAAATAATTTAAAATTAAAAACATTTCATTAAAAAAGTACATAAATTAAGGAAATACATAAATTAAAAAAATACGAAAAACAATAGAAATTAAAAAAATACATAAATTAAACTTAATTTTTTTCCCGATATATAATTCTTGGGTCTTACTCTTCAACTCTTCGATGCTCTCCGCGTCTTCCGGGGACATTCCGGTAATGTCGAAAGTAAGGATTTTTAAATCCTCATTCCGTTTAACAATATCACAAACCGCGAGTCTTGCGACTAGCTTACGATCCATTGATTCTTTTTTCGCCTCTCGGTCAATCAAGATTTGTTCTTGCATCATTCCGGCAACCCAGGCTTTGGACGAAGAGGATGTAATGGACGAGGTATTTGAAGATCGTTGGCTTTTTGTTTTTTGTGGAGCCCCCGAAGGACGCGGAATTGCGTCGTCCCCAAACATTTTCGGCTCTTCGTCGACATAGGTTACACGACCGCGGGTTCGACGAGCTTGTATTGACTCGGGGTTTTGCCACTTGTATTTTTCTCGCAAAAAAATCCACGCCTCATGGTGCCTAAACTCGGTCTTGTATGTTTCCTTAAACATTTTGCAAACCCGAGAGTACAAAAGCTCGTCATTTTCACCACTTGCCAATGTGGTAGCATCGTAAAGCGCATTAAACTTGCCAACAAGTCCGTTCATCGGCGTCCACTTACCCATCAACATGTTTTTGTTATGCTTTTTGTAATCCTTTTCTGATGCACTGATACTTTGTTTTTCATTGGGTTCAATATTAATCTCGATATCTCCTCGAATTGATCACAGCTAAAAGTGGAATGATTTGTTCTTGGTGACAAAAAGTGGGTTTGGTTTTCTATTCTATTAAAAGATAAATGACTGAAGTAAATTTAAATTTAAACCAAAATAATTACTTAAATAAAACTAGAATTTTAATTGAACAGTTAAATGATAAAACAGTAAAACAAACTTACTGAAAATATGGTGCTATCCGTAATAATGACCGTGCGGAATATTTAAGGCTATGCGGAATAATGAAGTCTATGCGGAATAAAACGCTACTCGGAATACTAGTCTATTCGGAATAATGAGAGCTATTCGGAATATTTGACTGTGCGGAATAACAAACTCTATGCGGAATAAAATGAACCATGCGGAATAACAAGGGCTATGCGGAATGTTGAGTGCTATGCGGAATGGTAGGGCAATTCGGAATAAATTGGCTATGCGGAATAATTTGTAATCCGGAATATGTAAATATTCCGAATTAAGGAAAAAGAAATTGATCTATGCGGAATAAAATGAATATTCCGAATAAAGGAAGAACAACACAGACTATTCGGAATATATAGATATTCCGAATAAGGGACGAAATAAACACCTTATGCGGAATAATCTGGGAACGAAGAACAGTTGGCAGAAACTTAACAGGGGAATACGAATTTAAATCACAACAAGCTAAATAAACAAAAAGGTTTTACCAAATTAACCAATAATCACTTAATAACCATAAGCATCAAATCCCAATCATAAAAACACAAAATCAACAACTTTTTAAGATCAAAACTCAACTAAATAAGAACTTAAGAACTTTGAATAAAAGATGATGATGAACAAGAGGAATGAAAAGATTAAATGAAAACTTGTATTGATGATTAAGATTCAATAACAAAATGAAAGGATTACACTTACACAATTCAAGAAGAAATCAAAGAGGATGAAAACCACTCCTTAAGGGAGATGGTTCTTCCTACGAAAATGGGAAAAAAGTAACTGAAAACTAAAACTAGGTGCCAAATTTTGTGAGGGTGATTCCCTTATATAGGCTAAGTGGTTGGTTGGTGAGTGGGCTTTCTCCCTTTCTTCTTGTCTTCTCGTCTTTTCAGAAAAGTTGACGTTTTCGAGTCTGATTCGGGATTTGTCGACGATTAAATTCAACTCGTCTTTTAATTTCTTCGTTTAATAGACTTGAGTTTCTTCGACATATGTAAATCTTCCGTCTTTGGCCCTTTTCTTCGATAAATCTTCAAATAGGCCTATTGACTTCAAATCTTTTGCATCTCTTGGACAATAGACTTCGTCTTTAGTCTTTTTCCTTGATAAAACCCGTGCAATCTCATGTTTTCTTCAATAATCATTCGGTTGACTCTGAAAACACAATAAACACAAAAACCACGCATAATTCCAAACAAATGATATTAAATACGTGTTTTGGTCTTGTTTTAGCCAGAAATAAGTGGTAAAAGGATGGGTGTTTTCACACCTATCAAATCCCCTACACTTAACCATTGCCATGCCCTCATACAATGCTTAGTGATAAAGCAAATTTATATTTTTCTCATAATCAATCAACCTTGGCCTTATTAACATACTACTAAACAAAAATTAAAGTACTAAGAGAAATCAAAACTTTAAAGTAAACAAAAGGATGGAAATAACTTGCAAATAGATTAAGGACTTACATTAGGGCTTTGGTGCTGCGAAGATTTATCATCCTCAAGTTTCACGTTCCCCAAACTAAGCTTAAAAACGAGATCATTGTTATTATAAGTTAGCATATCAAACACTTACACACATGGCTTAATTAAATGCTTAAACTCCCTTATTCCTAGTTATATCTCTTATATTTTATTTTTGTCTTAGAAGGATCATGAAGATGCATTTTTGGACTTATTTTGATAGTTTATTTAGGCTGAAAGCAAAGTAGGACGATTTGATCAATAGTTAGCTAAAGGACAAAATCTCTTAAAACTGCTTCTCGGGATATCAAAAAGTTCATATCTTGGCATAACTCGGTTCACGATTTGAGACCTTTCTCGGGCCTATATTTGGCATGTACTTCATACTTCATATCTTCGAGAGACGTTCTTGAGATAATGGTCTTCTCTTCGTTAATAGAGTTTCTTCACTTGGAGACTTTTGAGGGGTACTCCAACTTTGTTGACCACGACTTCATGATTATTTCTTCAATCTCTAATTGGGATTTTGAGATACAACGATCCGCCTCCTTTTCGGACTTGGATCTATTTATCCTCATACCTTGTTAGGGTCTTTTCGGATAGACTTCTCCATGATCTTTATGGGAGTTGATTGCTTTTCGTCGTGAGTCTTGATCCTTCATATTGATTTTGGGAATAATGCTCTTCACATCACTTTGGATCTTTAGCAATAAAATGGAATCCTCATGCCTTGTTAGGGCCTTTTCGGACTCGCCAATCTTCGCGCCCCGCTTCATAAGTTATGCGTTGGCTATGAACTCTTATCATTACCGAGCAAATTTTAAACGATCTTGGGCTAGAAGCTAAGTAACTTTTCAAATCGTACGACCTTACTTATTGCAGATAAATTATTAGCAAGTGATGGGAGAATAGGCAAATAATTACACCAAGTGAGCTTGTGCAAGAATACCGACTTATAATTGACTCTATCATTTCTCGTCCTCCACAATTTAAAATCTCAAGTAATGAGACTCGTGGATGCTTATCCTAATAAACCAATTAAGGTCTACATGGTTAAGGATACTAGCTAGAATAAACTTGGATAAGTCTATTCGGGTTGAGTCAAAATAATCGCAACGGGCCTAATATGTCAAAGATTTCAAAACTAGCTACACCACTTTATTGATATTTTTGACTTTTTTTTGCGGGATATGTACATATGAAAGCAACGATAAAAATTTAAAAATTACGACTAAATGGCCAAAGTTAAGAAAAAATTTGAAAAATGCTGAAAAAGATGATTTTCTGGTTAAATGAAGGCATTTTAATGGAAAAGTCCACTTAAAACTTTGATAGAAGTCCCCCCTACACTTAAGATAAACATTGTCCTCAATGTTTAAGCATGTGGGAAAAGTTTCCCCTACACTTATGACATTGTGCACGTTGGTTAAATCAAGCTAAGGAAGAGACGACTAACGTGATCAATTTCAAATGTGAATTATGAAGAAAATTGAATCACGATAGTTGAGAGATAGAACCGGATTTCGGATAACACGGGAGCACGGTTCAAAGGTTCCAAAAGTGCATTCATCCCTGTAATCACATCACCACACAAAGACAAACACCTATATAGGCCCCCCTATACTTAGGAGGTTAAAACGAAAAGGGATAGATACTCGGGCTACCTCCCGAGGAGCGCTTGTTTTTTTATAACCGAGTCACGAGCCTGACTCGACCCAAAATTAGTTCATGGGGAACGTGGTGAGGGATGGAATCATCTCTTGAGAGATGTCCTCACCAAAGTACAATTTCAAACGCTGGCCATTCACCTTGAAGTTGGGCCCATTTGGCTGAGAAAGCTCAATGGTGCCTTAGGGAAAGACATTGGCGATGGTGAATGGACCAGACCAGTGGCTCTTCAACTTGCTTGAGAAGATCTTCAACCGAGAGTTACAGAGTAAGACTTGATCACCAACGTGGAACTCTCGGTTCTTGATTTTAGCATCGTGGATAATCTTGGTCTTCTCTTTGTATATCAATGAGTTCTCGTAAGCTTGATTCCTCAATTCTTGTAGCTCGTTGAGTTGAATCTTGCGAAAATCACCGGCTTTGTTGATGTCGAAGTTAGCCCACTTCAAGGCCCAGTATGCCTTATGTTCTAGCTCCATAGGGAGGTGGCAAGCTTTCCCGTACACAAGACGATAAGGTGTACAACCAATCGGGGTCTTGTAAGCAGTACGGAAAGCCCACAGAGCATCATCTAACTTATCGGCCCACGCGGCGCGATGCTCTCCCACAGTACGCTCCAAAATTCTCTTCAATCCACAGTTGGATATCTCGGCTTGACCGTTGGTTTGAGGATGATAAGCGGTGGAAAGACGGTGATTGACACCATACTTAGCCATGACTCTTGCAAATTGATCGTTGCAAAAATGAGTCCCGCGGTCACTGATAATAGCACGAGGAACACCGAATCGAGCAAACAGTTGTTTCAAGAATTTACAAACCACCCTCGCGTCGTTAGTGGGTAAAGCCTTGGCTTCAACCCATTTGGAAACGTAGTCAACAGCGACAAGGATGTATTTGTTGCCTTTAGAAGAAGGGAATGGCCTCATAAAGTCGATGCCCCATACATCAAAGATTTCACATTCTTGTATGAAATTTTGAGGCATCTCATCTTTATGTGTGATCTTGCCTTGTTTTTGGCAAGCATCACAATGTTTAACCATCTCGTGAGCATCCCGATAAATGGTAGGCCAATAGAATCCCGAGTCAAACACTTTTTTGGTGGTGTAGTTGGGACCAAAGTGACCACCGGTGGGTCCTTTGTGGCAAGCTTGGAGAATGTCCAAAGCGGTCGGTCCGTCAACACATCGGCGAATAATCAAGTCAGCGCATTGTTTGAATAGAAAATGTTCATCCCAAAAGTAAGTCTTAACATCGTTCAAGAACTTCTTCTTTTGTTGGGATGTTAACCCTTGGATGAGAACACCACCCGCTAAGTAGTTTGCAATATCGGCAAACCACGGGGTGCCATCAAGATTGAGATTTATAGACATTAAGGTCTCAAGGGGGAAAGAATCATTGATCTCTTTATTCGGATGATCCCCTTGATATGGATCCTCAAGTCTGCTCAGATGATCCGCGGCTAGGTTTTCAGCACCCTTCTTGTCACGAATTTCAATGTTGAATTCTTGAAGGAGTAAAACCCAGCGGAGAAGTCTTGGCTTAGAGTCATGTTTAGTCATCAAGTACTTCAACGCGGAATGGTCCGTGTATACGATTGTGGTGGATAAAACAAGATAAAGGCGGAATTTTTCAAAAGCATAGACAACAGCTAAAAGCTCTTTTTCGGTTGTCGTATAATGCAATTGAACCCCCGTCATTGTTTTGCTAGCATAGTGGATTAGTTGGAAATGTTTGTTGATCCGTTGTCCCAAAACCACACCAATAGCAAAGTCGCTAGCATCGCACATCAATTCAAAGGGTAGCTCCCAATTAGGGGTAACCAAGACCGGTGCCTTAGTTAGCTTATCCTTAAGAAGATTGAAGGCTTCGATACACTTTTTAGAAAAGATAAAAGGAGTATCTTTTTCCAAGAGGTGGGTCATCGGGCGAGCGATTTTAGAGAAATCCTAAATGAATCGACGATAGAAGCCCGCATGACCCAGAAAACTTCTCACACCCTTCACGGTTGAAGGTGGAGGTAATTTAGCTATGACATCTACTTTAGCACGGTCGACTTCAAGACCGGCTTTAGAGATTTTGTGTCCTAGCACAATGCCTTCTTTTACCATAAAATGGCATTTTTCCCAATTCAGCACAAGGCGAGTGTCTTCGCACCGCTTAAGCATACGTTCCAAATTGGCAAGGCAAGAAGAGAAGGAATCCCCGAAGACCGAGAAATCATCCATGAAGACTTCCATGGTTTGCTCAACCATGTCATGGAAGATAGCCAACATGCACCTTTGGAAAGTCCCAGGGGCATTGCATAAGCCAAAAGGCATTCTTTTGTAAGCAAATGTGCCATAGGGACAAGTGAATGTTGTCTTCTCTTGATCTTGGGGATCGATAAAAGGTAGAGGGAAATGATCCTTTCTCGTGGCATCATTGAGTTTGCGGTAGTCTATACAAACTCTCCACCCAGTAACGAGACGGGTAGGAATCAACTCGTTGTTTGCATTGGGCACAACGGTGATTCCGCCTTTCTTAGGCACACAATGGACTGAACTAACCCATGGTGAATCCGAAATAGGGTAAATCATACCCGCATCAAGAAGTTTGATAACCTCTTTTTTGATGACTTCATGGATTTTTGGATTCACCCTTCGTTGGCTTTGAATTGTGGGCTTAAAGTCGTCTTCCATGAGAATTTTGTGTGTGCAGAAGTGAGGATCAATTCCGCGAATGTCGGAGATTTTCCAAGCGATAGCTCTTTTATGCTTCTTTAACACGGCGACAAGTCGGGTTTTTTTCTTCTTCTTTCAGGTCCTTCGCGATGATGACCGGTAACTGCGCGTTGTCTTCAAGGAAAACGTACTCAAGATGAGGCGGTAGGTCCTTAAGCTCGAGAGTAGGAGGATCCTTAATAGATGGTGAAACTAACGATGGATCATCATTAGTCACCTCTGTAGGAGAAGGAGGAGCAACCGGGTCTTCATTGAGAAGTCTCTCAATAGTACGAATGTCTTCATCCCAATCGGTGGACGAATTATCATACTTAATATCGAGAGGACCCAAGCTCGCTTCGAAATCATCCAAGTCACTTTCTCCAAAAGGAGTCAATGCCGGAGCAATTGAGGCAACGATCTCAACATTGGGTAGAGAAGAAAGAGTACTTTTACAAGCATCTTTGAAGTGTTCTTCACAAGCCTCATCAAGAACGTCAATACAATTAACACTCTCGTTAGAATAAGGCTGTTTAGAAAGCTTTCCCATGTTGAAGACAATTTTGTCGTCACCCACTCTCATGATAAGCTCACCCGCTTCAACATCGATGAGAGTGCGACCGGTCCTCAAGAATGGACGACCAATAATTAATGGCACACGAGGGTCCATGTCATAGTCGACGACGACGAAATCGGCAGGAAAAGTGAATTTTTCGACTCCTACAAAGACGTCTTCGGCTATCCCCACTGGATAAGCAACCGTACGGTTAGCTAATTCCAAAGTCATTTTGGTGGGGACTAGCTCAGGGAGAGATAATTGCTTCCAAACGCTAAGAGGCATTAAATTAATACTGGCACCTAGATCGGCTAGGGCCATGCAATTCTCAACTCCCGGGAAGTTGCAAGGAATCAAGAAGCGACCCGGATCACCAAGTTTGGTGGGCAATTTCCTTAAAAGCACTGCGGAGCAATTCTCATTAAGTTGGGTCTGAGCAATGTCAAGAAGCTTTTCCTTATCACTTAGAAGATCTTTAAACATCTTAGCGTATTTGGGCATGTGAGCGAGAGCCTCGGCAAAGGAGATGTTAAAATTCAATTGTTTAAACATTTTGAGAAAGTTTGAAACCTGAATATCATCCTTGCTCTTTTGCTTCTCTTTCCTCAACCTTGAGGGATAAGGTATATCGGAAAAAGAGGAAGACGTTGGGAGAATAGGATCACTCATATCGTTGGGTGGAGGAGGGGTAGAAGTACGAGGTGGAGAAATTGGGGAAGTAGAAGGATGAGGAATAGGAGCAGGTGACTCGTTTTCCTTAGTCACAATTACCTGTGGAGGTATAGGAAGCTCGGGTTGCTTAGTATCTTTGCCACTGCGAGTGGTGATTGCTTTCATCTCCCCTCTTGGATTCGCAACGATGTTACTCGGAAGAGTACCCGAAGAAGAGGGTTGATTACCTTGGAAGAAACTAGCCATCATGTTCTTTAAGTCATTCGTTTGACTATCCAAAGTATCTCATATCAACTCTCAGATCGTTCCCTTGTTTCACCAGGTCTGCTTTCAAGTTGCGCACTTCCTGTTGGAGATTGTCCACGATCACATCGTTAGTCTTCATGTAGGTTCCAA
Source organism: Glebionis coronaria (assembly GCA_025667525.1). NCBI lineage: Eukaryota > Viridiplantae > Streptophyta > Magnoliopsida > Asterales > Asteraceae > Glebionis > Glebionis coronaria. The sequence continues at coordinate 193,057,807 of CM046881.1, read as the reverse complement.
TGTCTTGGTGTAATGCGGTGGGTTGGTTGAAAGGAGCATTGTATGCGGGTGGTTGATAAGCAGATTGTTGGTAAACTTGGTTGTTTCGTTGGGGTGGATATGGTTGTTTGTGAGGTGGTATGTATGGTGTACGAGGTTGTTGTTGTTGTTGTTAAGGAGGACGGTTGAGGTTTTTGTTGTTGGTTTGGGTTGTTAGGAGGAAAACCGGGTGGTGAGAGATAGTTGTTAGAGCGGTAGCTAAGCATGTTGCGGTCACCTTGAGGACGAGCTTGATAAGCGGCCGGAGGATAGGTACCGTATGCTGCATTCACATTCTCAGAAGGGTAGTCTTGGGTGGCGGTACAAGTGATGTAAGAGTGAGGACCCCCGCATATTTCACATGGTTGGCTAACAGCATTGACTTGAGCGTTTTTAGCATTGATGATGTTGGTGTTGCTGGCGGTTTGGGGTAGCAAGCGATTCAAGAAGCGCAGTGATTTTGTCAATTCGCTTGTCGCTGTCACTAGTACTAGCACTAGCGGCATTGGTCCGCACACTCTTGTTTGCACACGAGACTTGTTCTCAATGATATCCCAAGCAGCATTGGAAGTCTTAGCCAAAATATTACCCCCCCCCCCCCCCCCCCCCCCCCCCGAGGCACTGTTTAGTGAATCTTGGTCATTCATGCTTAAACCATTATAAAAAGTGTTAATTTGGTGCACTTTGGTAAAACCATGTTGTGGGCATTTTCTTAAAAGATCTTTGAAACGATCCCTAGATTCACTAAAAGACTCATCGTACTTTTGTTCAAAATTGATAATTTCATCCCGCAAAGCGGTAGTACGAGAGGGTGGGAAAAAGTAGTTGATAAATTTCGTCTCCAAATCCGTCAACGTAAGAATACTCTGTGGCGGTTCCTTAGCAAGCCAATGCCGGGCTTGTCCCTCTAAAGAAAAGGGAAAAAGTTGTAAACGGATTACCTCTTGTGGAACACCATTGAATTTGACCGTATTAGTGAGTTGCAAGAATCTCTTGATGTGGTCATGTGGATCATCATTGGTACGCCCCAAGAATGGTTGAGCAGAGACCATCTGGATAAAGCCGGATTTGAGCTCAAAGTTGTTGGCTGCAATCGCGGGTATGACAATTGGATCATCGTTACCATCTACATGTGCTTGCAGAAGTTCAATCATCGGGCGATTATCCGGTAGAGGCTCATTGTTGTTGCTATTATTGTTGTTGAAAGGTGGGTTGTTATTGTTATTATTGTTTTGAGGTGGGTTATTGTTGTTGTTTTGTACACCGGCCATGTCTAAGTCTTCGAGAGGCTCGGGCTCTTGATAAGACGTTGATCGTGTACGCATGCACCTGCAAAAGAACTAACAAGGCAAAAACAAAGCAAAAATATTTTTGGTTTTTTTGTTTTTTAATTTTTAGGATTTTTGAAAATTTTATATTTTTGTGTGTTTTTGAAAATTTTTATGAAAAAGTAACGTTCACGGGGAACGGATCCCAAAATCCAAGTTCTCACAAAAAACTGTTGATCTTAACGAGAAGAGCCGGCAGCGGCGCCATTTGATACTTTGTTTTTCATTGGGTTCAATATTAATCTCGGTATCTCCTCGAATTGATCACAGCTAAAAGTGGAATGATTTGTTCTTGGTGACAAAAAGTGGGTTTGGTTTTCTATTCTATTAAAAGATAAATGACTGAAGTAAATTTAAATTTAAACCAAAATAATTACTTAAATAAAACTAGAATTTAAATTGAACAGTTAAATGATAAAACAGTAAAACAAACTTACTGAAAATATGGTGCTATCCGTAATAATGACCGTGCAGAATATTTAAGGCTATACGGAATAATGAAGTCTATGCGGAATAAAACACTACTCGGAATACTAGTCTATTCGGAATAATGAGAGCTATTCGGAATATTTGACTGTGCGGAATAACAAACTCTATGCGGAATAAAATGAACCATGCGGAATAACAAGGGCTATGCGGAATGTTGAGTGCTATGCGGAATGGTAGGGCAATTCGGAATAAATTGGCTATGCGGAATAATTTGTAATCCGGAATATGTAAATATTACGAATTAAGGAAAAAGAAATTGATCTATGCGGAATAAAATGAATATTCCGAATAAAGGAAGAACAACACAGACTATTCGGAATATATAGATATTCCGAATAAGGGACGAAATAAACACCTTATGTGGAATAATCTGGGAACGAAGAACAGTTGGCAGAAACTTAACAGGGGAATACGAATTTAAATCACAACAAGCTAAATAAACAAAAAGGTTTTACCAAATTAACCAATAATCACTTAATAACCATAAGCATCAAATCCCAATCATAAAAACACAAAATCAACAACTTTTTAAGATCAAAACTCAACTAAATAAGAACTTAAGAACTTTGAATAAAAGATGATGACGAACAAGAGGAATGAAAAGATTAAATGAAAACTTGTATTGATGATTAAGATTCAATAACAAAATGAAAGGATTACACTTACACAATTCAAGAAGAAATCAAAGAGGATGAAAACCACTCCTTAAGGAGATGGTTCTTCCTACGAAAATGGGAAAAGAGTAACTGAAAACTAAAACTAGGTGCCAAATTTTGTGAGGGTGATTCCCTTATATAGGCTAAGTGGTTGGTTGGTGAGTGGGCTTTCTCCCTTTCTTCTTGTCTTCTCGTCTTTTTAGAAAATTTGACGTTTTCGAGTCTGATTCGGGATTTGTCGACGATTAAATTCAACTCGTCTTATAATTTCTTCGTTTAATAGACTTGAGTTTCTTCGACATATGTAAATCTTCCGTCTTTGGCCCTTTTCTTCGATAAATCTTCAAATAGGCCTATTGACTTTAAATCTTTTGCATCTCTTGGACAATAGACTTCGTCTTTAGTCTTTTTCCTTGATAAAACCCGTGCAATCCCATGTTTTCTTCAATAATCATCCGGTTGACTCTGAAAACACAATAAACACAAAAACCACGCATAATTCCAAACAAATGATATTAAATACGTGTTTTGGTCTTGTTTTAGCCAGAAATAAGTGGTAAAGGATGGGTGTTTTCACACCTATCATGCACGCTTGTTATACTCGACCATAATCTTGTACCAAAAAGTATCCTTCGATTGATCGCACCCTTTTCTCGGGTCCTCGGAAATTTGGATAAAACACTCGGCCAAAATTCGTTCCTCCCCTTGAGTCCAATATGTTCGGTCGGTTTTTGTTTCACGTGGTTTTTTTCCACTTTCTTGTTTTTTGGCGATGGATTTTTTTTGGTTTCTTTTGGGTGGTTCGGCCTCGTCGTCCTCGTCGTCTCTGACAGTATCGTCATCTTCGTCACGGAGTTCGGTTTGTGGTTCATTTGGTTGAGATGAATGTGTTGGGTAAGTTGAAGGTACTTGAGATTGTGAGGGATTACATATACCTTATGTTTGCATCCAAATTTGAAATTGCTCCGGAGAACAATTAACAAACGGGTTAATCATTAAGGGTGGATTTGGATGTTGGGACGTGAAAGTGTAGGAGAAGAAGAGTTAACGGAAGATGGTGTTGTAGGATTAGACGAAGACCCGGCGTTGTTGGTGTTGAAATACTCGTAAACCCAATTTTTCGCATTGTTCGAATCCATAACAAGTGTGTTGGTGTTTTGTAATGTATGTTTTTAGTTTTATAAAAAAATAGGATGATTTGGGGGTTTTATAGTGAAAAAATAGGGTTTTTTTTTTTAAAAAGGGCATCCCCGCTCCTCCAACGGTAAAAAAATCAAATGTAACGGTCATAATTTTTTTTGAAAATTAAAAAAAAAAAAAAAAAGAAAATAAAATATAAATGCACGAAAACGCGCGCCGTGCCTTAGGCGCGAGACACGAAAACGCCATATGGGGTGTGGTGTTTCGCGTTTTCGGGTGGCGTTTTGGCACAACACGAGGGTATTCCCCCGTACCCTGTGCTCTAAATGGCTAAATTTCAACCATAATGCATTTAACAACGTCAGGTTAGATGACTTCAAGTATGTAATGAATATGAGAGTGTAGATAAATTGATTTTCATTTTTAAATAATTCTTTCATCTTTGTTCACTTCAGATCCAATATCTAACTCCAATTGAGATTAATATACGCCCTAATTTAACATAGGTTTAATCAACAAATCATATTCACTCGATGTAACTTTTCACCTCTATAAAACCATTAAATATTTCACGAATAATAAATCTTCAAGCGGAAAAAATACACAATTATAACGAGAATTAAATCGTCTTTCTTATATACATTGGACGAACTTTTTTTGTGTGAGAAATATATATGATTCGTATTACGAATCATATATCATTTCCTAAATTCATATATGAATTTAAAAAATCATATATATATATATATGGTGAGGTTATTTTCAGAACCAAATAAATATACAGAACTGCGAGAACCACCTTTTTACTCTTAAAATGCACATGTATATTCATCGGATTAGTTCATTAGATAAAAATATATGGATTTTCATTATCGTAGGTCACTAGGAACATGTATCCTAGGACCATGCACATGTATTTGTTTTGCATGTATTATAACTATCTTTTCGTAGGATAATATGAAAATACATGTGCACTGTTCATATCGCTCATCATACTCGGATATATAAGTAATAAAATAATTATTAAATGTTAATTTAAACATAATAATGAAAATATATATGCATTGTTAATAGTATAAAGGTAGTTCTCGCAGTTCTGTACATTTATTTGATTCTGAAAATAACCTTACAATATATATATATATATATATATATATATATATATATATATATATATATATATATATATATATATATATATATATATATATATATATATATATATATATATATATATATATATATATATATATATATATATATATATATATATATATATATATATATATATATATATATATATATATCGTTTTATGAATCATATATGATTTTTTATAAAAAAATCGTCAAAAGTATATTGATGATACGTTGATTCACGGGTCCAAATGACGAGCATTTATTATCTAACACGTGGACCTGTTTATCTGTATCACTCAAGAAACAAGAGGTACGTTATAATGTACACGGGACTTTCTCCCCGTAATACACTCCGACGATCAAGTCAGATACAACAATACTAAATGTAATAGAATACAATTGTAGTAAACAAATAATGCAGTACTGTCATTGTTGTGTGTTTTGAAGGCTTGTAGTGACTCCAATTTATAGGACATCAACTTACATACAAGGTTAAGTCAAGCATCAAAGAGTTGTACTATAAATCAATCTCATCATATCTTGTGTTAGTAGTATTATATTGTATGTAAGTATACAAGTATGCAAGACTCCTTGCAATGCTCTGTGCAAGAGTCCTTGCAATGATCTGCAACATATTCACTTTTTAATTCATATATTTTATTCTTTATCTCTTTGCCAATTAATCAGTAAGTAAATGAAGGGTACCATCTTTGAATATCTTTAGCATTCTGTGATACCCTATTAAGCCCCACAGTTTATATATGTTACATGTTAATGCAACATGTATAGACTGTTTTTGATATTTTTATGGCATATCGATGAGTACGTCGGTTCTTTGACCTCTCATGCCATCGTATTAGTAGGCATGTTCCATTTGTTTTTACATTGCTATATATGTTTCTCATCCTTTTAACAGTCGGATAGTATGGTTGAGGTCACTTTATGTAGCGCAGTAAATCCCGCCTCTTTCAACTGGACTCATGTAATGGGTTTTGTGTCTTTTGGGACGGTTGTGTCACTATGCGCATTAGCTAATTATAGCTTTTTTTCCCTTTAATTGCGGGATAATGTTTTGGTCCGGACCTTTTCGCTTTGCTTTATATTAAGCTTTGTGTATTAGCTACTTTTACCTTTTCATCCCTTTAATGTCGGGAGATAATAATTGAAGCGGGCATTCCACTTTTACGTGATGGAGTTTCACGATTTTGGAGTGATTGTTCCACTTAGCGCGATTATCTATCGCCCCTTTATAAATATTCCATTCTGATACTTTTCATCCGCATGAATATTTGATGGGTTCATTTCCTGAACAAAATACCAAGCTTTTTTGCTATATCGTGGTTGAAACCCATTGTTAATGCATGTAGGAAGATGTCTTGTTTAATAATAACAATTATATCATCTTTAAAGATAGTTTATAAGAAATACATATGAATCTATCATAGTAAAATAGCAACCGAAACTCATACCATTTTATTTTATTCCGTAATGCATACGGACTTCATTTCTTCATTTAAAGTAGAAACGTCTGCACTTTATTTATACCAATTCTTCCTATTATTTTATGATTTTGACTCAGGCTAGGACTTGACTTTTCTCCATGATTCATCCCTTGGAATCGCGAAGTCGATTTGCATTGTTAGCTTCTTCGGCCCTTATATAACCGTTGACATATATGTATAGGTCTTCTAGTGACATAGGTGGTCGAGAAATTAAGTCTTTAAAAGGCCTACCTGGTCGAAGTCCGCTGATAAAAGCCCCGACCATCATGCCATCTGATCTATCTATCATGTGTAATGTTTCTTTCCCAAACCTAGCCAAGTAGTCTTTTAGAGATTCTTCTTATTTTTGTCGAATGCCAGTACTTCTGCTTGTGTTTTCTGGAATCGCCTTTGTTGCATAAAGTTAGCTCTAAACTTTTCTCACAATTGGTGAAAGCTGTTTATGCTCTCTGGTGCCAAATTATCGTACCAAAACCGTGCTGCCCCACAAAGTGTAATATTAAATATTCTGCACCACGCGGGCTCAGGAAGCTTGTGCACATACATAGTTCCCATAAACATCGTAAGATGGTCATCGGGATCTGATAAACCATCATAAGACCTTAGATTTGATGGCACCTTGAGTCCATATGGCATTTCGTAATCTCTAATTCGCTTTGTAAAAGGTGACGCTACTATCTCTCGCACATCCATTTTTGAACCACTGGATACAAAGGGCTCATTGTAAAAGACAATGTCATTTGTACGTTTTCGTTTTGCAGAGGTGTTGGTTTGTTGAGTTGTGCACTTCGATGTGTCTATTTCCTTTTGGCCTTCGAGAATATTGTTATCACAGCTCCTCTTGAGCGGTGTTTCACTTGAGGTGCCTTTCTCCGCATTGACTTTTTTATTAAGTGTAGGCTATTGGAAATTAGGGTCTAGATAATCAATGATCACCGGATAAATTCTTGAATCGTGTATAAAGTCCACTTTCCTAATACAATATTTCGACCCTATTCGGTGCCTTGGGTTACACGAAATTCGTATTGGGATAAGACAAGAACACACTCTAAATCTAGGCACAAGAAATAGAGCAAAACATGAATACTTTGTTGTGTTTGTTGTTGACATGAATCATATGATCATCATGAAAGACCAAATTGTGTTTTTATATGTATAAACCAAAAATAGTTGTAAAGAAAAGGCGTGTTCCTTTATGAAAAGTCACAACCCTTCTTTTTAATGTCGTTAGCAACAGTTTTTCAACAGAATGTAACCATCACTAAATGTTGTCAACAAAACTAATGACATAGATACGTCCATTAGCCACAGTCTGTAACTACAAATTCTGTCACTGTTTTGGATTTTAATTCACAACCATTTCCATTATGGTAGCCGAATTCAAGTTATTTAGTTTATATACAAGCGTGCACTCCGCACCTCCGAACTCGTATTATAACTTAACTTGAAATTCATTTGGTCTCGGGAAAATCACCATTACACAAAATAATTGATGACACTAAAATCACCAACAATCCTCCCCCATTTTAGTGTAATCCTTGATTTCCCAAAAAATCAAACAAACCAAACTCATGCATAGATGAAAATATTGCAACGATTGAATTTTCACTTAGTATATTACGCATTCCAAATATTCAAAAATCGGGGTGTCTTAACGATTGAACCATTCAATTCGTTTGAATACTCGAAGATAATATACACACAAGTTTCTACATTTCTCCAATGTTTGTACTTGACGCTTTACAAGCCATGCTTCCATATCCATTCATGAGCATATACGAAGCCAAGTCCAAGCTTCTTGAAGCGGTAAAACTTCATGCTCATATAGGTAGTTCTTTTAATCATGCCCACTTTTTCAAAAGAACTATTAAGAAGATAAACTTCAGCATCTTTATCTTGTAGGTCTATACACATACCTTGAGACTATTTAAAATGTGTTCCAATCTCTAATTGTAAGCTTTCCTCCTTGAATTCAGCCTTTAGCTTTGTACTAAAGGGGAATTGGGTATCTCACAGTTAGAGGATCTAATGGACTTTCCATCCCCATTACCGACTTTTTGCACTAAGTCTCTAGCGAATCACTTTGTCAAGCGATAAACAATTGATAGTGTATTTTCACTATGATAATATAATAAACATGGTGCCAAGACTTAATAACATAATACCATATGTTTATTACCGAGTCTTTAACCATTACACTTGTTTAAAACAAGAAGATAAAACAACAATTTATGAGTTAACACTTGTTGTACAACTTTTCTTCAATGATCCAAAGATATAATACCACACTAAATGTGAAGATCGATCTATTCACAAGTGGTCACATAAATTTCTTGATCATTTATCCAACTTAATTGCATCAATAATTGTATCATTTATAAACTATAATTTATAGTTTTTAATTATTCAAAATACTTGGGGAATTACACTAAGCATGCTAAGCAAAGTGACATTCTTTTTACCATCCATAAATTTGTCTAATATACAATTACTATGTATGCATTAGACAAAATTAAACTTGATAAATATCTTTTGATAACATCATTGGCTATTTTAATACAATAAAGTGTTACATTCACTTTTAGCAAATAGATCAAAGCATGCCCAAATACATTTGTTATTACTAACAAATAATTACACGTTAAGAAACATAATTCATTGATCCCTAAAAGGTTTACATCCCATCAAGTGTAAAATCAACACTTATGGATGTACATTTTTATTGATCAATTTTCTGACTTGCATTAATTCATGCAATTTTTAATAATTTCCTTTTTAGTGTATTATGATTTTGTTGCATTTTAAACCATAACCATGGTTTTCTTCAAATAACTAAATACTTGATAAAACATATCATAAATATCATGATATATCATACATAAGAAACTAAGTAAGTGACGGTACAGTTTCTTTGCCAGTATATCCATTGTCTGATCCGTTGATACTGATCCAATCAACTAGACAAAAGGATTGAGTTGATTAAATTTCTATGCTTTTACATACTGTCAAGTGTCAACCGTATAATCAAGGATTGAGTTGATTTATTAAGTTAATAACAAAACTTAATTCTGTCTTAGTATTAGGAAACATTTAGATGATTTCATACACACTGAAATATAATGTTTAAAACGTTTAAATGGCCATTAGCATACACTAATTCATCTAAACACGTGCAAAACAAAAATAGTTTTAAGGTACAAGCAATCATGTTTTCTGAAATAGGTTTTTGTGGTTCAAAACTGACAATTTACGGTTTACCGTATCATCTAACACACCAGTAAAAACCTTTCACCACAAAACATCATCACAACAAGGAATTATATATTACATGTATATAACTAACCAAATATCGACGTTGGGCGATTGATATAATTCCATATTCATGCATGACCAAATATATGTAACCGTTACCCATCACAAACCGTATGATGTGTTTTCATGCATAAATACAATTTCATATTTGATATGCATGTTCATACAAAGTAAATACTATCACGTAAGTAACATTTAATATGTATATGTTAGTATATATGAAAAACATACCAGATTCCAATATTTAGACACATGATTTACCATGTGAACGCGTAACCAATGTTTCATATTTTCTTTGTCATCTCCGAAGATTGTTACCTTCAAACTTTTCCATATCTCCATTTTAATCGAACTGGAATGCCACGTGTTACAGGATTCACCATGTGGATAATTCATTCTGAATTTACATCATGAAATACTTCTCCAATCGATCATATAATCACCAACGATGATTATCACATCGTATCTTACACAGATTCACCAATCAAGATTATCACAAAAATATTGTATTAGTTTGTTGGAAATTAGGGTCTAGATAATCAATGATCACCGGATAAATTCTTGAATCGTGTATAAAGTCCACTTTCCTAATACAATATTTCGACCCTATTCGGTGCTTTGGGTTACACGAAATTCGTATTGGGATAAGACAAGAACACACTCTAAATCTAGGCACAAGAAATAGAGCAAAACATGAATACTTTGTTGTGTTTGTTGTTGACATGAATCATATGATAATCATGAAAGACCAAATTGTGTTTTATATGTATAAACCCAAAATAGTTGTAAAGAAAAGGTGTGTTCCTTTATGAAAAGTCACAACCCTTCTTTTTAATGTCGTTAGCAACAGTTTTTCAACAGAATGTAACTGTCACTAAATGTTGTCAACAAAACTAATGACATAGATACGTCCATTAGCGATAGTTCTGTGACCACAAATTCTGTCACTGTTTTGGACTCTAATTCACAACCATTTCCATTATGGTACCCGAATTCAAGTTATTTAATTTATATACAAGCGTGCACTCCGCACCTCCGAACTCGTATTATAAGTTAACTTAAAATTCATTTGGTCTCGGGAAAATCACCATTACACAAAATAATTGATGACACTAAAATCACCAACATAGGCGGCTCTTCATATTCAGCTTGTTGTACTTCATCGAGAGGCGAGATCATCAGACCTTGGTTTTATACACGTTTGTTTTACTTTTGATGTGAATGCCAAATACAATGCGTTAATTTCATCAAAATTTTGAGCAACAAATTGCATTATAGGATCATTGAGATCACAGAGGGGTTGGCTTTCAGTAGGATGTTGCTGTTGGGCAATGAGATTGTCAACTACAAGAGCATCTCCTTGGGTCTGGAAGCACTTGCTCCTTCCCCCGAGTTTAAGACAGGTGTTACGCACTCGTCTTCTTCCGCCATCTAGTCGTGATTTACGTTCTTGATGGATTTTTACACGGGTCCCACGGGCGACGCCAATTGATGATACATTGATTCACGGGTCCAAATGACGAGCCTTGATTATCTAACATGTGGACTTGTTTATCTGTATCACTCAAGAAACAAGAGGTACGTTAGAATGTACACGGGACTTTCTCCCCGTAATACACTCTGACGATCAAGTCAGATACAACAATACTAAATGTAATAGAATATAATTGTAGTAAAAAGATAATGTAGTACTGCCATTGTTGTGTGTTTTGAAGGCTTGTAGTGACTACAATTTATAGGACATCAACTTACATACAAGGTTAAGTCAAGCATCAAAGAGTTGTACTATAAAGCAATCTCATCATATCTTCGTGTTAGTAGTATTATATTGTATGTAAGTATACAAGTATGCAAGACTCCTTGCAATGCTCTGCAACATATCCACTTTTTAATTCATATATTTTATTTTTTATCTCTTTGCCAATTAATCAATAAGTAAATGAAGAGTGTCATCTTTGAATATCTTTAGCATTCTGTGTTTCGTTTTTCGTAACGATTAATGGTTAGTGAAATATTGAATTGAAAAAAAATATGATGAAAATGAGTTTTTTAAAATGTATGACTATCATCGTTTGATTGTGTCAAAACAAATTAAAGAAGAAAGAAAAACATGCATGAATCTCGGTCATACGGTTTCTTTCAAGTTTCACCTTGTTTTAGTTTTCTTAATAAATAAATGAGTAAATTACACCGTTCGTCCTTGTGGTTTACGTTGACCAACACGTTTCGTCCCTTGACCAAAAAAAATGCACCACTCGTCCTTAAGTGGGAAACGTTATGCAACATTAGTCCCTCCCTTTTCATGACCCCACTAACTGATTTTATTCTCCTATCCATTAAGGGTATTTTAGTCTTTTCCCAACCCCCTCTTTATATTCTTGTTCATTTTCATCTTTACCTACCTGTGTTACCACAATCCACCACTCTCCCACCACCAACAAAATCCAGGCACCACCACCCAAATGATTTTTGTAGATACAACTTATATATCACATGTACACATAAAAAATCACATATTATATTAAATTAAAGTATACCCACATCAACACTTCAAATAAAAATCATTCTTTTCGACCAACAGCAGATTCTTGTAGGCGACCACCAGTTACCACAATCACGGGCCTTCTCATATATCTCAGTTTGTTGATATGGGTTTAACAAGAACGAGAATAAGCTGGCCTAGAATCAGAAGTATATTTCCATTTCTTACATATTCAACAACTAACACGGTGTCTCCACCATTGATCGAACCGAAAACAACTGCCATCAGCAGATCTACATGGTGGTGATGAGTCGGTCGTTGCAAGCCTGAAAGTGGTAGCATTAGATCTACATGATGATGTTGACAGATCATATAAGAAGCTTCTTCTTGAACATAGGAAAAAGAATCAACTTATGGAAGTTCTTTTCTCTAGATCTATTGTCTCCACACGCAAAACTGATTAGTAAACTCTTTTACTAAATCATCCCATTTATCCGGTGACAATAAATTAGAGTAAGGCGAAGTTTCCAACTTCCCGCACCACAATAAACTACCCATGAGTTTCATAAACTCTTTGCTGCGATTTGAACTAAACGGCTTAAGATGAGCGTTGAAGTAGTTCAATGCATCAGATTTGTTTCCTTTCTGAACAATCTCCAAATACTGAAAACGGTGAAGGTCAAACACAAGTTTCAACCCATTTTGAGTAAGTTTCTGACGGTTGATCAAGACCCAAGTCAAAGCAGGTTCCAAATCTTTAACTTTCAATGCTTTGATAATGTACCGCATCCTTGTAAATTGGGTCCTCAATGACACATTGTCCGTTTCTTGAGATTCTTGTAAGAAAACATCAGCGATATGAAATAGGCCATCGTGGTACAGTGAACTTATGATGATTTGATTGACTGTCTTATAATCAAAGTAAACATCCGCGTAAGCCTTTGATATATCAGGATCAACTAATTTAGACAATATTTCCTGGTATTTTGTGAAACTCTCTTGTAGCTGGTTTCTTGATTCTTCTAACTGTTCCTGTGGCCAAATCGTCTCGAGCTTTTGCTTTAGATCAGTAACGACTAATTCATGATCAATAGAGGGTTGATCATCAACTGACTGAATCTTGTTAACCGCTTCTTGAATCTCCTTTTCAACTTGATCAATCGCCTTATTGTAACCAAGAGTTTATTGTCGTTGTCTTGTTTTTAAAAATTTGTGGATTTGAAAATTTCTAATGACGGTTTTGATGCAAGTGTTTTAAAATTTTGTGGATGTGAAATTTTAGTAGAGAAAGAAAGATGAGCTGATAAAACATAAAAGGTGAGGTTAAAGATGACGTTGAAAAAATAATAAAAAGAAGGGAATTTGAGAAAAGACTAAAATACCCTTAATAGATAGGAACAAAAAGTCAGTTAGTGGGGTCATGAAAAGGGAGGGACTAATGCTGCATAACGTTTCCCACTTAAGGACGAGTGGTGCATTTTTTTTGGTCAAGGGACGAAACGTGTTGGTCAACGTAAACCACAAGGACGAACGGTGTAATTTACTCTAAATAAATAAAGCTGTAGGACAGTAATGCAATTAACAGTGTCAAATTAGGTGTATATCTGTTTTCTTTTTAAATATGGCTGATCAAGAAGCATAAATTTCTTCTTGTGCTTGTGATCAACAATGGCGTCCTGCAAAGCCTTTGGATTCCAAAATGTTTACCAACAAACCAATGTCACTAGTATCAGGTGCTCCTCCTCAGCCGGAGTATCCAAAAAAAACTACAACATAACTCTGCTTGCTGGGGATGGAATCGGCCCTGAAGTCATCTCTGTCGCCAAGAATGTGCTTAACCTTGCTGCCTCTATCGAAGGTCTCTCTTTGTTATATATTTCTAGTTATCATTCAAATGTATATATGTGTATCAATACGTGTACAAATTTAGTAATAACTTTAGTTTAGCTGTGATCGAGAAACGTAGGTAGACCAAAGTCGATCATTAGCTCCAGGCACTTTCAAACATACAAGTCCTATTTAGAGCATGACAACAACCTCAAAAACTAAGATGTCACCCTTCCTTTTAAGTACCCGAGTATTCCCTTTGTGGCCAGCAAGTGTCCTGTTTATTGTGCAGTCATGAATCTAGTAAAGAAACTTACTGCACACATTAGGTCAGCTCGAGTTTTTGACTTAAACATTCGGCTACTTGGTGCTATTAGCTAACTCTGTATTGTCATTCAATGACGAGCTCGTTTCATGGGCTCATGGCACTATAAAATTAACGGCATTGCAGCTGCTCATTCCAAGCTTTGCAAGTATTTCACTTCCATATATTCCTTGACACTTGCATACTATTATTTGAAACATAGAAGTCGTTTCTGACATTTTTAGAACCCGTTCCGACAACCTTAAACCTAACAGTTTGGGATTGATGTTTTATTATTTGCGATCAATGCTTATTTATTTGAAATTAAGTAATCACATCAGCAATCATTACTGCTTATCATTGATATAAAAAAGAAGACTCGTGTAACTAGTAGTTTTAATATGCAATCCTAACAGTACCCCTTTATATTTAAACGCAATAAGCATGTAACTAAGCAACCTCAGTTCCTGACATATTTTTCGGGCTTTTTGTAAGGGATCAAGCTCAAGTTTAATGAGAAGCTTGTTGGAGGTGCTGCCTTGGATGCAGTCGGAGTTCCGTTGCCTGAGGATACTCTCACTGCTGTTAAGCAATCTGATGCCGTCCTCTTTGGTGCTATTGGCGGGTCTGGATCTGTTTTCCCTACCGATTATTAGATATTCTCATTTATATTTGCAGAAAATAACTTGGTGTAGTATAAATCTAGGAAAAATACATTTATATGTTTTAATAGGTAAAATACATGAAATTGGAGGATTGGGCTTAAACAAAAAAATCTTTTTGTTAAGTAAAGAAATATCTTTAATTGATGTATCAATTTGTGTTTGGGAGAATGGTTTATTCTAACTTACGATTAAACGGATTGAAGGGATGCATCAGATAACCAGAAAAATGTGGACATCGGGATCGCATTGCTCCAGCTTTGTGAAGACCTCAAGGTTTTTGCAAATTTGAGGCCAGTGTCTGTTCTGCCACAGGTATGCTAGTCGTGGGCATCATAATGCATAAAAATTTATTCTTATGCGCAATGAAATATATACAACCTACGGGTTAAAGCTGCAGTGAGTTATGACTGTATTACCAAGACTAACTTTTCTGTATATTTAAAACCTATTACAAAAGGTCACCTGCTGTATGTCATGTTTACGGCTATTAACTGCCAACGAGTGATTCTTATATGAATAAATCCCTTCAAGACATTTGAAGGTTTATATTATCTAATCTACACTCCTTAAAAGAATCTTGTTATTATCTGTAAACGACATTGCTAAAAGAAGCTTGTTTTGAGAACATTACTTTTTCTGAGTTATCAATTTAAGTGCCCCTTCAATACAAATTACTAAAAAAGGAAACTGAAACCACCTAGTAATGCTCTGTATGATGAAATAAGCTTGTTGTGGGTCTATCATTTTTTACCTAATGGCCGCTTCATCGTTTCACCATCATCTGCAGTTAGTGGATGCTTCAACTTTGAAGAAAGAGGTCATTGAAGGTGTCGACTTGATGGTTAAGGGAACTTAACGGAGGTCATGATCGTATAGTATTATAGATTTATATTTATTATTACATATGTCATTTAGGTTCTTTGGTGTTTAAGAGGCAGGTGATGAAAGTTTATGGACGTTAAATCGATAGTCGTGTGATAGGATCGAACTCGAGATCACGGGATTGCACACATTACGTGAAGAGTTAA
Source organism: Glebionis coronaria (assembly GCA_025667525.1). NCBI lineage: Eukaryota > Viridiplantae > Streptophyta > Magnoliopsida > Asterales > Asteraceae > Glebionis > Glebionis coronaria. Next base: position 193,041,919 of record CM046881.1, on the reverse strand, counting down.
TTTATTTATTAAATATATTTATTATATTTATTAAATCAAACTGCAGCTAACGACCGTTAAGTAATTAAAGGTTAAGTTTTAAACGATCGTTATAGAATATTAAAGAAGCTAAAAGAAGGTGTCAGAAAGTTCTGGAAACCCCCTTTTAGCACATGTTATATCCGGCCTAAATAGAGGAGACAAGAGAGAAGGGAAAAGATTTTGTTGTTTTATCTTGTTTAACCTTGGAAGAGAAGTTTTCCAAGGGGTATATAAACACACCTAAGACTTCATAATTTTTCACTCCATTCTCTCTTTTCTTTGCTTCTAACCGCCGGCCAAACACACCCTTATTAGGGTTCTTCTTTGATTTTCTATAAGCTATTTTAGATCTAGTCCTAGCCCCTCTCTAGGGTTGTTGGGTAGATCTTCCATAGACTTGGAAGGCTCGGTTCTGTTCGTGCTAGACTCACGATTAGCTCATCGTATCACGTGTGTACAAGATCGTGGTGTGATCTTATTTTAGATCACATCCTGGTGGTGTTCTTGATCTACTTTTACCGGTGATCGTACTGCTAAGGAAAAGGTATGTAACCCTAGCCTTGATTAATTATAATTGTGTTATTTAAAGATCTTGTTAATCTGCTTCCGCTGTATGCTCTTTGATCTATGTTAGGGTTTTTATAATTGTTATGATGATCTTAAACCTTCAGTGGCATCGAGAGCCGTTTTAACATGATTATAATTATCAAGATCTAAAGTTTTTTAACTAATAATGATTTGTGTTAAAAATTACATGTTGTTTTTTAGGTTTTATGAAAAATTAGGGTTTTGTTTTTTGTTATTATTAAAATCGACTTATGTCGAATTTTTTTATAAAAAAAAAATTTTTTTTTTGTAAACCCTAAAATTACATGGTAATTAACTTTAGATTTATGCATGAATTAATTGTTATGTCATGTGTGGTTACGATCCGTACTAGTTTTAATTGTTAAGAGAATATGGAAGATCCGTAATAAACATGCATGTTTTTACGGATCATATTATTTTGATTGCTTTTTGCTTCATTTGATTCAAAGTTTTAAAATTAGGGAAGACTTTTTATGTTCATAAAAACCCTAGATTTGATGTTCTTTGAATAAATTGTTTGCATGTGGCTATTTGATTTAGTTTTTTTTGTACTACTTGTTTTCATGCGTTTTTTTGTATGTTGTAAACAAAGGTAATTTTTTTTAAGAAAAATAATATGGACTAAATCTTATCAAAATTAATGAATTGTTTTGAGACCTAAATTACATATGATTTGTGTTGATTAGAATTGCAATAGCAACTTAACGGCCTACTCAATTTTGACAAACTATAAAGTGCGTATAACGCACCGCTGGTCAAGTACCCGGTTAAGGAAGGAGGTGCTATGCTTTTACGCTGACCAAATTCCCGGCTCGCCTGTGCGTCAAAATTGGAATTACCTACGGTTGTTATTGGTATAATTCTTTAAGGTTGTTTGGTTTAACCAATACCTCAACTTGCAAATATATGATGAACTTTTAGTCTCACCAAAAAGTTTACTAAACGTTTTATTAAACTTATGCTATGGAGATGTATGCATGCTTCTCCATACATGATTTTGACACCAAAATCTATACCCTCAAAATTTAAGTCATATGCCCTCTAATTGACGAACACTTGAAGTTACAATTGTCGTCATATAAGATATCGGACGATGTTGTAATCGAGAGAAAACCTCATGACTGAATAAGATTGCACATGAAGGTTTTACGTTCTTTAGATTAGTCGACTTAATTGAGTTACTCAGTGAGAACTGGAAACTTAAGGCATAAAGAAGGGATAAAACATGTTTACAATGCAAAAGTTTTTGGCAATGTAAATCCCTGACATATCTAGAAATTGCAATATGATTTGGCAATTATTGTTCGACAAGTTACTATGTTGAATACATTTGTCACTAGCAGATCAACTGATGTGATAAATCTATGTCAATATGGATTCTAGTTTTTCAAGGAAATACTATGGTTTTATTACCGGGGTAATTTTATTTTCTTGAATTTTATTATCGAAAATACTAATGTTTGAACTTATTTCTGTAGAAATGGCTCAACCCGAAAACAATCTGACAATAAGCTCGGCGTTCAAAGCATTTTTTGAACGGCCTGAACTTACTGGCCCTAATTTCAATGATTGGTACCGCTCACTAAGAATTGTTCTGAGAGCAGCGGGTACCATCAATATCTTGGAAACTCCTTTTCCGGAGGATCTTGCTGAAGGAGCAACTGATGCGGAAAGGCTTCAACACGCTGCTAACATTAAGAAGCACCATGAGGTGGCTGCTGTAATGTTAGGGAGAATGGCTCCATCACTTCAAAGGAAGTATGAGCTATTTCATCCTAAGCAGATGCTTGATGAACTCAAGGCAGTGTATGAAACGCCACAAGCTGTAGAGATCTATGATCTGGTTGATGCTCTACATAGTTGCAAGCAAGCTCCTGGAAAGTCCGTAAGTGCACATTACATGGAGATGAGGGGTTATATGGAACAACTCATCGCACTAGGACAACCCTTCGATCATAATATGGCTATTAACTTGATCAATAGGTCCCTTAATAAGGACTTTGGTGATTTCGTTCGTAACTATAATATGCATTGCACGGGGAAGACAGTTAATGATTTGCATGCAATGCTCATTGACTTTGAAAAGGGTTTGAAAGATAAGGCACCCACTGCTACTCCTCAAGTACTTTATGTACAAAAGGGTAGAGTGTCGAAACCAAAACCGCAAGGGAATAAGAAGCAGAAAGGCAAAGGCAAGGTTGATAAGAGCAAGCAAGTTGCGACTACATCAAAACCGAAGCATAACTTTGCTAAGAAATCTCTGAAAGATGAGACTTGTCACAACTGCAAGATGACTGGACACTGGAAGATGAATTGCTCTCTCTATCTCCATGAAATGGCAGAACATAAGAAGAAGGCTGAGCAAGTTGCTGCAGCACCATCTTCAGGTAACTTATTTATGATAGAGTTATTTAATCTTTCATACAAATCAAACTCCTGGGTATATGATACGGGATGTGGTATTAATATTTGTAATACCCTGCAGGGATTTGAGTTGAAAAGGAGACTTGCCTATGGGGAACAATTTCTGCAAGTGGGCAATGGCGCACAAGCAGCAGTTGAAGCTATAGGAATATTTAAATTAGTTTTACCTTCGGGTTTAGTACTGTCTTTAAATAATTGTCATTATGCACCTACTATTGTTAGGGGTGTTATTTCCTTTTCTAGTATGTTGGATCTTGGATTTACTCACACGATTGATAATAATAGAATTTCTGTTTTCAAAGATGGTTTATTCTATTTTGATGCAATTTCTGTGAATGGTGTTTTTGAAATTAACATGCATGATATAAATCCCAAGAGGAAAAATAATTCTGTTTTTAGCATGAATAAGAAGAGTAAGTTAGACAAGAACTCTTCTTATCTTTGGCATTGTAGACTTGCCCACACTGGGAAGACTCGCATACAAAAGCTTCAACGTGATGGGCTTTTGGGAAGTATCAATGATGAATCATTTGATAAATGTTAATCTTGTATCTCTGGGAAGATGACCAAGAAACCTTTTAATAGCAATATTGAAAGGGCTACTGAACTACTTGGTTTGATACATACTGATGTGTGTGGACCACTTAGACATGTGTCAAGGAAAGGTGCTAGCTACTTCTTGACGTTTACGGATGATTATAGCCGTTATGGTTATGTTTATTTACTTAAGCATAAACATGAGGTATTTGAAACATTCAAAATGTTTAAAGCCGAAGTAGAGTTACAACTGGGAAAGAAGATTAAAGCTCTTCGTTCTGACCGTGGTGGTGAATATTTAAGTCAAGAGTTTAAAGATTATTTAAGTGAAAATGGAATTGTTCAGAAACTTACTTCTCCGTATACTCCACAACAAAATGGTGTATCTGAAAGGAGAAATCGTACATTATTGGATATGGTACGATCTATGTTTAATCTTACAACTTTACCATTATCTTTTTGGGATTATGCTCTTGAAACTGCTGTTCGTATTCTGAATATGGTTCCCACAAAGAAGGTTGATAAGACACCATATGAACTATAGCATGGCAAGAAGCCATATTTGTCTTATTTGAAAGTCTGGGGTTGTGAGGCGTATGTGAAACGTGACTCTGGAGATAAACTCCAACAACGCTCAGTAAAATGTATCTTTGTAGGTTACCCTAAGGAAACTATGGGTTACTACTTTTATTATCCAGCTGAGAACAAGATAGTTGTGGCTCGGTATGGAAACTTCCTTGAAAATGATCTTGTAAATCAAGAATTCAGTGGGAGAAATTATGATCTTGAAGAAATTCAAGAAGATACATTGCCTTCTGAAAATACTAGCGATGAGATTCCTGTAGAACCAGAAAGTCTGAGTGTTCCACCGGAATTAATTCCTCCACGTAGGTCTCAAAGGACTATACGTGCGCCGGACAAACTATGTCTATACATAGAGGATGATGAGGAGGAAGTAGGGGATCTTGGTGAACCTGCTAACTATCGATCCGCAATGTCTGATCCAGAAAAGTCAAAATGGATAGTTGCGATGAATGAGGAAATGAAATCCATGGAAATCAATGATGTTTGGATTCTTGTGGACGCACCTAAAAATGCTAAAGTAGTGAAAAATAGGTGGATCTATAAGAAGAAAACTGACATGGATGGTGATGTACAATCCTATAAAGCACGTTTAGTGGCTAAAGGTTTTACTCAAACTTTTGGCATAGACTACGAGGAGACATTCTCCCCTGTAGCAGACTTACGAGCTATTAGGATTCTCATAGCTATAGCAGCATACTATGACTATGAGATATGGCAAATGGATGTTAAAACTGCCTTCTTGAACGGTCGCTTAGATGAAGACATCTATATGCAACAACCGGAAGGGTATGTTGATCCTAAATTTCCAAAACGCGTGTGCAAACTTCAAAGGTCTATTTATGGTTTGAAGCAAGCATCACGTCAATGGAATAAGCGATTTGATGAAGAAATCAAAAACTTCGGATTTATTCAAAATCGTGATGAGCCATGTGTATACCGCAAAGCTAGTGGGAGTAATGTAGTGTTCCTAATTCTTTATGTCGATGACATATTGATCATGGGAAGTAACATTCCAAGACTTAAGGAAGTTAAGGATTATCTTGGTAAATGTTTTTCTATGAAAGATTTGGGAGATGCTGCATATATTCTGGGAATTAAAATCTATCGAGATAGGAGTAGACGGTTAATTGGTCTTAGTCAAGATGCTTATATTGATAAGATATTGAAGAAATACAACATGCATAACTCTAAGAAAGGTTTCTTACCGATGGAGGTTAAGCATGAGTTAAGTCATGAGAAAGATGCATCATCACCTGAAGAGGTGGCTTACATGAAGAAGGTGCCTTATGCTTCGGCAGTAGGATCTATTATGTATGCTGTAAGATGCACAAGGCCTGATGTGGCGTTTGCTCAGAACTTAGTCAGTAGATACCAACAGAATCCAGGAAAGTTCCACTGGACTGCTGTTAAGCATATTCTAAAGTATTTGAGGAGTACGAAAGATATGTTTTTTGGTATTCGGGGGTAAACCAGACACAGAACTGAATGTAACAGGGTTCTGTGATGCGTCCTGGCAATGTGATAAAGACGATACGAAGTCTCAGACGGGTTACGTGTTTGTCATCAATGGAGGAGCAGTTGACTGGAAGAGCAGTAAGCAGAAAACCATTGCTATGCATGCGACTCAATCTGAGTACATGGCCGCTTCAGAAGCCGCAATGGAAGCTGTTTGGATTAGGAAGTTTATTGGAGATCTTGGAGTGATGCCTTCAATTAAAGAACCTATTGATATATATTGCGACAATTCTGCGGCAATAATATTCGCCAATGACCCTGGAGTCATGAAGGGCGCCAAACACTTTAAACGTAGATATCACTACGTTCGAGAACAAGTGGAAGCTCGAGAAATAAAATTAATAAAAGTTCACACAAATGATAACGTAGCTGATCCTTTTACTAAGGCTTTATCTAGGCCAAAGGTAGTTAAGCATGCCAAGGCAATTGGGCTGCAACTAGCTAGCGAATTCATGCAATAAATTCGTTGATTAGTATTTGGATAAAGGATGTAAGACATTATTAAATTGATGAACTAAAGATTAGGTTTCGTTTATTTTCTGTTATTTAATTTTGTATCCTATTTTACATGTTTTAATCCGTGAGCATTTTGATGTTTCTAAATGTCCGTTGTCGATTAATAATATGGGAATATTATTAAACTAAGACAATTCAAAATGGTGACAGAGTATACTTGAAAGTATATTGGTCAATTTTGGATGATATTTGATGGATCAAATATTGGACTTATCCCAACTATGTGATTTTACTTTATGGATCTTTGTCATTAAGTAAATCATAAATAGTTATCCTTAGACCTGAGATGCCAGAAAACTGCATTGAATATAGTGCATTTCTGTAAGGTAACCTAACGCTAAACGTAACTGGTAGTCATAAGGGTTATTTTCAGAAGTGTTGCGAAGTTCATGTGTTTTGCTTGTAGTCGAAATGGGATTCGTTTCCTTCAAATTATTATTTGAAGTATAAATACAACTGGGCCCCTCGGGGGAATAGTAAGATGTTTGTGTGGCCACACCCAAATGTGTTTTGGTAATCTTGCTATATCCGTAAACGAGAAACAGAATAGTTAATGAAGGAATGACTAAGATCCATATCCTTATTAACAATGTATTTGAAATGAGAGGATAATAATAATGATTATATATCATTAAAAGGTTTTGTCCAGGAAGCCTTACTCGAGTTGTACTAGTGACATTGTTAGTGTAACTAGACGCTAATCAATGTGATCACGACATTCGAATTTTGTCCAAGTGGGAGCTGAAAGTTTATGGACGTTAAATCGATAGTCGTGTGATAGGATCGAACTCGAGATCACGGGATTGCACACATTACGTGAAGAGTTAATTTATTTATTAAATATATTTATTATATTTATTAAATCAAACTGCAGCTAACGACCGTTAAGTAATTAAAGGTTAAGTTTTAAACGATCGTTATAGAATATTAAAGAAGCTAAAAGAAGGTGTCAGAAAGTTCTGGAAACCCCCTTTTAGCACATGTTATATCCGGCCTAAATAGAGGAGACAAGAGAGAAGGGAAAAGATTTTGTAGTTTTAGCTTGTTTAACCTTGGAAGAGAAGTTTTCCAAGGGGTATATAAACACACCTAAGGCTTCATAATTTTTCACTCCATTCTCTCTTTTCTTTGCTTCTAACCGCCGGCCAAACACACTCTTATTAGGGTTCTTCTTTGATTTTCTATAAGCTATTTTAGATCTAGTCCTAGCCCCTCTCTAGGGTTGTTGGGTAGATCTTCCATAGACTTGGAAGGCTCGGTTCTGTTCGTGCTAGACTCACGATTAGCTCATCGTATCACGTGTGTACAAGATCGTGGTGTGATCTTATTTTAGATCACATCCTGGTGGTGTTCTTGATCTACTTTTACCGGTGATCGTACTGCTAAGGAAAAGGTATGTAACCCTAGCCTTGATTAATTATAATTGTGTTATTTAAAGATCTTGTTAATCTGCTTCCGTTGTATGCTCTTTGATCTATGTTAGGGTTTTTATAATTGTTATGATGATCTTAAACCTTCAGGTGAAGGACAGCATATGCATGAATCATCATCAATGAAATTTACTTTATGGTTTACATATAAATAGGATAAGCCTCACTAACGTTTATTCGTAATAGGTATTTACTTTGGAAACCCAAAGGGATTTGGAACTAATGAAAATGGTGAGGAGATTGGGTTTAACACCGAGGTTTATGCAGCGTATGAGGTTGGCCTCTTGCTGAATCTTTTCTTGTAAATATGTAAAAAATTAACTCAGGTCATCCGTAACATGCATGTTCAAGCAAACCAATAGACAAAAAGGAGTACTGTATTGTTAGAAGTTTTGTTATCTTTCCACGGCATCATGTGTCTCAAGCAAGCTAAATATTTTTATTTCTTTCCTACCAGATTGACCGCATTGCTCGTATTGCATTTGAGACGGCTCGTAAACGCAGAGGCAAACTTTGTTCTACATTTATTTATTTATTTCACTTATTACTACCTTTAGGGTCATAAATGGAACTCATAGGCCACGATTTGGTTGGCAATGTATATATTGATGCTGGCCTGTTTTCTTCCCTGCTTTTTTTGTTGTCTATATTTTTCTGGCGGGTTGCAATCAGTGGCGGACATACATGTTAGCATTGGGGTGGCGGCGCCCCCCATGGCTAGCCCGATAAAATGAGATTTTATTGTAAATTTTTTCCGATTTTAAGCATTTTTCGAGCGTGCCCCCCATTCATAAACCAAATTGGCCCCCGACCTACGTATTAAAACACAACATTCAACTCTCTAACACCTTAGAAATCCCTCATTTTAAGTAAAAATACCCGATTTTTGTCATTTCGATACTATTTTTTTTCGTATTTTGATGTCATTGCCCAAAAAAATTTTTTTGCACCCCACCTTTTAAATTCCTGCGTCCGCCACTGGTTGCAATCATATAGGCATCAATGTTATGGAGGAAAAGGGTAATGGCGATAGCTGAAGAGTATCCTGATGTTGAGCTTTCTCACATGTATGTTGACAATGCAGCCATGCAGCTTGTCCGAAATCCCAAACAGGTAATGAAGAGTATGGGTCGAACTGGCTTGGCTGGGATAACAAGATAGAATTTTCTACAGAAACATTTCATTAATATTTTGAATAAATAGTGTGTGAAATAAGATTACCAGTATAACATGATAATCTTATTTCGCAAATAGATGATTAATTTAAAGGGTTAAGACCAAAGATAGGCCATGAACTTTTGAAAAAACCCCAGGCTGCGTACTAATTTAAATACCATTATAACCCATAAAACTTTACATAAACCGGCTACTATGAGCCATATTACCATCTCAATACTGACACGTCATCATTTGATCCCTTAAAATTACGT